>WOXC01008674.1:0-603147 GCA_011680675.1 Gymnobelideus leadbeateri
GGATTAGATTATTTAGTTTCCATTTAATTTTTAGTCTACTTTTTCATGCCCTTTTACAACATATAATTTTTATTGCAAAATGATCCAAAAAAAGCTTTTAATGTCTCTGTCTTTTTGCATTTGATTGTGAGGTGTTTATGTCCTAGTACATGGTCAACTTTTCTATACTTCCCACGTATCACTGAGAAAAAGGTATAATCCTTTCTGTTTCCATTCAATTTTTGCCAGATATCTGCCATATGAACATTTCTAAAATTTTATTCACCTTTTTAATTTCTTTCTTATTTATTTTGTGGTTACAATGATTTAGTTTTGAGAGAGTGAGGTTGAGGTTATACACTAGCATAGTTTTGCTATCTATTTCTTCCTATAACTCAATTAACTTCTCTAAGAATTTGGATGCTATGTCATTTCTTCCATAAATGTTTAGTATTGATATTACTTTATTGCTTATGGTTACCATTTAGCAAGTCGTGGTTTTCTTCCTTATCCCTTTGAATTAGAAGTATTTTTGCTTTTGCTTTGTCTGACATCAGTATTGTTACCCCTTTTTTGTTTGCTTTTATTAGAAGAAGTATATTATATTCTGCTCCAGCCTTTTACTTTTATTCTGTGTATGTTTCTTTACTTCAAATGTGTTTCTTGTAAACAACATGCTGTAAGATTATGGATTTTAATCCATTCTACTATCTGCTTCTATTTTATGGGAGAGTTCATCCCATTCACAATTATGATTACTAAATGTATGTTTCCCTCCATTCTATTTTCACCTGTTTATACTTGGCTCTCTTTTTTCACCCTGGCCCTCCTTACCAATGTTTTACTTCTTACCACTGCCTCAATCCATCTACCCTCACTTCTACCCACTCCCTTCCTTTTCTTTCCCCCTTGCCTTCTTACTTCCCTATAGGGAAAGATAAATTACTATACCCAACTAAGTATGTATGTTATTTGCTCTTTGATCCAAGTCTGATGTAAGCTTCAAACAATTCTCAAGCCCCTCCCATCTTTCCCTCTATTGTAGTAGGGCTTTCTGCCTCTTCATGTGATATAATTTACCCTATTTTGCCTTAAATTTTCTCTCATCTCAGTACAATATTGTTTGTTTGTTTGTTTTACCCTTTATTTTTTTTTTCTTATATCATCACATCCAAACCAACTTATTCCCAAGCCCTCTGTCTATGTATACCCATTCTAACTCTCACAATAAATATTTAGTATCATCTTTTTTAGTATTATCTATCATCTTTTTAGTATCATCTAAACAGTTTAACCATATTGAATAATGTGTTTTGTTTTGTTTTCTTTACTCTTTGCCTGTTCATGCATCTCTCAAGTCTTGTATCTGGAGATAGAATTTTCTGTTTAGGACTGTTTTTTGCCCCATGGGGAAAGTCACCTATTTCACTAAATGCCTATCTCTTCCCCTGAAGGATGATGCTCAATTTTTCTGGGTATAGTTGAGTTTTCTTGTAATCCAAGCTACTTCTAGAATATCCAGAATATCATATTCCAATTCCTCTGATCTTTTCATGGAGGATATGCTAAATCTTGTGTAATCCTGACTGGAACTACATGATATTTCCATTGCTTCTTTCTGGTTGCTTGCAGGATTTTCTCCTTGACCTAATAATTCTGGAATTTGACAACAATATTACTTGTAAATTTCATTTTGTAATCTCTTTCAATAGATTATCAGTGGATTCATTTGGTGACTATTTTATCCTCCAGTTCTAGGGTATCAGATCAATTTTCCTTGATAATTCCTTGAAATATGCTGTATAAGTTTGTTTTTGATCATGACATTTAGGTAATCCATTCATTCTTAAATTATCTCTTCTGGATCTATTTTCCAGGTCAGTTGTTTTTCAAATGTGGCATTTTACATTTTCTTTTATTTTTAATATTTTTAAAATTTTGTTTGACTGATTCTTGATGTCTCACGGAGTCAATAGCTTCCATTTCCCCAATTCTAAATTTAAGGAATCATTTTCATCAGTGAGCTTTTGTACCTCTTATTTGATTTGTTCAATTCCAATTTTTAAATAGTTTTCTTCAGTGGATTTTTTTTTACCATTTGCTCAACTCTGTTTTTTAAGGAATTGTTTGCTTTAGTCAATTTTTGTTCTTCGTTTTTCAAGCTGTTGACTCTCTCTTGCATACCTATCATTTCTTTTCCCAATATGTCTTCTGCTCCTCTTATTTGACTTTTAGAATTCTTTTTGAGTTCTCCCTAGAAGGCATTTTGGGCTTGAAACTAATTCATCTTCCCCTTTGCTATTTTTCATGTATGCATTATAACATCATTTTCTTTTAAGTTTTATTTTTATCTTCCCCATTACCATAGACGATCTCTATGGTCAAGATTCTTCTTAGCTTCTTGCTCATATTTTTTCCTATTTTGTAGCTTTTAAATTTGAATGCTGCTGCTGGGGAATAGAGAACCCTGCCCCAAGCTTTTTGTGCTGGGTGCCAGAGACCTGGTCTCCAGTTTTGTGTGATGGGGCCGCAGGTGCAGGTGGCTTCCTAAATGCACTCCATCTTTTCATAGATTCTATCACTCTAGAATCTGCTTAGAGGTTTGATTTAATGTTATTTCCTAGGGAAACTTGGGAGAACTCAGGCAACTCCTTGGGTAATCTCAGCCATCTTGTCTCCACATCAAGGAGTCATTTTCTTCTTTAATATTATGGACCTCCTTTTCTAATTGGTTGACTATCTTTTAATGATCTCATTTTTTTTTGAATCATTCTAAGTTTTTCAATTTTTCCTCAATCTCTCTCATTTGATTTTTAGTCTTTTTTAACTTCTTCTTTGAATTCTTCTGCAGCACGTGACCATTTGACATTATGCTTTGAGATAAAAGAGGCTTTTATTTTGTGCTTCAGTATGCTTCTTTGAAGCTGAATCCTAGTCTTCTGTATTCCCATAGTAATTGTCCATAGTTGGATTCTTTCTCCTCTGCCTGCTGATTTTTTTTGTAGCAGCTTATTTTATCTTGTGTGTGTGTGTGTATGTGTGTGTGTGTCTCTGTGTGTGTGTACCTCTAGTCCTAGGGTATGGTGAATGGTGCCTCTGGCCTTATATCCTCCTTCAGTTCTCCCCTCTGTTCTGGAATTGAAAAAAAAAAGTCCTCCCTCCTCTAAGTGCCCATAGCCAGCACAGTCCTGCGACACTGTTTCTGTACTCAGTGGGCCTGTTCTAGTTCCTTCTCACCCAAGGTCATATTTTGGCAGCACAGCTGGGTCTGACATCCTTTATTAAGCAGAGATTCCTTCAATCTTCCCCAGTTCAGATGCCTGACTTCTGACACTGACACTGTCCAGTGAATGAAAATGGCTATGGCTGGGCCCAAAACTACCTCCCAACTCAGGCAATTCCAGGGCTCACCACTTGCTGTTTTAATGGAACTAGTTTAGAGATGTTTATACTTCAAAGGGACGAAACATTGGATCATCCATCACTGTCCCCAAAAGACCACTGCTTTTCGTATTTTTATCACACTACATTGGCTCTGAGGCAGTATTTTATCTTGTTTGTGGGTAAAATCTAGAGAGCTTAGAATGTTTTGACTTACTCTGCCATCTTCCTAGAATCCTTCTAGAATTCTTTGTAGTGCCAGGTGTCTTGAAACAAGGACAAGAAAGAATATCAACAGAAAATCAGGCAGTGACTGAATCAAAATTATTTATTTATTTATTTTTTAATTAAACAAATGCTTTATTAACTTCTGGTTTACATCATTCATTTCCACCAGATTATGAGTTACATTTTTCCCCCATTTTTTCCCTACCCACCACCCCAGAATAGCAGTCCCATTAGATATCCCCTCATCCAATCTGCTCTCTCCCATATCTTCTCCCATACCCCCTTCGACTTTGCCATTAGGGCAAGGTGAATCTCTGAGCCCCACTACCTGGACATCTTATGAAACATTTAATTTTAAAACTTTGATTTTCAGATCCATTCCCCTTCTCCCTTGTCACCCACTCCCTCTGAGAAGATAAGCAATTCAGTATGTGTTGTACATGTATATCTATGCAAAACATTACCATAGTAGATATATTGTAAAAGACTGCTTATATTTCCCTCCCATCTGTCTCACCTCCCACCTAGTCTATTCCCTGCTTAGATCCTGTCCCTCTTTGATAGTGGGTACTTCTAACCTTCCCTCTCCCCAGAATGCTCTCCCCTCCATCATCCCCCCTCTCATCCCCCCTCTCATCCCCCTTTCCCCTACTCAGGAGAGTGAGTGAGGGTAAGATATTCCATTTAGTATGTATGTGATTCTCTCCTTGAGCCAACTTCAATGAGAATATGCTTTTGCCTTTTTGCCTTCCTGTTCTTCCCCTCCCCTGCAACTACTTCCCCTTGCCTCTTCTACATGAGATAGTTTGCCTACCCTGTCTCTCTCCATCTCCTCTTGCCACTTTCCTCTCTCACCTCTTGACTTCACCCCTTAAGAATCATCCCTTCCTTGGGGCGGCTAGGTGGCGCAGCGAGCAGAGAGCCAGACCCGGAGCCAGAAGGACCCGAGCTTGGATCCGGCCCCAGACACCCAACACACAAACAAAAACCCCACCACGTGAACCTGGGCAATTGCCCTCCAACCCAGCCCCAATTGCCCTCCAAAAAAAATAATAATCATCTCTTCCCATCGAATTCAACCTGTGCCCTCTATCCATGTATACCTGTGAACATATGCCATGTACCCTTCTTCAATTATTTTCATAATGAGAAAGGTTTCATCAAAAACAGTTATTGTTTGATGAAAGTTTGATAACTTTGATAAGTTCCTTTTGATTTCTTTTCCTTGATTACCTTCTCAAGCATCTCTTGCTTCTTGTGTGTGAATGTCAAATTTTCTATTCAACTCTGGTTTTTTCATCAAGAATGCTTGAAAGTCCTCTATTCCACTGAATGACTATATTTTCCCCTGAAACAAGATACTCAGTTTTTGGGGCGGCTAGGTGGCGCAGTGAGTAGAGCACTGGCCCTGGAGTCAGAAGGACCTGAGTTTGGATCCAGCCTCAGACACTTAATGCACACACAAATAAAAAAAAGAAAAAAAAAACCTAGCCTTGTGACCTTGGGCAAGTTACTTAATCCCAATTGCCCTCCAAAAAAAACAAAAAACAAAAAACAAACAAACAAAAAAAAAGATACTCAGTTTTGCTGGGTAGGTGACCCTTGGGTTCATTCCCAGTTCTTTTGCCTTCTGGAATATCATATTCCATGCCCTTCTATCCCTCAGTGTAGGAGCTGCCAGGTCCTGGGCTATTCTGATTGTGTTTCCTCAATATTGAAATTGTTTCTTCCTGGCTGCTTGGGGTATTTTCTCCTTGATCTGGGGATTCTGAAACCTGGCTATAATATTCCTGGGAGTTTTCTTTTGGGGATCTTTTTCAGGAGGTGATCTGTGGATTCTTTCAACCTCTATTTTGCCCTCTGGGTCTAAAACATCAGGGCAATTTTCCTTGAGAATTTCTTGAAGGATGATTTCTAGGTTCTTTCTTTGATCATGGCTTTCAGGTAGTCCAATATTTTTTAAATTATCTCTCCTGGATCTATTTTCCAGGTCAGTGGTTTTTCCCATGAGATATTTCACATTGCCTTCTATTCTTTCATTTGTTTGGATCTGTTTAATAGTATCTTGATTTCTCATAAAGTCACTAGCTTCCATTTGCTCCAGTCTAACTCTGAAGGAATGAATCTCCTCAGTGAGCTTTTGAGATTATTTAAACAACAGGCTATTTCATACAATGTATGGGATAGAGATAATAGAAAGTGATGCTTTGTTAGCACAAAAAAAGGAAAGATGTAATAACATGGATATAAACCATGTCTGAAATATTTATTGTCCCTTGATACAAGCAACCTTTTTTGGGTGGTGTACCAGGGACAGGATTATCAAATATCCTCTGTTTCTGTTATTATTTTCTTCTGAATAGTATATTAATAAAAATAGGGCACTAAAAGAATAGCCTTAGAAATCCCATGGAAAATATTAAATTAGCATTGTTACCTCATTACTCTAACTCTCTTTTATGATAATATATTCTCTCAATGATATTTTAGGCAGCATTAATAGTCATTTAGAAATTAGAAATAAGGGAGGTGATCATATCTTCATATTCCATTCTTTTCACACAATATTTGGAATATGGTAAATGAATATGATAAAAAGGCTTTGAAATCATGCCATCAATGAATTGGATAAAGAAAAAAGTGATTGTTAAGTTCGTAAAAAAAAAGGAAACTTGACTGGCTAATACCCTTTTCAATTAATATGTTCTTATCAATGAAGTCCTCTATGTCATTTTTGATGGCATAGAAGTTATTTATTGATGACATAAACTACTTACACCTACAATGAGTCTTCCCATTTCCTTCTTGGTTCCTTAATGTTTTGATTCTTCAGAGATTATGCTGTACCTTGATTCAAAACATGCAGTTTTGAAAAGCATCACCAGGAATGTGTCCTTGTTCAAGAGAAAGACTTCTACGGGTGGAAGAAATTTGAGGTCATTTAAAACCAGCATACAAAACCAGCAAGTGATTTTTAAACTACAATGAAAGGACTTACTAAATTAAGGAAAGGAGATAAAGAAACAGATGAGGCTATTGTGATGGAATGAATGAAGACACCTGAGGTTAGTGGTATTTTCTATATAACACTAAATACTTAAAGGAATCCTGTGGGTGGGTGACAAAAAAATTGTTATTATTATCTCTGGATTTTAGTTGAGGAAACTGAAATTCCAAGAAGTTATGTGACATATATACCTAGTTAGTGGAAGAATGAGAAGTAGAACCTGTCTTTCTATACCTCATTCTGTGCTGTTTTCATTGCATTATGTTGTCATGCTTCATTAAAGTTATACACAATAATAAAAAAATAACAACTAGTGGAGCAGGTAGGTGATAAAGTGTATAGAGTGCCACGTCTGAAGTAAAAACAAAACAGAACAAAATAAAACAACAACAAAAAAACTTATCTTCTTGAGTTCAAGTCTGGTGTCAGATACCTAATTGCTGTGTGATGCTGGTCAAGTCACTTAACCCATTTGCCTCAATTCCTCATATATAAAATGAGTTGGAGAAAGAAATGGCAAAGCATTTGGGGAAAACTCCTAATGAGGCCATAAAGAGTCTGATATGACTAAAACAATTGACTATTATCAGTAATTAATACATAGTGATGGGTGTTACTTTAGGGCATTGAAATTAAGAGAGCAATGCCAGCATTTGCAGTCTTCAGCAACTGACCTCATCCTGTATTTTGAAGGTTTCTAGTTAATACAAAGAGGGATTTTGGATTTTTATCCCTGATGTGGAGCCTTGTGTGCTTTGACCTCCACCACCTTTCTCTCCAAGACACTTTACCTTTAAGTTAATTTGAGGTTGTTTTTCATGCTGCTTGCCTAGATACAAGTTTATGATACTTGTCTCAGGGTACAACAATCATAGTTTTGCCTCTTTTATGCACTAGATTGCCCTACAATTCTAGAAACAACATTAAAAAAGAGATTAAAATGTCTCTTTTGGTTAAATTAGCATGGTTTTCTATATCTAAGGCATCAACATTTTTATAGAATTAAATATCTATAAAATGTTGATAATATTCAATTATTCTATTACTTTGAAACCCAGGTTTGTAAATAATGATTCTTAAGTTCTCAACACATTTCAGTTGTGACCCTGTTATATCATGTTGATAGGTAGATTATTATATAGTGCTGAAAAATATGTATGACAGTTAGAACCATTGTATTTGTTTTTCATGAGCAGGTTGGTTGATCCCACTTCAATCACATTATTAGTACATAAAAGAATGAAAATCAAAAGCAACAACATCTTTAAATGGCCAAGATAAAGTAATTATTCTCTTTTATGTGCGTGTTGCTTATGAGAACCAGTATTTTAATTTAAAGTCATAGAATCTTTCATAATGTGCCTTGGATATAATTTGGATAAACCTAAATATGAGACAGGAACTTATTTGACTATGTACCTAAAAATTCACCCATCATCATTGGAACTACTTTCTTCAATCATAATAACACTTGAAAGATTAAATTTACTTTTACAAATCTCTAGAGATGGAAATTCAGAACTTTCCCCATCATCCCAACCAAATTTAGTTACGTCTAAATAATAAAAATTTTCCCTCTCTATTATTTTCACTCATTCTAATTCCTCTTTAATTTTTCTGGGAACAAGAAGAATAAATTAAGTATTTCTTCTACATGATGGTCCTTTCGGGATCTCTTATATATTAATTGCATAAACTAGAAAAATTACTTAATTGTGTTTCACTCTGTAAAACACAGTTTTCTCTTCTGCAAAACTTAATTGAACTAGATGATCTGTACAGTCCCTTCAATTCCAAGTCATAGGAAATATTTGACAACTTTTTTATGGCCTTTCCCAGTCTCCCCAATCTAATCCTTCTCACTTCTATCAACTGGTATTCCCATGGCATCTCCTAAGCATCCTGGTAATCTTCTGCATTTACTCCAACTTGTTACCTCTTCTACCTTTTTCACAGGTGATAATGGAGGTATTGTTCAATAATTCATCAGCATATATATGAGTATTTTTTTTTAAACAGTGGTAGATCCAAAGTCCAAGGTTCTAGGTTTGAGTTACAGCTCTACTTCTTATTATTTGTGTTACTCAGGAAGTCATTTAGCACACACACACACACACACACACACACACAGAAACACACAGAAACACACATGCACATGTACACACATGAATGAAAAAACACATCTATGTAAATGTTTGAGTGTTTGGATATACCTCCATACAGACATATCAATACCAATACCTATATATATATATCTATCTAACTCTGTATCTAAATGTGTATGTGTATACACACACATATCTGTGCTTATGGATACATATATACAACATATGCATATTCATAGATGCCTATTTATTTTGCATATTCTCATAACTAATACAGATGATGATAATGATATCTAAAATTTATATAGTACTTACTAGGTGAAAGGTACTGTGCAATGCATTTTAAAATTATCTCATTTCATACTCACAAAAATATTGAGAGGCAAGTGCTTATGTGTATATGTACATTCCTATACCTATGTGTGTGTATACACACATATATGTGACTATATTCACACATATATGTATATGAGTGTTTGCATGTGCATGTTTGTATATCTGTGTATAAATAGAAACACCTACAACTATGCACAAATACCTGTAAACAATTGCATGGATTATCATTTCTTTTCCCAGCTCATTTTACAAATTTGGAAATTGTCGCAAATACGATTAAGTTACATGCCCAAGGTTAATCAGTTATTAAGTGTCTGAGGCCAGATTTGCACTTAGAAAGAAACATCTTTCTGACACTGGGTCTAGCATTCTATCCATTGCTCAACCCTAGATGTTCTCATAAGGGTATGTGCATACACACAGTCACATATAAATACTGCACATATGTGTGTATACACATACATATATATGTGTATATATATATGTATATACTTTAGACATATAATATGTACTACACACAACCAAACACACACTTTTTATACATGTCTAATTGATTTAGTATCTTATGCACCAGAGTAATTTTTCCAAATTTATCCTCGTACTTCTCATGACTCTCCTCTCTCCCTTCCCGCCTCTCTCCATACATATATATGCACAAAACATATACGAAATCTCTTCATGCACATATGTACCCACAATACACATATATTTATAAAACATATGTAAACACATACACCCGTGCATGTGTGTATATATGCTTGAGTATTATTTGTGCACTTTCATATAATACATGCATAATTGTATAAATGAATATATCATATCATATACATTGCATGCATGCATAATTATATAAACATGCACACATCACATGCAAGTATATATGCACAGAAATATGACTACATATATTGCATACATTTACATGTAATGTATGCATTATTATAGGAACATGCACATATCACACACAAGGATATATGCATGTGTGTATTTATGTTTGTGACTTATATAACTACACATGTACACATATATACATATGCATATGTCCATGTATACATATTTATGAAAGGAGTGTATATATGTATATGGAAAAAAAGAGAGAGGAGTGTAATTAGATTATCTATAAGATTCCTGTAAGTTCTTAAATCTTTATTTTTGTTTTTGTTCAATTTTGCCCCCATTGCATTATTGTGGCTATCTGATTTATCTAGACAAATTAAACTAAGAGGGAAAACAACTTTTTGGGGGGGCAGAGATTAGACATTTAAGACAATGAGATCAATTATTGAATTATTCTAATTTTATGGTGATGAGTGCCTAAACAAAAGCATTAAATTTTGGAGTAAAATGGAAGAGATATATTCCAGTGATATTAAGAAGGAAAAATAAAGAAAATCATGGGTAACATGAGATGCATGTAGATTAGGAGTCAAATTATGGATATTTCAAGTCTAAGTCTCCAAATATAGAAAGAAAATATGACAGATTTAGAAAATAATTTTAGATGTGATTTTTACTGACTTTGCTCTTTCTGGCATATTTCTACATAGGACACATTCAGTTTTAATTATTAAAATGTATTAAAAGTAGAATTTTTTTTTTCTTTTTTGGTTTTTGGAGGGCAATTGGGGTTAAGTAACTTGTCCAAGGCCACACAGCTAGGTTTTTATTTGTGTGTGCGTTAAGTGTCTGAGGTCAGATCCGAACTCAGGTCCTTCTGACTCCAGGGCTGATTCTCTACTCACTGCGCCACCTAGCCACCCCATAAAAGTAGAATTTAAGAACCAGTATTATTTATTAAAGGTATAGAACCTATATTTTTATTATTTTCTATTTTATAATCTCAGCTTTTCATATTCAATTGTTTTTTTCTTGAAGGGTACATCCATGTTTGAAGATTATTGATAATATTTTAAAAAAATATTTCAGGGGAAAGAAAACTTTATTCTGAAATATTTGTTTTAAAAACATGTTACCATCAGCTTATATTTACAATATTATGTCATATTTTCTCTGTCTTATTCTTTCAAATATGAGATAAAGTTATATTATTATCCTGTGACAAGGAAAAAACATTATTTCATGAAAAGAATAATATATATATAATATAATATATTACATTTAACTACATAGTTATGTAATTTTAATCTATATAAATAATATTGCTTATGTAAAATTTGTCTAAATATCATTTTGGTTTCCATTTTAATCAAGATAACAACTGTCAAGTACTCTCTTTCTAATAACACAATAAAAACACAACTTCATACTGAGCATCAATTCCAAATTAGACTTGGGATTGCTTTTCAATTAATTTTATTTTTTCAGTGTGAGTCTTTGTACATCCCTGAGCATTCTTTAATGCTCAGTGGATTTTTCTTTTCTTTAAGATTCTCTTTAAAATTTTATTTTGTATTATGATTGAAAAACCTGAACCTTTCAATACACAAAGAAAATAAAAAAAGAGAACATTGTGTATGAAACTGTGGACCTCAATGGTTTTTAAAGATTACAATATGTAATTTAAGCATAACAAAACTGCCCTGATTTTCTCTTGTCCCTTTCTGTTCTCTTTGTTGTTATTTTTCCTTCTCTGGCTCACCCCTGCTCTAATTAGGATGTAAATACTTGATTATCATTTAAACACATGCTTTGTTAACTTCTGTTTTACATCATTCATTTCCACCAGATTTTGAGTTACAATTACTTTCCCCCCCGCTGTTTTTCCCCTACCCACTCTCCCAGAATAGCAGACCCACAAGATATCACTTCCTCCAATCTGCTCTCTCCCATAACTTCTCCTACACCACCTTCGACTTTTCCAATAGAGGAAGGTGAATCTCTGTGCCCCAATGCCTGCACACCTTATCTCCCAATTACATGCAAAAGAGTATTGATAATAGTATTTATATATATTTGAAACATTTAATTTTAAGACCTCGAATTTCAGATCCATTCCCTTCCTCCCTTGTCACCCATTCCCTCTGGGAAGATAAGTATTTCAGTATATGTTGTACATGTCTAGCTATGCAAAACATTACCATAGTAGATGCATTGTACGAGGCTGCTTATAATTCCCTCCCACTCATCCCACCCCCCCACCTGGTCCATTCCCTACTTGATCCTGTCCCTCTTCTATAGTGGGTACTTCCAACCTCCCCTCCCCTGAAGGATGCCCTCCCATCCATCATCCCTCCTCTCATCCCCCTTCCCCCTATTCTGCTGCAGGGTGAGATATCCCATTTAGTATGTATGTCATTCTCTCCCTGAACCAAATTCAATGAGAATGTGGTTTTGCCTCTTTGCCTTCCTATTCTTCCCCTCCCTTGCAGCCACTTCCCCTTGCTTCTTCCATATGAGATAGTTTACCCTACCCTATCTCTCCCCACCTCCTCTTGCCACTTTCCTCTCTCACCTCATAATTTCACCCCTTGAGTATCCTCCCTTCCCAACAAATTCAACCTATGCCCTCTATCCATATATAACTGTAAACATATATACACACATCCACATATGTATTCATATGACCATATACCCTTCTTCCATTGCTTTCATACTGAGAAAGATTTCATCAGTCACCATTATTGTTTTTTCCATATAGGATTGTAAATAGTTCAACTTTGATAAGTTCCTTTTAATTTCTTTTCCCTGATTACCTTCTCAGGCATCACTTGCTTCTTGTGTCTGGATGTCAAATTTTCTATTCAACTCTGTTTTTTTTCCTCAAGAATGCTTGAAATTCCTCTATTCCACTGAATGACCATATTTTCCCCTGAAGCAAAATACTCAGTTTTGCTGGGTAGGTGACCCTTGGGTTCAGTCCCAGCTCTTTCGCCCTCTGGAATATCTTATTCCATGCCCTTCTATCCCTCAGTGTAGAAGCTGCCAGGTCCTGTGCTAATCTGATTGTGTTTCCACAATATTGAAATTGTTTCTTCCTGGCTGCTTGTAGTATTTTCTCCTTGATCTGGGGATTCTGGAATCTAGCTATAATGTTCCTGGTAGTTTTCTTTTTGGGATCTTTTTTAGGAGGTAACCTGTGGATTCTTTCAACCTCTATTTTGCCCTCTGGATCTAAAACATCAGGAAAATTTTCCTTGAGAATTTCTTGAAAGATGATTTCTAGGTTCTTTCTTTGATCATGGCTTTCAGGTAGTCCAATAATTTTTAAATTATCTCTCCTGGATCTATTTTCCAGGTCAGTGGTTTTTCCCATGAGATATTTCACATTGCCTTCTATTCTTTCATTTGTTTCAATCTGTTTAATAGTATCTTGATTTCTCATAAAGTCACTAGCTTCCATTTGCTCCAGTCTAACTCTGAAGGAATGAATCTCCTCAGTGAGCTTTTGAGATTCTTTTTCCATCTGGCAAATTCGACTTTTTAAGGCATTCTTCTCCTCATTGCCCTTTTGGGCCTCCTTTGCCATTTGAGTTAGTCTATTTTTTAAGGTGTTGTTTTCCTCAGTCAGACTGTTGACCCTCATTTCATACTTTTCCTGCATCCTTCTCATTTCTCTTCCCAATTTTTCCTCCACTTCTCTTATTTGATTTTTAAAGTCCTTCTTAAGGTCCTCTATGGCCTATAACCTGCTCATATTTTCCTTTGGAGCTTTGGGAGCAGGTTTTCTGACCTCACAGTCCTCTGGCTTTCCATGCTTTGATCCTCCCTTCCCCCAAAGTAGGAGTCTAAGGTTTCCTTTGCCTTGGCATGTTGCCACTTAATTACTTGACTTTTGGGCTTGTTGCCACACTATGGCTCTGACGCCAGACAGGGGAACTTTCTTCCAGAATGGTTGTGGGACAACTTCCGTTTCTGGCAAGCTGGAAACCCACCCACCACCTCCACCCCAGATCACAATCCAGATCCAGGGAGGTTAAAGCAAGGGCGATTACCCCCACAAGTGTGCTCGCTGGATCTCCCTACAGTCTGCAGGCCAGGAGCTGGAGCTGCCTTTGAAAACTACAAAATGGCTTGTCTCCTCAGTGGCTTCTAGCCCCCAGGGGAGGAAGCTGACACATTCCCTAAATACTGGTCCCAAAGTCCATAGGACACTAAGCTCTCCCTTTGTCATAGGCATGTCTATGTTGATAATTCTGGAATTGCCATAGCTGCTGGTGTTCTGGTGTCCCTCCAGCCGGCTGCTGGCCCTGCTGCCCTGGGGCTAAAACTGCTACTCAGGCTGACCTGTGCTTGGCTCCCGGTGGCGCACTGCCCACTGCACTGCGCTGCCGGCTTCCAGATCGCTGTGCTAGTCCTTTCTGCAGGGCTGCTGGGCTGTCCTCAATGGGAGGTTAGCTTCTCTGTGTTGTTCTTTGGGTGCTGGAGCTCCAGAAGTTGTTCAGAGTCCCATTTTATAGTTTGGAGGTGATCTGTGAGGACAGTGGCTTGGACATGCTGTTTCTACTCCACCATCTTGGCTCTGCCCCCTAGCTCAGTGGATTTTTCATGAATTGTTCTTGCACTTTTTCGTCATCACCATCTCCACTGCTCAAATTCATGAGCCTCTATAAATTTAACTCTGTAGGTCCTGAAAGGCATTGTCAAGTGTTTATTTGATATATGTCCAAGTTGATAGGATCTGATAGTGTTTTCACTCTGATGAGACATCTTTCAGGAGCCCAAAGTTTTCAACTATCTTAATGAAGTTTTGTCGGGAGTATCTGTGAGATGGTTGATCCAAATTACCCAAATACATGGGAAAGTACATATGTGATGGACTGTGGCAAAGCAACAATTCTATACACAAACAAACAAACAAAAAATTCTGGAACTTTCAAACTGAAGATTCCACAATACAAAATACAGATTTCCATAATAATTATACTAAGAACATTGGATCTCAACAAATGCGTATAAACTAGGTCCTGATAAGTGCAAATAATGAATGCCCTGAAGTTGGTAGATCTATTTAAATTACATTATTTCTTGTTATAATTATGTAAAATAAAGCAATTGGTTCTAACCTAATGGAAATACATAGACTGAATTCAAATAATGTGACCATTTCAGGGAACTTATTTTTTGCACTAATCAGGACGTACTTTCTTTATCTTGATACTTTAATGGAGCTATAATTTCATCAATTTTATGTTTCTTCCAGCAGTACAGATCTGCATGTAAACTAACCCTTTGCCTTTCTTTTCTGTCTTCCACTGAATACCAAACACAGTATATGAAGCCTTCCTTTAGTCAGAAGTTCTTAACATGTGTGATATGCTTTTTGGAAACCTGGTAAAATTCATAGACTCCACAGAATAATAATTGTAAATGTCCAAAGTAAAGTACATATAACTACAAAGGAAACTGATTATATTGAAATAGTTCTAAAATATTTAAATGTAGTTATAAAGTATTTACAAATACACATATCTCTCTCTCTTTCTCTGTCTCTCTCTGTCTCTCTGTCTCTGTCTCTGTCTCTCTCTCTTTCATTCTATCTATCTGTATTACACATATATAAAAATCATGACTCCCTAGGTTCCAAAGCCTTCTCTAAGCATTTAACTTTTCAAGTTTTCAGCTTACCCTTCACACTCAATACATAACTGATTTTTTTTTTATTTTCCTTATTTTCTCTTCTGCATCATTTCTTTTATACAGATCACTTTTTTTTCAAATAGTAGAGCTGATGTGCAACCACTATCCATCACTCCATTCCTCTCAGTGTTCTCTCAAATTATGATTCCTTGTGTTAATAACATTTTATGAATTATAGACAGTAGGACTGGAAGAATTTTGGGGTTCAAATTGTATTTTCTTTAAGTGTGAAGTGCTGAAAGTACTACAAAATAACCCAGATGCAATCTAGATCTCCATTCAGGTTAGCAATCATCCATTTTCCATGCCTTTCTAAGATTTTTAAGTATGCTCAACACAAATCTGTAATTCATGCATTATGTAGTATCCCAGAAGAAAAATTGAATTTATTATGCACTCATTGTTGAAAATAATTTTAGAGAATTAAAATGAATAATTTCTTTTTTAAATTGAGGAGTAATGAATAAAATCTCATGGGGTAAAAATGTACATTAGAAATAGTTCCAATAACAAAAACTTTTTTTTCCCCAGAATAGTCTTCAATGAAGCAGGAATTTACTAAAAAAAAAGTTGAGAGAAGGATTTCCAATAAGAAATTGATTATTCCATGAATTTTAGGAAGTTTTTTGCAAAAGGAAAAAAATGTATCTTCGATGTATGTCTCAGTTCTTTGTGCAGCAAGGCCTAAGCAGATTATTAGACAAGGTAAAGCTGGTATAGTTTGACCAGTTGCTCTTTTGAGATATCAACAGATGGCTATACATTAAATCACATTTTCTTAAAAATGTATCTTGTAAAACTCACATGTGTAGTCTAGTATGAAGTAAACATTGTGGATTCATACAAAATTTGATGAGATCACATTTTTCTGTACTATTTCCTTAATACCAAGACAATCAATATCTAGGCAATGAATGAGATTTTAACTATAGTATGTCATCAGTAAAAAAAAAAAAAATCAGTTGAAGGATTGATGAACATTTCAAGGGCAATGTTGAAATAATCATGACCAATTTTATTCAGTCACTAAATATTCATAATTGATATTTAATAGAACCAGTAAAACTGTGGAAGTCTTTTCTTTCTAGAATATAGTTTTGTAGATGCAACTTGACAAAATGTATCTATAAATATGAAATGCCATGTTCTGTGATTTTAAAGAAAAAAATGTGAATTAACTTTATTGTGTCTGACACAAATTACAAAACAGTCAACCACCTCTGCAGGGAACCATATGAAGTATCCTAAGACTCTGTGGTAGACAGAAGCTGAATCAAATGCATTATAATTGACACTTGTGTAGACACAGCGAATATTTTCCTAACTTTAATACAGAGTCGGGTATGGCCTGTCAATTTTCCACTAAAAGTAAATAGTTATGTGGTGACTATAGATCCTGTTAAGAATAGGGGCGGCTACATGGCATAGTGAGTAAGAACACAGGCCTCAGAGTTGGGATGACCTGGGATAGAAACCGGCCTCAGAAAATGAGCACCCACACATAAATAATGACTAGCCATGTAACCTTGAGCAAGTTACTTAACCCCAACTGCTTAAAAAAAAAAAAAGAATAGTCACAGAATTCTAGAGATCAAAAGGGACACAGAAGCCATCTATTTCAACCCATATCTGAAGATTCTTTTTGACAATATCACCAAATTTTCATCTAGCCCTGCCCCCCTTTTTTTAGATTCCTGTAAAGATAACCCATCATCTGCTGAGGCAACCTATTATATACCCTTGGAGAACTGTAATTGTTAGGATTTTTTTTAATCAAGCCCAAGAGCCCTTTACTTCCACTTCCACAACCTTTTTTTAAAGCTACCCTAAACTACCTAATTCTCTGAGACAACTACACCCTGAGGCAGAATCTCTATGGACAATAATAACCAGGAACCCATTCCACAGTGATTAAAATACCATCACACCATTATTCTCCCTCTATGTGATTCCTTTCTTTTTTTGTCTTTTTCTTTTTTATGTTTATATATATATATATATATATATATATATATATATAAACTTTTTTGGTCTTTATTAATTTGATTGTTTGCTTTTAGTTTAGAAGATTCAGTTTCACAATTCCTTGAGTTTCAAATTTTCTCTCCCTCCCTCTCCTCCTCCCCCACCCCCATGGCAGCATACAATCAAGTATAGGGTCTACAAATAATTTCACATTAGACATTAATCAGATTATAAAGAAGGATTGTATCCGATGGAATGATCAATGGGAAAGAGGAAACAAAACCAAACAAGAAAAAAATAAGACCAGGTAGTTTGCTTCAGTCTGTATTCAAACTCAGTTCTTTCTAGTTCTTTCTCTGGATGCAGATTATCTTTATCCATCATGAGTTTTTTTGGGGTTTACTTATAACCCTGCATTGCTGAGAAGAGTCCAGTCTATGGTCATCACGAATACATTGTGTCTCTAATTGTGTACAAATTTCTTCTGGTTCTACTCTTCTCACTCAGCATCACTTTGTATAAGCCTCTCCAGGTATATATGAAGTCCAAATGCTCCTCATGTCTTATAGCACAATAGTATTCCATTACATTCATATGCCACAATTTGTTCAGTCATTCCCCAATTAATGAGCATCCCCTTAATTTCCAATTCGTTGCCACCACAAAGCAAGCTGCTATAAATATTTTAGTACATATAGGTCTTCCTCCCACTTCTATGATCTTTTTGGGATAAAACCCTACAAATGGTATTGCTGGGTCAAAGGGTATGAAATTATTTGTAGCCTTTGAGCATAATTCCAGATTGCTCTCTAGAATGGTTGGATCAGTTCACAACTCAACTAACAATCCATTAGTGCTGCAATTTTTCCACATTCGCTCCAGCATTTGTCATTTTTCTGTTTTGTCATATTACCAATCTGACTGGTGAGATGTGGTACCTCAGAGTTGTTTTAATTTTCATTTCTCTAATAAGTAGTGATTTAGATCATTTTTCATATGCTTATAGATATCTTTTTCTTCCTCTGAAAACTACCTGTTCATATACTTTGACCATTTATCAATTGGGGAGTGACGTGTATTCTTATAGATTTGACTCAATTCTCTGTATATTTTAGAAATGAGTCCTTTATCAGAGAAACAGTTTGTAAAATTATTTCACAATTTCAAACTTCCCTCTTAATCATGGTTATATTGGCTTTGTTTGTACAGAAGCCTTTCAATTAAATGCAATCAAAATTACCCATTTTGCATTTTATAATGCTCTCTGATTCTTGCAAAATGGTCAAAGTATATGAACAGACAGTTTTAAGAGGAAGAAATTAAAGAATGCTCTCTGATTCTTGTTTGGTCATAAAGTCTTCCCCTCTCCACAGATCTGACAGGTAAACTATTCCTTGCTTTCCCAGATTGCTTTATACCTAGATCATGCACCCATTTAAACTTTTTTTTTTTTAATGTAGTGTTAAATAATGGTCTATGCCCAGTTCCTGCCATACTATATTCCAGTTTTCCCAGTAGCTTTTGTCAAATAATGAGTTCTTATCTCCAAAAATGGGGTCTTTGGGTTTATCAAACAATAGATTACTATAGTCATTGACTGCTGAATCTTGTGTGCCCAATCTATTCCATTGATCCACTATATTCCTCAGCCAATATCAAGTAGCTTTGATGAGTGCTACTTTATATTACAGATTAAAGTGTGGTATAGCTAGTCCATCTGCCCTAGCATTTCTTTTAATTATTTTTCTTGATATTCTCGACCATTTCTTCATCCAAATGAATTTTGTTACTATTTTTTCTAGCTCTCTAAAGTGGATTTTGGGTAAATTGGTCAGTATGGCACTAAATATATAATTTAATTTAGGTTAAATTGTCATTTTTATTATATTAACTCAACCCAGCCACAAGCAATTGATGATTTTCCAGTTAGTTAGATCTGAGTTTATTTGTGTGAAAAGTGTTTTGTAGTTGTCATCCTGGGTTTGTTTTGACAGGTAGATTCCCAAATATTTTGTAATGTCTACAGTAACTTTAAATGGGATTTCTCTATTTCTTGTTCTTGAATTTCATTAGAAATATATAGGAGGGAGTAACAGCACTTCCAAGGTGCTCTGCCCCACACAATGTCCAAACAATGTAAAAGGGGACTCTGAACAACTTCTGGAGCTCCAGCACCCACAGAACTACACAGAGAAACTAACCTCCCGCTGAGGAGAACCCAGCAACCCTGCAGGGAGCGGCGAGCACAGTGCTCTGGGAATCAAAAGCTCCCACTCTGGGAGCTGAGCCTAGGCCCGTGTGAGCAGTGGTTTTAGCCCTAAGGAGGCTGGGCCAGCAGCCGGCTGGAGGGACCCCAGAACACCAGGAGCTGTGGCGATTCCAGAATTATCAGCACAGATATGCCTAGGAAAAATTGAGAGGTTAGTGCCCTATGGACTTTGGGACCAGTATTTGGAGAAAGAGTTGGCTTCCTCCCCTGGGGGCAAAGAGCTGCTGAAGAAACCAGGCACAGAAGCCATTTTGCAGCGTCAGAGGAAGCTGTAGCTCCTGGTCTGCAAACTGTAGGGAGATCCAGCAAACAGTCTGGGGGTTATTCGCTCTTGCTTTAAACTGCCTGCATCTGGATTGTGTTCTGGGGGGGAGGTTTGGGGTGGGTATCCAATTTGCCAGAGTGGGTGGAGGCTTTACAGAGGTCACCCAAACTGTGGAAGTTGTGAAGACCCCACGTTTGGGATGGAAGCTCTCCTGTCTGGTGGCAGAGTACTACTGTGACAACAAGCCCCAAAATCAAGTAATTAAGTGGCAACATGCCTAGGCAAAAGAAACAAAATGAGCAGAAAAATTCAACATTTGACTCCTATTTTAGGGGCACAGAGGATCAAAGCATGGAGGAGGACTTTGAGGTCAGAACTCCTGCACCAAAAGCCCCAAATGAAAATACGAGCTGGCTACAAGCCATAGAGGACATTAAGAAGCATATAAGAGAAGTAGGGGAAAAATTGGGAAGAGAAATGATAAAGATGCAAGAAAAGTATGAAATGACAGTCAAAAGCCTGACTGAGGAAAATAACACCAGAGGCTCAGAAAGGCAATGAGGAGAAGAATGCCTTAAAAAGCCAAATTTGCCAGATGGAAAAAGAATCTCAAAAGCTCACTCAGGAGATTTATTCCTTCAGAGTTAGATGGGAGCAAATGGAAGCTAGTGACTTTATGAGAAATCAAGATCCTGTTAAACATATCCAAACAAATGAAAGAATAAAAGGCAATGTGAAATATCTCATGGGAAAAGCCACTGACCTGGAAAATAAATCCAGGACAGATAACTTAAAAAATTATTGGACTACCTGAATGCCACAATCAAAGAAAGAACCTAGAAATCACCCTTAAAGAAATTCTCAAGGAAAATTGCCCTGATGTTTTAGACCCAGAGGGGGAAATAGAGGTTGAAAGAATCCACTCAACACTTCCTAAAAAAGATCCCAAAAAGAAAACTCCTAGGAATATTATAGCCAAGTTTTAAAATTAAATGTTTCATAAGATGTCCAGGCATTGGGGCTCAGAGGTTCACCTTGCCCTAATGGCAAAGTCGAAGGGGGTATGGGAGAAGATATGGGAGAGAGCAGATTGGATGAGGGGATATCTAGTGGGACTGCTATTCTGGGGTGGTGGGTAGGGAAAAATGGGGGGGGGAATTGTAACTCAAAATTTGGTGGAAATGAATTATATAAACAAGAAGTTAATAAAGCATTTGTTTAATAAAAAAAAAAAGGAAATATATAGGAGGGGCTGCTAGGTGGCACAGTGAGTAGAGTGGAGACAGAAGGACTTGAATTCGCATCCAGCCTCAGACATTTAACACACACACAAACAAAAACCTAGCCGTGTGACCTTGGGCAAGTTACTTAACCCCAATTGCCCTCCAAAATGGCAAAATAATAATAATAATAATAATAATAATAATAATAATAATAATAATAATAATAATAATATAGGGATGCCAAGCATTTATGTGGGTTTATTTTATATCCTGAAACTTTGCCAAATTTATTTATTGTCTCAAGTAGTATATTTTTACTTGATTCTCTAAGTATATTATCATATTGTCTTCAAAAAGTGAGAGCTTGGTCTCTTCTTTGCCTAATTTGCTTCCTTTGATTTCTTTTTCTTCTCTAATTGCTACTGCTAACATTTCAAGTACCAGATTGAAGAAGATGGGTGATAGTGGACAGCCTTGTTTCACCCCTGATCTTATTCGAAATGCTTCTAGATTATTCCCATTACATATAATACCACCTGATAGCTTTAAATAGATACTACCTATTATTTTAAGGAAGGCTGCATGTGTTCTTATACTTTTTGGTGTTTTTAGTAGGAATGGATGTTTTTATTTTGTCAAAAGCCTTTTCTGAATCGATTCAGATAATCCTGTGGTGTCTGCTAGTTTTATTGTTGATATGATCAATTATACTAATGGTTTGAGTAATCTTAAATCATCCTTGCATTCCTGGGATAAATCCTACCTGATCAAAGTGTATTATTCTTGTGAAAGTTGCTGTAGTCATTTTGCTAATATTTTATTTAAAATTTTTGCATCTATATTCATGAGGGAAATTGGTCTACAATTTTTTTTCTCTGTTTTATCACTTCCTGATTTAGGTATCAGAACCATATTTGTGTCATAAAAAGAATTTGGTAGGAGTCCTTCACTAATTTTCCCAAATAGTTTGTAGAGTATTGGAATCAATTGTTCTTTAAATGTTTGATAGAATTCACTAGTAAATCCATCTGGCCCTGGAGATTTTTTCCTAGGCAGTTCACTGATGACTTGTTTGATTTATTTTTCTGAGAGGGTGTTATTTAAGTAATTTACTTTTTCTTCAGTAAATCTGGGCAACTTATATTTTTGTAAATGTTCATCCATTTCACTAAGGTTGTCAATTTTATGTGCAAAGAATTGGGCAAAATAATTTCCAATTATTGTTTTGATTTCCTCTTCATTGGAGGTAGATTTACCCTTTTCATTTTTGATACTGACAATTTGTTTTTTTTTCTTTATTTTTTATCATATTGACAAAGGGTCTATCAATTTTGGTTTTTTTTTCATAAAACCAGCTCTAAGTTTTATTTATTAATTCAATAGTTTTCTTAATTTCAATTTTATTAATCTCTTCATTGGTTTTCAGTATCTCTAATTTAGTATTTAATTGGGTTTTCTTTTTTAATTTGTTCTTTTTCTAGCTTTTTCAATTGCATGCCCAATTCATTGACCTCCATTTTCTCTAATTTTTTCATGTATGCACTCAGGGATATAAAACTTCCCCTAAGAACTGCCTTTGCTGCATCCCACAAATTTTGGTATGTTGTCTCATTATTATCATTCTCTTGAATGAAGTTACTGATTGTTTCTATAATTTCTTGTTTGACCCACTCATTCTTTAGAATTAATTTTTTTAATTTCCAATTAGTTTTTACTCTATCTTTCCATGGCCTTTTATTGCATATGATTTTTATTGCATCATGATCTAAGAATGATGCATTTATTATTTTTGCCTTTTTGCACTGAACTGAGGTTGTTATGTCCTAGTACATGGTCAATTTTTGAGTATGTGCCATGTACCACTGAGAAGAAGGTATATTCCTTTTTATCCCCATTCAGTTTTCTCCACAGATCTATTATACCTTCCCTCTCTAAAATTCTATTCACCTCCTCAACTTCTTTCTTGTTTATTTTGAGGTTAGATCTATCAAGTTCAGAGAGGGGGAAATTGAGGTCCCCCACTTGTATAGTTTTCCTATCTATATCTTCCTCTAATTCCCTTAACTTCTTCTCTAAGAATTTGGATGCTATACTTCTTGGTGCATATATGTTTAGTGATGATATTGCTTCATGCTCAATGGTTCCTTTTAGCAGGATATAGTTTCCTGCCTTATCTCTTTTAATTAGATCTATTTTAGCTTTTGCTTTATCTGAGATAATGATTGCTACCCCAGCTTTTTTTTTTACTTTAGCTGAAGCATAATATATTCTACTCCAGCCTTTTACCTTTACCCTGTGGGTATCCCTTTGTTTCAAATGTGTTTCTTGTAGACAGCATATTGTAGGATTATGGTTTTTAATCTATTCTGCTATCTGCCTCTGGTTTATGAGAGAATCCATCCCATTCACATTCACAGTAATAGTTATTATCTTTCTTTTTCCCTCCTTCCTATTTCCTCTCCTGCTTATGGTTTTGTTCCTTCCTTTGCCCTTCCCCTCCTTTAGGATTTTCCTTTTGACCACCACCTCCCTTAGTGTTCCCTCCCTGTGACCCCCCATTCTTTACTTACCCTCTCCCCTGACTACTATTTCCATCTCTTCTAATACTCCCCTTCTTACTCCCCTTTACCCTTCTATTGCCATTAGGACACAATAGATTTTTATGCTTAAAAATGTTATCACCCCTTCGAATATGTTATGACCCCAAACCAATGAGAGTAAATTTCATACAGCGATCCTCTCCTTCCCTCCTTTCCCTGTATTTAATGAGTTTTTGTGTCTTTTCATGTTAGAATCTTAAACTTAACTGATTATGTTGATCTCTCTTTGAACCAGAACCAATGAGAATAGTGTTCAAATGATATTCCTCTCCCTCTTTCCTTCCCCTCTACTATAGTGTGTTTTTATGCCTCTTTGTATGGCATAGTTTACCTTTTTCTGCCTCATCCTTTCCTTTTATCCCATTACAGTCCCTTTGAACCACTTAATATGGATTTTTTTATCATCAGAATAGTTTATTTATAGCCAAACCCTCTCTCTATTTATAACCCTTTTAAAGGTCATAATCATATAAATTTCAATATTGACATGTATCAGCTTCTCATATAGGGATGTAAACTGTTTGCTTTTATTGAATCCCAAGTTATGTGCATGTGTTCATGTGTATACATGTGTGTATGTGTGTTTTCCTTTTTTCCTTTTTTATATCTTTCTTGAGTCTTGTAATTGGAGATAAAATTTTCCATTGAACTCTAGCTTTTTCATCAGGAACATGTGGAAGTCCCTTATTCCATTAAATGACCATCTCCTTGCCTGAAAGATCATGCTCAGTTTTGCTGTATAGTTAATACTTGGTTGCAGCCCTAGCTCTTTTGACTTATGAAATATCAAATTCTAATTCTTCTTATCTTTTAATATAGAAGCTACTAGGTCCTGTGTGATCCTGACTGTTGTTCTATGATATTTGAATTGTTTCTTTTTGGCTTCTTAAAATATTTTCTCTTTAATCTTGTAATTCTGGAATTTAACTACTATATTTCTTGGAGTTTTCAATTTGGGATCTCTTTCAGGAAGACACCAGTGAATTCTTTCGATAACTAGTTTACCTTCTGATTTTAGGACTTCAGGACAGTTTTCTTTGACAGTCTCTTGGAGGATGTTGTCCAGACTGCTTTTTTCATCATGGCTTTCTGATAGACCAATAATTCCGAAGTTATCTCTCCTGGATCTGTTCTCCAGGTCAGTTGTTTTTCCAGTGAGATATTTTACACTTTCTTCCAATTTTTCAATCTTCATGTTTTGTTTTATTGACTCTTGGTCGATCATAGAGTTCTGAGCTTCAATTTTACTGATTCTAATTTTTAGTGAATATTTTCTTTGGTTAGTTTTTGAAGGTCCTTTTTTTATAGTGTTATTTTTTCCAATTAGTTCACAAATTTTACTTTTTAAGGATTTGTTTTCTTCAGTGAGACTTTTTTTCCAATTTGGTCACTATATATTTAAATTTATCTTCCACCTCCTTAATCTGTCTGTTAAAATCTTTCTTGAGCTCCTCCAAGACTGCTTTTTGAGCTTGAAACCAGTTTATATTTCCATCTGTGGTCTCAGATGTGGACACAGAGTCCATGGTGTTTCCTGAAAGTGATTCTTCTGGTTCAGAATAACAGGATTCTCTTATCTTTGCTCTTGCCTTTGCAAGTTGCTTCTGGCCATTGTAATTGCCTATCTCCTGTCCTTTAACAGGTATTTCTGCTCCTGGAGTACAGAGGGCTCTAACCCAAGCTTCTCAGGCTGGGAACTAGGTTCCTGGTTGTTGGCTTTGTGTGCTGTAGCCCTTGGGTGTCTAGACTGAGGCCAAGGCCAGGATTCTCAGTGTTTCCCCTGAGTTACTATGAGGCTCACACAGTAACCTGTGGGGAAGGGGTGGTTTGGCCCCTTTAGATTTCTGCCTCTATGTCCCTGGGCTATAGCTCAGGCAGGCTTTTGCTGGTCCTGTGAGGTGGGGCTGGTTGGGACTCCTCCTGCTCTTCTCTTCAGACTCTTATCCCACTCAGTTACACCCTTTCTCAGTGACTCCTAAGCCTGAAGTTGTTTCCACTATTTCAGGATTTTACTCTGGGTGGGACAATTATCTCTGGGTTTTCTATGTCAGGAAGGGGGAATCAGAGCAGCTAGAGTTTACTTTGCCATCCTGGTCCTGGAAAATCAGGCAGGTGATTTTTAAATTTCCAGGGTGGGTTCTGACAGCCCCGGGAGAAGCCATCTTCTCTGCTGTGGGCCCTGAGCTTTCTCTTACCCAGCTCCAATGGATCCTCCTGTCCTGTGGTGAGACTTTGGTGAGATGGCTGTGAATTGCCCTTGGGGTGGGTGAGTCTGCTGGCTGGGCCTCCTTATCTCCTCTCTATGTGATTTTGAACCTTTTTCTCCCTATCTCTGTGATTCCTTGTCTTTGTTAAAACACCATTATCAATCCTCCAATTTTGCATTTTCATTTAGTCTGCTCCCCTTCTCTACTTGCAGGCTTTCCTTCTACTACTCTCAATCAGTAATCTTTCCTCCTTAAAATTTCATTTAATCCCAAATTATTTCTCTATTTTGGTTTTGAGGGTTGTGGTCTGTTCACATTGAGGAAACTGTTCTTGTTTCCCTAATGAGTTTAAGCTCACAGGTTTTCATCCCCAACTTCTGCCTTCATAATATGGCACTTCAATATGCAAATTTATCATCTGACAAGCACACAGACTGAGCAGTTCTTCAATTTGCTCATTTCCTATGACCCCAACCTCTTTCCCATCAGCTATATATGGAGATGGTCATATCTTTAACCTTGCCATCATCCATAATTGTTCTGTTCCCATGTTCACAAAATCTTAAACTGCTTTATTTGACCACAATGTGTCATCAATTCCCCTCTCCTTACTCCTTGTAACACTAAATTTTTTTCTTCCTCCTTATTGTAACTTCTAAACTCTACTTCTCGAGGTTGTTGTTGTTGTTGTTTTGTTTTTAGGCCAGGCCATCACCCCTGCACTTGTTACACTCTTATCTCTCCCCCTATTTATCACTTAACCAATTCAACTCTAGACTGTACTTTTGTCTCAACTCCCCAATCCCCATATCCTACTGAGGACATATGGGCTCTGGGAGGCTCCTCAAGCTCTCCTTGAGTCCTTGAGGTGCAGGCTCTGGGAATCCTCTCTTGGCCTCTTTATTAAATTGTTTCATTTAATGAGGCGTTTGCATGAGGCAATAAGCTTTACATTGTGGCTGAGCCCAAGCCTCTGTTACTATACTTCCTCTGTTACTAGACATCCCATCTATCAAAATATCATCCACCCTTGAATTGGCCTAGCCCACCATTGTCTGTAGTCTCCAGCAACTTCCCACACTTAATCACTCATTGACCTCATTAACTCCTTCTGAAGACCCTGCCCAAATTCCTCCCCTAGACCACCCTTAGATTCCTCCTAAAATCTTCTGTATATAAGATGCCATCATGTCTTCATGTTTCTGAGAGTGCCATAGAATGCCATAAAATAGTGAGAGCTCTGTAGAATTTTATAGCACAGACTTACTCTCTGCCTGATGCAAGCAAACTTTTAATAAATTTTACTTTTCTTTGGATGATAAGACTTGAGTGGAATTGATCTGGCAGTTCCCTAACCCTTTTAGTAGGTAACCAATTCACTACCAATGATCATTCCTTAGCAAGCCTCACTTTGGGGTTACTCACACCCTCTGCTGTTCTTGCTCTTCTCATGTGCTACTAAATGAAGCTGCAGTAAAACATAAATGTGAACACTGTAAATTTATATTGCATAATATCCTCTATGATTTTGCTAAGACAAGACAATTCCTTACCACTTCTTGAATGATTCAGCATCTGATTCAGCACAGCAGCTTTTTCCAAACTTTTCATCCCTCTTCACACTTACCATTGCTTTATTTCCTCTCATATTCCCAGCTGAGAACCTTGCCATTCTCTGTGAATTAACTTTATCACATATTATTACCTCTTATCACCTCTTTATCTCATATCATTCAGATGGTTTCCTTCACTATATCACCCTTCTTCCCTTTCTCGAAAGAAGGAATGATCCTTCTCCTTGTCAACTTGAATTCCTTCACAGGCCCAAGTGATCTCTTTCCATCACATCTTTTCCCCAAAATTTCCTTCTCTATCATCCTCCTATTCTACTTTATCTCCAATTTCTCCTTTTCTAGTGGCTGCTGCCATACTGCCCATAAATATGATGTGTCTCCTTCATCCTAAAAAAACAAACAAACAAACAAAAACATTTACTTGAACAAATCTTTGTCCCTCCTCCCTTTTGTGGCTGAATTTGTTGAATCCTTCCCCTTTCTACCTCATCATTCTCTTTTTAACTCTGCCATATAGCTTCTGGCCTCATCATTTGACTGGAACTGTTCTCTCCAAATTCCCCAATCATCTCTTAACTGAGCAATCTAGTGACCTTTTCTCAATTCTCATCCTTCTTAGCATATAGAAGCTTTTAAAACTATTGATGACCTTCTTCTCCCTGACATTTTCTTATTTCTAGACATTTGTGACACTAGTCTTTCCAAGTTTTATCTTGCTGATCACTCCTTTTCAATCTCCTTTCCTTGATCTTCATCCAGATAACACCTGCTAAGGTGCTGTCTTCCTCCTCTATATTATTTTTTTTATTCTCATCATTTGCTATGGATTCAGCTATCATCTTAATGGAAATTATTTTCATATCTACTAATCCTTCCCTAGCCTCAGTGTTAATCTCTAGTCTCCCATTTCCAACTGCCTATTGTTGAACTTTATGATTAGAAGACATAAAATTCTCCTATCTTCTAGACTTCTCTATTAGATCCCAATTAATTTCACAATCACCCAGGCTTTCAACCTAAGTATCAGCTTAGATCATCTGACTTTCTTATACCACATCTACTCATTATTAATCAGTTGTCAAATTCTCTCATTTCTATTTCAGAGCATCTCTTATAAATTGCCATTTCCTTTCTTTCAGCTTGGCTATCACTCTTTTGTAGGCTGCTATCATATCATGCCAGGACTATTATAATAACCTCTTAGTTATTTTTCCTGCCTTAAGTCTCTTCTCATTCCACTCCATCCTCTATTCAGCTACCAAACTGATCTTCCCAAAGCACAAGTCTGACCCTGTCAGCATCTCTCTACCATTACTCTCTACCATCTCTCTACCCAATCGATTGATTCCAGTGGCTCCCTTATTCCTTTCTCTGTGTCTATTAAAGCCCTTCATAAACTTCCTTCCAACTTTCCAATTTTATTATATCTTATTTCTCCCAAGTCCTCTGTTACAGTGACCCTAGCTTCTTTATTGTTTCTTGAAGACAACTTCCTATCTCCTGACTGAGCATTTTCACTTGCTTGCCCATCATGTCTGGAATTCTCTCCCTTCTCTGCCCCCTCATCTCCAGGGATAAGCAGGACAGGCCTACTCTCTCTTCTACAAGACCATCATTCAAATACTTAAAGGTAGTATAGTAAAAATGAAGTGTAGGCATATAATCTCAATGGGAAGTTTGTAATGTAATTGTTTTTATGATAAAACAAATCATAGTTTGCAACAAATCATAGAAGATCAAATGGGATAGAATCATATTATTAAAAAATATGAAAGTTTTTAAGAGTTCGTTATGCTGCTAGTATTTACTTTCATTCTCTTCACAACTGCCATTTCCTATTGCTTCTACATGCATAAAATCTTTTGCCTCTTTCCCCTCCTCTCCATGTTCACAGATACTTCCTTAATTCAGGCCCTCAGCATCTCTCACATGGATTATTGCATTAACCACCTAATTGATCTTCTTGCCTCGTGGCTCTACCTTTTCTAATCCATCCTTCATGGATGGTGAACTGCCATAGTGAATTTCCTAACATATAGATCAGACTTTATAACTCCTCTATTAAATAAACTCCAGTGACTTCCTATTACCTATAGTTAAAGATATTAAAAACCCTGTAGGGTATTCAAACCTTTCACAACCTGAATCGGACTACTCTTCTAGCCATTTATGTATTATTTCTATCCATTCACTCTGTGGTTGAGACAAACAATGCTTCTTACTGTTACTCAAATATATGATTCCATCTCCAGCCTTTTTACTGGTTCTCCCCTATGCTGAAATATTCCTCCACCTCTTGTCTCCCTCTTAAAATCTCTAGTTTCCTTTAAGTTTCAGCTCAAGTGTCATCTTCTACACAATTCTTTCCTTATCCAGCTCCCTTCCCTCATCTGCTAGTACCATTCCCATCAAATTTGTATCTATTTTGTATTTTTCTATATAATATGTAGTGGCCATTCCTGTTTTTTTTTCTGAGAATCCCATGAATTTGACATAATGCCTAACACATAACAGTTACTTAATGAATGTTTTTGATCATTTAATTGAATTAGATAGAGAACTTGTTTTTGAAGGCAGAATGACTTCTATTTGACATACATTAGCTGGCTTATCATGAAAAATGATATATTAAAATGCTTGGGTTCCTAACAACTATGTAGGAACAAAAGTTACAGATAATTTTCCAATTTTCATTGGTTGAAATGAATTTCCATTTAGGAAGTTCCTTATGTGAAAGAAATCACAGTACCTGCTAAAATGAAAGCAATATAACTAGAATGTTCAATACTCATTTCTATAATTCTAAAAAAATGAGAACTTTAACCATTGAGTCCATACATTTTTCTAGTCCACTAGTGACATGAAACCCCATCATTTTTGCAGATGTCACTTACTAGTACTGTGCAAGGAGCACAATGGAACTGTGCACCTTTCTAGGTAGTTTATCACATATGTTGACAATTATGTGCTACAAAATAGTATAGGAAACAATGACATAAAGTTCACAGGTACTTATCACTCCAAACAAGACAGATTTTATGGCAACAGGCACCATAGAAGCCAATGAAAAACATTTGAAGTGTCAAAATATATATTGTGGAATAATGAAATATTACTCTGCAATCACTCTGTGAGAAGAGAATTCCGATTCTGGTAAGAGGTATAAGGGACAAACTACACTACCAATGGGAGACCCATTTCAGAGGAAATGTATGAATTGTGTGATAGGTATTAGGGCAAGGGGCTTTGTTTGGAATGATAAGTACTACTCTACCTCAGTATTGTAAATTATGACTTGGTCAGGCCAGGCTGATATATTGATTATATTTTCCATAAGGAAGTTCCCTGTTCATGATTCTATGTCTGATAAGTGTGCTTAGAAAAATTTCTTCATAAATGCTGCCACACTGAAATGGTATTTCCAAGACAGACTCAAGTAAATTCTGGAGTTTGAATCAGTTGATACTTCATCAGAAAAAAAAAAAAAGCCAGTTCATCTTTTATACTGTCAGAGCTCATGAATATAGGTTTTCTCTACAGAAGTATAGAACATAACTCAGCCACACTTTCTCTTCCTCCATAGCACCCCCCCCCCCAACATTCTGGGAGCTGTTCACTAGAGCAATGGCATCAAACTCCAATAGAAATAGGGAACATTAACCTTTACATAAGAATCACTGTGGACTGCATATTGAATTGCCTTTAAAACATAATATTATATATGTTTTATTGTATTTTTATTTATTGGGTTAAATATTTTCCAATTACATTTTAATCTGATTTGGTCCTTATTTGAGAAAATTGAAGGTTGGATGTAGCTTTATATTTTAACCCTCCTCTATATATCTTAACATCACATGATTTCTGAAGGACTGTGGCTAAGTGTTATTACTCAGTACTGCTACAAAATAATTCTATCTCCACTTGAGTCCTTAAAGTCCTTGAAAGTAACCTCAGCATATGTATGGTATGTGATTTACTATTGGTGATTCGAGTTGGCACAGCGAGGTAGAGCAGTGAAAAAAAATGTGGGACATATAGTTGGGAAGACTCATTTTTGTAAGTTCATATCCAACCTCAGAAATTTACTTTGTTGTGTGACCCTGGACAAGTCACTTAACCCTGTTTACCTCTGTTCCTTTTCTATAAAATGAACTAGTGAATGAAATGACAAGCTACTCCAGTATCTTTGCCAAGAAAACCCCAAACTGGGTCGTGAAAAGTCGGACATGAATGAACAACAAAAAATTTTGGAGAAAGAAATGGCAAACCACTCTAGTACATTTGCCAAGGAAAGCTCAAATAGAGTAAAAGATAGTTGGACACAACCAAAATGACTGAACAGAAAGATGCTGCCTGTATCCACTACGTAACTCTCAATTCCTTTTGGGTAATTTGAAATTAAGATTCCTTGAAGACTGTGATAATCAATAATTCTTAGTGTCACAGAAAAACAGAAGGAATATTGAACATTTGAAAAAAAATGTCTAATTTTATTTCAGGAAGAAGATTGAATTTATTGAAAGTGCTAACTAATTTGGAACTTTGCATAGTCTTTGCCAATTCTTGAGGATTTTTGGTTCTAATTCACTTTGCATTTGTATTATCCATTTGTATAGATAGACTAAACTATATGGGCTGTCTTTACATCTAATTATCATATCCTGCACCATTGGTTTTAATTTCAAATGGAAATGCATCACTACAGGCTGAATGTTGACTTAGAAAACAAATTAATATGTGTAGTTTCATTTTTACTTTAAAATATTTTCCAATTGCAGTTTAATCTTATTTTAGATACTCTTGCGCCTTGTGATGAGTTTGTCACTTCTGCTCTAGCTAACAGATATTTTTTGTCTTCGTGGTATTTCTTGAGTTGATATAATGGACTCTACAAAGTGATTATGGAGGCAGTGGTTCTGTATTGTTTTATACGTTGATATAATTAGCACAATGTTATCAATAAGTAAGTTCACCCAAAAGATTTTATCATTTAGTGGGATGTATTTTCATTTGGACTACATATTAGACTTTCCTACTCCAATGTCATCATGGTATCACAAGATTCCTGGGTTCTTAAGGCTATTCCAATTAGATAAAAAACTTTGACTCATTTTACCATGCCATAAAGATTTTGAGTGTGGTTCTATTTACAGTCTATGTCTGCTTTCCTGAGAACTAGACTAACTAAAGATATGGATGAATTATTTGACTGTGATAATCATGAATCAGAGAAACAACAAAAATGCAAAATGGTTAAGTAGCCAATTCAGTATAAATTGACTTTAACATTTCAGAGAGATGAATTATCTTCTGAAAGATTTCCAGGTCATATAAGAAGATGAACAACATAAAGCAAGACCAGCAAGGTAAAGAAATACTTTATACAAACTTCATCATCTCTTAAACCTTTTCAAACTAAGAATTATAAAAAAGAACTATTGCGATTTCAGCCATCTCTTCCCTCAAGACAATGCAGAAACTAACATGCTTGATCTGTCTACCACATTGGATATTAAAGTTGGCATAACTACACAAATCAACCCACAGGTTTTAAAATACCTGGCACATAGTAGGTGCTTCATAAAATTTTATTAACTGAGTGCTTATGCATACCACCACCCCCATCTGCACTGTGAAAAACCAAAAGGCATAGCTTATTCTGACTGGGATGACAGAGAAACAGCCTGGCAGAGTTCTGTATTGCAACAGACCTTAGCCAGAAAGGAACAAAAGGACATAGGGCAGAACACCAACATGTATGTGGTGTTTCATTGGGCATTTAGGGACTAGCATATGACTGTAGTTGGTTCTCTTCTGTTAGATTCCACTTCGAGAACAGGCTGAAGCCATTGAAATATGAATAGGACAACTTGGGAAGAGGCTGAGACAGCTTTGAAGTCCAGTCCTCAGAGAAACTTCCATCAAAGAAGAATAAGTCAAAATGAAAGATAAGTAAATATAAGGAGAAAAAATGTCAGGAGGAAAAACACTTGGTTAAGGACTTTGAGCATAAATAAATCAACAGTGAAGATATTAATAACACTAGGAAATTTGACCTCCAAAACAATTGATTCCAAATAGCTTCGATTATGTACTACAAAACAAAGGGAAATGAATCAATCTCTGATTCGAAAGAAGACTCTAAGGGCTCAAAAAAGAGCGCCAGTAGGATGCTCTTTATGTATTATAAATACAAAGAGGAATTTTAAAGCAGAATTTGTGACTTGAATAGAAAAAATAATTGACCAAATAGAAAAAAATCAATCCACCAAGACCTGGCAAAAGAAAGAAAAGAGAAAATAACTGATTAGGGATGAAAATACACAGAAGTGAAGGACAATCTGGGAGAAGACAATGAAAAGTAATCATGCTAAAAGAGAATATGATCTCAATACAATCAAAACAAAATGATCTTGAAAGCAGTTGACAGAGGGACCACTTAAAGACTGGAGGTGTCTTAGAAGAACGCACATTAAAAAAATCAACACTATGATTTCATAAATAACACAAGAAAGCTGCTAAGAACTATGGAACACAGAAAATAAAGTGTCAATCCAAAATATCCAACAGATTGCCCCCAGAAAACAACAGAAAACATAATATATACAATTAAATGCTTCAAACTCCAAGATAAATAGTAAAATAAAAAAAAAGATAAACATATTCTGCAAGCATCCAAATAAATATCTTCAAATGTAAAAAAATTAAAATTTGAAAAACACAATACTATTTTGTATTGACCAGAAACCTAAATAAGAAGTACATAATGTGTTCCAAAGAGCAGAGGAGCTAAAAATGAAACATGAGGTGACATATCCTCAAAAACCTAAGCCTAGCCATTAATTAAAAAAGACAGCCTAGAATAGAAGAATTTGAAGCAATCCTGCATAGAAATCCAGTCATGAGAAGATGATTTGCCTTAAAACATCCCATACAGGAGAAGCAGAGGAAAAATAAACAAATTCAGCAGCTCTGGACGTATTGGTAATGCAATAAATTATTTGAGGAAAAAAGGGAGGGAAAAACTAGAAAGAGAAACAGCAGGTTAATGGCAACAATAGCAAGAACATTACAACAGAAACCTTATTAAGAATTTTAGTTTTAAGAGTACATAGGCAAAAGTGAAATTGAAGTTAAATAAGTGATGGGGAGATTTGAAGTCTCATGGACTAAATCTTAAAATTTCCCACCTATTTATTTTGTGTGTTGGAATAAATTGCAAAATGGGAGGTTGCATTAATGAATAGATTGGAGGAAGGAAGCATAGGGGAATACATGATGTGTATTAGTCAAGTCAAAGCTTATCAATGAAGTAAAAATATCTATGGTGATCTTTTATTAAAAAAAACAACAAGCATTTGTTATACACCTACAATATGCTGGGTACCACACTAAGGGCTGGGAACACAAAGAAATGCAAAAGACAACTGCTAGGAACAAGGAGGACATAACTGAATGGGGGGAAACATCACAAAACAAGAAGCTGAAAAGGGAGAAGGCAGAGGAAGAGTGTGCCCCGAAGGTAAAAACCTGAAGCCTGGTGGGAGATGATAACATATGTGCTTTGAGACCATCCCCACCCCCTTTCTCTAAATAGAGAATGCAGAAAGAGCTTTTTCAGGGTGAATTGGGCCTATAGAAGAGTGTGTGACTAGATAAAAGGAGAAATTGAAATCATGATAAAGAAAAAGTATTTTTTTCATTGATAGAAGAGGGTTCCATTTAAAAGTGTTCCCATGGAGGAAGAAAGATATTCTATAAATGGAAGTGGAGAACATATAATGGGAATGATTTATGGATTTTGTGCTTAAAGAACCCCCTAATCCTGCCTCAGAAAAAGAGGAATCAGAGTTCCTAGGGACACCTGACACACAGAAAATTAAAGGGCATTGTCCCAAAGAGTTTCATGGCCAATGGGAGGAAAAACATCATTGAAGAAAGGTAATAATGAACTGCACAGACAAGGACATAAGAAAATTCCTCGTGGGGCTATTAATACTTCTATCTCCTCTATCACATGAAGAAATTGATATTTCTAAGAGTGAGGCACAACAAAAAAGGGGCAAAAGTCAGGACCTACAAGAAAATAACATATGAAATGTGTAGAAGTAGGAATTCAAAATAGAAGTTCATATTTAAAACCTTAAAAGCTTTATTTCCACAAACACAAAACCTTAAAAGAGGAAGAAATAAGTATATAAACAATGAATAAAAGAATTATCATCTTACTAAATGCATTTTTTCTTAAATATTACCAGGAATTTAGACATCTACTTCGGGAGAATATGTGTATTAGCTGTAGAACTCTTTGAAGACATTATATGGCAAAAAATGGAAAAGGAAAAACCCAAAAGATAAAATGGGTATGTTTTAGGGCAACCAAAAAGAAAGTGGGTGAGATAGGGCAAAATCTTTTAAAAGTTAACAACCAAAGGTCTAGCATGTATGCATGAGTGATCTATTTTTCAAATGAAAAGATGTTAAATGCACAAATAATTTTCCAGAATGCTGATATAAATGGCATATTTAATTTCCACAAAAATAAATTTTAAGTAAATGAAGAGAATAATTTTGAGAATTTTTCTTAGCATCCTGCTGAATTTTAAGACTGAGAGACAGCTTCAATATCATGTATTTTAAACTTCATGATGCAACAATATAGTTCTGTCAAGAAGCACACTTGGTACTTATGTGACAGATTTTGTGCTAAGTTATGGGAATAAAACTACAAATAAAAAGAATATCAATTTCTGACTTCAAGAAACTTATGTTCTAAAGGGGAAGACAGCACACAAAAGGGAGCTAATATCTGTGTGTTTGGAGGGGGGATGATGGAAACCCTCAGAATTGGTAGAGTAGATTGAGCATGGATACCCTGGGGTAGCTATGGGGAAGAAATACAAAATGGAAGTTTAGGAAAGTAGTTATCAATTGGAGGGAGTGGGGGGTTCATTGCAGTAATTGAACAATAATTATTTAAATTATTTTCCAAATAATAGAATTTTCAGAATATCTATACCTTCTTGAAGTATACCTTGAAATGGATATGAGCTCAAGTTAATTTCTGTTTACTTTCCATTTTCAAGGTAGTTGCAAAAATTTCCATTTTATAATACTTTAATATATATGGAGCAATTCTTTCTTTATATTTTCTTTTTTTTTTAAATCTCACAATTATCAATGTGAATACAATTTAGTATGCAAAAATAGTTTACATAATGCTGTTAGCTTATGTAATAGGTTTTTAATGAAATATATTCATATATATGCCTGTATAGTTTTTAAAAAGTTGTAATAGACATGTCCAGAAAAATTTTAATAGTCAGAAACATAAATAAATACTTAAGAAACATTATCTGCTTTTTCTAATGTAATATTCTGCTCCTGAACTTCCCTCAGTACATTTATAAAGAAGTCTTCTTTTGTCAGTGTTTGGCCCATGGCATGTATTTCCAGTGACAGAAACCTATATTCCTGGAACAAATTTGCCCTTCTAGTCTGAAAAGATGACACTTAACTCCTACAAAATTCCTCTCAAGTCTTTAAAGGTCTAGGGCATCTACAGTAATCTGCTTTAGGCTTTCTATAGAATAGCTTATTGAAATCAATGTCTTCAATTTTTTTACAGCTCTCTGCTAGGTCTGTCCCCTGTGGCTACTGGGATCTAATGGTGATGAGGAGAAAGAAAGAAGTCAAAGATACAACTTTCAAGGTTCCCTATATAGGAGCAACTTCAAAATCAATGTGATGTCAGGTTACAAATCATTCTTTAAAAACCCTCACTTGACTCTATGATCCCTTCAAGTTATCATTGTATATATCCAAATTTCATATCCAAACTTATAGGAAGTCACCCATCCTAGATATGAAAATAATACATATTATAGAAAACATGTTTATTTAAGTGTAGATATTTTATAAAATGTTATGCCTTAAGTTTCAAAGCATTCTGATTAAATTGGCCTTCTTAAACATATAGAGCTCTAGAATTGGAAGAATTCTTGAGATATCATCTGGTCCTCTGAATTCTAGGACATCATCCTGTCACCCAGTATATATGGTACTTTTTATTTTCCTTAAAGATCTTCAGTGCTGGATATCCCATATTTTAAAACCTCTCAATTCATGAATATGAATTAGTCTAGATAATCTGTATATATTGAAAATAGCTCATTGGGCAGGATTTACAATACTTTGAAAAGTGTTTCCCTATTTTTGAATGCTTAGCCAACATAAGTATTTCAAAAAGCCATAAGAGTGGATGGCAAAATATACTGAGTATAGGAGATGACAATCCTCTTGAACTGGTTAAACTATGGTTAAACTGTTTCATGAATATAAAACTCATTTCTAGATATTTTCTCAAAATGTCAGTGTCATGTGAGAATTGCTGAATTTTCTGAACACCAAAGCATGGAAAAAATAGTAAATAATGCTAGATTGAAGACAAAAACAGAAGAGAGGAAGGGAGAGAAGGAGAGAGAGAGAGAGAGAGAGAGAGAGAGAGAGAGAGAGAGAGAGAGAGAGAGAGAGAGAGATCAAAGAACCAGGCCTCTGGAAGATGTGGAAATGTGGAAGAGGATGAAATGAAGGCCAAAACCATGAAGTCTTTTTCTTGTCAAGATAAAGGGGTTCCTATTTTTTCAGTTATTTAAATAAAGGATAAGATAATGGTTTAGGCTGTAAAATGATTTGGAATTATACACGAGAGGGAAAGTTAGCCGTAATGCCATTTATACATATAAGTAAAGACAAAAATTAATCAAATTAAATACGAGATAACCAGGACAATGGAGTCCCTAACCTCCTTTTCTCTCAGACTTAGTAACAGTTTCTTAATTGGTCTCTGCTTTTAGTCTCTGCCCCCTCCAACTTATTTTTAATAAGGAAGGTGCAGCAGGGAAGAAGTGGGCATTTATATAGCACCTGCTATACAACAGGTCCTATTTTGATCCTTAAAAAAGCAAAGGGATATTTCTAAAGCACAGGCTAATGATGTCACTTCTCTACTTAGGATATTTCAAAATATTTCCATTGTTTCTAGGAAAAAATATATTTAAAAAAACAACTCACATTTTGAAGTCCTTCATGATCTTGTTTCAGCTAGCATTTTAAATCTCCTTCATATATGCTATAGTCTGGTCAAATAAACCTCCTTGCTGTTCCCTCAAAAATGGCATTCTATCACATTAAGATAGATGAGAGAATATCATCTCATACGAATGCAATGTCGTCTTTATCTTTGCTTCATATCTGTCGTAGTTTCCTTCAATACTCAGATCAAATGTCCCATTCTATATAACGCCTTTCCTAATTATTCTATGTGCTAGGACCTCTTCCCTTACCAATTATCTTATATTTATTGAGAATTATTTTGTATTTAATCATCTATATTTTACACACCTGTGTGTGTGTGTGTGTGTGTGTGTGTGTGTGTGTACACACAAATATTTTTTGAGGGCAGAAAATATTTTATTTCTATCTTTGTGTCTCCAGCATAGTATCTGTCAAACAGTAAGCAATTAATAAGAGCTTGCTGACTGATAGAACATTGACAAAGTGGTGATCTTCTGGAGGAGACTGAACAGAATAATAAAGAACTTTCAGATTATACAATTTGAAGAGTAGTTGGAGGAAGTACTGTTTCCATGTATGTATTTCAAGGACTACTATGTTGAAGAGAGATTAAACTTTTTGGCACTCATATGGAAGAGTTAGATTAAAGGTGTAGAGACACATTTAGAAGAACAGAACAACAACAAACAAAAACGCTCCCAAAAATATAGCTCTCCAAAATGGGAATACTTCTTTGTAAGTAGTGAATCTTATCCTTCTCAATATATATTTTCAGTTAAAGGCAAGATGACTGCTTGTCATAATTTCTGAATCTGAAATACTATAAGAAGTTTTTTCACATCAATAATAAAAAGGATATTTAAATTTCATATAAATAAAATAATATAAAACTGATATTTATGCCTGTAATTATTAAAGTAATAATCAGTTTGCTATGTAATAATACTTAAAATCTTTTTCCCATTTATATTGGAAATTAATTCCCATTACCTATACAAATTTGGAGGACACTTGCACTATTACTATAGACTACTTATCTTCATGTCACTTTCCTCTTCAAATAAACTGCCAACTGTTCCCTAAAGCACTTCTCTATTCCTTTCTCATGGCACTCTGAGATTTGGCTTTGAATTTTATTCATTTATGTACATTTTTCATATCCCCATTGAATTATGAGATTTTTAAGGGCAAGGATTATATTGTTTTCAATTTCATATCATTTCTACATCTTGTCTTGCCCAGACCCTAGGTGAATAATAATCAATTGAATACTATGAAGGCAGTAATTGTCTATTTCTGGGAAATATGAATAACTCATATGCTAAATTGTAATGGCACAAAGAAAAATTAACCTTTTCTTGAGTAAAAGTTGTTCATAAAGCATTTGAAGGAGTAAATTACATCTCCAAACAGGCTTTAGAAAAATTAGTATTAATAAAAAGCAAAATAGAGTCTTCATGGCTAAGCATTAAAAGACCTTTAAGGCTATACCAGTTTTTATATCACATTGTCTACAAAAAGAAGAGGAAGATTATTAGGATACATGTACACACTCACCAACACACATGCATGCATGTCTGTATAAATATATTCAATAATGATATATATTCATAATACATGTTTGTATATGAATATGCATATATCCAATATGCCTGTATGTATGTGTGTATATGCACATATATGGATACAAATAGACATATGTATACATGCATGTGAATACACATATAAACATATATTATATGTGGTACAATTGAAAACATATTAGATGTGAAGTTAAAACATAGGCTTATAACCCAACTATTATACTTGCTATATGTGTGACCTTGTTAATTCAATTAACATCTGGTTATCAGTTTCCTCATCTATATAATTAATTGGCTGGACTTGAAAATATCTGGAGCTCCTCCTAATTATTTTCACCTAGGATTCAATTATTTGAAATTATCTATATACCCAGACATTTACACACACACACACACACACACACACATGATTATATGTATGTATGTATGCATGTATACATAGTTATGTGAAGTATACATTCCTGTGTATGTATATGGATTGTATATATGCATCTGTATATGTGTATGTATATAGTAAATATGTCATATATGTGTGTATATATGTATGTATGTGTATATGTGCATGTGTATATATTATATATTTTATTTGTATATTTATATATAAATATAATATATAAATACCAAACATTTATATATTATATATACATGATGTAGATGAATATATATCATATATAATATAAATATGTATGTATATATAATTTAGTGACAATTCATCTACCTCATATAATTCCTAATACATATGGCATTGTGATATTATAGTCCAAAAGTGGCATGTCTACTGACATTGATGGGGGGGGTTGTTAGAAACATCTTTTCTATATATATTTTTCTATATTTTGTCTGATGATGGTTCCCCTTCTAAATTCATTCCTAAATCTTTTTAATGTTTCATAATTTCCAGCGTTTTACCCATTTATACTCCCAGGTCAATTTCATGCTACCACAGGTCCCTTCTCTAGTCACTATCACTGCCCTGCACTCCAAGCTCCTGGCCTTCAACCCAGAGCATTCACCATATGCAACCTGATCACAGAGAGACCCATCATCATTCTCCATATCCATCCTCATGCTACTCCTCTTTGATCATTGAGAAACTGAGCATCAGAGAAACCAAACTGTGACTTGTCCACGATCAAACGGCTGGTAAGTATCTGAGGCAGGATTCAATCTCATGTCTTTCTGACTCTAGCTGCTGGACTCTGTCCACTTAGCCCCTGCACCATGAGATGGATCAAGTATATTGTTAATTGTTGCTTTAGTTTTCTTGTGATACATGACAAACTATTTCCATCAGCATTTATTTTATTGAACTATCTAAGGAGAATCTGAGAAACAGATTCATTTATCTGTAACTCTTTTCTCTTGTGCTTTCACACATAAAGAGAATGTCAAGTGATGGGTAACTTAACAAGCATATTTTAGCCACCTTGTTTTCAGAAAATGTTACAGGTAATGTAGATGGAAAGACAGAAATGAAACAGCCGCTGACATCAAGAAACTTATATTCTATTATAAAGTGTGGTTCAAAACAAAACAAACTGACTTTGAGAAACTTATATTCTATTACAAAGTGTGGTTCAAAACAAAACAAACTAACACTGGGAAAAGAATCTAAATAATTCTAAGAAAATAATGACATGTTCAGTTACCAGGTAGCTGAAGGAGTTGTTATTAATCACTCAACATTTTAAAGTACTCTTCTTGAATATGAAAGATCAGGGGGAAAATGTATTTAAAAATATGTTCACCATTGCTATGAAGAAGAAAAATATAATGGGAATGTCAATATCATTAAATGTCAATTCAATTAAATGTCAATATCGTTAAAGACTGGAAACGAGAATTATTTGCTGATATAATTCACTTTTTCATTCACAGATATACCAAAATCATTGGGAAAAAAATCTAGGTGAGACTATGGAAAATAGACCTTTATCACAATGTCAAACATACTGACGTTAAACGTAAATTGTATTGATGATATAGTTTTAAAAAAGCCTCCTGAATTGCTAGGAAGTTTGTCCCCATTGTTAAAATGATGAACTCTGATATAAATATTGATATATTGAAAAGCAGAATTGTTACAGAAATTCTCAAATGGAGATATTGCTCAGCTACTGATGTCTCCACCACATCCTCTCCATTGGTCTCCTGTGGACTGTGTGTTTCTCTTTCAGAACTCCAGGCACAGCTCAGTTGCATATTCTGGCTTACTCAAGGCTGGGAAGGAATGTTAGTCCATTCTTAAACCTCAATTACAAAAATGCATATGCATATATACATAGATAAACACATATACATTTATGCAAACATGCATATATTAATAAATTGCAAAGAAAGATTGATGATCAATTAGGTATTCTCAAGTTCTTGTTAATCTTTGGATGTATTTCATTTATCTTGGCTTGAGTTAGGCTGAACCAATGAAAGGAAGGTTCATTTATTTTCTTCCTTTTATTTTTCTTAACAAGTATCTTTAGTAGGTAAGTATAAATCAATTGTATTTTGGGAGCAGAGATAATTATTAAATCAAGTTGGCTTATAAAATTATTATTAGTTTAATGCAGAAGTCTTTTAGGTTGTAATTTCCACATTTTAGTTGCCAATTAGGCCCTGAACTGTACTCTGCACCATGTGAAATATCTTTTAATGTGTTATTGACTATGCTCTCTATAGGTATGGTTTAAAACTGTTGTAATTAGTTGAAGCTTTAGTATATTTTTATCATTTTTAGCAGGATGTGGTTTGATTCATTCACACCTTTTACAGTAAAATCTCAAATGAAATATGTTATAATAGCAATTATACATACTTAAATATGTTTTGGGGCATTTATGTATAAACACGTGTGTATATGTATACATGTGTGCATATACATAAAAGTATGTATATCACTATCTTTGATTAATAAATATATTATAAGAATTTTTATTTTGGATAGTTGTATTACTCAAACAGAATCTCATTATCAAGACTGAGAAACAGTGGTGGCTAGGTGGCGCAGTGATTAGAGCATCAGCCCTGGAGTCAGGAGGACATAATTTCAAATACGGCTTTAAACACTTGCCACCCCCCAAAAAAATTAGCCATGTGACCTTGGGCAGTTCACACAACCCTAATTGCCCTACCTTCCCCCCTCCAAAAAGCAAAAACAAAACAAAGACTGAGAAATAGCAGTAAGGAAAGGAGTTCTGAGCTGAATTGAAACTAAGGAAGATATAGGTGTCCTTAATATGTCTCTATATATGGCACCAATTTAATGTCTCCCATAAAGATCAGAAAAGTGACAGAGAGAAAAAAAATGAAACCAGTAAAAACTTCTGTGCTAATAAATAATAGTATTGGAACCTTCAGTGATCACAAAAATTCTGTCCTGCATGAGATAGGGACATATAACAATAATAATTTAAACTAATAATGATAATCCACCAATCACATAGAACTTTGAGGATTTATTTTCGTTTAAAATAGTGAACCTTTTAAAAAGGGTGATGAACTCCATATGCATTGTTAAAGTTCATGAAATTAGCAATTGTGTCAGTAATATAATAAGATGCTCTGAATAAAAAGTATACTCCAGCTTTAAGCAAAAAGTTCTTTTTTCTTTTTCCAACTTATTAAATATATACTAAAATTCATGGCATATGAATTCATTAATTATCATAGTAACTCACATTTATGTTTTATGCTTTATAAAGCACGTTGCTCTATTAACCCATGCTTTGCCATGTGTCCTGATCATGTATCTTAAGTATAATAAGGATTTTCATCTACTCTACTTTAATCCTTCATCAGAATAATCATATCCTGTATATTCTCCTGATGCTGCTGCTGGTAGTGCTGGTGATATTGATAGATAATTTTTCCTATTTCAATCAACTCTTCATTCTAACTGTAAATATGACACAATGTGCTTTCATCCACTCAAATTAATATAAGTAGGATATTTATTAAGTATATTCTGTGAAGGCTTCAAAATATCTTCCTTTGCCAACTCTTCATCTATCACTTTGATGTAGATGAATTAAAAAAAAAACCTATATTTCCAGTTCCAATTTTATCCCTGAAATAGAATTCTTAGCTGCTGACATATGTATGTGTATGTGTATATATATTTACCTATACTATGTGTCCTAAAAGCCTTAGTGAAGCTTTAAGTTTTAATAACTTTAAAGCTTTAATAACTAAAAATGTCCCTAAGACCTAAGTTACAAAGTACATTATCACTTCCAATTCAGCATGTTTAAAATAAACTTGTAGACTGAACATGCTGGGAGTTGAAAATTCTCTCTAAAATCGTTAATAATCACCTCACAACCCATAATTACTTCTCTAATTTCAGGGAGATCTTTTTTACAAGAAACTATTCTCTCTTCTTCAAAAAAAAAGGTTATATTTTACATGAAGTATTATTTCATCAGTGTGATACCCACATGAGCTGCTATGAATATGCAGGAGTATTCCCAGGTTTGAAATGCAAGATATAACAGACTCTCTTCCTTGAAGATGAAACCAAGACATTTATTCAAACACCAGTAAGCCAAATCCATCATAGTAACAAAGAAGTCTAAACACATTGCCAATGGAGGAAACACAAACATCCCAAGCCTTCCCTCCATTAGGCCTCCCCACAAAAGAAGTTCCCTCTGGCAAAAACCCTCCTTCTCTCACTTATGCTAGCTAGTCTTCCTTCTCTGCCTTCTCTCTCTCACTACCACTTCTTGCTCCCCCTTCCTGTTCCACCCATTGAGCAAACACCTCCCACCATGGGTTGCATGTAATCCCATAGGCCTTTTAAGGGGCAGGGAAGATTTTCAAATTTCCTTAACATTACAAGCATAAAGAGAGATATTGAAAGAAAATGAAGTTTTGCTGTATATCTACCATTTCAGAGATAGTAGGAAGACATATAACCTATAGCTCTTATTAGCTACTTACCCAGGGGTATGACAATTAACTTCTATCTACCACAGTTAAAATCTCAGAGCAAATCCAAAATTAATAAATTGTGCAATGTCTCTATTGGTTCATGGAATTCACCTGTAAAATTATAAGTTTTTAAAAATATTTATGTCTCCATCTCTGTCTCACAATGCAGATACAAAATACATACAGGTACATATTGTATCTATATTTTTATTTCTGTCCCTGTTTCTTTTGTTTCTATTTTTATCCCCATTCCTCTCTGTAATTCTCTCACTCTCTCTTTCTCTCTCTTTCCTCTCTCTTCATACACAAACACATATATCTTATATCTGTCTCTAATTCTATCTCTGTCTCTCTGTCCCTTGAAATTAGTCAATTAAGGTCTAATTAGAAGGGGTCTCCCATTAAACTGTGCTCTGATACCTCTTCATAATATAACAGCAAACCAAAATATTTACAGAATAGACCACTGAATCTGAGGAAGTTTCTATCACCCTGGAAATATTTTTATTGTGATGTTATTTTTAGGCTCTATCTACTTGTTGAACATCAGCTTAGGTCAAGGTGAAGAATGGAGGCTCATTACAAGTAGATCAGATTGAGAATTATTTGTCCATGGTCATTCACGAAACTAAGTAAAATACAAAATGGCATCTAGTCCTAAGTGAATATATTCTTCTGTAGTTATGGTGACAAAGTAATGGAAAGAGGAGACAGAGAATACTACAAATTACATAGGTTTAGAAGAGCTCTAAACATCAACTTAAATGTTGTAATTGTAAGATGGACATATGGTACCACAGAAGAAGCTGAACTATAACCAGTGGGAATATTTTCACTATAGTCAAAATTAAAAGGTAAATCAAGTGTAACTTCCATGATCCTCTGCTTTGCTTGAGGTAGCTGATTGAAGAGAAATGACTTAAAATTGTAAATAATTAAATTAAACTTGATATAATTTCAAAATTCCATAATCCAAAAGGACAATCAGCTGCCTAGGTTTCTTCTCACTGGAGATTTTCAGAAATAGACAAGATGTCCACTTGTCAGGTATAGTTTAGAAAGATTACTATATTTTTAAATATGAGTTAGACTAAATAGTCCCTAAATTCCTTATACCTTTAGATATCTTTGATTATATGAAAATGGGATGTGGATAAAGGGATAAATATTATTCCAGACCAGGCATGTAGAACCTTTGAAGCCACAGCTGGACATCTAGGTCCTCAAGCACAGTCCTTTGACTGAGTCCAAACTTCATAGAACAAATTATTTTATTAAGGGGCCTTTAGGCCACAGATTCCCCACCCCTGGTTCTTAGCATAAACATTCTTTAATGAAGATTACTTGGTATGAATTAGACTGTTGCAAAGAAAATTTAAAAAAACCTTGAAATCACTTTATCCGAAAAAAATTGATCTTAGAAATAATTTAAGAAATGTGGCACCTAAGGACAACATCAGTGCATAATATAATCTATTTTTTATGAATGGTTGAATATTATGAGTACCATTGTCTCATAGATCAGCAAGTAGCTATAGAAGGAAAAATGTGCATATAAATCTTGATGTCAGATCCAAATAAGCCAAATCATAGTAATAAAAAAGTAGAAAAGATATGAGAAGACACATATACATACATACATGAATACAAAATTTACACAGAAACATACACATGTTATATAGAGAGATATAGACACACATAGGCATATGTATAAATATGTGTGTATATTTTTATATTATATATGTGTATGTATGTGTGTATCAGAAATATACATTAAGTACTTAACATGTGAAGAGGCATTGCAGTAGACTGGGATACAAAAATTAAAAAAAAAAGCTCAGCACTAAATATACTTACATTTCATCAGGAATACATAGCACCTACAAAACAAAATTGAGGAGACAGTGAGAGTGCTATAAACAAAGAGATAAGGCATCCTTCAGGTAGTATCTGAGTTCATCCTTGAAAAGGATTCTGAGAGCCCACAAGATAATTTGAGTAAGGTAGTAACATGATAATTCCAGTGCCTTGGGAGGAAATTTGTCACTTAGGTAGATGAATTAAAGTAAGGGGAAACAAAAATTAGGGAAACCATTGGAAACACTATTGAAATGGAATTACAAGAAGTGATAAGGGAATGAAAGACACAGGATAAAAACTGTTGGTTTTGTAGAAGGGATGAATATAAAACATATTTGGAAGTAGAAATTGAGAGACTTAAGAATTATTCTAATACGATAAATGGAGAGGGAAGAGTAAAAAATCTAGATTTTATGAATCTGGGTGAATGAGAGAATAGTGTTTATTAAAAAAAAATAGTCAATTACATTTCAACTCAAAAATTATCTGATTCTAAAAGAGGTCTACGGGCCAATAGTAATAACAACAAATATCTTGACTAGATGGAATGAATGGGAAGAATGAAAAATCAAGGGAAGAGAACTTGCTGAGCAATAGTGAAAGAGAGAGGAATATTTTTTTTTTCCATCAGTGACTGTGGATCTGTAATAATTGGGTTCTAATATCACAGTTTCTAACTTGATAAATGAGGATCTAGAAGGAAAATAAAAACACACATATGCAGAGGAAGTCCTTCCTAGAAATGAATACAAAAGATGTATTCAATTTTATGAAAAATTCCTTCTAAATAGACCTTAACTGGTTTTGGCAAGACAGAAAGATAGATATAGAAACAGAAATAGTGATAAGGATAGAGATAGGTTAGAGAAAAAGAGAGAACAATAGAACTAGGATAGAAATAGAAATAAACATAGATATATAAAGAAAAATATACAAATATGAATATGTAATGATATATATGAAATATGCATACATGTTTTGCCATTTCTTTCTCTAGATAATTTTACAGAAGAGGACACTGAGGCAAACAGAATTAAGTAATTTAGCCAAGGTTACACACCTAGTAAGTATTTGAGGCCACATTTCAATTCAGGAAGATGAGTTTTTCTGACCTCAGGACAGGCATTCCATTTATCCATTGCATCACCTAGTTGCCCATGATCTACTGCCAAATGAAAATTTCCTTTACCATAGCAAATAATTAGAAAACACACCAATATGCAGTAGAAAAAAATTGTAAAGATACTAACAAGCATAATTATAACCACTATTCTGTTACTCAGGAATTGAATTCTTACATCATATAGATGCAACCACAGAACATAATAATTCCACAAAGTTAAATGGATTTTGACTTTTGAAGTCTGAATACATAATTAGTCAAATTACATAAAATAAAAAAATGAGAATGTGCACTTTGACTGAATTGGGTAAAACAGTTATGTCTACAGTGATAACTAAAAAAAGAATAATAAGGGGAGATATTCTTTAATGAATTAAAAATTCAAAATTATATTAATATTTTCTGATGACTAATGGGTCAATTTGAATATTTAGAATTGAATATCTCTGATGAGAGAAAATTTAATGATGATTGTTAAACTTGTCATGATAGTGGTGATTATATTTGTAATAACTAAATATGATAAAAACGTAAATTATTGAATAGGAGAAAAATAATTTCAGTAGAACTAATAGTATGAATGTAAATGATGTGTCAACATGAATAAATAAAACTGGTAAGAAGAATACAGTTCCTTTTTGTGTCTCAAGGTAGTATTTCTGATTCTATTTTAATGAGAACAAAATCATTTAATTTATTTTAATGAAATGTTAGTGAATAAAATTAAGCACATTTGGTTGTGTAATGAGTAAATTTAGGAGAGAGCATGTAGAACATTGTGATGAATTGCTAAATGCTCAAAAGATAATTATTGAAATTATTGAATAGCAAATCCCTATGTCAATATGTTGCTAGAGATTTTAAAATGTACAAAAGCAGCTTATGAAAAAATTCTTCCTTATCAGGGCCTCCAATATTCTATTTTCCTATCAACTACTACAAAAATAATTAATCTCTGTGTACCCTTTCCCAACTTTAAGTACACAAAGTGAACTGTCTTCATTTTTATTCATAGCCCCAACATATTTTATATACCTTTGAGAGTGATAGTGACCAAGACTGAGAAGCAAACACTAAATGATAGGAAATGACTCCTAGTTAGGATATATATTCAATAGCCATATACCTGGGCCAAATGACAGCCTTTCTACTTGATGAACTTGTCCCAATTATTACATTATAAGTATTTAAGTGTTGTTTTAGTTTTTGAGGGTTGGAGGTTAAGGTCCAGACCTGTGATTTCATTGCTGTGGGTATGGCCTTATCAGAAATCTCCCTACAAGCTGTACAAATATAGGTAAAAGAAAGACAGTCCCAGCCTTCAAGGAGCTTACATTCTAATGGGGAATGACAATATACAAAAGGGAGGTAAGAATCTGAAATGGAAGTGGGGGTAGACCCATGGTATTAAAGTTTAGAAAGCAAGGAACGTAGCAAAAAAGAGAATGAAGGCTGATGACCTTGGGCCTTAACCAGAATGGAGGCCCTAAGAAGAACTCATATTTGGGAAGAGAGGCCACCATGTTGAAAGCATGTTTCTGGGTGAGAAGATTATAAACATAGATGGATATTCCAGAGTAAAGAGGCCTCAGACATTGAAAAAGGACATAAGATAAGATTGCTGCTGAGGCATGGTGTCTTAATATCAGAAGCACAACCTTTAAGTAGACATGTGGCAAGGTCAGTATCCCTTAATCAGTACCTATTAAGAATCTATTACCAAGTACTTACATATAGTAATAAATGTATACCACCCTAGAAACTGTCAAGTGGGATGTCAGGAACTACGTGGGACACAGTAAGCTTCTGAAGAGGAAGTATGAGTGTGTGTGTGTGTGTGTGTGTGTGTGTATGTGTGTTGGTAAATTAGACAGGTTTTTGGCTATTGAAATTCTCTTGGTCACCTTTTTATATTAATAAGAATAGAAATAAATTTCTATGCCTATTGTTTATTGTTCTTTTGCAGATTCCTTCTTCTACAGATACATTGTGAATTGGTCCCCTGATATCCTAACAAATATGTAATTTCCAGTATGTTTCATATCCATATGCTTTCCTTGATCAAATCTGTTTTTTTCCTTTTCAATTCGTTTTATCTCTTCAATATGGACATAGAAATGGACATATGATGTTAACACTCAAATATATTGTTTTTACTATCTCTTATGAAAGAAAATTTTTAATATTTTCAAATTTTCTTTTGTTTGTAGTGCTCCTTTCAATTTCATCTTTGAATGCCCAAGATTTCTTTAAACTGGTTTTACTTTCTATTTTTTATCTTTGTATTTTGATTTCTTCCTGCCCATAAGCCATCTCAGTGAATTTTAGAAATTCATTTATATTTTAAGTTCACGTTACCTTTAATGTAGTGAATATAAAATCCCATCACATTTATAGTTTGCAAAACAACATAAATTTTAAAAAATCATATAGAATAACAAAATGCTATCTTAATGGTTCTTTTATAAGGCCTTTTCTTCCAAATACATCAAAATTATTTCACAATCTAGGCAATAGATACTTTTCTTCTGCTTGGCTTTTTTCCCATTAAGATGGTCAAAACTATTTTGAGTTATTATGGATCTCTTCCAAGAAGCTCAGCAATGTTCCAGTAATTGTTGCAACCAGCACAGTGACAACCATGCACAGGAGCATATGCAGGACTTATGTACTCTTCTTCCATCACAATAGCACACACCTTTGGTGAGAATACATTTCTCTACTTATTGCTGGAAATTTATGATACAAATGTTAAAGAAGATTATTAGGTTATTATGTCTTTCAAATAATATTGAGTGATTTTGAGGACATCTTTTGGAAATAGTGTCTTTAATAATATATTTTGTTCTAAAGAAACAAATGCTTTAAAAATAAATAGAAAATAACCACAATGAAGCTTCTATTCTCTGTTACTTTTAGTCAATTGCAAAATAGTTGTGATATTTTTCTACTGTATAACATTATATGTGAAAGCCTGCTTGATCCAAATTAATATCCTCATCCAGGATGTCCTAGAAGCATATGGGTAGTGACATAAAGATTTAATATAAATGGGAAAGTACATATGTAGGTTGATAGTTGCTGTAAACAAAACAATTCCTTTTTAATTTTTTGACAAATTAATCTCACAATGCCATAACAATGTTTTTTGCCGTCAGACATAAAGATTCTTGCATGCCTCTGGTCACATATTGATTTTAAAATAATCATATTACCAAAAGTATATTGTATTTTATTAAATAATTCCTAATTACATTTTGATCTGATTGCTGTAGCACCCAGGAGTGTTATGGACACACATGACCTGTGGGCTACATATTTGTTACTTCCGATATAAACAATTTGGTATTGTTTAAAAAAAATTAGAAAAGAAAAACAGATGGAATCAGAAATGTGGAAGAGACAAATGAAAAATCAGAAATAAATGAATTCAATAACACAATTTTTAATAAACCTGGGATTGGGAAATTACTTGGAAGAACTCCCCGTTCGACAACTTCTAGGAGAATTAGCAGGTAGTTTGGCAGACATTAGCTACGTCTAACACGACTTATGCATTGCATAGCATACCACTGGAAAAAAAAAATAGAAAAGGAACCATTCATATGCCATTTACATTGATGTCTAGGGGAGAATTTTTAACTAAAGGAGGGACATAGGCAATCACAAATGATAAATTCAACAATATTGATTGTATAAAATTTTATATTGTTGCCAAATCTTTCTGACTTCTAGGGCAACATTTTCTTTTTTTATATTATACTGACTCTGCTAAGTACACTAAGTGAAGACCAACTAATTTTACAAAGAAACTTCAGCTTTACTGTAGTACTCTAAGAGATGCTATTCACAGAAGGAACATAATTAGGGGTCAATCAATAATTAATCTTATTTCCCTGGATATGTAAGGACCATATAACTCATAATTCCAGTTAACAAGAGAATCTCTGTTTCTACGCACTGTAACTTTCTTTTTCTTTCTTATTTATGTTCAACTTGATTTGCCACTCTGTCCAGAAATTCTTTATGTTTGTGCAGGAACTCAACAGAGTCCTCTTCAATTGGCACTAGTTGATTAATGTTCATGGTTTCCTGGAGGGACCACAAGATATTTCCCTCCTTATGGGCCTTTGTGGGTTTCTGGAAGAATTGTACAATTACATTGGCTTTCCTACAAGACATGGAATTTGCGTTTCTGTCTTTAGGCTTTCTCTTCTCTATATCCTACATCACCTTTCTCTTCTCTCATTGAAAGACTTTCTGAATTTTAATATCATTTCAAAGATCAAATCTATGGGCATAGCAGAAGTGTATTAACAAGCTACTAATCATCTCCAACGTGATATCCAATGGTCAATGAGTGTCCAGTACAAGGTAAATTCATAATTTTTCAGCAGTTAACCTTGCTTTGCCAAGGAAACTTTACACTTTATACAGGATATATCTTCAATGACAGAAAAGAGGACCACCAGCAAGGGGGAAACATGGATCCAAAGGCATGGATCCCTGTACAAAGCAACCGTAATTGCTAGATATAATAGATTATATGTCTTGGTATTCTCTGTAGTTCTATCCTTTTGTTTTTATGAAACAAATTCACATTTATATAGCATTTTCAGGTTTGCAAAGCACTTTCTCCATAATAATCCAATAAGAAAAGTAAAGTAATCTGTAATTATTATACAGATAAGATAACTAAGGTTCAGCATGGTAAAATGACCAGTGTCACCTAGTATATGAATAAAGGTCTCTACAGTTCAAATTCAATAGAATTTCCACACATTGTCTCTTCACCTTGCAAATCCAAATGATACTGTCTATGCTATCTATTAATTACTCTCAGTGGTTTGTCCACTTGTGACATGTTAATGTTAAATCTTCTGGGTGTGAACTTTAGGCATTTACATGAAAGTATTTAAACCTATATACCTTGCTTTTCTCCTCGCACTATTTGTCTCTTGTGGGTTTTCTCAAAGGAAATAAATCTAGTTATAGAAGACAGATTTTCTTGGATTATTGTCTTTTTCTTCAGGAATTGAAAATGTAGGTGAGGATATGACCAGAAATTTACTACAGCCTACACACCACCAAAACACAGAGCCTGTCCATGTAGGTACCTATTGTAAACTCTTTAAAAATTACATGTATAGATAGATAAGTAGGTACAGCTATCTATATCTAGTTCTCTATCAACAACAATAACACAAACACACACATATAGACACATGCACCCACACTTGTAGAAAGGTGTGTGACCCTCTGGACACTCTTCCTCAGAGAGTAAACACAGAGTATTATTCATTTTATATATAACTTTCATTGATGTTATAAATAACAGCTATGGCAGAGAAATGTATCTATTCAAAAGGTTTGTAAAGCAGAAAATCATATTTCAAACTCCCCAATGGCTAAATGGGAGAACAGGTTGGCCTTTTTTCTCATAAAACTACACATTCTTCTTATATTAAGAAAGTTTTCATTTCATAGAAAAAAAAGATCTTGACCCTCTTAGACTCACAATTTGCATTTAGAGAGATGGTAAAATCCTACTGCCAGAAAAAATCAGTGGAGTATCTTTGTTTTTCACAGTGAGTTCAAAAGCAAAGCAACTTCAAATGTGATTGATCATATTTGAATTATGTTTAATATTATACTTTCTTCTAGAAACTATAGTTCAAAATATAGTAAACTCTCCGGGGCAATATTCTGATCCCCACAGGCAGAGAGTGTCAAGGTTGCTCCACAGGTATTGGTAACAATAAAATGCACATTTGCAAGTTTGCTATTTTTACATACATCAGAGATATTTTCCACTGTTCTTGGATTTGAAATGTTGTTATGCATTAGTTGTGTTTTCTTATTATAATTTGACACTGATACTCTAGATAGATGACCTTTATACATTTCTATTGCATATCATTTTTTCTTAGTTCTTGCCTATTTCAGAGGTGTTCTTATATATGCAAAAATTTTAGCCTCAATATATAATGAAAATCATACTTGATAACACTTATTTTCACTTAAGGAACATTCTATCTTCAGGGATATTCACTGTTCTTGTTTTTTGCTCCCCTTTACAACACTTTGGGAAAAAATGCTCAGGTAGACACTGTAGATAACATTTTTTTTTGAAAATTCATTTAAAACTTCATTCATTGAAAACACTTAACAAGCAATACCTCAGTTCTTTTTGAGTACCCATTGATACCAGGGAATTTCAATATTAAAAAATGGGTATGCTTTATTATTCTTCTAAGAGATCTGGAGAACTCACCGTCTTGACAATTATAACCATCCTTCTGATAAACCAAATCAAAATATAATTATAAAGACAAAGATAAAGCAACCAGCATTTTAAGAAATTACAATCATGGATTAAATTCAGGCATTTTAAGGGTATGGAGGAAAACCAGAATACTAAGGGATTTACGTATAAAAGTTCATTTAAGGTTAGAGATTCTCTCCCCCAAAGTGTGGGGAAAATAACGGAGGCTCTACTGGTTACTGATTGCATCCTACACACACACACACACACACACACACACACACACACACACACACACACACAAATACACACACACTCAAAAACACAGACACACACATTCTACTATGTTTTATCTATTTTTTGTCTTTATTAATTTTTTTGTTTATTTTTAGTTTACAAGTTTCAGTTCCACAATTCTATGGGTATCAAGTTTTCTCCCTCTCCCCTCCCTCCATGGTGGCATTCAGTCAAGTATAGGATCTGCAAATAGTTTTACATCAGACATTAATAAGGTTATAAAGAAGGATTGTATCTGATGGAATGAACAATGGAAAAGAGGAAACAAAATCAAACAAGAATAAGGAAGAGAGCAGGTAGCTTGCTTCAATCTGCATTCAAACTCTGTTCTTTCTAGTTATTTCTCTGAATGTCGAAATCTCTCTCCATCATGAGTCTTTTGGAGTTGACTTATAACCCTGCATTGCTAAGAAGAGTCCAATCTATCAAAGTTGGTCATCACACATAAATTGCGTCTGTAATTGTGTACAAATTTCTCCTGGTTCTCCTCTTCTCACTCAGCATCACTTTGTATAAGCCTCTACATGTATATATAAAGTCAAACTTAAATTATTGGAGATACATTGATTTTTAATGGGTAGGTAAAGCCTATATTATAAAACATAAAAATACTATCTAAAGTGAAATATTTATAGGAATCAAACCACCTATGAAAGATTTTTATGCAGCTAGAAAACAAGAATTTAAATAAAATTTAAAAGGAGAACAAAAGGTCAGTAATTTAATTGGTAAGCATGGAAAAGAAGTGGAGGAAAAAAGAAAGCCTATCAGTACAATATATGAAACTACTAAAAAAAAGTAATAATTAAAAAGAATTGTTATTGGCTTTAAAAAGGGAGGTCAGTGGGGGAGAATAAGTTAAGACAATCCAAAAACAAGTAAATATAGTAGCATAATATTCAACAAAGACCTACTTATTAGAAGTTTGGGAGATACAGAAGAGAAGATTCAGTATTTGTCAAATAACTACTGGGAAAACTGGGGAGCAATTTGACAGAAAAGACTTAGACCAACACCTGAAAGAAATGGCCACTAATCACCAATGATTTGGGAGAGATACAAAGTTCTCTCCCTATTTCTAAAGTCCTCATTTCAAAGCTTAGCCTCCAGAGGACAGGATTTATGATAGTAAACAGGATTAACATTCTCCTCAGTCTAAATATTGAAACGCACCCAACCTTAAAAAAGAATTTGTTCTCATTGTGTTCTACTCAGGCTTGGGTGGGGAGTATAGATCCTTTGTTAGGTTTCCCCAAGGCCCATGGTGATTTCAAAGTAAATGGCATGATCAAAATCAAGGTTTTCCCCTAGACCCTCTTTAGAATGAGTGTACCTCACTTCATAATATTCGATCTCATTAATTTTTAACCAACTAGAGCTGATTGCCCCCTCAGAAATACTCTTTCAAGGGCATATAAACTGTTAACTCTCTGCCATGAGTGGTTTTTGGTCCAAAAGAGTTATTTTATTAATAATATGCTAGTATTTTTAATAAAATGATTAATTACCCAGAAACTATGTCTCTCAAACTTTTAAAATGTCACACACATTAAACTTTTTATCATAATAACCACTAAATGGATATATTATGAAGACATAAAGAGTTGCATCAAAAACTAATTAAGCAAGGATCGAAAAATTCCTTTTCAGATATATGAATAGAGGCATTATTTTGTGATGAAATAATAACAGGATTATAAAAAATAAATAAACTATTTTTATGATACAAGTTAAAAAGGTTTTTTTTGCATAAGCAATGAATTTTCCTAATAACCTATCAGCTTAGACATAGTCAATATCCATTTATTAAGTATGTATTATGTGCTAGGAACTGTGTTAAATACTTAGGATGCCAAAAAAGGAAATGAAAAAAAAAGGTGGGGAAATGGCAGAAGAAAATATTTGCCCTCTTAGTGCCATGGAGTTCTATATCTAGAGTTCAAATGTAGGGGCAGCTAGGTAGTGCTATGAATAGAGCACTGGCCATGGAGTCAGGAGGATCTGAGTTCAAATTCAGCCTTAGACACAACACAAAATTACCCTATGACTTTGGGCAAGTCACTTAACCCCATTTGCCCTACCTCACTCCCTCAAAAAAGCAAATAAATAAATAAATGAAATAGAGTGCAAATGTAGTCTCATTTCTTATTAGCTATCTGCCTCAAGGTCCTCACCTATAAAATAGGTAGAGCCATAGTACTTACATCCCAGGATTGCTCTAACAATAAAAGGAAATATTTGTAAAGAACTTTGCAAATTATAATGTACTTTATAAATGTTTGGGGGACATCTTGCATGAGGAACTGATTTAAATTTATAAAAATGAAATCTTCAGAAGAAATAATACATGGTCTTTCAACAATCATATAAAAGGTACAAATCATGGATGATTACGGAAATGCAGAATTAAGGCAACTTTTGTTTTCACCTCAAATGACAGGCAATAATGATGAAATGCAGACATAAAGAATGTTGAAAAGATAATGGGAAAATAAGTGCTTTAGTACATAGTTGTGGATTTCTGTATTAGTCAAGGCATTCTAGAAATCGACTTACAGATTTACCCAAAATATTATTAACTATTACAACATTTGACTCAATACCAGGGCTATCCTCCAAAGAGATCAATGAAAGAGAAAAAATGTCTTTATAAACAAAATAGTTTAACAGATTTTTTTTATACTTGCCATATATTTTAAACTAAGAGGCTCTTATATTGGGGATTGACTAAACAATTTATGGTATGTGAAGTTAATAAAAATGTTATTTGGCCATAATGACCGCAAAAAAGAAAATTTTCAGAGAACATTGGGAAGATCTATGCAAAATTATAGAGTCAATTGAACATAACTAGAAAAAAAGTTATATAGTAATTAAAAAAAAAGGAATGATAAACCACAAGAACCAGAAGAGTAAGATGAAATATGTTATTCACTTTCTGCTTATAAAGGCTATTAAGTTAAAAAATGTAGAGACTTGGTCAGTGTCAGAATCTATTTTGATGGACACCGCACATTCATTATGATTATTTTTAATTGTTCAATGTAGGCACTGGGTGAGACAATATAAATGAACACAAAAAGTAATAAAATATATTTTTAAAGTTTATTTTAATCAAGGTTATCTTATTGAAACAGTTTATTAAAAACTCAGGTGGAAATTTGTTTTTTGGTTGATTTGCCTAATGAGATGTTACAGTCCTTTTAAAAAATGCCCCATGCTGCTCTTTGGCCTAGTTATTTTTTTTCTGTAATTAATGCTTTAATCAACTGCCTATCAGTTAAACTCCTCTTTAACTTATCATTACCAGTTGTAAATAGGTGGTAATTGAAGGAGAGTATTTTTTAAGGTATTTTGTCCTTGGTCTTGGATAAAATATGCACATGTGAAATATTCAGCTATGTTAATTGAATCAATGCCAAAATATATCAAACACTTACATTTAAGCAATCCTGAATGATCACATGGTATGTCCTCAGTGGTGGCTTTATAAAAAGTGTTTGTGTGTGTGTGTGTTTGTGTGTGATATAATACCTATTTATTTCTCTATGTGTATATGCACACATTTCTTATATTGTACTTCAGGAAGCACCACTAATTTTAGAGAAAAAAAAGTTTATGACTCAAGTTTAGTAAGGGATAAGATTCAGACATAGGAAATTATGATATAAAATGTAAAATAAGTTCACTATAATTATTAAATGATGTCTACTATAGTTATAATTGAGAAAAATGTTACTGACTTTGTTAGTGGTTGTCAGAAAAGGCATTACAGAATAGGTGGCATTGTAATTGGCATTTCTCTAGTGAAGAAGAAACATGGTGCCTTTGGCGGGGGTAGGGAGGAAGTAATTAATTTTGGTTTCTGTATTGAACATACAGATATTAGGAAAAAATGATGTAAGGTGGAAGAGTAGGGTAATGTCATATTTTCAAGAGCCCTGAATATTAAGAAAAGGAGTCTATAAATATTTGGCATACAATAGGCAATAAATAAAGTTATTTCAGTCAAAATAGTGGAAACAACAATATATCATTTCCACCAAAGTGGAAATTATTCACACATTCAGATAATAGATTAATTGATGGAGTATGGGGGTGGAAAAACAAAGATATTAGGAAGCTAGGTGGTGATTGTATTAGATTGCTATCAGTAGAAACATAGAATAGTAATAGGTGTGAGAGATGTTAAGGCAATGAAATTGGCAGAACAAAGTTAATCTTTGGTGTGAGTGGGGGGAAAGAGGATGAGTTAAAGAAAACTCCAATATTAAATAAAAAGGGGGATATTGGTACCACTGGGGAGGGGAAGCATGGACATAGGAAGAAATGATGGATGAGAAAGACAAATTCCGTAAGAAAATATTGTTTGATTTCCTTGTGGCATTTACTGATGGAGATGCTATGAATAGCTGGATGTGCATATTTAGAACTTCGAAGAATGGGTAGTATTAGAGATATGGGATTTATTTGCTGAGAGATGGTAGTTAAAGCCATGGTGATGAATGAGTCGAGCAAGAGAAATAGTGCAAAGATAGAATAGAGGGGGGCAGAGGACAGATTCTTGAACACCCATATTAAGTATTTGAAAAGAGGATGAAGAAATAGAAAAGGAGGTTATAGGAATAGGACAGGAAATAATGATGTGTTATCTTTGGAGTTTAAGGAAGAGAGGTTTTCCTGCACAGGGGATTGTCGATTGTGTAACAAGCTACAGAAAAGTGAAGAAAAGATACTTTGGGAAAAAGGCAGAACTAATAATAGCATAGGGCAATTGTAACCTTACCCAAAGAAATCAAAAGTTAGTGAGCACAAGTTATTAGATTCAGCTATTAGGACACGGTGAACATCAAGACAAATTTTATTAGAATGATGGTGGCATTTTACTTAAGTGGGTTTCATATCTTTAGTGAGGGGACAAAGTGCATAATGAGAAAATACAGACTTTTTAATGAAATGTGACACTGAAGGGAAGTAATTGTGTGAGGGTAGCTGCATGCAGTGGACAATTCAAAAGAAGGATCCTGAAGGATTAGAAGACCTGAGTATGATGTTGGCTATTGGAAAGAGTCAGTGGAAATGGAGTGGTTAAGTACAAGTGAGAAATAACAATGACTTATACAAACTTCTGGAGTTCAAGAAAGGAAATATGTTTGGGGGCATAGGCCATGAGTATTAAATCACCTTAAGTGGAGTGAAACCTCTTCCTTTGTAAATAGAACAAGGGAGGGGATCAAATAAAGATGAAAACTTAAGAGGATTCCTTCAAGCTAGGTATTCGGAGTTTTAATCAAATATTCTAAATATTCCCAGTGAAGAAGAGGATAGGCCATCAAATATAATGAGTTGGAATTAGGGAGTAGGTATGATAACAAATGAAGGAAGAACAGAAATTGACCTGGAAATAATAGAGATTAATTTTTTAACATCCCTCCAAAAATCCCAAAGGCCATTAAATGAGTAAAGAACAGGGTAAATATGATTAAAAGAGTTTGAGTTGAAATGGTAGAAGATTGTGTCCTGAGAGTAGAATTTATAATAGCATGCTAGTTAAGTGTTCAACAACCAACTCTCTAGAAGGAAAAGAGAGAGAAAGACAAAGAGAGAGGGGGAGAGAGAATAGAGAGGTGAAGAGAGAGAGACAGACAGAGAGAGAAAGAGAGAGAGAGGCAGAGAGAGACAGAGAGAGAAACACAGAGAGGAAGAGAGACAGAGAGAGACAGAAAGAGAGACAAGAGACAGAGAGAGAGAGACAGAGAGGAAAGAAGGAAAGAAGCAGGGATAGAGGAAAGGGAAAAAAGGATAGAAAAAGCAAAATGGAGAAAATGAAGGAAAGGAAAAGAAAGAAAAAAGAAAATGTTAGGATAACCTTTTTTAAAAAATACATTTTTATATTGATGTCTTCTTTACATCATTAAAGTTATTCCCAATATCCCTCTGCATCCCTCCCAGAGCATCAATCTGTATGACAAATAGTAATTTTAAAGAAAAAAGAAACCCAGGATAATATCATCACAGCTCATCAATAAATTTGAAAAAGGCTGAAAAAATGTGCAATGTGCAATTGTGCAATTTGCACCTGCAAATCTCCCACACCCACCAAGGGATAGGTTGGCGAATATACACACTTTTAAAAGTAATCTACATTTTTAATATTATTTCCATAACATTAAGTCCAGACAATCATCAAAACAATAAATAAAGTCCTCATTTGTAGTGTGTACTGATTTCCAATGTGTAAGTACTGACACTGAAAATTTAACCATTGACTCTTGTGAGCCAATTTCAACTGGCTTCAGTACATCCCTGGTTTTGTATGTAGGACAGGTGAATTGTATAATTTTGAGAAACATTGAAGACTAACAGGTAACCATATTAGCATGTGGCTAAATTAGTGCAGAATATTCAATGACATACAACAAATATTAAATAAGTACCAAAGATATACAAGATATCATGGTAGAACTAATGACAGGAGCATATACATAATACAGTCGTTATCTTTCATTCTTCTGATGGAAGAAAATTATCAAAATTGAGGGCAGTAAAGAAATGTGACTGTATGCTTACATGTACTATATGCTTACAATAATATAGATATTAAAATCCCTAGAAAGGTGTATTCTCGAGAAATAAAGATAAGAAAGATGGTATAAATAAACATTCCTCACAATACCTCTGAGTGTCCAGTATTCAATGCATCATTACCTCTATGTTAAATATAAGAGGAAGATGACTCAGATTAATTCATCTTTTTTTTTTGTTTTTTATCTCAGGTACCAACTGAGTACTGTTCATACAGTAAGCATTTAGCAAAAGTTTGTGAATTGAATTATGTCATCAGAGCAGTGAATAGTGAGTAAGCATTTATGCCTACTACATTTAATACAATTGATCTCATAATGGATAGAGTGTTGGACCTGGAATCAGGAAAGGTTGTGTCCCAATCCCACTACACCCACTTACTAGCTATTTGATCTGGGGCAAGTCACTTAACCTCTCATTATCTTCTTTTTCTCAACTGCAAAATAAGGATAAAAATAGCACATACATGACCAGGATCAAATCAGATAATATTTGTAAAGTGCTCTTTATACTGTTACTGACACAATATCAATGCTTATTCCCCTCTGCCTTCAGGAAATACTTGTTGAATGTGGTATTAAAAAGCTTATAGTTACCAAAATAGCAAATAGATACTGGAATATGACCTAATCACAAATAAAACTGAAAGCTGTATCACTCTTTAATAAAGTTTCATTTTTAAAAGGATATAGTGATAATTTTCACATGGTGAAAGTGTTTTAGAAGTATTTTTAGATAAACCCAAATTAGAAGGAAGAGGTGCACCTGCTAACTTCTTCCAAGTAATTCACACTGACAAAAGATGCATTGGTATCTGTTGATTTATCTAGGAACCCAGAATCCTCTGTATTATTATAATCTTCCCCACTTTAGAGCTTTATGGGTCAAGGTTAATTTTACTTGATGTCCTATAAAAAAATTCAGCCACGGTTTTTTTTTTAAGTATCAAGTGCTGAAATGATCTATGATCTATATTTTTTCCTTAACTATATTACATAATAACCCCAAATAACAGCCCATGGGCCTACTGCAGTGGACTACTTAGTTCAACTTTATTCGGACAATGATTTCTCACCTACATTTCATGACATCAATTATCATTAGGAGTAAAGGCCTCTACCAGATATGTTTACTGACACTTTTATAGGAGTTTGTGGCATTCTCATCAAGAATTTAAGTAACAATTTAGATATCAACATAAATTGGAATGAAGATTTTTTTTGTTACTTTCTTTAATCAAAAGTATGATTTCAGTTTTCATTTCTCATCTTGAAAGTCATCATTAAAAATCATATCCTCAGGGGAGCAGAGTCAAAATGGTGAAGTAGAAACAGCATTTCCATGCAGCTCCAGCCCATGCCATTTCCAATTTATATAAAAGGGGACTCTGAACCAACTCTGGAGCTACAGAACCCACAAAATGACACAGAGAAGCTAACCTCCTGCTGAGGACAGCCCAGAAGGAATATTATAGGCAGGTTCCAGAATCCCCAGATTAAGGAGAGAATATTACAAGCAGCCAGGAAGAAACAATTTGAATATTGTGGAAACACAATCAGAATAGCACAGGATCTGGCAGCTTCCACACTGAGGAATCGAAGGGCTTGGAATATGTTATTCCAGAGGGCAAAGGAGCTGGGATTAAAGCCAAGAATCCCCTACCCAGCAAAACTGAGTATCATGTTGTAGCAGCAAGCACCCCAACATCCCCGTGGCTGCCAATACAGATTCTTAGATCTACTTTTCTATAGGAAATAATTATATTTTAGATTATATATTTTAGATTATATTCTAAAGGAATATAATGAGAGGAGATGGGGAGAGACAGAATGGGGTAAACTATCTCATATAAAAGAGGCAAGGGAAAATGGCTGCAAGGGAAGGGAAGAACAGGAAGGCAAAAAGGCAAAACTTTATTCACATTGAATTTGGATCAGGGAGAGAATGACATACATACTAAATAGTATATCTCACCCTACAGGAGAGTAGGGGAGAAGGGGATGAGAGGGAGGATGATGGAAGGGAGGGCAGGCTGGGGGAGAGGGAAGTTGGAAGCACCCACTTTTGAAAAGGGACAGGATCAAAGTAGGTAATAGACCAAGTGGGAGGAGGGATAGGAGGGAGGGAAATATAGTCAGTCTTTTACAATATATCCACTATGGTAATGCTTTGTATAGCTATACATGTACAACATATCCTGAATTGTTTATCTTCCCAGTAAGAGTGGGTGACAAGGGAGGAAGGGAATGAATCTGGAATTCAAAGTTTTAAAATCAAATGTTTTAAAAATAAATAAATACTATTATTAATACTATTTTATATATAATTGGGAAATAAGATATACAGGCATTGGGGCATTGCCCCACTGGAAAAGACGAAGGGTTATGGGAGAATATATGGGAGAGAGAAGATTGGATGAGGGGATATCCTGTGGGACTGCTATTCTGGGGTGGTAGGTAGAGGAAAAATGGGAAAAATTGTAACTCAGATCTGGTGGAAATGAATGATGTAAACCAGAAGTTAATAAAGTATTTGAAAATAAAATCATATCCTCAATTTTTATCTTGCTTGAAATAGAAAATGACATTGAAAATTGCTTTCATCATACAATGGTATGTTTATAATATCTAATATATAGACAATGTGTATATAATCAAAAAATTGAGAATTTTCTATAGCATATGGATGATTATTTTAGATGCTATGTAAAACTAGAATAAAAGAAATGTAATTTCTTTTTTAAAATTTGCCTTAAGTCCAGAGTATTTTCTCTATATCTTTTGATCCACCTATATGCAAAACAAACAAGTTTTGTTTCTAGTTGACATTTAAAGCACACTTCTGTCTATTGTATTTTTTTTTCTACTTGGATAAAAAAGTTAACTAATATAATAACAGAAATTTTTCAATCTCAGCCTTGTTGAATTTCATTGGGAATATAACAGAGACTGTCAAAAAATGAAAGTAAGAAAAATGGCACACAGCAGATTGCAGGGTAAGTGGTGAGAAAAAAATGTTCATGGATGAGAGAAAATATTTGAAAGTACTTTTGTTGAAAAACTTGTCAGTCCTTGGCTTTTTATCAAATTTTATGATGCATTAAGTACTTAAGAGTTACAATTAGAAAAAATTAGACATAAGGTACATACATCCACCATGCACAAACAATTCCCCTGAGACTTCCTCAGGAAATGAATAACAGCTACACCAAAGTGCCAAGCATACCAACACAATTGGTTTCTTAACTCATACCCTGCAACGTGTATATATGAAAAAGTCTTAATTTGATTAAAAATAATAAATAGTAGGTGGACTTGATCACAAAAAATAAGAAAGGAAGTGATGCTTTTATGAATACCAATAGGGGATTTGAATCATTCTAAAATTATCATAACATTCAATGTGAAACAAAAGTATAGGTGATGATAGGGGGTGACTAGGTGTCACAGTGAGTAGAGCGTCGGCCCTGGAGTCAGAAGGACCTGAGTTCAGATCCTGCCTCAGACGCTTAACGCACACACAAATAAAAACCTAGCCGTGTGGCCTTGGGCAAGTTACTTAACCCCAATTGCCCTCCAAAAACCAAAAAAAAAAAAAAAAGTATAGGTGATGATAATTAATTTCTCAAAATAAATAGACAAAAACCTCCTGGCAAGATGGCTGAGTGAGTGACTTCTCCCTTTTTTCATATCAAAATAAGAAAAAAAATGAGTCAATTTATTTAAAAGAACACAAGAAAAATAGGGGAAGTCTTTAAAAATTTTGCAAAGAACACCTAACAGAAAAACCAGCAGAAATATTTAAAAAATGAAAGTACAGAAAAGACATCAACAGAATAAATAAATACTGTGGGGTAGAAGATGAAATATCTAGTAGAAATAATAATAAGACATGAAGGACAACAGCTAAACTACTGAATGGTACAAACACAAAATGTATTTTAGTAACGATATATAAGAATCAGTGGTCGATGTCAATAATAAATTATAATAACAATTAGTATGAAATTTAATGCTCTTAAAACATTCTAATACAATCATAATTATTTAAAACCAAATGATGGGAAATCTTAGTAAATCAAACAAAAGGTATATAGACAGAATTTCCTAGGGGAGTAAAGATGTGAGATAATTAGTGGGGAGAATTGAATTTTAGAAAATATACATAGTGTATATATATATTACATATACACATGCATGTGTGTGTGTGTGTGTGTGTGTGTGTGTGTGTGTGTGTATAGAGAGAGAGATATAGAAAAAAAGAGAGGGAGGAAGGGAGAAAGTGAAGAAGGAGTGAGGGAGAGACGACGGAGAGAGGGAGATAGAGACAGAGAGCATTAGGAAACTACAGGTGAAGTCATTCATAGAAATAAATAAAGAGATGGGAAGATAAAATAATAGGAAGACAGTTCTTATATTATTACATATCTAAATCTGAAAAATACCTCTCCCACGGAACTGCTTATGTCCATCTGGAAGTATCATGCCACAGTGTAGCAAATCACAGGCTACCCTGATTATCCTTGCTAAAAGTAATTTCTGAACTGAGTTGAATTGACTTATACAGTAAAGACAGTGTCTGTCAGTGACTCAGGAGACCATTGTAAAAGAAATACAAAGGATAACAAAATGTTAGAGTTTAAAGGGACTTATTGTTGTTGTTTAATCATTTTCAGTCATATATGACTCTTTGTGACCCGTTTTGGGATTTTCTTGGAAAAAATATTGGAATGGTTTGCCATTTCCTTCTCCAAGGAATTACCACAAGGCCTTTAGGAGTCATCAAATCAAATGTATTGTAGGAATCTTTTCCATAGTATTCCTCCCAGGTTGATATTAAGCATCTGCTTGAATTACTCCAGTAACAATGTGCACACTGTCTCAATACTCATTTCTTGGAAAAAATAGTTGCTTCCTTTAGCTTTAGTGCATTAGTGTATTAGCAAAAATTATTTTAGTGGCTTGGCTAATTATGGCATTGGAAGTCCTCATAGGTTCTAGAATGAGTTCAGTGAAGTTTCAATGTAGTGACAACACAAAATGTTTCTGGATAATTAATGAATTAGCATGAAAACAAAAGGAAAAGAGCAAATTCTTGCCTGTATCCCATAACTGATCACCTGGTGGGGGGCACTAAAAAAATGCCCTAAAAGAAGAGAGGGTGCTAAGAAAGGATGGGTATTATTCATCTTTTTTTCAGTCTCTTGACTTTCTTTTACTCTTTTCTCTCAAGGAGTCATAAACTTCAGCTAGGTTCATTTTAATTTTCAAGAATTATGTCTCTGGGGTAAGGTTTTGTATCTCTTCTGCTAAGTAGGCTGTTAAATTACTTTCCATGTCTTTGCATCTAAATTCTTTTTTCTTTGCTATTTTCCATCTATTCTTTATGTCATTAATGATGTGATTTTGAACTAAAAAAACCCCTCTATTTCTTCTAGGAATTATAATTAATCTCATATTAAAGCTGTATTTTTCTTTTAGGCTTATCTTGTAGGTATTTTTTTAATAATTCTCTTCTTCATCTTTGTCTTTGAAATACCTGGCATTGTAACAGGTTTTTAACTTTATTTTTACTTGTTAATTCCTTTTTTTTCCCCAGCCTTGTTTCCTGAATTAGGATTTTGTGTCGGGGAGTTAGGGACAAACACAGCATACTACTGGCAAGCCTTTTCTAGTCTTAGAGTATACTGATTTTTCTTATCTGGGGTCCTACTACTATATACTTTATGTACTGATTGTTGTGTTCTTCAAATATTATAGGGATGGCTTGAGGTGGGAAATGGCAAACATTCAGTGGTCCTATGTAGTCATATCAAAAGAAAATGTGATTGCTGGCTTTCTGGCTTTCCAGGCTCCAGGGCCCAGTGATCATAGGTGAAATGTTCCATTGGTTGGTGTTCCAGTAGACAATGGTGGGTTCCCTAACTCCTGTCAGTGATATGGATGACTCAGCAACTTATTTTATCTGGGCAGTGGGCTGAGTCCCTAATCAGCAGTTGCTACTTCCCTAGCAATATTCTGGGCCCAGAACTCATTCCATGATCTGCCTTATGAGAGGTGGAACTTATAGGTCAGGCATGTTTTGGGCCTGGGATTGAGTTCAGGATTTTCCCTGGGTAAAATTGCATTGCTGGCTTAGCTAGAAGCTCTGAGAGTTTAACCTCTGAACCTGGACAATCTGGCAGATTCTATTCTGTAAACTTGGAACTTGCACTGAGATAAATATCTGTCTCATTACTGGTTAAATCAAAGTTCTGGGAAGTGAGTCCATGATCTTGGCCCAACTTTGATCCATAGTTCTTGTTCTAGTCACTTTTATGTCATCTTAAACTGGAAAGATAACCTCCTGTAATTTCTTCTTTGATTTCCCAGTTACTCCTGAGTCTCTCTTTCTTAAGCTATTAGTGGAGTAGTTGTGAAGGTAGATCTACTATGCTACTTCCTCCTACTCAGCTATTTTGCCTTATTATCTAACAGTAAACTATCAAATAATAGTACCATCTCTTCCTCTTGCCTTCATTGGTCTAATGTATTCATTTTTTTCCCTTACTGTTTCTGTCTCTAGTCAATTTTCTTGTTGCAAAACGTATTACTGGAATATATGCTGTTTATTCATAGGAGTATTACTCTCCTGAGCAACCTTCAAAAATTTGAAAACAGCTACATTACTGCTTTTCTTTCAGGCCTGGTTAATGTAGTTTCTTTGGAAACTCTAGTCTCAACTTTATTGTTAGTCCTTATTGTCAGTATAAGTACACTTTTTTGGGTTATATCATAGGACATTGTTTTTATTTCCTGAAGGTCTGAATGTAGATGGCTGATTTATTATTTATTTGTCATAAATATATATTTATATTTATTATATGTAATTTAAAAGGGAGTTATTATTTGCCATCTCCCTATTTTCAAGACCCCATACCTTTACAACTAAATACGGCATGTTACTATATGTAAGCACACATGTTAGTGTATACAAGTATTAATATATGTAAATAAATATATGTGTGTATATATATGTATATGTTATAAAATTAAAATTTTTTTGAGATTAAATCAACCAATATCAGGAGGGATGATAGGTTCAACTATTTTATAAATAATGTATATTAAATAATGGAAAAATATTTCTTAGAATTATCTAGGTCTTATAAGAGAGAGATGGACTTGTTTCTCATCTTCAATAAATTTATAATCACTTCCAAGTAATTCTGACAGACAAATATGTAAAGATAAACATGTTTATATCATCTATATCACAAAACCATATGCTTTATAAAGTATCCAACAAAGCAAACAACCATGAGAATACATTTCTACATGGTATGGAATAGGAAAATGTCATCTGCTCATCTCTGAACAATTCTGGAAGTCATTGTAGATTTCAAATCTTTAAGCCATTTGAAAGTTGGTTGGGAAGGTTGGAATATGTATTGCAAGTGACATTTCATATATTACTTTAGGGGATATACACTGAAATTACAACTTCATCTCAATTTGACTCTTCAGTCAGTATTGAGCTATAAGTCAAGGATGAAAGTAATAACAAAAGTGGGAATCCACACTTAAAATGACCTGATATCTTAATTGGAATTTTTGCTAATGCCAATTTTTCATTGATTTCAGTGATTTTATATGTGCTCAACTTTTATATGTGCTTCATTGACACTTTTAAAATTGCTTAATGATATTTAGTTGTATTTTCTTTCCTCTTCCACTCCCCCTTTTTAATTTGGTAGGATATTAATCACTTTAAAAATCATCTAGAACTCCTTTCTCCCTTCTTTCTACTGCTGCCTAATTCAAACATTTCTATGTTCATTATAATTTTCACCAAAGAATGGATATTACAAATAATCAAAAGGAGATGAAAATTAATCTTGTGAGGTAGCATCACAATAAGTTAATTGGGTAAAAATATGGGAAGTTTCATCATAATTAAATGAAAATGAAACAGGGAATCAATTTATCCCTCTTTCTGTTATGTTTAATAATATAAAAATCAAAATTTGGCTATACTGTAGCACTTTCTTTTCTTTTCTTTTAAAATTTTAAACCTTCCTTTGCCCCTCTCTTTCAAATCAGAGTCACTACCCAACTCTAGGGTTTCCACTTTGACTTGCTGCTTGTCACTTTTGGTTTCATCATTTAATTCTGCTATTGAGTTGACCTTCCCTTTGCCCTTTAAACATAAAGAAGCCTTTCTTAAGTTCCTCTACTCAGAAGGAAAGAAAAAACAGAATTAAGACAAACACTACTTGATTGAGAAATATGATTGTATTAACTTCTATCTTACTAAAATTTTTCCAATCTACATATATATTAATTTCAGTATTTTAGCAGGTCAGTCTGCATGATGAATATTGAATGGAACAAGAAAATGATCCAGTTATATTAACAAACTTTACAAGTCTAATGATTGTGTTTACTGAATCTTACATTATGTTGAACAATAATATTTAATTATGATTATGAACATATGTAAATAAATATGAATATGCATGCATATATATGGTTATATGGCACAGAAGCCAAGGAAAAGTAAAATTTCCTTGAATTCCTCTTAAACAGGGGATCTAACCCTGGGGTTCATAAATTTCTTGTTTTATTAAAAATACAATGGTACTACTACTTAATAATACTGATTTCCTTCATAATCCTATGCGTTTTATTTTATGCATTTGAAAACATGTTTCTGAGAAGGGAACCATAGACTTTACTAGACAGTTAAGGAGGTCCAAGACACAAAGGTTAAAAAAATATCTTTCCTATCTGCTTTACTTTTGCTTGTTGTTAAAAAAAAAAACTTCATATTATTCTGCTATTATTTCTATTAATTTATTTTTTTAAAAATAAGAACATAAGCATAATATCCTTTTCTGAGGATTTTGAACAAAATTACCAGAGGTAAAATGGATAAACTTGGAGCCACAGAGGTCTTGGGTCCTGTAAAGCCTTTGGCAAACATTAGCTATGTAAACAAGGGCAAATCATAGAACATCTCTGGGTCTTAATTTCCATATCTATGAAATGATATTAACAATAACCTCTAGTACCCAATTCACAGGTTTATTATAAGATCCAAGCTTTAAAATGATATGCAGTGGGGCTTAGAAAAGCAATCTTCTCTTTTTGGGTCAATTTCATAAGGTATTATGGAAAATAGGAAGTTTATTTGCATTATTTGAAAGATGAGATTGACTGATGTGGGGCAGTCATAAATATTTGAACCCTGGCATCATTCTGGCCGAAATTTTTGGACAAATGCAACATGTAATATATTGCTCTTGAGGTCAGATTGTCAAAAGACCCATTTGGGCCTTATTTACATTGATTAAAAGTAACATATCGTGTATTTCAAACAGAAAATTGAAATGCTTAAACTTTACACCCAATGCCAGATTTAGCTAGAAGCTAGGCATTTTACTTATTTGGAGTAAGGAAAAAGACAAATTGCTTGCATTCAGTTATTTTGTACACAAAGAAGGGGATACACACTGAATTTGTGGGGGATGGATATACATTATATTTTCTCCTATTTGTTCATACATGCATTTTACTTGACTGCTGACCATCAGAAAATAAAATTCACATTATCAGCCTTTAAATAGGTTCACAAAATATACCAGCTTATAATATTTTCTTATTCTTTCTGACTGTTTCATGAAATGTAACATAAAGTAAAACAAACAAAAAAAAAACAATTTCAGTGATAGGATGGATAACTGAATAAATTTTAAAAGGGCTTTTTATTTATGCTTTAGATAAGAGGAAAATACAATTAAGAAAAACTATAGGGGGCGGCTAGGTGGCGCAGTGAGTAGAGCGCTGGCCCTGGAGTCAGAAGGACCTGAGTTCGGATCTGGCCTCAGACACTTAATGCACACACAAATAAAAACCTAGCCGTGTGGCCTTGGGCAAGTTACTTAACCCCAATTGCCCTCCAAAAAGCAAAAAAAAAAAAGAAAAAAAAGAAAAACTATAATTGTGCATGGATGGAATGGTGATTATGATAAAGGAAATATTTATTGAGTAATCATCTTTGCTTCTATTAGCTCTTCATAGAAAAAGAAATTTCATTTTGGTAAGACTAGAAACAAAATGATTAACAGAAAGTCAAAAATGAAATTAAAAGGAGCAATGGCAAGAGAAGGTTACTCTCAGGGAATAAATGTCAACATAACTGGAAAAAATTGCATCTCAGTACAATAATGCTGAGGGATATGATATTTGAGAAACTTTTAGTAATATTTGAGAAGCAATGGGGAACCAAAGAGGTTCCACAGGTCTACAAAATGACATATGTCCTTATATTTAGCAGAATGAGATATTATTATTACTCGTGTTTTCAAATTACTTTTAAAATATTCTCTGTCTCTATGTTTCTCTTTTGCTGTTACTGAGCTGAGAACCCCAAAAATATATTAAAATATTATTATTAGATTTCAACAAATTATTTAACAATAATATCTACTTAACAACATATCTCATGATATCCTTGTAGACAAAATAACACAGTTTTAGATTATTTTCCAGTTAATTAAATGTGGAAAAATTTGAATGAGATGCCAAAAGTAGTGATGTCAACTTGAAATAAGGGTTTTAGAGGAATAATATGGGAATGTCTCCTCACTTTTGTTCAACATTTTTATCAATGGCTTTTCCTGAAAGTTTAAGAAAGTCGAGCCAAGCCAAGACAAGCCAAACATAATGCTGTGTTAGAGACTGGACATACAAATATTTAAAATGGTTTCAAAAAAGGAACATAACTTCTTCCTTCATGGAGCTTGTATTCTAATGGGGAAAGACAGCACAATCTATAATGTGACTTTAGCAATAATGCTAGTATCTAGCTCACAGGATTGTATCTGTTGTTCTAAGTGACAGGTAAGAATCAAAATTTAGATAAAGCATAATTTCTTCCTTTCTTTGGAACATGTAGGGTAGTATATCATTAAGGAGATATAAAGCTGCTTTAAGTATTTTTAAGTTTAGATTACACAGTATAAAGAATGTTCTTCACATCAAATTAAATTCAGTGTAACATTTATTCGGTACACAAGGACAATGTAAAGTGGTATTAAAGAAATATAAATATATAAAGATAAAGATAATGCTTACTAGAGTAAGAGAAATATTTACATGCTTCACCAAACTAGAGAAGCACCAATATCTGGGTTCACATGCCAGAGGTGGCTTGATTTCAGTTCCCAGAGTTTCAGCTGGGAATGTCTTAGAGCATCCTCCCCATGAGTGAGACCCTGAATAATATGTCAATTTTCCCCAGAATATATACAGTTTCAAAGAAAAAAATGGCATGGCTTTATTTAACAATGGATAAACTTGGTCCCAGAATCTATGTGACTCAGAACAGGGTGTGCTGTGGCTGTAGACTGGGCCAGAGTTCAAAGGAGCAAGACATCTTTGGGATCTTTAGTATTACCTAATCTAATTTTTACATTTTAAATATGAGCAAATTGAGGCTCAATAAATGAAGTGTCTTGCCCAAGGTGACACTGATAGTAAGTGGCAAAGCTAGGATGAAAATCTAGGCTTTCTAACTCCAGATCCAGTTTTTATAATTACTATATATGTGCTTCTTGGCAAGTCATTCCAAAATTTTAAGCCTCAGCTTTCTCATCTATGAAAATAGAGGGCAGCAGAGTGAACTATACAATGTCTTTGAATGCTGATAGCATTCACTCAGTCTATGAAGACTTGAAGAGGTCCTTCTTGAGTTAGATACTAAGAATACTTAGGAAATCAATGGGGCAAAAGAGTCTGATAAACTCATTCAAGACATAAACAAAAAAAAAAACCACAGGAATGTGGTTCTGCTGTTGGGAATGAACGGGCTTTATTTAAAGTACTTATATAAAGCATTTTTGAGGGGGGTGGTGTTTGCTTAGAATGAAGAATATGTAGCAATGAACTCTAAAATAAGCCTTGAGAAAAGATGAGATTGTGGAAGGCATTTGGGAAAATAGTTTCAGTAGATTAATGGAGGTGGGAAGATGGGGGAAAATACAGATTTAAGTGGCTCAGAAAAGAATGTTTTGAACATAAGCAGTGTTGCTGGGAAGATAAGTAGTGAAGGAGAGACAGTAGATTCAATAACAGGGTAAAAGGGTCACTATTAATCTATGTAAATATGACATAAGTGCCCACATGGAGAGAATATTTATAGATTATCCATTTTAATTGAAATTTTAAAAACCAAGGGTATGTCCATTAATGTTTCAAGCTTTATTTTAGTCTAGACTTTAAGCTTTTAAAATATATTCCTGAAGTCTTTTAAAGATTAAAAAGAAAACTTTTCTGTTGTCAATAAAATAGCATTCTAGACAGTACTTTACAAAAGGAGAAATGAAGAATACAACTCAAGTGAAACATAACTAAAAAGTAGAATTTTAAGTGTATCAATTTTGTATTCTATATAGGTTTCAGAAAATATGAATGGCACATATAAAGATGTATATAAAATAAAATTAAGAAAATAATAGTTGACAAAATAGGCATAGTTAATTATTAAATCATCACTTTAAATTACCTAAAATAGTTTTTAAATAATGTTAATTGTATACATTTCTAAAGTTAAACAAAGTCTTAAAATTGAGTGAGTAAAATTATTTACATTAAAGTTTTCATAAGATTAAATCCAAAACAATAATGAAAAAAAGAAAGAATTCATTTCAAGTAGTTTGGTATTGATGCCTGTCTGAAGACAAAACCAGAACATGCATATTTCTCAATATTAGGTTTGTTCTGTTTGGGGGGAAAAAAACTAATTTAAACAATAGGTTTCTGAATTGCCATTGACAATTTAATGTAAAACAGGGAAACTTCTTTTAAAAATTTTAACATATGGGGCAGCTAGGTGGTGCAGTGAGTAGAGCACCAGCCCTGGAGTCAGAAGGACCTGAGTTCGGATCCGGCCTCAGACACTTAACACGCACACACAAATAAAAAAAAAAACCTAGCCGTGTGACCTTGGGCAAGTTACTTAACCCCAATTGCCCTAAAAAAAAAAAAAATTTAACATATTATACACCATCAAAAATAGCAAGAGAATTGAGGTATATACTTAAATAAGATTCTGTGTTTATTGTAAATTTATGATTTCTACTATATTGCTATTTGGCAGGTTTTCTTTCTTTCTCTCTTGAACAGCGAGTTCATTTCTGTAAGTAGTAAGTTTTATAATGAATTGAAATTAGAGTGTCAAATTTATTTATTAGATGATCCAGAGAAGCCACCTTATTAATGCTATGAAGAAAATTGTAGGCTGTTTTTTGTAAAATATTGAATTCTTTGTTGTTGCCCACATTTTGTCCTCTTAAAACTCAATAGGTTTAATTTTTTGATACACAATGGAATACAATGTTTCTACTTAGAAACAATGATTAAAATAAAATAATATTCATATACTTCTGTGTATATCACAATTATGATTAATTATGACATCTTTTCTGGTCAATCATGAATGATCCCCAAATTTAATAAAGCTCAAGTATGCTTGTCAAAAGCTTTACAAACTATCATATATTTCTCATGAAAATGAAAAAAGCTCTCTAAACTTTTAAATATTGAATTTTATTTTAATATTTTAATCAAATCTCATAGTTCCCTTAATGTGTTTTCTTCTACTCCAATTCATATCAAATCTTGTACAGTGGCATGAACACCTACCTATTTATGGAAAATTAGAACAAGAATAAACACACAGAGACATACAGACACACACACACACACACACACACATTCACATTTCAAGGTGAAACTACTTTGAACATTGGAAGGCAACGCAAAAGTCGTTTATAAAATATAAAATCAAAATGTTAATGAAATACGTCAGAATCAGAAATACAAAAAGAAATACCACATTTGGGATTGATTTATGCCATTCCCTTGGGATACTACACTGTGGATTCTTTACATAATTAGAAAATTCATCAATACATAATCATATCCTACAACTAAAATATTTTTTTAAAAATTAAAATAGTGTACTTCTAAGTTTTTGGTATAAATGTTAGGTAATTGGCATAAATGTTTTAAAACATTTTATAAAAATATATATAAAAAACAAAACTTATTTGGAAACAATAGGCCCTACTGTTCTGTTTTAGCCAGACCAAAGATATTGTAAGGGAGCTGATGATGAATATGAATTCTGCTTTAGAGTAAAATTATCCAAAGCTTCTCTGAGCCTTTTATGAAGAAATGCATTGTGATTATAGTTGTGTTTATATGTATTTTCTATTTCTTATTTGTACAAGTGGGGATAATTTTATATCCCCTCTAATTTTACCTCACAATCAGACTTCAGTTTAATAACTACTTAATGATAATAATAATTCAATATAATTCTACAAATATTTTCCAGTGCTCAATACAAAAGCTATCATTACTAAGAGGAAAAGCAGTGACTTTTTGAGAAAAAAATATGTGGAAATTAACAGGGCCCTCAGAAGTTGTTACTTTTATAACAATTTGGAAATATGATCTATAATGAATTTGGGAAAGAAAAAAAATGAATTTAATTGTACCTCAATTGCATCAAGGCATTTCTGGGTGGCAGAGCCATAATGGCAGAGAAAAGGATGGGAATTTCTTGCCCAAATCCAAACAAAGACCTTTAAATAATGCCCTAAAACAAATACAGGACTGGCAGAACCCACAAAAGAATGAGGTGAAACAATTTCCAGCTTAAGACAACTTAGGTCATCAGGAAAGGTCTGTTACACTGAGTTGAGTAGAGCATAGTCTAGTGAAGGATGCAGAAGCACAGACCAGGCCCCAACAACCCAGGAGCAGGACTTAGAAGTGAATGATTCAGTAGTGGCAGCAGCTGCTTCTGGAGCTCTCAGCCCGTAGATGGTAATGGTGTTGAATGGGCAGAGGGAGATTACATGGATTTTTTTTTTTTTGCTGGCACTGGGGTCAGGAATCTTTTGCTTTGCCCAAACTCAGATCTTGGTCACTATTGTGTATGGCAGTCCCAGAGCAAAGAGGAGCACTAGTACACCAGAGCTTGCAGCCATGGTGGAGGGGAGGGGGAGGTGCTCCTCCCAGTTCCATAGCAGAAAAGAGTGTTTGTCATTACTCACAGACCACAGTACAAGCCAGATGAGTAGTAAACTCACCTCTCCTTAGATCATACCACATTGGAGAAGTGAAAGCTTACAGACTTCCCAGAACTAAATCTGAAAACAACTGCAGAAAATCTATGAAGTTCGGGACAGTGTGCCCTTCACTCTGGAAGCAAAGCCAATTAAAAGTCAAGAAATAGACTGGGAAAATGAGCAAAAAAAAAGAAAAATATATGATTATAAAAATTACTATTGTGACAAGGAAAATCAAAACACACTCTGAAAAAGACAGCAAAAGTCAAAACTCCTACATCTAAAACCACAAAGAAAAATAGAAATCGGTCTCAAGTTTTGGAAGAACTCAAAAAGAATTTTTAAAATCAAATAAGAGAGGTAGAAAAAAATTGGGAAGAGAAATGAATATAATGGGATGATATCGAAAAGAATATAATTAAGTGGTGAGAAAGAAGAATGCACTGGAAGAATGAGAAAGGAAGAGTAAGAAAGGGGTAAATTATCTCACATAAAAGAAGGAAGAAAGCTTTTTTACAATGCAGGAGAAGATGGGAGAGGTAGCAGGGAATACTTGAACTTTATGCTCATGAGAATTAGCTCAAAGAGGGAATTACATACACACTCCTTTGGGTATGGAAATCTATCTTACCCTACAGTAAAGTAGGAGGGGAAGTATAGAAGTAAAGGGGGGGGTACTCACAGAAGGGCAGGCAGATTAGGGGAGGGGGTAGTCAGAAGCAAAACACTTTTAAAGAGGGACAGAGCAAATGGAAAAAGAGAATAGAATAAATGTTTGGGGGACAGGATGGAGGGTAATAATGTTAGCAACTATAACTGTGAAAAAAATTTTGACACGTTTCTCTGATAAAGGCCCCATCTCTCAAATATATAGAAAAATGAGTCAAATTTATAAAATTAAGAGCCTTTCGGGGCTGCTAGATGTTGCAGTGAGTAGAGCGCTGGCCCTGGAGTCAGAAGGACCTGAGTTCAGATCCGACCTCAGACACTTAACGCACACACAAACAAAAACCTAGCCGTGTGACCTTGGGCAAGTTACTTAATCCTAATTGCCCTCCAAAAAGCAAAATAAAATAAAATAAAATTAAATTAAAAGCCTTTCCCCAATTGACAAATGATCAAAAAATATGAACAGTTTTCAGATCAAAGCTATCTATAGTCATATGAAAAAAATATTCTAAATCACTAGATTGGAGAAATGCAAATTAAAAGTTCTGAGTACTACCTCATACATATATAATTTGCTAATAGGATAGAAAAGAAGAATGACAACTGCTAGAGGGAACATGGGAAAACTGAGACACTAATGCACTGTTGGTGGAGTTCTGAACTGATTCAAACATTAGAATAATTTGGAACTTTTCAAAGATTTGTAGCAGCTGTTTTCTGGTGACAGAGAATTGGAAATTGAGAGGATGTCTATCAGCTTTTGAATGGATGAACAACTTATAGCATGTGATTGTGATGGAATATTATCATACTAAAAGAAATGATAAGCTAGATACTCTCAGAAAAAATTGGAGGCTTACATAAACTGACACAAAATAAAATCAGTAGAACCCAGAAAATACTGTACACAGTAACAACAATATTGTAAAATAATCAACTGAATGACTCAGCTATTCTCAGCAAAGCAATGATTTAAGATGATTCTGAAGGACTTAAGATGAAAACTGTTATCTATCTCCAAAGAAAGAACTGATAGTGTCTGAATACAGATCCAAGCATACTCTTGTTACTTTCTTTATTTTTCTTGAGTTTTTTTTTTTAATTCAAATTGATTTCTTTTATAACATGACTAATGTGGAAATATGTTTTGTATGACTACACTTGTATAACCTATATCAAACTGCTTGCTGCCTCAATGAGGTGGAGGAGCATGGGAGAGAATTTGGAACTCAGTTTTTAAAAAAATAAAAAAATGCTTTTACATGTAACTGGAGGAAATTATATTTACACATATACATGCACACACATAAACACACACTATTTTTGATATTTCATTTTAATATTTTATCATCAATCAATTATTAGATATTCAGTGACACAAGAGTTGTACAACTAAGTCAGCATTTTGCCAATTCATTATTAATTTACTATTATTTGCAAAGTGTTGTGTTAGACATCAGAGTTACAAAGTTTTCAAAAATCAGTTTCTGTATTTTGATTGAAAAAAAGTCAACCTATAACTGTTTTGTTTGGTGTGGAACTTTTCTAGAATGAATTCTAGTAATTCTTTTTATGGATAAATCTGACATGCAACATTTAAGGCTTTGAATAAGAGATTTTTCCCCAAGTTTCCAGGAACAGAGCATAACAAGCCAGAGAATGAGAAACTTATTTTCCTTTGGTTCCCAAAATGAGCAGAACCCACACAAGTGAGAGAGGAGCACATGCTGGGTCATTAATGACATCTTACTTAGAGACCTTTGTCTGAGAGTTGAGTCCCATTTCTACCAAATGATTATGTTTTTGGTTTTTTTTTTTTTTTTGGTGGGGGAGGAACCCCACACTTACTCTGGGTTCATTGGAGTTGATTTGCTTCCTTTTGTGCTCATTGGCTTGTTCTATAGTCAATTAAGAATTCCATCTAGAATTCCATTCCAACGTTTCTGTTGTAGAAAAAATAAATAAACGTGCTGGAGAAGCTTTATAGAGCAGGGACCCCTGAAGACGTTTTGTCTGGAATGCCCTAAACTTTTGTAGAGATATGTTGGAGGATTGCATGAGTTGCCTCATATTCTAGAAGTGTGCCCTATGGTAATTTCCTACCAGAAGATTTTTTTATCTCCTTTGAAGGTCAAAAAGCAATTTCCAGTCCACTCCTAATTCTTGATTTCCATTAGGAGAATTCTGTATACCCTCCTAGTTCTTTTGGGTTTAGACTTTTCCACCAAGACAGGAGGTTTCCTTTTTGTTTCTTGATTTTCTCCCTTATTAGGTTTTTTAATTTAAATTTTTGTTATTTTATATTTTTTCTACTCCAGGACCTTATAATTAATGAACCTATGAAAACTTAATTATTTGTTGTTAATTTGCTAGTTATATAATTTTATAGTTAAGACAGTGTAATTTCTGGTGCTTGATTGTGATAGGTCAGAAGGATAAAAAAGGACTAATGAATGAACTGCTGAAAACTAAACATAGAAACCAGGGGCCACAAAGTTATCTTTTGTCATCAAAGAATTAATTCATGCCAGAGAGCAACATTGAGATCTAGCCTCTTTTTGAAAACCCTATGTTTCATCTACTTTTTGTAAAGTTATTTTCTAGCCTGTTAAAAATTTGGCATACGCAACCAGAGATCTGGCTCCTAGATGATCTCTAGAGCTCTTAGAGGGAACAAATATGTTAAGTAGTGTTGACCAGTGAGACAGGAGGAAGGAAAGTCCTATTCAGAATACTTAAAAGGAGAAAAAAATTTTTTTACTCCCCTTCTCCTCCTTTTCTTCCCTCTCTGTTTTGATCTCTCAATTTCTGAATTTCTCTCTTTTTCTCTGTCCCCTTTTCCATCTTTCTCCTCTGTCTCTTTGTCTCTCTCTTCTCTCTCTTCCCTGTCTACTTTGCTATCTTTATTCCATACTTCCTAACTCATCTCTTCTGCTTCTACCACTCTTCTAGTTCTTCATTTCTACCATTTGGATTCCTTTATATTATTCAAGCCTCATCTAAAATCTCACTTTCTGCAAGAAAACATTTATAGTCCACCTTACTTATAGTGCTTTCTCTCAGAATCTCTCCAATTTTTCCTGTACATATCATGTTTGTAAATAGTTATTTTCATACTATCTCATTATCTTCCCCATTAGTGTGTGAGTTATTGGAGATAAAGAACTGGTTTTTTTTCTTCCTTTCTTTGTATCTCTAGTACTTACCATGGAACTTTATATGTAGAGGGATTTAAAAATGCTTTTTAATTATCTAGACCCCAACTCAATCCAAGTAGCAAATGGTGGCTACATAACCATGGTAGTAAGTATTTGTGCTTACCTGAGATTCAGTATGAAGGTCCAGATGCTTTTCTACTTTGTGTTTCATTCTCTGAGCTATATTCCAGTACACAGATCCATGAGATCAATGTTTCCATTTGTGATTGCTACTCAGACATCTCAAGAGTTTCAGTCATTGAAATGTTCTGGTAATGATTGACTAGCAGGTTGTGCCTCCTGAACCTATGCCCTACACAGAGAACATGATAAATGTAAGAGAATGAGACATGCTGTGTTTGTCTTCCCAGTAGATAATAAACTTTGAATGAGTTGCTTAGATAGTAGGGACTGAAGTCAAAAATAATCTATTCAGCAATCCAAAAAGTCCAACAAAAGCCTATTATCCGGGAGTGTATAATTGGCTGGAAGAGTTACTATTTAATATTTGAGGCATTTTCCATTGTATGCTTTATGAACTAAGCCCTTCTTTCACCATAAAAGAAGTACATAATTGGTCAACAATTTTTTTTATTTACTACTCAATATACTACTTTTTTTGTCAGGGAGACTATTTAAGCCCCAGTTAGGAACTACCTAATATTTGAGAGGTTTTCCCTATTGGTGACTTCATGAGTCAGTTTGAGAAAGGTTTTACCTCTTTGGGGTCATTTTCTGCCAGAACTAAATTGTGACCCTTTTGGGATAAGGGTGTCCTCTGAGTCTCAGTGACCTACATACAACTAATTTTGAAGAGAAGACCACAGGTCTATAGCATCAAGCACCATAGCATCCCCAGGATGGCTGCTAGCACAGGTTCCTAGATCTGCTTTTCTAAAGTAAAGCAACTCAAAATGGATTAACAATCTTGCTTTAATCAAGCATATGTCATTTACCTAGTTTAGGGGGAAAAGGTCAGTACCCCAAAATTCAAAGATTACAAACAGAGGTTGCAAGTAGATGGAGAAATGGATCAGCAGATAGGCTTCCAGCTGTCTTACCATTACATCCATACCTAGTCAGTTACCAGAGAAGGAAACAACAGCGTCTGGGTTTTCAAAGTGGGGGGCCCAATGACTGCCCAGAGTCTCTTCTGGTCAAATCACACAACTCTTCTCAAAGTGAGCCCCAAAGCAAAACCTCACATCAGGGTATACTTAGGGTATACCCCCAGGGTCAGAGAATGTCACAACCATCTTGACCCACTGCCCAATAACAAAGTAACAAGGTGTGGGCATTCTTGAAAAATAAGCCTCCCCCAACAGGCTCCATGTGGCCACATTCAGCCTATTAGGGGGCAGAGTAAATTTTCAAATCAGGGAAGGCTCTCAGTCACTTAAATATATTAAAGGGCCTAGGGGCAGGGAAAATCTTCAGATTTGAATTCCTATAACAAGGTCTAATAGGAAAATCAGTTTGTATAAAATGTAACAGGGACTTTAGAGGTCACTATATATATATATACATATGGTAAAGTGGATTAATGTCAAGGGAGGGATGGGTATGACATAGACCTATCTATCTACCTGCTTACCTATCTATTTATCTGTCTATCTCTCCACCTATCTAACCTATCTTACTTCCATGTCTCTCATTTACATCTATATAACTGAGCAGTGAATGATTTTTGCATAGCTAGTTAGTATTGCATATTGATTTCAAATCCAAGTCTCACCTAAATTCAGTTTCAGCTCTCCCTCCCCTATACCATACTCCTCCCTTGTTGATACACTATCAAGATAGACATTTGAAGATAAGACAGAAGCTAAAATAATTGCTTTGTCTGTAAGAGACTTGCTGAAGCAGGAATTAGGAAAATCTGGATTCAAATATGACTTCAGGCCAGTAGCAGCTGAAAAACTTGTCTCAGTTTCCTTATCCATTAAATTGTGATAACAATAGTAATTACATCATGGGGTTTTTGTGAGGATAAAAAGACATGTTTAAAGTGCTTTGCAAACCTTAGAGTACTGTGTAAATGTTAGCTATTAAAATAATTACAATTACTACATATATAGATAAGTTATGATTCAGTAGAGTGGATTTTGTTTTAAAATCATTTAAAAAATCTTTTTCAGGGATCATTCTTTACAAAACAATTGTGACACATGGACGCTTTGTTAAAAAGCAAGGATCTTAGCTAGTTTTAAACTCAGGTCCTAAAGTACTACACTTTCTTTTTAATCAAAAACAATTTCTCCAATTAAAGAACTATTAAAAAAATAAAACTTTTGCACAAAGGAAATAATTTGCTCTGATCAGGAAGTCAAGTGAACAAATATTTATTTTCTATGTAAAAATGACAACTAAGACTTTCATCAATATGATGAATTGGGAGTAGGGATAAGGTTGCCTAAGAAGGGAAGAACTGGCAATGGTCAGGAATGGAACAGGCCAAAGAGGGCAATTGGAGCAGACTCCCATGCTGAACAGCAATTTGGTCTTTTGAGAAATCCAATATTTATACACACATGCATACATACGTGTGTGCATGCATGTATTTGTGTGTGTGTGTGTGTGTGTGTGCAATGAGAAAGAAAAAGAGAAAGAGAGAGGTGGAGAGAAAGAGAGAGAGAGAGAGAGAGACAGAGAGAGACAGAGAGACAGAGAGAGAGAGAGAGAGACAGAGAGAGAGAGAGAGAGAGAGAGAGAGAGAGAGAGACAGAGAGACAGAGAGACAGAGAGACAGAGAGACAGAGAGACAGAGAGAGAGAGAGAATTCTAAGCATTTGATTGACTCAAGGGATTCTATGGTCAGTAGCTGAATTCACTTCTGGGTTTCTAGAATAAAAACAAACAAAAAGCCATCCCTGAGGGCTTAAACCTAGCACAAACAATGATAAATTTAAAAGCAGTGAAGTTTCACTTCTGCAAATCAAATGATGGTGTCATCTGTGTATATCCTTGTAGAATAGTCTTCTCCAGATATAACTATTTAAATCTTCCTTCCTTTAAATGTTGGATGACTTATAAGTGTCTTCTTTTATTCTGAAATTAAACTTAAACTGTAATGCTATTGGCTTGGGACAAGCCAGCCCAAAATACCCTCCAAGCTGTAGTAGTCACCAAACTTCATTCTTTTAATCCCTTCCCCTGTTTTTTGTTATTTTTTTTAACTGCTAAAAATATACTTTTCCTGTCCCATTTCTGTCTGTTAACTGTCCTTCCTTTATTACTTTATCCATTTCACTACTCTCACCCATACCTCCTCAGTTAAATAAGAAAGTGATTCCTTCTTTCTCAGACTTGCTACTTTGCTCAAGCCTCTCATTTTATACAAATCTTTCCTAGAATTATTATTATTTGTTTAAATCCTTTCCAACCATTTGATTTTTGTCTTCCTAAATGTTTGTGCTATTACTTGTCTGTGTATGTTATTTGCACCCTTTAGACTATGACATCTTGGAAACCAGAGATTGTCTTTTGCCTTTATTTGTATCCCTATGGTTTGGCACAGTCCCTGACACATAGAGGGCACTTAATAAATGAGTACGATTTGACTGACTATCATATTGTTCTTCTCAGCCCTAGGCCCTTGCAAATAGTAGTTATTTAACAAAGCAAAGAAAATTGAATTGTGAAAAAAGGAACATAATTCACTCCATCTCACTTCTTGTTTTGCATGTTAACTATCTCTTTTTTTAACTTAGTTTAATTCAACAATCATTTATTTAAATACCTTTTTGGTCGTGATGCTTTGCTAAGAATAGGGGATATAGATAAACAAGGAAAAAATCACTCTCTTAAAGAAACTTAGAATATATTGGAAGAGAAACAATATTTTCAGATATAACACATTTCTCAAACCTATTTTCCCTTTGAACACACAAAAAAAAATTGCTCCTCTTAAAACAACCTTCATTTGGCCTCTTCTTTAATGCCACTATAGTTCTCGGTTATGTCGGCCAAATCTCCTCGACACTGAGTTCACTGATACTCACATTGCCATACCTGCCTATTTCAAAGTTATTATAAACATAAAATGAAATAATATATATGAAAGCAATTTGGAAAGCATAAAATACTATTATTAGAGCTAAGAGGTTAGTATGTTCTGTGTTGCTAGTGTTGCCTATGATTGCTATTAGTGATTATTTGATGGAAAATGAGAATATGGGGAGCAGAGAATAGGGAAGAAGGATGGAATGCCTGTCTAGACAAATACCATATGTAAGATATATTTGAATTGATCATACAGCAGTTCACTCACTTAGGATAGCGCTCATATATCGGGCTATTTTTCTGAGCTATCTAGCTGCACAAACCATTTACTTGACAACCTTTGAAAATTTTCTTGTTTTCAAGATATTGATTTCCAATACAATTGCCATTCCAATTGATGAATGTATACAGACACAGAGCCAAGATGCTCTTTTTGTTTTTTCTCCCTTAGGGTGAATTCTGCTTCAACACCTTGTCCCACATAGGTCAAGAAAGGAGAATGGAAAAATACCCCCAGGGGAAAAGAGTTTTAGGAAAGAAATAACAAGGAAGAAAGGAATTATAATTGTGGAAATGAAATAAAAGGTGGAAAATATAATTTCATCACATACTCATATCAGACTCTCCATATCTTACAAAATTCTGTCTTTAAGGAGTTTTTATTTTTATTATTAATTAGACAAAATAATTGTGGCTCTAGAAAATGTGGAAGACTGAATAAAGTTGCTCTCAGAAAGACTGGGGATCAAATCCTGCCCCTTAATCATGTGGGTTGTATGATCCAGGCTAGTCATTTAACCTCTTACCCTAAGTTTCACTATAATTTTTGACCTTCATTGATAGAATAAATTTCACCATGGGACAATATATGTACAAATATAAGCAACATTAAATCATTAATGATTTTTTCCTTTAATTTAAAAAAAATTTGGTCTTGATTTTCCATTTAATGTCTATTTTGACAGATTAAAATTTTGTCCTGTACATAAGTATTCTATTTTTAATTGGGGAATCAATTTTTCTTTTCCTTCTTTTGAACTTATAGCTAAAAATGGGATAATAAATATTCTTAACACCTAACTGAACCCCAGTGTTCAAGGAATAAACCCACAAAACCCCCCTCACCCCTAACCCCCACAATCTTATTTAATATAATGGCAGGCCAATATTTTTCAAAAATATGTTATTAAGTAATATAGATTTAGGGAAAAGGTTATATATTCCATGATAACATGAAAAGGATAAAATAATGTCAGTGAATCCTGGCAATGATACTCCCCAATGAATTCTTTGGTGGTATAGTGTTGCATCAGAGTATTTGGAAGTTTACAGTAAGTCACTAGTATGAAAAAGGGGAATAGGAAAACAGGGGTTTGGGAATTCAAGGAATTTTTGAGGTGTATTGAAATCTGTGTAGGTTATTCTAATAATGTTCACCTATATTTTGAAAGCATAATTTGGGGAATTTGAGTGGGAGGTAGCTGACTCCAAACTGACACCTCCAATCAGACTCACATCCAAGTCATACAGCTGAATTGAGCTGAATTTTTTCAAGTTATACTCCTGGTTCCAGAGGAATTATAATGTATGCTACCAAGGGGATATATTCATAAAAACAATTAAATTGTGATTTAGAAGATAATTATAATATGCTGTTCACCTACACTATAATTCTCTCTCTCCCATTATCTCATAAACCTCTTATCAATGTGAAATTGGTTAGCATTTATAAGGTGCCTTGTGTTCCAGATCCAGAAAGCTTAGCCTTAAGCATAAGCTGAAAAGGATCATAGCTTTAGAGATGGAAGGCAATCCAGGGAGCAAAATCAATAAAGACCTGGACTTAAAGTCAGGAAGATCTGAGTTTGAATCCTTCCTTCTATTTGTATTAGTTATGTGATGGAGACAAGTCAATGATCTCTACTTCAGCTTCCCTTAAATTAGGTTAATTAATTATCACAAATGTGTTCAGTAGATCAAATGAGATATGGTCTGTGTAATGGACACTGCAAAATTTAAATTCCAGCTTTTATTATCTAATCTCTCCCACTTATTTTTTTTTAAGCAATTGGGGTTAAGTAACTTGCTCAAGGTTACACAGCTAGTCATTATTTATGTGTGGGTGCTCATTTTCTGAGGCCGGATTTGTTCTCGGGTCATCCCAACTCCAAGGCTGGCGCTCTTACTCACTGCGCCACCTAGCCGCCCCTTTTAGGGCAATTGGGGTTAAGTAACTTGCCCAAGGTCACACAGCTAGGTTTTTGTTTGTGTGGGTTAAGTGTCTGAGGCCGGATCCAAACTCAGGTCCTTCTGACTCCAGAGCTGGCACTCTATTCACTGCGCCACCTAGCCGCCCCTCTCCCACTTATTTTACAGAAGAGGAACAGAAATTCAGATACAAACAGGAACTTATCCAACCCAGTAGAACTGGGAAGTGAACCTAGTTTCTCCATCTCAAAGGAGACATCATTCCTAACACTCTTCCACTCTGCCTCTACAAAAACTCACTTGCAGAGAAGAAAAAGAAACAGAGATGTAAGGGAGGAGGGCTGGAAATGGTTGAATAAATTCATTAGGGTTTCTTGGTATCCCTGGGACTTTCTGGTTTAAGAACTGTATTGTAACAGATATACCCTTACAATCTGTTTTCATGTACTCCCCACTGCTACTAACTGCTTCTTTTTCAGCTAACAGCTTTAGGTAAACAACTTTGATTCACAGAACCAGAGAGTATGAGTGCTAGAAGACATCAAATAGTCAACCCAATCATTTTATAAATGAGGAAATTGAATACCAGTGAAGTGTGATATCTTGCCCAAGGTCACGTCAGTAAGTCAGTTAAGAGACTGTATTTCTCCTAATTCTCAGTCTATCATTCTTTTTGTTGCCTTGTTCATCTTATGCCAATAAGAGCTGGACAGAAAATATGCCAAAATAATGATGAGCAACTCCTACATTTTTATGTCTGTTTCATGTAATTTCTTACACTTAGGGAGAGCAACTGTGTGAGTATGTTTGGTACGTGCCCAAAGTCTTACCTCATGGGTGTTGTTTGGGTACATAAAATAAAATACATAAGCATCTATTTCAGCTAAAAACAGATAAATGCCTAAGTGTCTGGTAATGACTACCTGACCAGGTTGTATTTGATTGAAAGGTATCCAGGAGTATGCTCACAAGTATTTAACAATTAGCTCTCCAAAAATCCCCACAAGAATTATACAGTCACACCACAAATTTAGCCTGCATTATTAATGTTTCATAACTTTTTTACATCTAGAAACAAAGAAATAAATGAAGCCCTGATTTGTGGTATTTACTAATTTCCAATGTGTAAATGCTTGTACTGAATATTTAACAATGGAGTTTCATGAGTTTATATGATCTGGCTCCAACACACCACTGGAGGCAGCATCATGTAGGACAAGGAGCCCTCGACCCAGAGGCAAGAAGAGCTAGGATTGTAGGCCACTTCTGATATTCATTAGCTATATGACTATAGGTAAGCCATTTAGTCCCTTGCCCCTTTAGCCTCAGTTTTATTATCTATAAATAGAAAACAACATCTGTAGTACTCCAAAGAGAAAGAATAGGAATAAGATAAGAATCAAATTTAAAAGCAAATTTAAGCATTTGACACATGACAAAGTGTCATATAAATATCAGTTATCATTGGCAAGAAATATAGGACAAATGAGAAAACTTACGCAAGGTAGGAAGGTACTGAATGTAAAATAGCCAAGGCACTGAAGACTCAAAATTTGTGTTGTGCTCATAGACTCTATGTAGCAAAAGACCAACCAGTCTTCACAATCTCCTATAGCTGTCAATATAAGTCACTTGCTTGAAAAATGTTTTTGCCAATGTAAAAAAAACACTAAATTTTGTTTAAAGGAAATACATTTACACTGTAAATATGTCAGCATCACTCTGATATCTAAAATTTGTGTTTTATTCTGTCAAGTCTTAAAATAAAAATTGATTTTTTAACAATAGACTAGTATAAAGTCGATCAATTGTCTATTAAGTGCACACTGCTACATCAGAATTACAGGTATAGACTTAGTTTGCAACAAACAAGACATCATGTTACATTGTTTTGAGGAGTCAATCTAGTTGATTATATAAGATTTGCTCATAGGAATCCATCAAAATACTAGGATACACACATACACATGCATACCTGCACCAAAACTATATATATGTTTGTGTGTGTGTGGGGGGGGGGGTTCCCTTTACAATCTATTCCATCTAGAAGAGTCTACTATGATTTCCTTATTTTTGTTTTGTCCTTTTTCATATTCATACATTTTCTCATAATTCATACCATAGCCCATTCCTTAAAAGTACTCCCTTATCATCCTCATTGAAGTCTTTCCTTTCCTTCAAGAACTGTTTGGATTTATAAAGATACATTGAGCCTTCCTTACCACTTGTCAAGGTAAACCTGATTTCTCTTTCAATTTTCCAAATCAGTTTTCCATTACTCCCCTGGCACTTTCCCTATTTGGCATAATACCATAATTATTTGTTTTCAAGTCCATCAATAAGATTGTACGTTTTTGACAAAATAGGTCTATGTAAAATACATCTTCATATCCCCAGACCTCTACATTTATTGCATTCACTAGGTAATAAGTACATCTTGGTAGAATGAAAACTCAAAAAAAAAATAATTTTGCAACCCCATTCATCTAAAACAAAGGCCATTTTATGTTTTCATTAAAACCTCGATACAGTGTGGCCTTTTTCTAGTTTTTTCTTTGTTTGTTTTTTAGGATCATGCCTCTTTGCTTTCCTGTAAAAACGAATCCAAGTATTTCTATTCCTTCCTGCATAGCCATGTACATTCTTGCCTTTATCTATTTGCTTATATCATGTACCTTCTCTCGTAGGGTACCCCTTCTCTCCTTTTTCTTTTTCTAAGTCCTATCCTTCCTTCAAGATTAAGGTGAAGTCCTGCTTCTATGATGTATGTTCCAAATGTGTCTTAAAATTTCTCTTCTTTTCTGAACCCATATAGCATTTATTATCTATCAAATTTTGACAGTTGCATTCTTTGATACTTTGCATTATCACTTACCAATTTGTGTATCTGTCCTTCCTCTTCAACCAGAATGAAAATGCTTTTTTGCATTTTTTAACCTCTTTCTGTTCCAATAACTAGTATAGAGCCTTGTATCCTCTAGCAATTTGATAGATGTCTGCTGCTAGTGATCTGTAAAGTAAATCCGACACTTTTTCCTTCAGATTCCATAGGAAATCTGACCAACATAGGAAAAAAGATATGATGTCTACCCATAATAAGATCATGATTAAATCAGTGATGCCACTATATCATATATCTGTAAAATGAATATTAACTTAGAAAATTACATGCTAAAAATAAAAGAAGAAAAACAAAATGACACGTTAACATTTTCTATGTTTTATTTTATTTTTACCTTTGTAACTATTTACCAATTATATTTTAACCTTTTTCAGCAGCTTTCTGGGCCAAGATTTTGACAGAACTCATTTAAATCACATACCCTTGGAGGAATCCCAAATCATCATTGTCTGGAATCTAAATAGTCATTTGTTATATAAAATTCAACATTTTCTATGCTCATGCTAGCTCCTATAAAAGCTTTTTTATTTATTGTTTTTGTTATAGATAAATCTATTTGATGACAAAACAAATCCAATCTTGTTTATAACTTCAGTACTGCTTGTCTAAAAAGAAAAGGAATGTTTATAGCATGTAGTTTTGAATTAACAACCTCACAATCCCAGATGATGATATCTTTTTTAAAATTTTAATCGCAATAGTAGATTTCAGTTGTTTGTTATTATTGTTTTTGGTTTGGTTCATTTGATTTTCTTTGAGCTGGTATTTTCACCACACTCCCAAAGGATAATAGTGAACTGGTGTCTCTGGATCCTTGGGGGTGGGGAGATCCTCTCAGCTTCTGTCTCTGTGGCTCTCCAAGTCCTTATAGTGAAAGACATTAGTACACTATTAGCTGCTCTTCTAGAGAAGATGATAAAATATTACTCTTTGAATCATAAAGACCAGAAATTGGTGCTGAAAACAAGACTTTTATTTAGTACTTTTATTTCTATTATACTTTATTCTCAAAAAATATTAATTAAAACTTTGACCAAATAACTTATTCTTAGGTTAATTTTTTTACGTAAAAATATGGATTGAAAATTAAGAGATAGTCATGTTAGCATAAGAATTAAACTTTTAAGAAACTGTCAGTTATGGAAACATGTTAAAATTGAAGTTGTCCACAAAATGTGTTTTTATGTCACAAATAGCTTTAGCAAAGGCGACTTTTTATCCTATCACTTAATCTCCTACTAACTCATGAAATATGAGGTTAAGAATATTATTTAGTACAGAGTTATTAAGGATTTAAATTGTACTTTGAGGAATAAAAAGTGAAGGCAATTATACTCTTCAAAAGTCTGACCTTTTGCATTACGTCTGGTTGTGTTATATCAGTCATGCTACATTACATCTCAAAGGACGTGGTATTAAATACTGTGTCCTAATGGAATTTCTCCCCAGCTTTTATGCATTATTGTAAAGTGTGCGGTGAGATAACTAAAATAGTTTTAAGCATCTTGGCTAATGATTGTTTTAAATGACTCCTATTAAAACTAACCCTAGAGTCAGATGTGTAACAATTTATCTTGTTCATAAAATTGGTTAGTTTTTCTTGGTTCCCATGTAAAAAAAAATCCATGTGCCTATTAAGGTAAATTATTTAAACATATGTTCTTTAAATATGTTTGTGCATACATTATACATATAATTCTTCAATGATTCAAAAGATTTGTGATGTCCTTAGATTTTCCATTGACTGAACACTAAAGAATAGTGCATGTCACCTATCCTATTGATCCTTTCTCTCTCTCTCTCTCTCTCTCTCTCTCTCTCTCTCTCTCTCTCTCTCTCTCTCTCTGTCTCTGTCTGTCTGTCTCTGTCTCTCTTCCTTCCACCACACACACACACACACACACACACACACACACCACAAATTTGTTGCTAGATGTCCTTCAGAAATGTATTTAGGCCCCAGGAAAATCTTCAGAGTGACTAATTTTCTGCTTTGGCGGTCTTGTGTACTTACTTAACTTCTTATCTATGATGTCCACATATGAGTGTACTTTCTCGTGATGAAAGGACTTGTTGCATTAATGGAAGATACTACCATTAGAGTAAATCTATAGGATATAACATCACTGTGTACACTCATGTATATCTATATCTCTATCTATCTATCGAATATCTTTATTTTAGAGTAGCAAGAGATCCTGCTTCAGTATGCAGAGGGACACAAACATGTCAACTAAGATCCTTGTTGCCCTTTTAAAAAAGGCTAAATAAACCAGGTCATATAGAGTAAAAACAGAAAGATATGGAAAGAAAATCCAAGACCAAAGTTCAGCTTCTTCTGTAAGCTTTCTTGTGTCTTACTCATTGGCTCCTGCAGTTCCCAATACTTTGCATAATAATTTTTAATCACTTAGCTAAGAATTTTATGCCAATATTACTTGCAATTTGGATATACCTTTAATACATTCCTGGTACAACTGGATGACACATTGTATAGAGCATTGGATTTGGAATCAGGAAGAATTCTCTTCCTGAGTTCAAATCTAGCCTCTTACACTTACTATCTATGTGACACTGGACATGTCACTTAACCATGTTTACCTCCATTTCTCTTCTGTAAAAACAAGTTGGAGAAGGGAATGGCAAACAGCATCTTTGCCAAGAAAGTTCCAAATGGGGCCATGAAAAATTAGACACAACTGAAAAATGACTGAACAGAACTTTCTACCTGACCAAAAAAGATGGAGTTTCTCAGACCCATCTTCAATGTACTGTTTTATCCATTATGAAGAGCAATTGTTTCTCAGGAAACAAACAAAAAATCTGTTTCCAAGCCTATGCATTTATATGAACTCCTATGGATGAAAATATTTAATGATCATATTTTGTTAGAAGTAGTAAATATAATATAGTAAATTTTTTGAACTTGCCATTTAGATTTCACAAAATTAATTCTTAGATGGCATATAAAATCAACCTTTATGGAAAATTGTATCTTATTTTTTATAGCAGACCTGTAATGTTTTTTTTAAACATATTGTATGTGCATCATCTCATTTGATCTTTGCAATTTGATCCTATAAGGCAAGTAGACAGAGTATTTTTATACCCATTTTAAAGATAGGACTACTGAAATATGAAAAAAAAAATGAGTGACTTGCCCAAAATCACACAACTTATCACTGGGACCAGCAATATTTAAACTCAAATTTCATTTTATTTTATTCTAAATTCCATGCTCTTTTCCATCAACCAGGTTGGGATTTAAAAAGTGGTGAAGATGACAAGGATCAACTACTTAGCAGAGAGGAGTGGAGAGAGAGCAGCCTAATGGAACCTTCTGGTTCACACTGTGCATGATCCTGGGAAAATTGCTGAATCTCTCAGCATCTTATGTGGCCCTTGGAGGCTAAGTTGCAAAGAGGTTGCCAAGTTGCTTGTGTTGGAGAAAGTTTTTTCCCTAGAACTGGTATTAATAAGTATAATCATACTGTAGATTAGTATACATTTCAGGGAATTGCATACATATCAAAGGAATTCTGTTTAAAAAAAAGGAGATAAAATTATTTACTTAGGATTTATGTTCCTATATACATAGGTCTATACCTGAGCTTTTAACAATGTAGGGAACTAATGATGTGGAATTTCTCTCCACCATTGTCTTGAAAGCAGATATGATCAAGTCTTGCCTACAACACATGTAAGATATTTTACCTTAGACAAGTCACTGAAATTCTCAGCCCCCCAGGCATATCTCCCAAAAGTAATTCATAGACCTATTGCCAATTTATTTTATCTCCAAAAATATATTATCAAATTCTATAAGATAATTATATAGACATTTTCTAATGTTATTATTAATAGGAATCATAAATAAATTTTAGTCAGATTAAATATGCAAATAATAATTTAAATGGAATATATAAGTGGTATCTCAACCTGTCATTTCAAAGATATGAAGAATTATGTAAACTTGAAATATTATCAAGATTTGATAGCTTTTAATACATATAATCTAAAGGTTTCTGTAGGAGACAAAAATATAAAATCTGACTTATCCATTTCAAAATGGCATTTTAATGAAGTTAATTTAATTCATTCTTTGTGCTAATATGTAAGATAATTTTTGAAAAGTGTAAGCTTCAAGACACAATTATTAGTTGTAAGAGACCTTTTCTGCCATCAATGGAGAATTTCTTGGGTTATGATTATATACATCAGAAGATCTAAAAATTATACCACTTGTTATAAGTTAAGGATTTTCAGTACAGCTCCATGATAATTTCTTATCTCAAAGAAAGCTACTGTGAATTTGAAGCCTTCTTTTTCCTTTACAGTTGAAGCACATATACTTTGATACATAGCTATGCATATCCATTCAATTTAACAAAAGTTTGGAGAGGGGGACTTTGAAATAATAATATATAAAGGACTTTTTCCCAGAAATGTACTCAAATTACAATTTGATGGACAGAAAAAATGAAGGTCAAAGGGATGCTCAAGTCTATAAGTCATCTGATTCTACTTAAAACCAAATCTAATAAAAATAAATAAATGGAAAAGGAAATGAAGCACTTTAAAAAGACAAAAAATTCTAATCGTGTTGATTTGTTTTCTTGTTCACAGAGTACTTTAGGAGCTACATTTGTTCCCATTATAATCAAAAAGCTTCAGAGACCATTTATAAGCAAATTTCCCAAATTCCTTTACATTTCATTTATTATAATTCCATTTTTTCATACAACAATCAAATATATAGTCAATAGGACCAAGTTTAAATCTGACCTCAGATACTTAACTGACTGTGTGACTGTGAGCAAGTCACTTAACTTCTGTGTGTCCCAGTTTCTTCATCTGTAAAATGATGGAGGATAAAAAAAAGATATATATATATATAAAAATATATATAGTATTTAATTTAGTGCCTGACAAATAATAAGCACTATATGTGTTAGCTACAACAATAATATGGAGAAAAATAGGTCCCTCTATAGATATTTATATAAATAAATATAGATAAAATGGATAGCTGTATCTATGAATAGATGGATATATTTAAATGTAGTGAATATATATCAAGTAATTAATTGAAAGGTTTATAGGTAGGAAACAATGTGTATGGAATACTGGACATGCTGTCAGATATATGCAAAGCACTGATCCCTTTTATTTAAAGGATTTTTTTCCTTAATTTTTTCATTTTTTTAATAAAAGTTGTCTCCCTGGTCGATAAGAGGAAAGTTATATTTAGGAATTAAGGTAGCTTAAAAGCAAAATACAGACATAAAATAAAGGAGTTTACTATGTACCAGGAATTGGGTATTCAGATACAAATGCAAAGACAATGCCTGCCCTCAAAGACCTTATATTCTAGTGAGGAAGCAACCACAGATAGTTAAGTGGTGGAGAAGGCTTTTATATTAAATGTAAAAACATGGGGGCAGCTAGGTGGCACAGTGAGTAGAGCGCTGGCCCTGGAGTCAGAAGGACCTGAGTTCGGATCCAGCCTCAGACACTTAACACACACAAACAAAAAAACCTAGCCATGTGACCTTGGGCAAGTTACTTAACCCTAGTTGCCCTCCAAAAAGCAGGGGAAAAAAAAGTACAAACATGGGAAATGAAAATAAATTAATACATAACTTCTAGAATGAAAGGAAGAGTTGATTTGATCACAATGGCAAGAAGATGGTCAGGGAAAGGATAGTACACAAAACTTCACTGGAAACTGACAATAAGGTCTCTAAGGACCTATGTAGAAGGTTTGGAGATGAAAGGGTTAATACCATTAATACACGATCTCCAGTTTAAGTGGCAAAATGGTGGAGACCGCCAATCAGGATAAGAAGGTGGTATGGTGGAATTTCCAGAGAAGAAATGTTTAAAATTAAAATTACATTTAATGTTATTATTATTATTATCATTATGATTATATTTTTCTTTATTTTCAATCTAAGTTTATATATATATATATATGTATGTATGTATGTATGTATAACTCTATATCTGGGAACAAATGATCATTTTCTGTGTTCCCGTTTCATTTACTTTAAAAAGAAGGTACTTAATAATCTCTGAGATCCATTTTAGCTTTGATATCATTGTAGTAGCAAGCACCCCAACATCCCCAGGGTGGCTGCCAACACTGGATCTTAGGTCTGCTTTTTTAAAGGAAAGCAACTCAAAATGGGTTAACAAGGTTACTTTAATCTATCAAACATATACCATTTGCCTAGTTCAGGGGAAAAAGATCAGCACCCGAACTTCAAAGTATACAGACAGAACTTACAAGACAGAGAAACAAACAGATCAAGCAGACAGGCTTCCAAACTGCCCAACCATTACATTAATACCAAATCACAGTTACCAGAGAGGGAAGCATCAACATCTGGGTTTTCAAAGCCAGGGGGCTCTCAACAGCTGCCCAGAGTCTCATCTGGTCAAATCAAAAATTAAAGCCTCACTTCAGGAATTATATAGCCTTCTCCTCAGTCAGAGAATGTAACTAACACCTTGACCCACTGCCCAATCACCGAATCAAGGTGTGGGTATTCAAGATAACCAAGCCTCCTGCCACAGGCTCCATGCCTATTAGGGGGCAGAGTATATTTTCAAATCAAGGAAGATTCTCAGAGACTCTTAAGCCAATTAAAGGGCCTAGGGGCAGGGAAGATCTTTAAATTTGTATTTCCATTACAATCATGTAAACTGATGGGTCCATACCTATCCTTGGGAGAGTAATGAAGCAAACTTTACTCAGTAAGTAAGAATCTCAAAAAATCTTTGAGCAGAAAAGGGATGTAAGGACTCTCATTCTGTAATGCTTTCATTGAGGATAATGAATAATGATAATTAATAGTCAATAAATATTTGGTGAATGCAAACCACCACACCACTTCCCACCTTTATATCTATTCGCCCATTCTTCTTCCCACTCCCCAAAAAAGATTATTATCTATATAATCCCTCATATATGCATCAATTCATTATACATTGGTCTAAATACACATCCTTAATGAAATTCAATCATTCATTAATTCGATATTTGTTGACATTTGTTGTGTGTAAAATATTCTGATAATTCCTGGAGAATATGCATAATGTAGATAAGAAAAAGTGCCTGCCTCCATAGAATGTATTGCTTAATTATGGACTAATATCTCAAAACTGTGCTAATCTAGAATGACAGCATTTTTATTCAATACACAAATATGGAAGTTAAAAAAAGGATGATATGTATAGATCTACAATAGGGAGAGTGAAAAAAAGTCACTATTTTGCATAAATATTTTCCTGACTTCCCATTGAATGACTGGCATTAATAACATATTACAAATTCTAATTCATAAAAGACAGAAGACAGGTATGCCAAAATTGGTGTTGTCCATTCAAAGCAACTAAGACATTTAAATGTTACAAACTAATGAAAAAAATATCTAAAAACCTACAGTAAATTATATTTTTTGTATTTTTTTTTGTTTTTCTTTCAGAAGACTATTTTTTTAATTGAACCTGTTTCTGTAATGAAGGGAGTTCCCGATGAAAAATTTCATCCACCAAAACACATCAGCACATTCTTTGCTGGGTGACTGAGCAGTAAAGTAATTTGCCCATAATGATAAAACTACTAAGCTAAGAGGTGGGACCTGAATCAAGGGCTTCCTGACACTGAGGCTAGATGTTTATATAGAACCCTCTGCTTCTCAAAGGTATTAATAATGTGACTTAAGTAAAATGTATCTAACGATTTCAGTCAAGTAAGTACTCACAGTCATAGGAGTGTGTGCATTCACATTTGGAATAAGGTTTCCTGTTCTGGGCAACACATTGTCTGAAATTTAGTTGTGAAATATGCCTGTGTACAAAGGAGCAATATGAGTATCGCAAGTGGACAGATTCATGACCATGTCAGATTGATTGAAGAAACCACTTATGTTTTCCTAAAACACAGGTCCAATCATGTCATTCCCCTATTCAATAAACTCTGGTGGCTTCCTATGACTTCCAGGAGAAAATAAAATGAAAAATCCTGTTTGGCATTTGAAGCCCTTCATAAATTAGCCCCTTCTTTCCTTTCCAGTACACCTTAACACCAACATCTACACTTTGATCTTGTGACCCTGGTCTCTTGACTGTTCCATAAACAATAAACTCATTTCTCACCTTTGGACATTTTCTCTAGCTGTCCTCCATATCTAGAAAACTCTCCCTCTTCTGCTCAGACTACTAATAACCTGGGCTTCCTTAAGTCCAAACTAAAAACAACAACAACAACAAATACACCTTCTTCAGAAAGCCTTCCCTTATCACTCAGTTCCTATTTTAATTATTTCCTATTTATCACAATATGACTGGCTTTATTTCTACTTACATGTATTCTCTTCCATCACGTTCTAAACTTCTTGAGGGCAGAAACTATCTTTTGACTCTTTTTATATCCCCAAAACTTAGCACAGTGTCTAGCATATAGTAAGCACTTAACACATGTTAACTGATTGATTGACAATATAGAAACAAGTATAGAAAAGACAAGGTATAAGCCTTCAAATAGGTGATTGTTATCTTACAGAGGGATGCAACTTGTTCTATCTGGTTCCAGGAAGCAAAGCTAGAATGAAAGTGAAAAAGTTCAAAGGGGGATGAGAGGAAGATTTTGCTTCAATATAAGGGAGGAAAAGTCCTAATAATTAGAAGTGTACAAAAGTGGAATGAGATGCCCTAGACAGGTTTTAAAGGGTTGTTGGATGATGATTTCTTTGAGATCTTAGAGAAGGACTCAATTTGAGTAAGGTTTGGACTTTATTGATTATCTCTGAGGATCTGTCCAATTCTAAGATTTTAAGCCTTTTTAATTCCAGGATGTCAGTTATAGAAAAATAATATTTTCAAATTATTTTAAATATATAATTTCATAACTGCATATGACAAGAAGAAAAAAAACCTCCATGTTCCATAAAAGATGACAACAGTTGTTTGTGTTCTCAAGGCTTTACTTTTAATGTGAGGGAAAAAAATGCTCAAAGCATTTAAAAATTTTACCATTGCTATATCCCTGAAATAAATGAATTCTAAGGTGTCTCACGTGCCTCTGTATGTGTCTGTATGTGTTTGATTATGGGAAGATGAAGGGAGGCAGAATACAAAAACAAAAATTCAAATGTCATTGTATATTAAGAAATTTAGAAGAAAATTATAGATTTAAGTTAAATTAAACATGAACATGTCAAAAATTATCCTAGAAAGGATTCATTTAATCTTAATGGACACTTTAAATTCTTGTTTCATTATTTTTTATGTTTCAATTTTAAAGTAATCATCAGAATATGTATGTAAAATATGCCTTCAAATACCAACACATTTACTTCTCTATTTATAGTATAAAATTGATAATTTCATTTAAACAAAATCAATTCACTTAACCTATTGAGAAAGGTGTCATTTACTTATCAGGAGTTCTTTAGAAGAAAAGATAAGTTTTCTAAGGCCTTTTTCAATAGCTTTAGAAATTTTCAATAGGAGACAGGTGTTTGCAGATATTACTCTACCTCGAACCTTTCTACTAAGTCCTTCCTGTGAAACTTCTCAATGGGTAAAGTACTTCTTTTAAAATGATGTTATGTGAGTTATATTTGTTAAATTAATAAGTAAGGTATTTTTATTATTAAACTTAATTGTCTGTTAAAATACAAAATTTAGCTATACCCAAACATGGGTTCCTAAGTATAACTTGCAAATTTTATTATATTTTGTAAGAACTAGAAAAGATTGCTATTTAAAAGATTGCTATGTAAGTCCAACCCTTTTGTGAATCAAATAATTCTTCTAACATGTCAATAATCATTCCCTAATTTTTTTTCTGAAAGAAGAAATTAGAATTATCTTAAAACAATTTTTCAACTTTGCCCTTTAAACTCAGTAGTTTTCAAATTTGTTTAATTAAGCTTATTTTGGAAAAAACAGCATTTGCTAAACAGCTTATTTCACAAAAGCTATTGAGAATTTTTTTCATTTTTCATTCAGATATATTTTTTTTCATTTTTCATTCAGATATAATTAAATGATATTTCAACACAGATCATTTCTATATTCTTATGTGATAATTATATTACTATTTAACAAAGTCCCTAATTATCAACATCTATTTTTATTCAATTGCTTATCATGTATATATATATATATGAACACAATTCATACATATGTATAGTATAATATTAGAATTTTTAATATTATAACTAGTTTTTGGAAATGTAACATTAATTGACATAACAATCAAATATTAAATAGTCTTATAACAAAATATCTGAGCTATTAGGTCAGTAAAACAGTGTAATTCAGTCAAATACTAGGATATAGAGGTATATCACTGTCTCCCATGGATAGTTAGAGGTACTTCATAAAACAAGTCACTAGTTTGTAAGACAAGAAAACTTCAGTTCTAATTGTAGCTCTGACATTATACCACCTTGGCAGGCTATGTTTACCTTCCTGGATCTAAATTTCCTTATCTATAAAGCGAAGAAGTTAGGATAGAACATTTATGTTATCTATTCTGGCTATGGTTCTATGATTCCACATTAAAAGAATGTCATGTTAATCATGTTGGCAGTGAATGTGCCACTTTGAACAAGATACCAGTTTTTTATATGTTGAGTGGCAAGTGTAAGGTTAACATGCATTCCTTAAACAGGTACCTAAGAAAAAAGGCAATACACTATATGTTGTGGTATATGGTTACCATTATTTTCTTATGACCCAGCATAGTCTTGAATTTCTTTTCCCTTGGCAGTTATTTGTGATTCCAGGTCATTGGCTATCACTTTGACTCTGTTTAAAATGATATACCTAAATATTTTAACTGAAGTATATCTATAAAGAAATTATTCACCCTTTAGACTTGACATTTTTCAGGTGTCCATTTCTGATTGCTTCCCAAAACTTTCTGGTGGTCTGTTATTCAGTATTATAAAAATCCATCAAACATAGTGTTCTTTAACCTAAGAAAGTTGTTAACCACTGTGGAGATACATGTTTCTCCTTTTCTGAACACAGTCATTTTGTGGTAATGTGGCATTCGCTTCAAATTAACCAGGTTGGTGATTTCTACTCTTTGAGATAATATTTGCATGCCCTGTCCTTGAGGCCAAGTTTTTTTTTCTTTCCTTAATAGAGTTAACTTGGCTCATGTACCATAATCAACAAGATATGAATCAACAATCTCTTAGACAATTGTTTTAACCTTATTTATTTAATTTGATATTTTATAGTTATTTTAAATTCCAATTTTATATGCCTACTATGAAAGTCATTCATCTCACTGAAATGTTCTTAGAAAACTGAGGTAAGGAAAATCATCTTTAAATATTCTGTTTAATTGTAACTGTTGCTGGATAAAGAAGAACATTAAAATATGTTAGTTTTATCTTATTCTTATGTGTGTATGTATGTATATACATATGTGTAATATTTATGAAAATTAAAGCGATCATTAATATCAACTGAATTCAATTTCAATTGTCAAACTCAGAATTTTTTTCCATTTATTTTTTGGGGGCAGAGGGGAAGGCAAAACAATTGGGAAGTAACTTGCCCAAGGTCACAGTGTGTCAAGTGTCTGAGGCTTCTTATTCTAGAAGAGAAAATATGATGTACTACTCTCCAAAAAGAAACAGGTGATTATATAACCTAAAAAAAAGATGCTGTAAGCATCATTTTCTTATAGTAAATGTGCTATATGAATCCTAAGATATCTGCTTTATTCTTTTGGAAAAGATTTGGTTTAAAAAGTGAAATTTAATGGGGATGAAAATAAGAAACCTTAGAACTTTTTCTAAAGATTAGTTTTTGTTTTTTTTTTCTGTATCCAAGTTCTGAATTGACCCATAGCTATCGTTCTTACAAGAAAAAGTCCATTAACATCAAAGAGATCTTTCTAGGAAAAACATATCAACTCATATGATCTTTAAAAAAATTGATCTAGAAGCAAACATATATGCTCCATATATATATGCTCTTGAGAATTCTGTTACCTAAGGAAAATCCATGCATTTCACCTCCTAATTAAATCCCATACATAGAGATGTGCCTAAGGTCAAAATTTCCTTGCCTGCTTACTCCATGAGGAAAAAGGACAGAAACAGGTTGTACATCCTCCTTCATGTCTACTGGAAGCAGTGGCAGCAGCTGCTATGGTGACAGCTTGTCTGTCACATCACTTCTTTATACCATTTCTTACCATGGCAAACATTGGCTATGCTTATTAGCAACAATTTTCATAGTGCTTCATACTGATAAAGTGATTTGTTTATAGTCATTTTTGTCAGTCCAAGCATACTACTAAGTTGAAAATTTTTGAAGTTTTCTGTTTAGAAGGAAATTGAAATTAAAAGAAGGTATGCATTTTTTTGAAGTTTTCCTGAAGGACCAGTTTTTACAGTAGTTTACACCAAAAGTTACAATTTTCACTCTATCTATCTATCTATCTATCTATCTATCTATCTGTCTGTCTGTATGTATGTATACATACACACACACACACACACACACACACATATATAGGGAATAGAGATCTATTTGTCTTGGAAGTATATTATTACATTAACCTGCATCCTCCATTATTATAGAAATGTATGAATAAATTCTTTAAAATATGAATTCATTCTTTGAGTCGCTCTATGGATTATGTTTGCCATAGTCATCTCTTGGAATGGCTCATTTTAACTTTCCTCAGTGTGTATCTAATTTACACCTTGAAAGCAACTGGGGCTAGCAAGACTTAACTTTACTAATTAAAAAAATGTTTTAGTCAGATGTTCCTAGGAAATAGTTATAGGTAGGATCCTTTGTGCTGAGCATCATCAGCTCCCCTCACTATTGTTTCTATCACAGTACCTCCAAGGACGGCTAGATGGTATAGTGCAGAGAATGATAGGTTTTCAGTCAAAAACGCCCAAGTTCAAATGCTTAGTCACATATTAGTTGTTTGATTGGAGAAATCACTTAACTTCTTTCATCTTCAGTTTATTAATCTTAAAAAGATAGGTTAATTAATACTTGACTACAGTCATTTCCCTTTGTTTTCCTTCCCATAGGCATCATGATCTGAAAATACATTGTCATTTTCTGATTCTTTTTTGCCAGTGTCCCTGAAACTTTTACCTGGTCTAAAATATATGTGTGCATATGTTTTCACTTGGAAATATTGGAAAACTATTTCCTAATGGGATATAAATCACTATAAGTAAATATCTTTAATAGTAGTTAATTACATTCAAATTTTATTATAACAATGAGAATCCACCCTAAAACAAAAATTTTCTCAGTGGAAGATAAGTTCTGATATAAAAAGGCTATTCCTAGATATATCATAAATAGGGATATATTCTTGTCAGGAGACAATGGTGATACTCTGGACAAAGTAATTCACTTCTCTGTACCTAAATTTCTTGACCTATGATAAGAAACTGAGGTAAGACAATCATGTGGCAAGAACATGGGCATAAGAAGGAAAGATCAAATTGTACACTCTTATCCATGACATTTTTTTAAAGTCTATTAATAGGCATTCTTCATGTTGAAATGGATCCATTGCAGATAATTTAAGGGGAAAAAAAGGAAGAGTAACACAAGAAAGGAAGAAAATATTAGGTAAGGATAAATACAGGTCCAAATAGGTATTAAAGGGAATTCTCTTCCATTTAATTTAGAAGATTGGGTGAGATTATGAATGGGAAAAGAAATTGAAATGAAGAAGAGAAAGACGAAAAATATGTAGTTAATTTGGAGATCCTGGGCACTTTGAATGAAGCCAAAGACTTAAATGATCAATGGAAAAGTTATCATTACTTGAAAATAAGTGTTACAAGAATAAATTGGAAGACTATGGTTCAAAGAATAGAATCAGAGCCATAAGAAGTAAAATACTTAACCTAAAGAAAATGATCACTCTAGAGAAAATGAGAATTCTAAAAGGGGGGGGAGAGAAATTAAAGAAGAAAGAGCATTAGATAGAGTAAGATTCAAACTGAATAATAAGCACTCAAATATAGGCAGGAGAAAAAGAAAGAAAATAAAATAAGAAACAAAAATCAGTAAAAAAAAAAAACATAGGAGGTAAGAAAAGGAAAAGACAGTTGAGTGTTGCTGTGCTAACCAGGTGTTTATGAGATGAGGAGAAGAATGACATCTCTAGAGCTGAAACCCCCCACAAGCATTTTTGCACAGTAGTTCTCCAGGGAAGTTATTAGCAAAAAAAAAAAAAAAGAAGAAGAAGAAGCAAAGGGCTAAGGATGTCACTTGTTACAAATACCGGAGAATTTGGTTGTGTGATATTTGTATTTCAGTTTTGGCCAAGAAACTGCTCAATTTATAGGCAAATTTCCATCCTTAAAAAAAGAAGATAAATGGGTATAAGTTATGTCTTTTAAATTTACTGGTTATCAGGGGAAAACAAATGTTGCTTTTTTTTAACGGAAACAGGATTATATTGAGAAAACAAAGAAAAACAATAGAAGAGTTTGGATGATAGAAGAATGTGACTCAGAACAAAGGTAAAAAAAGAATCATTAAGTTCTTAGGTGGAAAGTGACAATAGGGTGTTCTAGAAGAAGGAGATATTTGTTGGTTTCCAAAAATCTTTCCAAATTTATTGGATTTGTCTTTCCAAAATTGCCTTGGAATTTTCCCCCAATTATCTACTTGTCAAAATACAAATATTAAAATTTTTAAATGGATAAAATATTTTACGTTTTTGACAAAAACAAATCTAGTTAATTCAAACTTTAGAGCCAAAAGAGGAGGCCTAGGATACAGTCTTTGGAGATATTGCAGCCAAATGAATAAGATTTGAATGAAAATCCAAGAAAAGAACGTTAAGAGGAGCACTCAGTTGAGAAGGAGGGTCATAAGAAAGTATCAAAAAATTTAAGAAAAGAGAGTATATAGAAGAAGATTATCAATAGTATAAAATGATTGAGAATGGGCAAGAAGAAAAAAAATGAGAAAAGGTTAAGTTTGGCAATTAAAAGAGAGGAAGAGTGCAAAGTGAAACAAAGGACAGAAGGAAGACAAAATTGAAAATTTGGATTAATAGTTTTTGAAGAGACAAGTCTAAGACAAAGTTGAAAAGGAAACAGAATGGTTAATCAAAGGAAATTAAATTGTCAAAAGCTGTTCATATGCTCTGACTAATCCAAAAAGATGTTGTTGACTCTCTATTTGAAGAAAAGTCATCTTTCACGTGCCAAATTATTTCATTGAAAATGATAAAATAGACATATTGTATACATAAATCTCTTGTTCCTGTTAGTTCTTCAATTGCTTATGTAGTGCAAAAATTTTCTATGCTGTGGTAAATTAAAACAAACAAAAAAGTCATTTCTATGTTTTTGTGACTATGTAAATTCTAGTAAAATATAGTACTCTGTATTTTAGAAAAGAAGAAAAAATTACTATTTTTCAAATGACCCCAAATTACTTTTTCATAAAGATGAGTTTCATTAATAAGATTTCTATTAAATGTTATTTAAGTAGAGTTCCAATAAATATGAAATGTATACCTAGAACTATCTGCCCCGCCCCTGCCTTTTTAAAGCATTTTTGGTACTATCTTTCATGTTCTTAAAATTTTCAGGACAAAAGGAAGCATCATTTTGTATAATTTATAAATACAATTCAAATTTTAACCAGTCTTCTATTGTGAGGTCTTTAGAAATATATGACCATTTCATGTGTTCTCCAAGTATCTGTCTAAACCAAGAAATAAAAGAAAACCTTACTTTGCACTTTTGATTACTGAATAAAATTGATCAAGTGACTTATCCAGTATCTCCTAAGTTCTTTGTAAGGGAGTTAGAATTGAAACCACATCTCATGAAATATTTTTAAGAAGTTTTGTATGAAAGGATACTAACTTAAATCAGAAAACTAAGTAATGAGCTAAACTTGACTGCCTTAAGTAAGCTTTTATTTTTTCTCTTTCTCTTGGTGACCATATAAGATATTAATCTTTCCCTAAAAGAAAAATGTAGGGAAGAATAATGGCTGAAAACCAAATGTAAATTAGTATGCAAAACAAGTATTCATCTTATCAACTTATATCCTTGTATATATGTGTGTGTGTGTTTATAGTACTCACATTCCCCATATGTTACCATATTCATGTTTTTAGAATTATAAAATGCATGTATATTTTAAGACTATTATAAAGAAAGGGGGATTGTGTTAGTTTTATCATTATGAATTTTCCCCTTTGCTTTTCAGTTGCAGAAATTGAATTAATTATTGTTCCAGGGAGGGGTGGGTAGTCAACATTGTGGGAAAAACAAGCTGAAAAATCCAAAGTAAAACTTCTCTGGGGAATCTGAGAGCCTAACAAATGGTTCAGGGAATACTGGTACGCTGTCTAAACAGAAACCTTGCCAAATATTGAACAGACTGAGGTTTGGAAAGGGAAATCTCCCATGATGCTATCATTATGTCTAGACATCTATCTAAGAAAAGTAAAACTTTAAAAACTACAAAAGAAATATATAAAAAGCCAATGATCAAAGTGTCCTTGCTGGTATATCCAGAAAGGTTTTTGATGCATTATTAATATTCATGTGTACGAATCTTGCTAACAGAAAAGTCTTCCTAAATAACTTATACTTTAAAAATAATCTGTCAGTCTTATTATGCTAAATACCTGAGGTTTACCAAAGTAGTGATTAGATATTTAACTTTCCAAGTCTGTCTGACATATACTCAAAAAATCACATATTTATGCATTGTTTTCCTCATAATTGTCATAAACAGACCTTATTCAGGCATAAAATGGTATGATTTTACCTTTTTTTAACATTCCTTTAGGGACAGGTATGGTCATATCTTACAGTGAGCTTGTTTAGTGCTTCTATCTTGAAAACAATAAAAGTGGATTAATTTTCTTCCTTACTTGAGAGACAACGTGATATAATTGAAAATAATCTGGATTTAGATTTTTACCCCATAACAGTCATTTAGAAGCTGTGTGACATCAACAATTTATCTGTTTGTGGTTTTATCTCTGTGATTCTCAGTTTCTTTTCTGTGAAAAAGAAAGCAAAATAAAACACAACACAATAGTACTATTTGCATGGTCTAATGAATATTGTTAGGAGATTTTAATGCTATAATTCTCATGGCCAATATGTTTAGTTGCTGAATGAGTGTGCAAATCACCCCCCTACTTAGCCCAGTAGATCCCATATATACTAACTGGTTCTAGAAACAAGAATATGCTCAATTTTTCAAATCACATTCATATATATATATACATACATATGTATATATATATATATATATATACACACATACATATATATATATGTGTGTGTGTATGTGCGCGCGCACACACACACACACACACACACACATATATATATTCAGGACATTTCACCATCTGTCTACTTTGACTGATCTCTTGCTTTCAAACAAGACCATCATTTTCCATACCTGACCTGAGACCCAAGACAGAGAAATTCATCCCTGACTCTTTTTCCATACCCTAATCCCTAGAGAAGTGAATGTTCAGAAATCCAGCCACAGGATCCAAGCCAGTTTGCCTTGTGCCTGTTTTTGTTCAAATTATCCCACATAGCTACATACACGTATGAGTATATATGTATATTTGCATGTATATGTACATATGTGCATGTTTATATACATATATAAGTATGTAACTGTGCATATATGAATGTTTATGTGTGTATGAATGCATGCATGCTTATAAGTATATGCATATGTATATGTTTACATGCATGAATTGTATATCTGTGTGAACCTGTGTGAACATATGTATTGGCTGAACTTAGACAGGGTACTTTAGTTTCACATCTCTTTTAGATATCTGAACATTCATTCAGTTCTCCATTACCATATTCATACAACCTCTTTAGAACAAATTTAATCCAAATCACCTTTATCTTCGATTCATTGGCTTTCCTTATTAGAAGTTTTTTATTAGAGGGGGCAGCTAGGTGGGGCAATGGATAAAACCCCTGGCCTGGAATTTGGAAAACCTGAGTTCAAATCTGATCTCAGATACTTAACAGCTGTGTGACCATGTGTAAGTCACTTAACTTATTTGCCTCAGTTTCTCATCAGTAAAATGAGCTAGAGAAAGAATTGGCAAACCATTCCAGTATCTGTGTCAAGAAAATCACAAAAGGGGTCACAAAGTGAAACACAGTTGAAAAATAACATCTTGTCTTTCAGTTTTTTCTTTTATCTTTGTTTTATATTTGTAATCCCGACAGAGCAGTTATGTATACATAGTAAGCACCAACTATTCATTAATGACATACATAAATACTTTTGAAAATTTAAATCTCATGTAAAGGCTACTTTTTCATTATTATTTCTGTTATGATTATGATTACTTTATCCACAATTTTCAAGAAATTTTGGGGGGAATGGCCCTGGTACAAGATATTATCATGCTATGATAGTTTTACAGTAAATTTGGTTCAAATGTTATACAGTGGATAAAATAGGTGCTTTTGTAGTTAAATAAAAATATAAAGTTATAAGTTCCTCCTATGCTGGCTCACTAAAAGCATCCTTGATACAATGCCAATACCACATAGGACATCAGGAATAACATGTACAGCATTCTGTTCTCACATAACTTTGATATCTTGGTCAGGCTTCTATACTTTAAAATATTTTCGTTACATGAAAGTTGGAAAACATAAATATTTGGGATATCAGTTTATATTTAAAACAGTATTGGGGCTTAAAAATGTGAATAGATGTTATTGCTGGGTGGATGTGGGCTCCTTTGTTAGTGATGCAGTTCCTATATATCATATTAGTTGATTATACAAGGACATTTCAAGGTTTTTATTTGTTGCAAAAGGATTGTTTTTTGTTGGCAATACCATGAAATATAGTGAAGCTATTATTTAAACTTTTTTTAATCAGGCTATATTAAGTCAGGTATTTTGTAGGTATTAAGCTTTGGAAGATTGCAGGGATGTGATGAAAAGCCTTGAGCACTTCCCTGAATAAGTAGGAAGAAGTGGAAATAATGTGGGCATGCATTTCTATAATCTCCATTTCCACCTATGAATCTAAAAGACTCAACAAATTCGGTTAAAATGATTTGTCAACATATTCTTAGCTTAGCTGAATTCAGAAAGATGTCACTTGTAGGGAACTTGATTGCACCCTTAGATCGTAGTTGTTTTAGATGCTCCATTAGAGGTAATATATTTTCAGTCAGATTAAACAATTTTGATTTTATATCCCTTGTATCAGATTTTGTTTTTGATCTGTGAAAAGTTGTTTGCTGATTGCTATATTGTTTTTAGAATTTTTACCTGCTCATCATGTGATGATGACACTTACACAGTGTTTCTGCTGCTGCTGCTTTCTGCTAGGCTCTGGGGCACCAGAAATGAAAATGAAGCATATTCTGCCCTCGAAGTGTTTAGAGTCAATTGGGAAAGGATGTATTTATCTATATGTGATTGCACAATATATGGATAATACAGATTTGCAAGTTCTATTCAAAGTAAACACATTATAAATGTTCATGGAAGAAAAGACCTTATGTTGGAAGTTGCATTTTTACAAAACATTGAAAGAAAACTAGGGATTCTTTCTTTCTTTTTTTGCTTATTATTTTTGGAAGGGAGAGGCAGGGTGATTGGGGTTAAGTGACTTTTCCAATGTCACATGGCTAGTAAGTTTTAAATGTCTGAGGTCGGATTTGAACTCAGTCCTCCTGACTCCAGGGCTGGTGCTCTATTCACTGTACCACCTAACCATCCCCAAAACTAGGAATTCTAAGGAGGAAAGAGGAGATAGAGAATCCTAGACATGGAAGACAACCTGTACAAAAGAATGGGTATAGGAGTTGGAATGTCACATGAGAAGACAAAGAAGAAAAGTTAGTTTGAATGGAGCTTGACTGGACCTTAAAAAGCATGAAAGGGAGTTATTTTTGTCTGGAAAGTTGGAAATAAAAGTTTGGAACCAGATTGTGAAAGGCTTTGGCTGCGAAGAAGAGGCCTTTATATATGATTTTAGGGGTAACACATTGAAAGCCAGTAGAGTTTACTCAACAAGGGAGTGATTTGGTAATCCCATAATTGCTTCCAAGGCACTGCTGACTCCATGCTGTAAGAATTATTAAAGGGTCATGAATTCTCAAGTGAGAGAAGTAACAAGAATCACTTGCCTGTCAGTTGTTCCACTGTTTGCCTCCCTGAGCTTTCTGAGGAAGTGTTGGTTTTACATATATCCCAAAGAGGAAAACCAATCAGTTCACCTAGCTGCCCATAGACACATTTGTCTTTTGCCCTCTGAAGGCTTACCTAGACCTACTCCAACTTTTTTTTTTAGAGCATATATGCTCAGGAAGGAACTAAGAAAATACATTTCACTCATTCTTTTAAAGTCTCTTTTCTTTCAAAATACACACACCATATTATTTGAACCTGTCAACACTGTCATTTAACTGTGCATTGTGAAAGTTCTAACACATAAGTATTATTCTCCTCATTTTTAGAAAAAAAAATAGGAAACTGGGGCTCAGAGTCCTTTCAGTTTAGGTTGATGTAGTTATATGCATTTAGTTTTGATCTGGCTCTGCTCTTTACTTGGTGAATATCATTTTCCATTTTTTACTTCATTTTATATCAGTTCATATGTCTTTCCATGCTTTTCTATTCATTATGTCTACTCTTTCTTATGACTCAATAAAATGTCAGTAGAATCTTCTACCACAATTTGTTCAGTCATTTGCTAATTGATGGAGATCTATTTTAATACTATACAAAAGATATTTTCAAACATTTACTTTGCTTCCTACTACAAAAAGTGTTTTTTTGGATTATTTTTGGTGTATATGTAACCTTTACTTTTGTCAATTGAAATCTAAATTTAGTGGTGAAATCTATGATTTCAAAAGGAATAGGTATTTTTGCTGCTTTTCAAGATTCTGATTTGCTTTTCAAAATGTCTGAATATCTATTCACAAATCTTTTAAGATTGACTCTTCTTGTATTTTGTAATCTAAAAATTTGCTTATTATGAGGTGAAATTTTGGAGTTGTTTTTTTTATGTCCTTTTCTCTTTTTATTAGTGATTTGGAACATTCCTAAAGTTGTTAATAGTAAGAAATGCTTATTTTGAAAACTCTTCATATCCTTTGGCTAACTATTTGTCAAGGGCATTTGATATTGTATATTTATATTGACTGTCAATATATATTGGATACTTAACTCTTTGAGGCTTTGTATGCATTTTCCACAACAGATTATTTCCCTTCCCATTCTAGATGTGTTACTTTAGTGTATTCAAGTTTTTCAAATTCATTTAATCACATTTTTATGTTTCATCTTTTCTGATTTCTCCATTCTTCCTTTAGTTAATTTATGCCCTTTTCATACCTGGAAAATGTCAACGCATAATTTGTTTCTCTTCTCTTAAAATTACCAATATTGAATTCATATATCTGTTTTAAAATCACTATGGAACATGGTATAAGATACTATATTTGCCACACTGAATTCCAGTTTATCCATGAAATTCTTAATAAATAGTGAGTCTTTTATTAGGCAATTTATATTTTATCAAACACTATATGATTGATTTCCATTATCCCTAAATCCCCAAGGGACACTTATTTTAAAGTATAGGAAAGACATAGAATATTTGAAGTCATCAGGGAAGAAACTTTTTAGATAGTGAGAGAATGAGGTTTGGGGAAAAAGGAGGAATGGTGGTGGGGGATAATCTGCTGGAAAAAGACAGAAAGGGAATAGGACTAAGAGTACATATACCAGGGGGCAGAGTCAAGATGGTGGAGTAAAAACAGGTCTTCTACGTGGCTCCCACTTCCAACTCCTCCAATTCATGTAAAAAATGATTCTAAAGAAACTTTGGAGCTACAGAAGCCACAAAATAACAGAGAGAAGGTGAACTTCCACTCAAGACAGTCCAACAGGCTGGCAAGAAGGGGCCAGCACATCACTCTAGGAGCCAAGCCCAGCCTCATGTGAGCCTGAGATTTTAGCCTCAGGGTGGCCACAACTAGCCAACAGCTGGAGGGACTTCAGATCACCAGCAGCTGTAGTGTTTTCTGGAATTATCAACCCATAGATGCTAAAGACAAAGTGAGAGGTTAGTGTAGTGTGGACTTTGTGAACTGGGAGTTTGGGAGTGCATTCCAGTCTTTACCCCCTGGAGAGAGAAGCAGCTAAGCCACCACATGCAGCTACTGCCACATAGCAGCTTCAGAGGTCCTTGCTTACAGATTCTAGGGGGAACAAGAGACCATTCTGAGGGGTAATCACTCTTGCTTTAACCTGCTTGGATCTGGATTGTGGTTTTGGGTAGAGGTAATGGGGTGAATGACCAATTTAACAGAGTGTGTAGAGGCTTCAGAGAGGGTACTCAATTAACAGCTCTAGCAACTGCGAAAAGGCCAAAGACTGACCTCTCTGTAGCAGAGTTCTACTGAGGCAAAAAGCTCAAAAGTCAAGTAATTGAGTGGCAACATGAGCAAGCAAAAGAAGCAAAGCAAGCAGAGCAATCCAAATTTACACCCCTATTTTGGAGACAAAAAGGAACAAACAGGAGGAATATAATGAAATCAGAACTCCTATAGCAAAAGCTTCCAAGAAAAATATGAGCTGTTTACAGGCCATAGAAGAGCTTAAGAAGGGTTTGAATATCAAATAAGAGATGGGGAGGAAAAATTGGGAAGAGAAATGAGAATGAAGCAAGAAAATTATGAGGGGTGGCTAGGTGTCCCAGTGAGTAGAGTGTCAGCCCTGTAGTCAGAGGGACCTGAGTTCGGATCCAACCTCAGACACTTAACACACACACACACACACACACACACACACACACACACACACACACAAAAACCTAGCTGTGTGACTTTGGGCAAGTTACTTAATCCCAATTGTCCTCCAAAAAAAAAAAAAAAGAAAATTATGATATGGGAGATAACAACCTGACTGAAGAAAATAGCACCTTAAAAAATAGATAAACTCAAATGGCAAATGAGGCTTGAAAAGGCAATGAAGAAAATAATTCCTTAAAAAGCCAAATTTGCCAGATGGAAAAAGAATCTCAACAGCTCACTGAAGAGAATCATTCCTTAAGAATTAGATTGGAGCAAATGGAAACTAGTGATTATATGAGGAATCAAAATACTATTAAACAAAGCCAAACAAATGAAAAGAGAGAAGGCAATGTGAATTATCTCATTGGAAAAACCACTGACATGGAAAATTGAATCAGGAGAGATAATTTAAAAATTATTGGATTGCCTCAAAGCCATGATCAAAAACAGGCCCTAGAAATCATCCTTCAAGAAATTCTCAAGGAGCCAGAGGCCCAGGAAGATGACCCTGAGTTGTTCAGAGAACAGGAAGATGACATTGGGGTGTGCAGAGGCCACAAGGCCTGATAAACTTGGCGACAAGTTGACCCACCAACCACAATGGCCACCGCCAGGCCTATCACAAGAGGTCTGTGACTAGACAGAGCAGGGAAAGAGTCAAATGCAGAGCCCCTGGCAGGGGCATAAGCCATTGCTGGGACTATTAATCCACAGGCTAGAAATTTAAAAAGTCCCTATCTGTACTTCCAGGGACCAGGATGGCAGAATGAACCCAGGCTTCTCTAATACCTAACCCTCCCCAAACTCAGAGAACATAGTAATCATTGCCCCAGGGCAAAACTTTAAAAAGTTAAGGTTGGGAACCCTAAAGGAAGGGCATAGCTAGAGCTTTGCCTCAAAATGGGTAAAAAGCAGACACCAAAGACAAATACTCTGGAGTCCTACTATTGTGAGAGGTAGGAACAAAATTCAGAGGGAGACAGTGTTGACTCCTCACCCATAGCTGAAGCCTCAACAGGGAACTGGTCTCAAGCATAGAAAACATTGTTAGATGAGCTCAAGAATAACTTTGAAAACCAAATTAGAGAGATAGGAGACAAAATGAATAATTCTTTTAAAATCAAAATTACAAAATTAGAAAAAAAAAACATATTACATTGAAGAAAACAGCTCCTGAAAATGAAAAATGTGTGATATAGAAAAGGAACTACAAAAACTAACCAAGGAAAATAATTCACTAAAAACTAGAATCAACCAAATTGAAGTGAATAACTTTATGAGGAACCAAGAATCAGTAAAACAAAACATCAAGAATGAAAAATTAGGGGGCAGAGCCAAGATGGCGGAGTAGAAACAGCTCGTCCAAGCCACTCTGCCCCCAGATTCCCCCCAAACTATGTAAAAGGGGACTCTGAACAAATTCTGGAGCCCCAGCACCCACAGAATGACACAGAGAAGCTGACCTCCCACTGAGGACAGCCCAGCAGCCCTGCAGGAAGGACCAGCACAGTGGTCTGAGACCGGGCAGCGCGCAGCGTGCAGAGCATGGGGAACCGAGCGGAGCCCAGGTCCGCGTGACCCGAGGTTTCAGCCCCAAGGCAGCAGGCCCAGCAGCCGGCTGGAGGAACCCCAGAACACCAGGAGCTGTGGCGACTCCAGAATTATCAACATAGACATGTCTAGGACAAAGTAAGAGGTTAGTGTCCTATGGACTTTGGGACCGGTATTTGGGGAATGCGTCGGCTCCCTCCACTGGGGGCTAAAAGCTGCTGAGGAGACACGCCATTTTGTAGTTTTCAGACGCAGCTCCAGCTCCCGGCCTGCAAATTGTAGGGAGATCCAGCGATCAATCTTGGGGGGTAATCACTCTTGCTTTAACCTCCCTGGATCTGGATTGTGATCTAGGGTGGAAGTTGTGGGTGGGTTTACAGCTTGCAAGAAACGGAAGTTGCCCCCCACACGTTCGGGACGAAAATTCCTCTATCTGGCCTTAAAGCCACAGTGTGGCAACAAGCCCAAAAGTCAAGCAATTAAGTGGCAACATGCCAAGGCAAAGGAAACAGAAAAATACAACCCTAGACTCCTATTTTGGGGGCATAGAGTGGAAAAAGGACTGCGAGGTCAGAAGTCCTGCTCCAAAAGCCCCAGGGGAAAACATGAGCGGGTTGCAGGCCATAGAGGACCTTACGAAGGACTTTAAAACTCAAATAAGAGAAGTAGAGGAAAAATTGGAAAGAGAAATGAGAAGGATGCAGGAAAAATATGAAATAAGAGTCAACAGCCTGACTGAGGAAAACAACACCTTAAAAATAGACTAACTCAAATGGCAAAGGAGGCCCAAAAGGGCAATGAGGAGAAGAATGCCTTAAAAAGTCGAATTTGCCAGATGGAAAAAGAATCTCAAAAGTTCACTGAGGAGATTCATTCCTTCAGAGTTAGACTGGAGCAAATGGAAGCTAATGACTTTATGAGAAATCAAGATGCTGTTAAGCAGATCCAAACAAATGAAAGATTAGAAGGCAATGTGAAATATCTCATGGGAAAAACCACTTACCTGGAAAATAGATCCAGGAGAGACAATTTAAAAATTATTGGACTACCTGAAAGCCATGATCAAAGAAAGAACCTAGAAATCACCCTTCAAGAAATTCTCAAGGAAAATTGCCCTGATGTTTTAGATCCAGAGGGCAAAATAGAGGTTGAAAGAATCCACTGATCACCTCCTGAAAAAGATCCCAAAAAGAAAACTCCCAGGAATGTTATATCCAGGTTCCAGAATCCCCAGATCAAGGAGAAAATACCACAAGCAGCCAGGAAGAAACAATTCCAATATTATGGAAACACAATCAGAATAGCCCAGGACCTGGCAGCTTCTACACTGAGGGATCGAAGGGCATGGAATATGATATTCCAGAGGGCAAAATAACTGGGAATGAACCCAAGGGTCACCTACCCAGCAAAACTGAGTATTTTGTTTCAGGGGAAAATAAGGTCATTCAGGGGAATAGAGGACTTTCAAGCATTCTTGAGGAACAAAACCAGAATTGAATAGAAAATTTGACATCCAGACACAAGAAGCAAGAGATGCCTGAGAAGGTAATCAGGGAAAAGAAATCAAAAGGAACTTATCAAAGTTGAACTATTTACATTCCTTTATGGAAAAGTAATAACTGTGTCTGATGATATCTTTCTCACTATGAAAATAATGGAAGAAGGGGGTGTGGTCATATGAATACATATGTGAATGTGTGTGTATATGGTTACAGTTATATATGGATAGAGGGCATAGGTGGAATTTGTTGGGAAGGGAGAATACTCAAGGGATGAAATTATGAGGTGAGAGAGGAAAGTGGCATGTGGAGATGGGGAGAGACAGAGTAGGGTAAACTAGGAAGGCTAAAAAGGCAAAACCACATTCACATTGAATTTGCTTCAGGGAGAGAATGACATATATATTAAATGGGATATCTCAACCTGCAGCAGGATAGGGGGAAGGGGGATGAGAGGAGGTGTAATGGGAATGCAAATTTAAAAATCTTCCCTGCCCCTAGCTTAAGTGCACCTGGAGCCCTTAGTGGGAGGCTTGTTTTTCAGGAAAGCCCACACCTTGATACTTTGTGATTGGGCAGTGGGTCAAGAAGTTTGTTACATTCTCTAAGTCAGGAGAAGGCTATATAAACCCTGATGGGAGGCTTTGCTTTGGGGCTCACTTTGAGAAGGGTTGTGTGATTTGACCAGATGAGACTCTGGGAAGCCGTTGTTGAGAGCCCCCCGGCTTTGAAAACCCAGATGTTGATGCTTCCCTCTATGGTAACTGTGATTTGGTATTGATGTAATGGTTGGACAGTTTGGAAGCCTGTCTGTTTGTCTGTAAGTTCTGTAACTCTGAAGTTTGGGGTGCTGACCTTTTCCCCTGAACTATGTAATGTGTGTTTGTTTGATTAAAGTAGGCTTGTTGACCCATTTTGAGTTGCTTTCCTTTTGAAAAGCAGATCTAAGAACCTGTGTTGGCAGTCACCCTGGGGATATTGGGGTGCTTGCCGCTGCAGGAGGGATTATGGATGGGAGGGCATCCTTGGGGGGAGGGGAGGTTGGAAGTACCCACTATAGAAGAGGGACAGGATCATGTAGGGAATGGACCAGGTGGGGGGGTGGGATGAGTGCAAGGAATTATAAGCAGCCTTGTACAATATATCTACTATGATAATGTTTTGCATATCTAGACATGTACAACATATACTGAATTACTTATCTCCCCAGAGGGAATGGGTGACAAGGGAGAAAGGAAATGGATCTGAAATTCGAGGTCTTAACATTAAGTGTTTCAAATATATATAAATATATAAATAATACTCTTTTACTTGTAATAGGGAGATAAGGTGTGTAGGCATTGGGACACAAAGATTCACCTTCCTCTAATGGAAAAGTCGATGGGGGTATGGGAGAAGGTATGGGAGAGAGCAGATTGGAGGAAGCGATATCTTGTGGGATTACTGTTCTGGGAGGTTGGGTAGGGGAATAATGGGGAGAAAATGATTGTAACTCAAAATCTGGCAGAAATGAATGATGTAAAACAGAAGTTAATAAAGCATTTGTTTAAAAAAAAGAATGAAAAATTAGAAAAAGAGGTAAAATATCTCAATTAAAAAATAACTGAGGTGGAAAAGAGATCCAGGAGAGATAAATCTGAGAATCATAGGAGTACCAGAAAATCATGATGAAAAAATGAGCCTGGACAACATCTTCTAAGAGCTCATCAAGTAAAACTGCCCTGAGATACTAGAACTAGAGGGTAAAATAGGAATTGGGATAATCCATTGTTCATCTCCTGAAAGAGATCCCAAATTGAAAAGTTTGCAAAATGTTGTGGTAAAACTACAGAACTACCTGGTAAATGAGAAAATACTAAAAGCAGGGGGTGGAGTAAAGATGGCAGAGTAGAAACAGCTCTTCTGCACAGTTCTGGCTCCCATAATTTCCAAATTCATGTAAAAGGGGACTCTGAACAAACTCTGGAGCTCCAGAATCGACAAAATGACACAGAGAAGCTAACTTCCTGCTGAGGACAGCCCAGCAGCCTGGGAGGTAGCGGCCAGCACAGCACTCTGGGAGCCAAGCCCAGGCCCTCATTAGTTGGAGGTTTTAGCCCCAGGGAGGCCTGAGCAGCAGCTGGCTGAAGATACTCCAGAACACTAGAAGCTGTTGTCTATCCAGAATTACCAACACATAGATGCCATGGACAAAGTGAGAGGTTAGTGTGATATGGACTTTGGACTCATTAGTTGGGAGAGCGAGTGGCCTCTTTCCCTGGGGGAAAGAAGCCTCTGAGAAGCTTCAGTGCAGCTTGAGCCAAGTTGCCACATTGTAGCTTCAGCTCCTGGCCGGCAAACTGTAGGGGGATCCAGCAATCAGTCTTGAGGATAATCACTCTTGCTTTATCCTTCTTGGATATGGATTGCTGTCTGGGTTGGAGGTCTTTGGGATATGTGACCAGCTTGCCAGAGTGTGTGGAGGCTTCAGAGAGGCCACCCAACTAATGCCTCTGGCAGTTGGGAAAGCTGTGGCGTTTGAGACAGAAGCTCTCCTGGCTGGTGGCAGAGTCCTACTGTGGCACCAAGCCCAAAAGTCAAGTAATTGAGTGGCAACGTGCCTAGGCAAAGGAAACAAAATAAGCAGAAAAATTCAACAGTATACTCCTATTTTGGGGGCAAAGAGAATCGAAGCATGGAAAAGGAGGGGGACTAGGAGGTCAAAGGTCCTGCCCCAAAAGCCCCAAATGAAAATATGAGCTGGTTACAGGGAATAGAGGAGATTAAAAAGGATTTTGAAAATCAAATAAGAGAAGTGGAGGAAAAATTGGAAAGAGAAATGAAAATACTGCAAGAAAATTATGAAAGGAGTTTCAACAGACTTGCTGAGGAAAATAATGCCCTAAAAATAGACTAACTCAAATGGCAAAAGAGTCTGAAAAAGGCAATGAGGAAAGGAATGCTGTAAAAAGCCAAATTTGCCAGATTGAAAAAAGAATCTCAAAGGCTCACTGAGGAGTATCATTCCTTTGGATTTAGAATGGACCAAAGGGAAGCTAGTGACTTTGTGAGAAATCAAGATGCTGTTAACAGATAAAAACAAGTGGAAGAATAGAAGGCAATGTGAAATATCTCATGTGAAAAAAAAAAACACTGACCTGGGAAATAGATAGAGGAGAAATAATTTAAAAATTATTGGACTACCTGAAAACCATGATCAAAGAAGTACCCCAGAAATCATCCTTCAAGAAATTCTCAAGGAAAATTGCGCAGATGTTTTAGAACCAGAGGGCAAAATAGAGTTTGAAAGAATTCACCAATCACCTCCTGGAAAAGATCCCCCCTAAAAACCTGCTAGGAATATTATAGCCAGGTTCCAGAATTTCCAGATCAAGGAGAAAATGCTACAAGCAGCCAGGAAGAAACAATTTGAATTCTGTGGAAATGCATTCAGGATAGCACAGGATCTGGCAGCTTCTCCACTAAGGGATCGAAGGGCTTGGACTATGATATTCCTCAGGGCAAAGGACCTGGGATTAAAACCAAGAATCACCTACCCAGCAAAACTGAGTATCATGTTTCAGGGGAAAATTTGGTCATTCAGTGGAATAGAGGACTTTCAAGCATTCTTGATGAAAAAACCAGAGTTGAATAGAAAATTTCACATTCAGATACAAGAAGCAAGAGATGCTTGGGAAGGTAAACAGGGAAAAGAAATGATAATCAAAAGTTGAACTATATACATTCCTACATGGAAAAACAATAACTGTAACTGATGAAACTTTTCTCAGTATGAAAATACTTGAAGAAGGGTATATGGGCATATGAATGCATACGTGAATGTGTTTATATATGTTTACAAGTATACGTAGATAGAGGACACAGGACAAATTTAATAGGAAGGGACAATATTTAAAGGTGAAATTAATAGGTGATAGAGGATTATAATGAGAGGATATGGGGAGAGACAGAATGAGGTATACTATTTCATAGAGAATGGGCAAGGGAAAATGGTTACAAGGGAGGGGAAGAACAGGAAGGCAAAAAGGCAAAACCTTATTCTCCTTGAATTAGGCTCAGGGAGAGAATGACATACATACTAAATAGGATATCTCACCCTATAGGAGAGTAGGGGGGAAAGGGGTGACAGGGGTGATGATGGAAGGTAGTGCAGGAGGGAAGGGAGGGAGGGAGGTTGGAAGTACCCACTTGTGAAAAGGAGAGGATCAAAGTAGTGTAGAGACCAAGTGGGAGGTGGGATAGGAGGGAGGGAAATATAATCAGTCTTTTACAATATATCTACTATGGTAATGTTTTTCATAGCTACACATATACAACATAAACCAAATTGCTTATCTTCCCAGTAAGGGTGGGTGACAAGGGAGGAAGGGAATGTATCTGGAATTCAAAGTTTAAAATCAAATGTGTAAAAAAATATATAAATACTATTAATAATACCATTTTACATACAATTGGGAAATAAGATATATAGGCATTGGGGCACAGAGATTCACCTTGTTCTACTGGAAAAGTCAAAGGGGGTATGGGAGAATATATGGGAGGGAGCAGATTGGATGAGGGGATATCATGTGGGACTGCTATTCTGGGGTGAGTGGTAGGGAAAAATGGGGAAAAAGTGTAACTCAAAAATCTGGCAGAAATGAATGATATAAACCACAATTTAATGAAGAATTTGGGGAAAAAAATACTACAAGCAGCCAGAAAGAAACACTTCAAATACCGTGGAACCACAGTGAGGATCACACAGGATCTAGCATCCTCTACACTGAAAAATCAGAGGAAGTGGAATATAATTTTTCATAAGGCAAAAGAACTAGGGTTACAATGAAGGATCACCCGTCCACTAAAACTGAACATATTCTTCTAGACAAGAAGATGGTAATTCAACTGTATATATTCCAGACCTTCCTGATAAAAAAGCCAGAGCTCAATGGGAAATTCAACCTGTAATTTTGAGATGTCATAGAGACACAGAAAGGTAAAGAAGGAAAACACACACACACACACACACACACACACACACAACCCTGTTATCTAATATGAGCAAACTGTTTATAGACAAATAGAGGGTATGGGTATAAACTACACAAAATGATGATAAAAATAAATGCCTTTTTAAGGGATATAAAGGCACTGATATGGAAGAGGAAAGAATGAAGCAAAAAAAGGGTAAATTATGCCACACAAAGAGGCATAAAAACAATATAGTAGAGGGAAAGAAGGGAGGAAGATAAGCATTATATGAGCTTTTCCCTTATTGTTTCTGGTGCAAGGAGGGAATATCACAGGCAGTTAAGAATAGGTCTCTATCAAGAAGAGACACAAAAGGTATCATAATAGAGGGAAAGAGGAGAGGGAGAGGAGCTTTTCATGAGATCTGTTCTTCTCAGTCTTGGTTGGAAGAAGAAATAACATCCTACAATGTATAAATATCTATCATATCTGACAGGCAGTAGGAGGGGGAATGGCTAAGAAAGAGGGGGGCAGTTAGAAGGGAGAGGAGAAGTAAGGGGGAAGGGGACCAAAAGGGAGGGGGCTGATAAGAAGGGAATACTGAAGGAGGTGGAGGCCAAAAGGAAAACTCTTAAGGAGGGGAAGGGAGAATGGGAGAAAAATAATAGCATAAACATGGGAGGGAATAGAATAGAGGGAAAGATACAGATAGTAATCATAACTATCAACATGAATGCGATGGACTCTCTTATAAAATGATTGAAGATAGAAGGATGGATTAAAAAACATAATTCTCCAATATAGTATTCACAAGAAACACATATGAAACAGGGGGATACACCTGGTAATGGTAAAAGGCTGGAGTAAAATATATCATGCCTCAGCTAATGTAAAAAATGCAGAGGTGGCAATCTTTATCTTGGATAAAGCAAAAGCAAAAATTAATCTAATTAAAAGAGATAAGAAAGGAAATCATCTCCTGCTAAAAGGCACCATCGATAATGAAGCAGTATCATTACTTTACATATATGGACCAAGTCTTATAGTATCCAAATTCCTAGAGGAGAGGATAAGGGAATTAGAGGAAGAAATTGATAGAAAAACTATACTACTGGGAGACCTCAATCTCCCCCTCTCTGAATTTGATAAATCCAACTTCAAAATAAATAAGAAAGTTAAGGAGGTAAATAGAATTTTAGAGAGGTTAAGTATGATAGATCTCTGGAAAAGCTGAATGGTGATGAAAATAAATATACCTTCTTCTTAGTGGTACATGGCATATATACAAGAATCAACCATGTACTAAGACAAAAAAACCTCATAATGAAGTGCAGAAAGGAAGAAATATTAAATGCATCATTCTCAGATCATGATGTAATAAAAATCACATGCAATAAAGGGCCATGGAAAGATAGACTAAAAGCTAATTGGAAAATAAATAATTTAATCCTAAAGCATGAATGGGTCAAACAAGAAATTATTGAAACAATCACTAACTTCATTCAAGAGAATAACAAAAGTGAGACACCATACCAAAATTTGTGTGACGCAGCAAAGGCAGTCCTTAGGGGATGTTTTATATCCCTTTTATATCATATATATATAGATATAGATATAGATATATACATATATATATATCCCTTATATCAACATCCATTCTTATTTAAAACACTAGAAAATATAGGAATACATGGAGCCTTCCTTGAAATAATAAGTAGCATCTATTTAAAACCATCAGCCAGTATTATATGTAATGGGGATAAGTTAGAAGCATTTCCAATTAGATCAGGAGTGAAACAAGGATGTATACCATCATTCCACTTATTCAATCTGGTAGTAGAAATGTTAGCAGTAGCAATTAAGGAAGAAAATTAAATCAAAGAAATCAAATTAGGCAAAAAAGAGGCCAAGTTATCACTCCTTGTGGATATGATAATATACTTAGAGAAATCTAGAGAATCCGTGAATAACTACTTGAGACAATATAAAGTTGGCAAAGTTACAGGATATAAAATAAACCCACATAATTCCTCGGCATTCCTGTATATTTCTAATGAAATCCAACAGCAAGAGATAGAAAGAAAAATCCCACTTAAAGTTACTGTAGACATCATAAAATATTTGATACATTATTATTATTGTTATTGTTGTTATTGTTATTATTTTACATGTGACTGGGAAATAAGATATATAGGCACTGGGGCATAGAGATCCACCATGCCCTACTGGAACATCAGAGAGGGAATGGGGTAAGATATGTGAGAGCGCAGATTGGGGCAGGGGATATTCTGTGTCACTGTTTTGGGGTGGTGGGGAGGGAAAAAATGGGGAGAAAATTTGTAACTCAAATTTGTGTGGAAATGAATGACGTAAACTATTAAAAAAAGAGAAAATTAAGCCTAAAAAAGAGTACATATACCTGGGTTATCCTTGGCAAAGTAAAAGTTCACCTATTCTTCAGAGATCAGAGTAAAGGAAGAGTTAGCAGATGAACTGAGTCAAAGATGAGTGTAGAAGATCTTGGTGAATGGTTTGGTGAAGTGCAGGGTGTGCAATAGATTTCAACATGACCAATATTAATTCATTAAATCAGATGAAGGAAATCTACTAGAAAATGTAAAACAAATACAAAATTTATTTTGTAAAGTTTGGTTCATGTTTAGAGCCTGTAATGGAAATGCAGACTTAAAGATCTTCCCTGCCCCTAGGCCCTTTGATTGGCTTAAGAGACTTTAATTGGCTTAAGAGACTCTGAGAACCTTCCTTGGTTTGAAAATATACTCTGCTCCCTAATGGGCTGAATGTAGTCACATGGAGTCTATGGCAGGAGGCTTGGTTTTCAGGAATGCCCACACCTTGATGCTGTATGATTGGGCAGTGGGTCAAGAGGGTGGTTACATTCTCTGAGCCAGGAGAAGGCTATATAAACCCTGATGGGAGGCTTTGCTTTGGCGCTCACTTTGAGAAGTGTTGTGTGATTTGACCCCTGGTTTTAAAAACCCAGATGTTGATGCTTCCTCTCTGGTAACTGTGATTTTTGTATTGATAATGGTCGGGCAGTTTGAAGGCTTGTCTGTTTGATCTGTCTGTATACTCTGAAGTTGGGGTGCTGACGTTTTCCCCCTGAACTAGGTAATATATATTTGTTTGATTAAAGTAAGCTTGTTAACTGAGTTTGAGTTGCTTTCCTTTAGAAAAGCAGATCTAAGAACCTGTGTTGGCAGCCACCCTGGGGATGTTGAGGTGCTTGCTGCTCTAGAGCCCAAAGAGACCTTAGTGATGTTTTTGTACAATACTTTATTTTATGTATAATGAAATGAGAACATGTTTTGCTCAAGATCATGTGAGTAGGAATAGCCAGAATTCCATCCTAGATATTCCAAATACAGTGCTTTTTTTTTACCATACTGTACAACCTGCTAATTTACAATACTATGTGCATTTGAAAGGATTATAATGGAAATTATTTTTTAAAATATATATCTTTTTATGGCTCTTCTTCATTTTGGCTCTTCTCTCTTTCCCCTTTCCTGTCCTTCAAATTATCTTCACATCACGAGGTTTTACATGGTATTGTTGATTGAATAGAGCAACAAATCATAATTATGATATACCAGCAATTTTTGTCTCAAAGGGCAAAAAGGGTTCCTGAAATTATGCTAATTAAGCTAATTTACAAGCAATCATTAGTATGATATTACCTTATTAAATCTAAGTATATTGAAATAAAATCATTGAATAGGAGGAAAAAGTTAGTTAACATACCTCCTTTTACGTGTTGGAAATGTGACATGGGCATACAGGGATAGAACAATAAAGCACAACAGTTTATAACACAAAACATGACCCAGGCATCAGACACAGAGTTAAAAGATTGTAAATATATAGTTAACAAAGACCATTTTTTCCCAACCATCCTCATAGACTTCTTCATTGCTTAGTGGCCAGTGAAAATTAGAGAATGAAGTGATCTTAACTAATCCACCAAAACAAGTTATAAAATGAATAGTGAAAGAATTTCACAGCCTTTAGCATATACCTACATCTGTAGCGGCAAGCACCCCAACATCCCCAGGGTGGCAGCCAACTCAGATTCTTAGATCTGCTTTTCTAAAGGAAAGCAACTCAAAATGGAAAGCCCTCCTGCCACAGGCTCCATGTGACCACAATCAGTCTATTAGGAGGCAGAGTATATTTTCAAATCAAGGAAAGTTCTCAGAGTCTCTTAAGCCCATCAAAGGGCCTGTGGGCAGGGAAGATCTTTAAATTTGCATTTCCATTACAACATCTAAGAGATTTTTTTTTAATTTAGTGCAAATGTGAAAGTGAGGGAAAAACTCTATATAATATAATCTATAAATATTAGATATCAGAAATAGTTGTAACAGTTACCTTTGTAGCAATGATAACTGGTATACCTAATTCTTTGTTTTATAGAATGATTTGTAAATTGTATTCTTTGATTTTTACAACCTTGTAGAAATAAATATAAATGTAGAAATAAATAATACATAGATATTTGTACTTTTATGAGTACTGACACTTTCCCATGTTATGTTGATCAAGCCCCATAAACTATCTTGACCTCAGTTTCCCTATCTGTAAAAAAAGTTAGCGTGTGTTAGCTAATTGCTGAGGTTCCTTGTGTTTCTAAGTCTTTGACAGTGTTTTGCATAGTTCTTATGCAGAAGAAAATTAACAAGAAATAATTTTTTAAAGAAGCTTCATGGAGAATTCCCTCTAGATCTGAGGATTCAAAATTGTTTATTTCTATTGTTGACTTTGCAGAGCAACAGGGTCATCATAAATTCAACTTGTGTGTATTCCCTTACCTGAGACTACCTCAGTTCCATCCCCCTGTCCCAGTTAAAATTGTTGCTATTATTTCTGTTGTTCTTGCAGTGTGACATAGTGGTTAGAGTATTAGCCTAGAAGTCAGGAAACCTGACCTCAAAACCTCTTCAAATGTTTTCCTGCTATGTAAGTTGCTTTCTTCTCAGATCCATTCTTTACTCATCTATGAAAATGGGGGTGATAAAGATTGTGAAGAAAATATTCTGCAAATCTTAAAGTGCTATATAAATTAATATCATTATTAGTAAAAAAAAAAAATCTGAGCTGGTCATTGCTTTCCCAGTGAAATTAGACGTTTTCTTTGGCTATAGGCAATTAGAAATTACAAGTCAGAGGGGTGTCTAGGTGGTGCAGTGAATAGAGCACTGGCCCTGGAGTCAGGAGGACCTGAGTTCAAATCTGACCTCAGACACTTAACACACACACATAAAGTAACCATGTTACCTTGGGCAAGTTACTTAACCCCAATTGCCCTCCAAAATGCAAAAACAAAAAAACCTACAAGTCAGAAAAGAAAGCTGTCAAAGAAGAGTTAGCACCTAAAAGAGTCTCCAGAATGGAAAAGTAGAGGGGGAGGGGGAAGGAAGAAAAAGATTTACAACTTTCTTAAGTAATTGTTGTTTATCTCTTTTACAGAAAACAAATCACTCTCCCTTTGCATATAAATCTTTATTATCTGTGCAATGAAATATTGACAGAGAACTTCAATTCTGTGGATCACTAGAATGAATCCTCTGTGAATAGGAAAAGACTTTAATAGGCAATATGATGTACAAATATTAAATTTAAGGGAAAATAGCTGTAATAATTTACATGGTATCTCCTACCTAACCATCTACCTAAAGACCAATTCATGTCCATTACGCTTGCTAATTAAAAAAAACAAAACTATTTTTAAAAAAATTGATAGAACTCTAATGTTATGAGTGAAGAATATATCATCGTATATAATTCTTGTCAACATATCCACATAAATAAGTTTTAAATAATGCATAAATTAATGTTAATTATTTTTCTAACACTTTATATTCAACATCCTCTACATAAGGGTTAGTCCAAACATTATCATGTGATTTCTGTCAGATAATATTACTTTAAATTTTAATTGGAAAACTATTTAGAAGGCATTTTTACCTGTAATTTGAAAGACATTCTAGTCCAATTAATACTTTGCTAGTTGAAAATACAATTCATTGGAAAATCATACTGAACATAATTTTTCACATGATTGCAATATTTTATTTCTTTTCTTAAATCATAGACCAAATATATATATTCAAAATAGTTCTTTTATTTCATGAAATCAGAATTGGAAGGAACCTCAAAGGTTTAATAGTTTAATATCTACTTGAACAGAATATTCCACAATATCCCTCTAATAAAGCATGACCTAGCCTCTACTTGGAGGACTCCAGTAAATGGGAGTTCACCCATCTAAAGTGCCCCATTAAATTTTTGAAAATTCCTAATTGCTAGGATGCTTTTTTCCACTTCTACTAAGTCTAAATATGCCACTTCACAGCTTACACCCAAGGTTCCTGGTTCTGTCCTTTTAAATCTAGAAAAAAAAAAAAACCTAAAATGTATCTTTTTCCACTATTATAATCCTCAAATAGTAATGGCAGATATCATGATTTACAATTAGTTTCTTAACCACCTACCCTACATCTCACCTCACTTTTGCCCAATGATCTAGTGTTTTTAGCTCTAGAATAACTATAGAATCAAAATTGCTATTATTATTATTATTGGAAAAACACATGTCGATTAATTCTTTTCTTGCTCATCTCACAATTCCTGAGATTCCTCAATTCTCTTTGGATATAAAAACCCTATTTGTTACTTCCCATATTAAAATATGGGTCAGATATGTGGTACAGGAGATAGAGTGCTTTTGTACTTATAACCCCTGAATTTTGATCAATGTTTGGCACAAAGTAAACACTTTTCTTTCATACATTCATTCAATTATTAATTCATGCACCCACCCATGCATTCATTAATCTGGAGAGAACAGTAGCAGAAAAAACAAGGTATGAGAGATCATCTTGGAAAAATGTAGAGATCAATGATGTCAAAAACTGCTGACATCAGATGAAAAGAAGACTGTGAAAAGTCCATTGGATTTAAATTTTCAAAGAATAATGAAAAATATGAGAGAAGAATTTCAGTGCAATTACCAAGCAGGAATCCAGATTTCAAGGATTACAGAAAGTGAATGAATGATAAGAAAGTACAACCAGAAAGCATACACAATTGTTTCTGGGAAATTGGCACTGAAAGCAGTATAATGCTTACTCATAACTACTTTGATTTCATTACCTCTATGGGGTATCAGATGATTTCCTAAGAAATAATTTACCTCCTGTAGATTATGAAAGCATTTTTAACATTTTAATCTCTAATTTCTATTGCATGTACTTATATACATGCCTAATTTCTTTCCTAATAGATTTTAACATCCTTGGAGAACAGAAACCAAATCTTATACATAAGATTTAGAGATGCAAAAGAACATTGTGTTCATCTAATCTATGACCATTTCGAAGGTGAGGCAAATATAAGTCAAAATTTAAGTGACTTGAACTTTTCACCTTGAAGCTAACTTTCCACTGTAGTTCTTGTAGTTTTCCTTCTGCCCCTGGAATTCTTAGAAGGAATTGGAGCTAATTCTCTTTCTGCTCCTGGAGTACTTGGAAGGAAGCTGCTATTGAAGGATCGTGGCTTCTAAAGACATCGTTGAAGGCTACCAGAATGTGCTCACTTGCAACATTCGTCGAGCCCTTCTCACAGACCCATTGGCAGCCAATTGGGGACACAGTGTTTGCCAATCTTGTTCCAGTAGCTTCAGTGAAACTTCAGAGCCTGCCTGCTGAAGGTGTAGAGAAATCTTCCAGTCTAGAGATTTAAGAGGCATTTTAAGGAGAAAGGGGAAACTCCCTCCAAGAAGGAAGCCTTTTGTTACCTGGCAACAACACAAACAGAAGCCTCAGGGACCCAGCAAGTGTAACATACACCAGGAGGATAAGAAGTTATTCTGTATGAATGATCAGACCCCAGTCTGTGTGTCCTGTTCACAATACCTGGAACATGAGGCTCACACCATCATAACTATAGAAGAGGCTGCTAAGGTCTATAGGAAAAAACTTCAGGAGAATCTGAAACTTATACAGGTAAATTTAAGAGTTCAGAAGCTAATGTTTGAAGAGAAGAAGATACCACGAACATGGGCTGTTGTGTGGACAGAAGAAGTGGAAATGCCCAGAGAAACCTTTGAGGAAAAATTTCAAGATATAAGTGAGTTCCTGAGTGATGAAGAAGAGGAGGTACACAGACTCGTGGAACTGGATGAGGGAGAGAATGCAATGTTTGTGCAGCTGAAGGACCATGAGGACCAGCTAGAAATCCTCAACAGAGAGAAAAAGAGGATGAGTTGCCTCCAACTGTCCCAACACAGGCATGACCTGAGGGAAATGGCCACAGCTTTGGAAGAAAAGTCTGGGATGCCAGATATAGAAATTTTGCAGGATGCACAAGAAATACTGAACAAGAGAGTCCCTGTTGCTTCAAAAGCCAAAACCTTTCACACCAAAACTGAGCAATTATTACTGCATGGAATTAAGACAATTTCTGAGGAAATTTCAAGAATCTCCACTGTTGCGATGTCACTATCTCTATGAGTTACCTGATGATAACAGAAAGAGGTCTTTCACTTTTGCAGATATTTCCTCAGGATATCATATCATCCACAGGAAATGGATGTTAGACATGGAATGAAGGAAAGTGTTGTTGGAATCCCACTGCTAGAAGCTGCTAACTGTGACCATTGACAGGCTGTGCCCCAGGTTGATTCTTACAGCATCACACAATACATATTAATAAACATATTTTTTCCAAAAAAAAATTAAGTGACTTTCCCAAGGTCAAACATAAAGTACCTCATTTCATCTGTTTATCTGCCTCTCTACCTAGGAAGAAGGGAGCACACATAGTTGCTAAATAAATGATCATGCAATAAAATTGAATACATATATATGTGTGTATTCATTAAACTTATATGTCCAGTTCCTGGTAAAACTATGAAATATATATATAAATTATTCCTAAGAAAATGATGAGTATCACTTAAAATATTTAGTTATGGTACATTTACTATGTAAATATGCAACTAGTGTACATTGAACAGAATTGTAAACTACTACTCAAGGAATGTACCCATAATATGGGAACATCAATGTTCCTCCTCTGAAATTCTACTCATACCTGTGCAAAGCCAAGCGTGAGAAGCTTTCCAGAGGAATGCTGCTGTGAATAGCTTTCAAGGTTCTGATTACACAGTACAATGAACTTTCTATTTATTCAGTAAAAAAAAAATTATACCTACCCAGCAAAACTGACTATCATGTTTCAGGGGAAAATTTGGTCATTCAGTGGAATAGAGGACTTTCAAGCATTCTTGATGAAAAAAAACAGAGTTGAATAGAAAATTTGACATTCAGATACAAGAAGCAAGAGATGCCTGAGAAGGTAAACAGGGAAAAGAAATTATAATGGACTTGTCAAAGTTGAACTATTTACATTCCTTCATGGAAAAAACAATAACTGTAACTGATGAAACTTTTCTCAGTATGAAAATAGTTGAAGAAGGGTATATGGGCATATGAATACATATATGAATGTGTGTATATATGTTTACAGGTATACATAAAGGACACAGGTCAAATTTAATAGGAAGGGATGATACTTAAAAGGTGAAATTAAGAGGTGAGAGAGGAATATAATGAGAGGAGATGGGGAGAGACAGAATGGAGTAAACTCTCTCATAGAGAAGAGTCAAGGGAAAATGGTTACAAGGGAGGGGAAGAACAGGAAGGCAAAAAGGCAAAACCTTATTCTCATTGAATTTGGCTCAGGGAGAGAATGATATACATATTAAATAGGATATCTCACCATACAGGAGAGTAGGGGGGAAGGGGATGAGAGGGGAGATGATGGAATGGAGGGCGAGAGGGAAGGGCAGGAGGGAAGTGGGAAGTACCCATTTGTGAAAAGGGACAGGATCAAAGTAGGGAATAGAACAAGTGGGAGGAGGGATAGGAGGCAGGTTAATATAGTCAGTCTTTTATAATATCACTACTATGGTAATATTTTGCATAGCTACAAATGCACTATATATACTGAATTTCTTATCTTCCCAGTAAGGGTGGGTGACAAGGGAAGAAGGGAATGAATCTGGAATTCAAAGTTTTAAAATGAAATGTATAAAAATGTATAAATACTATTATTAATTCTATTTTGCATATAATTGGGAAATAAGATGTACAGGCATTGGGGCATGGAGATTCACCTTCCCCTACTGGGAGAGTCAAGGGGGTTATGGGAGAACATATGGGAGAGAGTAGATAGGATGAGGGGATATCCTGTGGGACTGCTATTCTGGGGTGGGGATTAGGGAAAAAAATGGGGAAAAAAGTTGTAACTCCAAACCTGGCAGAAATGAATGATGTAAACCACAATTTAATAAAACATTTGGGGGGAAAATTAAGGCAAAATATTCACAGAAATGATAGTACAGCATTCATAATGTTATAACAACAATTTATCACTAAAATGGCCACATAGGTTTAACCAAAGTGGTTACATAGTTTTAAGCAAAAGATAATATTCATTTAGTAACACAATCATTTTGTAAGTCTTTAATTCAATCATCCTTAAGGAAGCAAGCCTCCTTAATTGAAACAAAGTACAAAGGTAAAAGTCCTTCACCCCTAGGTCACATTGCCTTAATCTCTTCAATCAAAATGTCCTCTTTCTTAATTGGAGAAGTCCTTAACTCAGTCATCTAAATTTAAAGTCCAGAGTCCTCCACCCCCAGGCCACAGTAAGAAATAAATACCCAAGGAGAGATCTTTCCAATCGGACTCAATGCAGGCTCTCAGCTTCTTAGTTCCTTTTCTATGGTCCCAGCTCCTACCTGGTTTCAAAGGCAGACAGCTCTAAGCAATTTGTCCAGCTTCTTGTGCAGTTTCTGCTCCATATTGAAGCTCACAGTGACTGGTCCTCTTCAAGTCCTTCACAGTTTCTGTTCCTGGGAAGACAAAGCTTAACAAAGCCACAACAGCATTCATTCACATTGTCAGCACCCTCATCAATTTACTTTCTGCCTGTGAAATCAACACAGACCCAACAACAAGATCTGAGGAATCAACACAAATCATCAATATAATCCCAGGGCCTCTAAAATTGTCAGCAAGACCCTCCTCCATGATTTCTGTAAACATACAACAAGAAAATTCTCTTCCAGGACTTCTGAACCAGCAGCAAGGTCCCAGGGCCTCTGTAAAAATGGCACTATCCTCTATCAGCAAACAAATCTGACAAAGTAACATTAAAACAAGAAAAAGTGCCAACACCACAGCCATTCCTCTTCTCAGTTCTCCTCTCTTCTCATTACTCAGGTCTTCTCAATTCTCAGTTCATTTCTCAGTTCTCATTTCTCTTCTCAGTTCTTCTCAGTTCTCAGTTCAGTTCTTGGCTTTCTTCTTTCTCTCCAGCAGCAGCAGCCCAGCCTCCAGATGCATGCTCCCAGAAGTTCTAGCCTCTCTCAGCTTGGGTTTTCTTTATATACATTATTAGCTCCTCACTGTTCTACCCCTTCCTTTTATATCAACAAATCCATCCCACTGTGGGATTCCCAAGTTCTGGGTCTTAATACCTGACACAATTATGAACTTGAAACTAAGTCCTAAGTTCCTATTAGCTTGCCAATACAAGGAGCAGAGAAGATCTTTAAAATCCCATTACCATTACAACTTGGAACAACCAGAATTTATCATGAGTTCATATCAAAGTGAGAACAAGAATAATTTACTTTAAAAATTATATAAAAACCATATTAAATGAACAGCATTAAATGCACCACATGAAATCACCCTTGCAAATCACTTCCTGACAAATTACTAATTTCCAGACCTATTGTATATTGAAAGGGTACTAGTCCTGAATGCCTGGTCAAGTGTGTAAATCAGAGCTATTCTGAATATATAGATGTAGTGGTAGGTATGATAAATCTTGAAATAAATGACCATTTAAAATGTGGCATGCTGATTGTATTTCTTTCTACTGGTTATATGCATCTCCTAGGGTCTTGTTCCTGTAAATGAAGAACAAGTTGTAAATATAATAAAATCACATTGCTTTTGCATATGAGAGGAGTCATACAGTAGACATAGAATAATACTACCATAAAAAAATAACAGATTATTCTTGTCAGGAATGGGAAAATATTAATAACTAGACTCTTCAATATGATAGGACACACTTCACATGGTGTTTCTCCCATAGTGATCATTCCTCTTATGCTTGCTTACAACTTATTTTCCAACTCCTGGCAACAATTTCAGTTCTTTTTGTAGAGTTATTAATCAATTTATTTTTAGTTTCCAACATTCACTTTCACAAGATTTCGAGTTCCAAATTATTTCCCAATCTCTAACCTTCCCCACCCAAAGATAGCCAGATTCTTATTTCCCCTTCCCCCATTCTACGCTGCCTTCTATCATTCTGTCCCTTTCTTTTATCCCCTTCTCTTCTGTTTTCCTATAGGGAAAGATAGATTTCTAGATCCCATTGCCCATATATCTTATTTCCCAGTTTCATGTAGAAATAATTTATAACATTGGCTTTTGAAACATTGATTTCTAAATTCTCTCCCTTCTTCCCTCCTCACCCATGCTCTTTGAGGAGGCAAGCAATTTGATATAGGTAATACATGTGTAGTTATGCAAAAGACTACAATGATAGTGATGTTAAGAAATATTATATTTCCCTCCATCCTATGCTGCTCCTCATTTATCCTATTCTCTCCTTTGACTCTATCCATCCTCAAAAGTGTTTGCTTCTGAGTACCCCCTTCCCCAATCTGCCTTCCCTTCTATCATCCCCTTTCTCTTCCCCTCTCCCCCCCAACACTTTCCTGTAGGGCAAGATAGAATCCCATACCCAATTGAGTGTGTATGTTATTTCCCTCCTTAAGCCAAATCCAATGAGAGTAAGGTTCCCTTTCACCTTCCCCCTCTTCCCCTCCAAGCTTTTCTTGACTCTTTCATTTGAGATAACTTACCCTATTTTGCCTCTCGCTTATTCCTTCTCCCAATGCATTCCTCTCTCATCCCTTAATTTTATTTTTAGTTATCATCCCCCCATATTCAACTCAACTTGTGCCCACCATGTGTCTATGAATATATTCCCCATCTTTCCAGGTAGGAATGCAAACTGTTCAACTTTCATAAGTATTTAATTATTTAACTTGCCTGTTCATCTTTTCATACTTCCCTTGAGTCTTATATTTGAAAGTCAAATTTTCTATTTGGTTCTAGTCTGCTCATCAAGAACAAGGGGAAAACATGAGCGGGTTGCAGGCCATAGAGGACCTTAAGAAGGACTTTAAAAATCAAATAAGAGAAGAGGAGGAAAAATTGGAAAGAGAAATGAGAAGGATGCAGGAAAAGTATGAAATGAGGGTCAACAGCCTGACTGAGGAAAACAACACCTTAAAATATAGACTAACTCAAATGGCAAAGGAGGCCCAAAAGGGCAATGAGGAGAAGAATGCCTTAAAAAGTCGAATTTGCCAGATGGAAAAAGAATCTCAAAAGTTCACTGAGGAGATTCATTCCTTCAGAGTTAGACTGGAGAAAATGGAAGCTAATGACTTTATGAGAAATCAAGATGCTGTTAAGCAGATCCAAACAAATGAAAGATTAGAAGGCAATGTGAAATATCTCATGGGAAAAACCACTGACCTGGAAAATAGATCCAGGAGAGACAATTTAAAAATTATTGGGCTACCTGAAAGCCATGATCAAGGAAAGAACCTAGAAATCACCCTTCAAGAAATTCTCAAGGAAAACTGCCCTGATGTTTGAGATCCAGAGGGCAAAATAGAGGTTGAAAGAATCCACAGATCACCTCCTGAAAAAGAGCCCAAAAAGAAAACTCCCAGGAATATTATAGCCAGGTCCCAGAATCCCCAGATCAAGGAGAAAATACTCCAAGCAGCCAGGAAGAAACAATTTCAATATTGTGGAAACACAATCAGAATAGCCCAGGACCTGGCAGCTTCTACACTGAGGGATCGAAGGGCATGGAATATGATATTCCAGAGGGCAAAAGAACTGGGAATGAACCCAAGGGTCACCTACCCAGCAAAACTGAGTATTTTGTTTCAGTGGAAAATATGGTCATTCAGTGGAATAGAGGACTTTCAAGCATTCTTGAGGAAAAAACCAGAATTGAATAGAAAATTTGACATCCAGACACAAGAAGCAAGAGATGCCTGAGAAGGTAATCAGGGAAAAGAAATCAAAAGGAACTTATCAAAGTTGAACTATTTACATTCCTATATGGAAAAGCAATAACTGTGACTGATGATATCTTTCTCACTATGAAAATAATGGAAGAAGGGGGTGTGGTCATATGAATACATATGTGAATGTGTGTGTATATGGTTACAGTTATATATGGATAGAGGGCATAGGTTGAATTTGTTGGGAAGGGAGAATACTCAAGGGATGAAATTATGAGGTGAGAGAGGAAAGTGGCAAGAGGAGATGGGGAGAGACATGGTAGGGTAAACTATCTCATGTAGGGGAAGTGGGTGCAAAGGAGGGGGAGAATAAGGAAGGCTAAAAAGGCAAAACCACATTCACATTGAATTTGGTTCAGGGAGAAAATGACATACATACTAAATGGGATATCTCAACCTGCAGCAGGATAGGGGGAAGGGGGATGAGAGGAGGGATGATGGATGGGAGGGCATCCTTGGGGTGAGGGGAGGTTGGAAGTACCCACTATAGAAGAGGGACAGGATTATGTAGGGAATGGACCAGGTGGGGGGTGGGATGAGTGGGAGGAATTATAAGCAGCCTTGTACAATATATCTACTATGATAATGTTTTGCATAGCTAGACATGTACAACATATACTGAATTACTTATCTCCCAAGAAGGAATGGGTGACAAGGGAGGAAGGAAATGGATCTGAAATTCGAGGTCGTAACATTAAATGTTTCAAATATATGTAAATACTATTATTAATACTCTTTTGCTTGTAATAGGGAGATAAGATGTGCAGGCATTGGGACACAAAGATTCACCTTCCTCTAATGGAAAAGTCGATGGGGTATGGGAGAAGGTATGGGAGAGAGCAGATTGGAGGAAGCGATATCTTGTGGGACTACTATTCTGGGAGGTTGGGTAGGGGAATAACGGGGGGAAAATGATTGTAACTCAAAATCTGGCGGAAATAAATGAATGATGTAAAACAGAAGTTAATAAAGCATTTGTTTAAAAAAAAAAAGAACGGTTGAAAGTTCTCTATCTCAGTTAATATCCATATTTCCCTGAAGGATTATGCTCAGTTTTGCTGGCTAAATAATTCTTTGTTTTAATATTAGCTCATTTGACCTCTGAAATGTCATATTTCAAGCTCTCCATCCTGTAGTGTAGTAGGTGCTAAATCTTGTGTTATCCTGATTGGGTTTCCAAAATGATTTGAATTGTTTCTTTCTGGCTACTTGAAATATTTTCTTCTTGATCTGGGAATGCTGGAATTTGGCTATAATGTTCTTGAAAGTTTTCATTTTGGGATCTCATTTGATAGGGAGATAATTTCAATTGCTACTTTCTCCTTTGGTTCTAGAATATCAGGGCAGTTTTAGTGGATAATTTCTTGAAAGATGATGTCTAAACCCTTTTTTTATCATGGCTTTCAGGTAGTCCAATAATTCTCAAATTATCTCCCCTCAATCTGTTTTCTAGATCAATGGTTTTTCCAATGAGATATTTCACATTGTTATCTCCTTTTTACCCATTATTGTTCTATTTTATTATTTCTTGATTTCTAATAAAGGCATTAGCTTCCATTTGTTCCACTCTAATTTTTAAAGAATTATTTTCTTCATTGAGCTGCTGGACTTCCTTTTCCATTTGGTCAATTTTGCTTTTTAAGGTAATGTTCTCCTCATTGACTTTTTGGACATTCTTATTTTTGCCATTTGGGTTAGTTTATTTTTAAGGTGTTATTTTCTTCAGTATTTTTTGGCATCCCCTTTAGCAAGCTGTTGACTTATTTTTCATTATTTTCTTGCATCACTCTCATTTCTCTTCCCAATTTTTCTTCTACTCCTTTTCCTTGATTTTTGAAATCCTTTATGAGTTACTCCATGGTCTGGGACCAATTAATATTTTCCTTGGAAGCTGTAAATACAGAAGCTTTGACATTATTGTCTTCTTGGTGTATGTTTTGATCTTCTTTGTCACCAAAATAATATCCTAGTGTGAAGTTGTTGTTTTTTTTTAACATTGTGTTTGCTCATTTTTTTTCAGCCAATTACTTGACTTTTCAACTCTTTTTTAAGGTAGGACTCTGTTTCCAGTGTGGAGAGGGTACTATCCCTAGCTTCAGGGTTTTTGTGCAATTGTTTTCAGAGATACTTTTAGGGACATGTAAATTTTTAGTTCTGTTAAGATGGTATGATTAAAAGAGAGAAATTTACTCCTCACCTGGCCTCTGCTCTGGTCTGTGAAGTAAGAAAAGCACTCTTTTCAGCCTTGGAACTACGAAAAGGACTCCCTGTCCACCACAATTATAAGTTCCACCAAGCCAGCACTCCTCCTCACCTGGGACCACCACCCAGGATTGAATCTCAGATCCAAGCAGAGCAAAGCAACATAATCCTTCTTCAGCACCAGCAAAGAGATACCTGCAATCCCCCAATAATTAGCTACTTGATTCCCCACCCTCTGTGTTCCAAAAGTTTTAGAAGCAGTCACTTCTGCCACTGCCAGCACCTCTACCACCCTGGGGCTAAGGCTGAGCCAATTCCTCTCTCACCCAGGTCCAATAGATCTTTCCTAATGACAATATAAATTGTCTTTGACATTTGTGGGTTGAGTACCCTGGAAACTAATAGAGATGCCAGTGATTCAGTGACTTGAGGCCTGCTCCTGGATTGCTGCAGGTCCAGTCTGTGCTGGAGCATCTAGCATTGATCTGCCCTCCTCTCCCAGACCAGTACAATAAACCATTCCTGTTGACTTTCTAGGTTATCTTTGGCTGGAAATGTGTTCCACTCTGTCATTTTGTAGGTTCTGCTGCTCTAGAATTTGTTTAGATTCCTTTTTCACAGGAATTTGTAGGGGTTTGGGTGAAAGCTCAAACAAATCCTTACTTTTACTCTGCCACCTTGGCCCCAGAAACCAATCTTGCTTCTTCTTGATGCAGGCTCCTCATTACTCCATAACTGGGGTGGGGTGGGAGGCTAATCCCAGATTTGTTGGCACTGGGTCAGTGCTAGAAGTATATATCATTAATAGTGACAGAAAGTTTAGTTTCAAAAATCCTGGATGATAATTTTATTTAGACAAACTGTCAAAATGTTAAGGATGAATTTCAAAGCAATTTCCTCATGACCAAAAACGGGTTTCTCTTAGGTCATTAAAGTAACCCTCAGACACATTCAACGAAATTCTGAGCATTGAGGAGACAGAGAAAGACAGAGACTGAGACAGAGAGAGGCACAGAGAGAGAGAGAGAGACAGAGAGAAGGAGGAGGATTATAAAAGAAAGTTATAGAATTGGTGGTTCTTTCTACTTTTCATATGTCTACAAAGATCCTTTTCTTAAAATATAACACACTCTCATTCAGTAATTTTGCCTAGGCATAAAGTTAAGTTTAAGCTAACAATCTGGTTTGGAATTTATTATTTCCTTTTCCTATAATTGGAACTTTGAGTTTGGCTAACAAAAATATGTGTTAAAGAGACTTTACTAAATCCAGAAAGCTCTGGTTTTATTAATTCTATATGGCATTAAAGCCAGTTCCGATTGCAAATATATACTGATGCATAGTAATTTAACCACTTCACTATCTATTAATTTTCATCCATTACCTATGTGAAAATACATAGAAAATGCTCAATGAAAATTAAGGCATTAATAAGTTAACAGAGAAATACATTTAAAAACCAGGTCCATGAAATAAATTATGTATCACTTACATAAAAAAGCCAAATATTCTAAATTACAATCTGTCCTGTATGTATATTTTTTAGTATTTAATCCTTACTTTGTAAAGGAACAGATGGCAGATTTTGTACAGGAGGCACCGGTACACCAAAGTAAGTTAAATAAATCTATGATAAGCAAATCTACTTTCACATTTAATTGTGAATTTGAAAACTTTTTCGGAGGATATAAAGTATGTCAATGTCCATTACGTAATCAGTAAACATGCATTAAGGGGGGATAGTATATTGAATAGGAAACCTCAATATCAGGAAGACCTGGCTTCCAGTTCTACTTGTAATATATCCTGGTTCTTTGTTCCTCAGTAAATCATTTAAAATCTCAGAGCCATAGTCAACTATAATGCTATAAATTGAAGATCATATGCTATTCTGAATGAGTACTATAAGTTTCTCCATAGGGAGGTCCCTGTATTAATGAAATCACTGGTTTATATAATTAGATTATATCAAAAGGACTTTGCCTTAAACTCAATAAATGTGCAGTGAGTATGTAACATTTATATGTGTGTGTGTGTATATATATATATATATATATATATATATATATATATATATATTCTGAAATACTATGATTTAGGAGATTTTGCAGATAATTTTGGATTTGATATTAAAAGCTTTGTCTCTTTAATTGAATTTTGTTTTAGATCAAGTATTCTCCCTCTTAGCACTCATGGAAACTATCTACTTTCTGAAAAAAAAATTGTTAATTTTTTTCAAATGCTTTATTAACTTCTGGTTTACTTCATTCATTTCCACCAGATTTTAGGTTATAAATTTTCTCCCCATTATTCCCGTACCCACCTCCCCAAAATAGTGACCCCCTAGGATATACCCTCCTCTTATTTCCCAATTACATGTAAAATAGTGTTAATATTATATATATATATATATATATATATATATATATATATATATATATATATTAATCTGGTTTTAAAACTTTTAATTCCAGGTTCATTCCCTTCCTCCCTTGTCACCCACCCTTACTGGGAAGATAAGCAATTCAATATAGGTTTTACATATGTAGCTAATGCAAAACATTACCATAGTAGATATATTATAGAAGACTGATTATATTTTCCTCCCTCCTATCCCACTTCCCACTTCTTCTATTCCCTAGTTTAGTACTGCCACTTTTCAAAAGTGTGTGCTTCCAACTTCCCTCTCCCCAAGCCTCCCCTCCCTTCCATCATCCCCTCTCTCATCTCCTTCCCCCCCTACTCTCCTGTTGGGTGAGATACCCTTTTTAGTGTGTATGTAATGCCCTCCCTGAGCAAAATTCAATGAGTATAAGGTTGACCCATTCCTTTATGCCTTCCTGTTCTTTCCCTCCATTGTTCCCCATATCCTCTCATTATATTCCTCTCTCAAATCTTAATTTCACCTTTTAAGAATCATCCTTTCCTATTAAATTGGTCCTGTGCCCTCTAGCTACATATACCTGTAAACATATATATACATATATACACACACACACACACACACACACACACACACACACATATGTATTCACAGGCTTATATTGCCTCCAATAAAGACTATATATATTTATACTACCTTCAACTATTTTCATACTGAGAAAAGTTTCATCAGTTACAATTATCATTTTTTCCATGTAGGAATGTAAATAGTTCAACTTTGATGAGTTCTTTATGATTTCTTTTCCCTGTTTACCTTCTCATGCTTCTTTTGCTTCTTGTATCTGAATGTCAAATTTTCTATGCAACTCTGGTTTTTTCTTCAAGAATGCTTGAAAGTTCTCTATTCCACTGAATGACTATATTTTCCCTTGAAACATGATACTCAGTTTTGCTGGGTAGGTGATTCTTGGTTTTAATCCCAGCTCCTTTGAACTTCAGGATATCATATTCTAGGCCCTTTGATCCCTCAGTATAGAAGCTGCCAGATCCTGTGTTATTCTGATTGTGTTTCCACAATATTGAAATTGTTTCTTCCTCATTGCTTGTAGTATTTTCTCCTTGATCTGGGAATACTGGAACCTGGCTATACAATTCCAAGGAGTTTTCTTCTTGGAATCTTTTCAGGAGGTGATTGCTGGATTCTTTCAAACTCTACTTTGCCCTCTGGGTCTAAAATATCAGGGCAGTTTTCCTTGATAATTTCTTTAAGGATGATTTCTAGGTTCTTTCTTTGAGGATGGCTTTCAGGTAGTTCAATGATTTTTAAATTATCTCTCCTGGGTCTATTTTCCATGTCAGTGGTTTTCCCCATGAAATATTTCACATTGCCTTCTATTCTTTCATGTGTTTGGATCTGTTTAACAGCATCTTTATTTCTCATAAAGTCACTAGCTTCCCTTTGCTCCAGTCTAAATATGAAGGAACAATTCTCCTCAGTGAGCTTTTGAGAGTCTTTTTCAATCTGGCAAATTCGACTTTTTAAGGCATTCTTCTCCTCATTGCCTTTTTGAGCCTCTTTTGCTATTTGAGTTAGTCTATTTTTAAGGTGTTATTTTCCTTAGTCAAGCTGTTGACTCTCACTTAATAATTTTCTTGCATCATTATCATTTCTCTTCCTAATTTTTCCTCCACTTCCCTTTTCTGCTTAAGATCATCTAAGGCCTGTAACCAGCTCCTATTTTCTTTTGAAGCTTTTGTTATAGGAGTTTTGACTTCACTGTCTTCCTCCTGTTCATTGTTTTGATCCTTTTTGTCCTCAAAATAGGAGTTTATTGTTAGATTGTTCTGTTTGTTTTGCTTCCTTTCCTTGCTCATGTTGCCCCTCAATTACTTGACTTTTGAGCTTTTTGCCATAATAGGACTCTGCTACCAGACAGGGAAGCTTTGTCCTAAATGCTGGAGTTTTCACAGCTGCTGGAGCTGTTAGTTGGGTACTTTCTATAAGCCTCTACATGATCTGGCAAGCTGGTCACATACCCCAGGACCTCCACCCTAGATGATAAGTCAGATCTGAGAAGGTTAAAGCAAAAGCAATTACCCTTCAGACTGGTCTCTTTGTCCCCCTACATTCTGCAGCCCAGAGCTGAAGCTGCAATTTGGTGCCTGTTGTGTAAATGTGACTCAGGTGTTTCTCACTGTGGGGGCAAAAGCCCATGCTCTACCAACTACTGGTCCCAAAGTCCATATTGCACTGACCTCTCAGTTTGTCCTTCACATCTATGTGTTGATAATTCTGGAAATGGCCACAGCTGCTGGTGTCCTGGAGTCATTCCAGCTGGTTTTTGGTCAGGCCTACCCTGGGGCTAAATACTCAGGCTCAATGGGCCTGGGCTCAGCTCCCAGAGTGCTGTGCTGGCAGTTCCCTGTCAGGCTGCCAGGCTGCCCTCATTGGAAGTTTAGCTTCTCTGTGTCGTTTTGTGGCTTCTGTAGCTCCCAAGTTTGTTCAGAATCCTTTTTTACATAAATTGGGGAAGGTGGAAGCTGGACCCTCAGGGAAGTCCTGCTTCTAGTCTGCCATCTTGACTCAGCCCCCATTAAATTTTCTTAATAAACAATGGCTGTATGATTTGTTTTAGGGGTGAAAGGTTTGTATGTCGTCTTATATTGAAATTAAAAAGTAGTCATTAATTCCACATGCAATGTCACTTTTATAGCTAATAAAATAATATTGGTTAAATTTTAAACACCTGATGACTCATTGACATTATTGATTGACATGGGTAATGTATGCATATTTCAGAAGCTCCAGTTGTTTTTGTAGGATACATCTGAGAAACTTCCCCACAATTAAGAAGGCTCTCAGTCAGATTCTCTAAGGAAATAAATTATTATCATCAAAGTTTTTAAATGCTTATAGTATTGCACTAACATTGTGAACTGAAGTAAAGGGTACAGAATTGGCAATCTAATATCTGCCTTTGAAAAATCAGATTTTTCCCCCAAAGGTAAAGCTAATCACAGAAAAAAAAGAAAAAAACATAAATACACACAAACATATGTGTATGTTTGTGATTATACATGTAGGTTTGGGTAGTATATATGCAAAATATATGTGGGTAGTGTACATGTAGAAAATATTTAGAAAAACTTGCCCATCTGACTTGTGGACTGAGAGTCAATTTGGTCAGAAGACCAGAAATAAAAAGAAAAACCATTTTCCTAAGGGATAGGTAATATGCTTTATAAGTCAACTGAAATCAAAGAAAAGTATTTCTCACATTTTTATAAAATCATTTTCTCCCCGTTGGGAAGTTACAGGGTAAAATCTCTCTATGTGCCAGCCAGGAGTGTATGACCTGGCTTCTATTAACAGTAATGGGGAGTCTTGCAGCTCTATCTCCATACGTTTTGACGAGAAATACCTCTGTAAAAGTAAAGATTCAACCCAGGGGTTAGATTTTACTGCAAGTTATAAACTTGAGGAAACTGTGTATGTAATATAAATGCTAACATAATCTTAACTATTGTGGTATGAACAGAGTAGCTATAATGTTCCAAGTCCTTTATTTCAGAATGTGTAAGTGTTTATGTTAACATTGGAGAAAAGAGTTGATGTGGAAATTATTCATGCTTGGTCAACTACATGGGAATTTTTTAAAAAGTATTATTGCTAAATGAATGTCTTGGTAGAACAGTGTAAGTACTTAACTTGTATTACCAACACCTTTTTTGTTTTCTTTATTAAACAAATGCTTTATTAACTGCTAATTTACATCATTCATTTCCACCAGATTTTGAGTTACAATTTTTCCCCCATTTTTCCCTACCCACCACCCTAGAATATCAGTCCCACTTGATATCCCCTCATCCAATCTGCTTTCTCCCATATCTTCTCCCATAACCCCTTCAATTTTGCCATTACGGCAAGGTGAATCTCTGAGCCCCAATGCCTGGACATCTTATGAAACATTTAATTTTAAAATTTTAATTCTCATATCCATTCCCTTTCTACCTTGTCACCCACCCCCTCTGAGAAGATAAGCAAATCAGTATGTGTTGTACATGTATAGCTATGCAAAACATTACCATAGCAGATACATTGTGAAAGACTACTTATATTTCACTCCCACCCATCTCACCTCCCACCTGGTCCATTTGATCCTGTCCCTCTTTGATAGTGGTTAGCTCCAACTTCCCCTCATCCCAGAATGCCCTCCCCTCCATCATCCCTGCCTCTCATCTCCCTTTCCCCTACTCTCCTTCAAAGTGAGATATCCCATTTAGTATGTATGTGATTCTCTTCTTGAGCCAACTTCAATGAGAATATGTTTTTGCCTTTTTGCCTTCCTGTTCTTCCCCTCCCCTGCAATTACTTCCCCTTGCCTCTTCTACATGAGATAGTTTACCCTACCCTGTCTCTCCCCATCTCCTCTTGCCACTTTCCTCTCTCACCTCTTGACTTCACCACTTAAGAATCATTCCTTCCCATCAAATTCAACCTGGGCCCTCTATCCATGTATACATGTAAACATATGCCCATATACCCTTCTTCAATTATTTTCATAATGAGAAAGGTTTCATCAGACACAGTTATTGTTTTTCCATGTAGGAATGTAAATAGTTCAACTTTGATAAGTTCATAGTGATTTCTTTTCCTTGATTACCTTCTCAAGCATCTCTTGCTTCTTGTGTCTGAATGTCAAATTTTCTATTCAACTCTGGTTTTGTTCCTCAAGAATGCTTGAAAGTCCTCTACTCCACTGAATGACCATATTTTCCCCTGAAACAAGATACTCAGTTTTGCTGGGTAAGTGATCCTTGGCTTCAATCCCAGCTCTTTTTGCCCTCTGGAATATCATATTCCATGCCCTTCAATCCCTCAGTGTAGAAGCTGCCAGGTCCTGTGCTATTCTGATTGTGTTTCCACAATATTGAAATTGTTTCTTCCTGGCTGCTTGTAGTATTTTCTCCTTTATCTGGGGATTATGGAACCTGGCTATCATATTCCTAGGAGTTTTCTTTTTGGGATCTTTTTTAGGAGGTGTTCAGTGGATTCTTTCAACCTCTATTTCCCCCACTGGTTCTAAAACATCAGGACAATTTTCCTTGAGAATTTCTTTATGGATGATTTCTAGGTTCTTTCTTTGATTGTGGCTTTCAGGTAGTGCAATAATTTTTAAATTATCTCTCCTGGATCTATTTTCCAGGTCAGTGGTTTTTCCCATGAGATATTTCACATTGCCTTCTATTCTTTCATTTGTTTGGATCTGTTTAACAGCATCTTGATTTCTCATGAAGTAACTAGCTTCCATTTGCTCCAGTCTAACTCTGAGGGAGTGAATCTCCTCATTGAGCTTTTGAGATTCGTTTTCCATCTGGCAAATTCGGCTTTGTAAGACATTCTTCTCCTCATTGCCTTTCTGAGCCTCTTTTGCCATTTGAGTTAGTCTATTTTTTATGGTGTTATTTTCCTCAGTCAAGCTGTTGACTGTCATTTCATACTTTTCTTGCATCTTTATCATTTCTCTTCCCAATTTTTCCCCCACTTCTCTTATCTGCTCGTTAAAGTCAACTATGGCCTGTAGCCAGCTTATATTTTCATTTGGGCTTTTTGGTGCAGGAGTTCTGACCTCACAGTCCTCCTCCATGCTTTGAGCCTCTTTTCCCCTAAAATAGGAGTCCAATGTTGAATTTTTCTGCTTACTTTGTTTCTTTTGCCTAGGCATGTTGCCACTTAATTACTTGATTTTTGGGCTTGTTGCCACAGTAGGACTCTGCCACCAGACAGGAGAGCTTCCATCCCAAACGTGGGGTCTTCACAACTTCCGCAGGTTGGTTGGCCTCTGTAAAGCCCCCACCTGCTCTGGCAAATTGGATACCCACCCCAAACCTCGCCCCCAGACCACAATCCAGATGCAGGCAGTTTAAAGCAAGAGAGAATAACCCCCAGACTGATTGCTGGATCTCCCTACAGTTGGAAAACCAGGAGCTAGAGCCTCCACTGATGCTGCAAAATGGCTTCTGTGCCGCATTTCTTCAGCAGCTTTTCACCCCCGGGGGGAAGCTGATGCGTTCCCCAAATACTAGTCCCAAAGTTCATAGGGCACAAACCTCTCACATTTTCCTAGGCATATCTGTGCTGCTAATTCTGGAATTGCCAAAACTGCTGTTGTTCTGGGGTCCCTCCAGCCGGCTGCTGGCCCAGCTGCCCTAGGGCTAAAACCACTGCTCACATGGGCCTAGGCTCAGCTCCCAGAGTGGGCGCTGTTGATTCCCAGAGCACTGTGCTCACCGCTCCCTGCAGGGTTGCTGGGTTCTTCTCAGCGGGAGGTTAGCTTCTCTGTGTAGTTCTGTAGATGCTGGGGCTCCAGAAGTTGTTCAGAGTCCCCTTTTACATTGTTTGGAAGTTGTGTGGGGCAGAGAACCTTGGAAGTACTTTTTCTACTCTGCAATCTTGGCTCTGCCCCACTACCAAGACTTTTTATGAGTTTTATGTTTAATAAAGGAATACAATTTTTCTTTTTTTTTTTTTGGAGGGCAATTGGGGGTAACTTGCCCAAGGTTACATGGCTGGGTTTTTGTTTGTGTGTGTTAAGTGTCTGATGCCGGATCCGAACTCAGGTCCTTCTGACTCCAGGGCTGGTGCTCTACTTACTGCGCCACCTAGCTGCCCCTTTTTATTTTATTTTTTTTAAATAAATTTTTTCTAATGAAAGGTTTCTATTATTTACAAAGCTTTCACTTCATTTTATTAACAAGAAATTAAAAATATATGTTAAATTAATTATTAATTTAATTATTTAAATGCAGTAGAATTAAAATTTAATTAAATAATTTTTATTTAAACTGGAGAAATTAACTGCAATTAATTTATTAATTGGTATATTGTATATGTACACACACACACTTATAAAATTATTGTTACAATATGATTTTACTCTTAGCCCTTACTTTTTATGACACTGATATATATGCATATATATGTATATATATATATGTGTGTGTGTGTGTGTGTATGTGTGTATATATATGTATGTATGTAAATATGTATGTATATATATGATCACTTGTAAATTCATCAATTAATTATTTATTAACAGCTTACTATGAGTCAACTGCTGGCATTAAAAAAAAGACAGTCTATAAACAGACATTAAGGAGATAAATATTATAATCCTTAAAAGCTAATTTAAAATTCAGCAGTTTGTTTCATAAAGATCACATTCAAAATTTGTTCTATCCACGTAAACATTCTATTATATAAGAATGGTACTTTAAGAACAATCCACCTTCATATGGCATTGGCAGTCACCTAGGATTTTTCCTTGCCACTGACCTTCAATGACTTTGGAAAAGAGAGTGAGGATGATGACTTTGCACAACTCTTCCTCACTTAATTCCAATTCATACAAAAGTAAATACCTCACACATGATGTCAATGATCCTCTTGAAATGAGGAAATGAAAAAATGAAGGATGAACAAAAATGATCTTCATAAGCACCAAAATTCATAACATTTGCTTAAATGTTTTTGATCAGCACACTTGAAATAAGAGTACAGACAATGAAACAAAGTGGATGATTTGCACAGTGAATTATGAAGATACCATTGTAGATGAAAAATAACGTCTTTGAAAAAAAAACCCTTTTGTTTTTTTACTCTTTAACTTGGATCAAAGATGACAATTTCACCCTCAAATATTTAAAAGGTGATTTAAAAATTGGGTTCTCCATCTTCTCATGTTCTGTTTTCATATTTAGGGGAATTATGAACAATATGGGTTTGTAATTCATCTGAAAGTATGAGTTTAGATAATCTGATTGGCTCATAGACAGTGATGGGGCAATAAATTCTGGAATGGCTAGAAGATTAACTCTGTTTTATTTCACTTGGAGTTCCAAGTGAAAGAAAATTGGACTAGACCTATCAAATTCCCCTTTAACTCTGTAGTTCTAAGTAATCCTGCTTTCATATACTGCGACTCTTTTACACTGTATTTCTAGTGTTAGATGTCAAGGTCATCTTTGCTTAGTTTTGTTTTGTTTTGAAGCATAATTATTTCTTGCTAATATTTATCTAATGACCATCAGAGCAATTTCTTGTTGAAATTCCTCTTCTGGAAGTTGTATTGAGATCTAACAGATGGAAAATCAGTAGCAGTTGCAGAGAATTGTTGCCAAATGGGACACATACAAAGGAAAGAAGAGTAATAGTGTTCCTCACTGCAGGATGCAGAGAACTAGTGCCATCAACAAATGATTGAAGAAAGGGCATAGGGACTTGGATGTCCATATCAATATTGTCTGACAGTAAGTAAAGTTTTGTTAAAGGGGCCAAAAAAAGAGAGAAACTTGCTTTCAGAATAGAGACAAGATAGTGAGCCAGAAATAGACTTTTTGTTTGCTTTTTAAAATGCTTTTGAAGCCTACCTTGGACATATAATCACTATGTCATATCTCGTTCTAGTTAAATCTCAGTTTCTTTTTCAATAAAATGGGCTTTATTTTACTTTTGCTCTCCATTTCTGCAGGATGTTGTGAGAAAAGAGCTTGGTAAATCTTTTAGCATGCTATGTAAATCTCAGTTTTATACAAGTTATATGAAGAAGGAATTGACAAATGAACAGAGAAGAAATAGGAAGCATTTTAAGACTGTCAACTAGTATTTATTAAGTGCCTCCTATGTGCCAGGCATTGTGTAAAGCTCTGTGGCTACAAAGAATATCAATAATCAGTCCCTACGCTCAAGGAGCTCACAGTCTAACGAGGGAGACAATGTGTATACAACTGCACATAAACAAAATGTATACAGTATAAATGGTGGGAAGGCTAGGGAGTTTCTTGAAGAACATGGGATTTTGACTGAGACTTGAAAGCAATTAATAATAATAATGCATATTAACATAGCACTTAAAAGTATGCAGAGTACTATCTATAAATGATGCCGTTTGATCCTCACAAGATATTTGTGATACAGTACTAGAGGTATCATTATTCATACACACACACACTGTGTCTGTGTGGGTGTGGGTGTGTCTGTGGGTGTGGGTATGTGTGTGTGTATGGGTGTGGGTGTGTGTGTATAAAATCTGAGGAAAAAGAGATACAAAGAGATTTGTAACTTGCCCATCATCACATAGCTTGGCAGTTTCATATACAATCTTTGAATCTTGTTATTGTTGTATTTCAGTGGTTTTCAATCATGTCCACATTTTCATGAGCCCAGTTAGGGTTCTCTTGGCAGAGATACTGAAGTAATTTGTTATTTCCTTCCCCAGGTTATTTTACAGATGGGGAAACTGAAGCAAAGAGGGTTGAATGAGTTGACCAGGGTGGCAGAGCTAGTAAGCATATAAGACTACATGTGAACTCATAAAGATCAGCCTTCTTGATTCCAGGTCTGGTATTCTATCTACTGTGCCACCTAGGTGCCCCCTATTTCAATCTAAGTCCAGCTAATTTTAAGGAATGAATTCTACCCACTAAATAATGATGATAAGACTTGGAAGACAGTTAAAGAGTATATTTTAAATGAAAATAGCCAAACATGTTTCTCAGTGGTTTAGAAATAAGGGATTCAATAAAGATTTATTCAGTGACTTACTCATTGCCTGGTTTGGTTTCCTAGAAACAAGGGAATGTACCAGATCACACATAACACACAACTCTAGGCTTCTATGATAAAATTCACTGATCTCAAGGGTTTCTTTTTATTGCAATGGATAAAAAATTAAAGGACAAAACAGGAATATTTATGTTTCAAAAATAATTTTGGTATCAGGTAACAAAAGCATGGCTAGGAGGTATTCAACCAGATCCAAATACTTTCACAGAAATTTGAAATGGTAAAATCAATCAATCAATCAGGTTATAAAATTGGAGTTTATGGTAGACCAAAGAAATTCAGAAGACTAAAGTAAAGTTGCCTGGGTTTTATTGATCATTAAATAGGGTGCTATCTCTCTTTAAATATATATATATATATATATACTAAATTAATAATAATACTTATTATACATACATACATACATATATATATATATATATATATATATATATATATATATATTTGGGGAACATTGCAATTTAATTTCTATGACCTCATGAGTTAATCCTTACATTGCCACATTATATATCAAACTTACAAAGTGTACAAATCATGGAATTTTAGAGAATGGGGATACTTCAGATTCATGTAAAATTGCCCCACATCTTAAAGATGAAGCAGCTAAGATGCACAAAAGCTACGTACCTGGCCCCAAGGTCATTTTGCTATCTAGATGCTAGATATACAATGTGAGCTCAATTTTCTGATACCTGTTCTCATGAACTTCCCATTAAACTAAATTATATGAGAATTCTTAACTACATAATATTTATCACTAAATTATTGATAAAAGAAACTTTCTTTATGCATTAAAATATACTTTGATTTGGAAAATTATATTTCCTTGTGATTTTCCAGAATATTTATCAGTTGAATAACATATGGCACAATAGAATAAAGTTTTCTTTGGAAAACCAAATCATATTATATTATTTTGGAAGTGGGGCTGGGAAAAATAATTTTTATTAAAAAGTTACCTTTGTGGGGGTGGTTAGATGGCACAGTGAATAGAGCACCAGCCCTGGATTCAGGAGGACCTGGGTTTGGATCTGGCCTCAGATATGTAATACAAAAAAAAAAAAAAATCTTGCCATGTGACCTTGGGCAAGTCACTTAACCCCAATTGCCCTCCAAAAAGTGAAAATAAAATCACCTTTAAAAATATGGATAGAATGAAAATAAATTTCATGTGACCGTGTGTTGCATTCTGATTCTGTTGTTCAGATTTTTCTCAGAGGTGAATGAATTTGATTTTCTCAAAGCATCTTCCAAGAATCCTTCAAAATTTCAGAGGCATCTTATGAAGTTTCTTTGCAATGGTTTGTATTTTTGATGCTTTTATTTTGGTTCAACATGCCTGATTTAACATCAGAATTTAAAATATAGAGGGTTAATTGTATTTATATGCTTCTTATGAGTTTCTGTAAAATGGGATTTTATAATGTTAGTATGCTACATCACTATTCCATCTCGACAGTGTATAAAAAATGGTTCACTGCCATAGTTGTATGCAATCTACCTGCAAAATGAACATTCAGTATTCTTCTCTGTAAAGTTATCAATATTAAACTAAAATTGACAAGAAACCAGGAAACCAAGTGAACCAAGACTTATTACTCTGAAGCTAAAGGTCTTCTATACATAACACACAAACCATAATGACCACTGATCTATATAGCTCTAATATGCTTTGGTCATTTCAGCAAATGGAGATAAATGACCATCTTCCTCTAGTAGAACTAGTGCTTTAACTCAGAAACCTTGAACCACAGCAGAAGCTAATTATATTAAACAGGAATTTGAGGATGGGATCCTCCTGCCACCTTGTAGACTGACACCACGAGGCATCGTCCCACAATGATTTGACTAGCAAAATTCCTGTAAAGACAGATTGTGAGTTAGAAAAGAGAGTTATTCAATAGTGGAGCTTTATCATATAATAATTACTCTTAGAATCCTTGAAAATACATCCTATGCCATTTGCACAATGATCGTCATTTAAATAAAAATGAAGTTATAGTCATCTGAAATGTGATAATACTTTTCAATATCATTGTCTTCAAAGGTTCTCACACTTGTTTGTTACCCATAGGCACCTTATGTCAGGTCATTTTCTTACTTGTCCCCTTAATTTAAAAAAAATCTGCTATAAAAATACTAAATTAATAATGTGTCTAACCCCAATAAATAAATCAATAAACATTCATCTAGTACTTACCATATGCAAGAGAATATGTAATGGTGGAGTCAAGATGGTGGAGTAGAAACAGGACTTCCTTACAACTCTGGCTCCCACCTTGCCCAATTCATGTAAAAAATTACTCTAGACATACTTTGGAGCTGCAGAACCCACAAAATGATACAGAGAAGCTAACCTCCTGCTGAGGAGAGTCCAGCAGGCCAGCAGCAAGCGGCCAGTGCATTGCCCTAGCAGACTAACCCAGCCCCACTTGAGCCAGAGGTCTTAGCCCCAGGGTGGCCTGAGCAGTCACTGGCTGGACAGACTTCGGATCACCAGCAGCTATGGCAGTTTTCAGAATTTTCAACCCATAAGATGCCAAGGACAAAGTAAAAGGTCAGTACAATGTGGATTTTGGGGCTTGGGAATTGGGAGTGCAACCTGGCCTTTGCCACAAGGATGAGAAACAGCTGAGATGCTGCTGCCATGCAGCTGCTGCCAAGTGGCAGCTTCAGCTACTGGTCTGCTTATTGTAGGGGTACTAAGCAACCAGTCTGAGGGGAAAGTGTTCTTGCTTTGACCTGCTTGGATTTGGATTGCTGTCTAGGGTAGAATTTCTGGAGCATGTGACCAGCTTCTAGAGCATGTGGAGACTTAGAGAGGGTACCCAACTAACAGCTCCAGCAGCTTCGAAAATGTCAGCATTTAGGACAAAGTTCCCCTGTCTGGTAGCAGAGTTCTATTATGGCAAAAAGCTCAAAAGTCAAGTAATTGAGGGGAAACATGAGCAAGGAAAGGAAGCAAAGCAAGCAGATCAATAGAACTTTGCACTCCTATTTTGGGGACAAGAAGGATCAAAGCATGGAACAGGAGGAAGGCAGCAAAGTCAGAATCCCTGCACCAAAAGATTCCAAGAAAAATATGAGCTGGTTACAGGCCATAGAGGAGCTTAAAAAGGATTTTGAAAATCAAATAAGAGAAGTATAGGAAAAATTGGGAAGAGAAATGAGAACAATGAAAGAAAATTAAGAAATGAGATTCAACAACCTGACTGAAGAAAATAACACTTTAAATAACAGACTAACTCAAATGGCAAAAGAAGCTCAAAAAGGCAATGAAGAGAAGAATGCCTTAAAGAGCCAAATGGAAATTTGCCAGATGGAAAAAAGAATCTCAAAAGCTCACCGAGGAGAATCATTCCTTCAGATTTAGATTGGAGCAAAGGGAAGCTAGTGGCTTTATGAGAAATCAAGAAGCTATTAAAAAGATCCAAACAAATGAAAGAATAGGAGGCAATGTGAAATATCTTATGGGAAAAACCACTGACCTGGAAAATAGACCCAGGAGAGATAATTTTAAAACTATTGGAATACCTAAAAGCCATGATCAAAAAAAGAACCTAGAAATCATCCTTCAAGAAATTCTCAAGGAAAAATGCCCTGATGTTTTAGAACCAGAGGGCAAAATAGAGATTGAAAGAATCCACCAATCACCTCCTGAAAAAGATCCCAAAAAGAAAACTCCTTAGAATATTATAGCCAGGTTCCAGAATTCTCAGATCAAGGAGAAAATATTACAAGCAGCCAGGAATAAACAGTTTTAATATTGTGGAAACACAATCAGAATAACTCAGGACCTGGCAGCTACTACATTGAGGGTCAAATGGCTTTGAATATGATATTCTGGTAGTCAAAGTAGCTGGGATAAAAACCAAGAATCACCTACCCAGCAAAACTGAGTATCACATTCCAGGAGAAAACATGGTCATTCAGTGGAATAGAGGACTTTCAAGCATGCTTGATGAAAAAACCAGAGTTGAATAGAAAATTTGACATTCAGACACAAGAAGCAAGAGAAACTTGAGAAGGCAAACAGGGAAAAGAAATCATAAGGAATAAAATCATAAATAATCAAAGTTGAACTACCTATATTCCTACATGGAAAAATGATAATTGTAACTTATGAAACTTTTCTCAGTATAAGAATAGCTGAAGGGAATCAAAATGTATATATGTGGGTATGTGTATGTGTACATATATATGTATATGTGTATATGTAAACATACATATATATGTCTATATAGGAGGGTATAAGGGTGTATGAATACATATATGAATGTGTGTATATATGTCTACAGGTATACATAGACAGAGGGCACAAGACCAATTGAATAGAAAGGGATGACACTTAAAAGGTGAAAGAGTAATATGATGAGAAGAGATGGGGAGAGACAGAATGGGGTAAGTTATCTCACATATGTGAGGCAAGGGAAAATTGTTACGATGGAGAGGGAGGTCAAGAAGGAAAAAGGGGATGAGTTAACCTTATTCTCATTAAATTTAGCTTAGGGAGGCAATGACATACACACTAAATAGGGCATATCACCCTACAGGAGAGTAGAGGCAAAGGGAAAGAGAGGGGGCATAATGAAAGGGAGGGCAGGCTGGTGGGGAGGGAAGTTGGAAGCAGCCACTTTTGAAAAAGGAAATGATCAAAGTAGAGAATAGAACAAGTGGAGGGGTGGGATAGGATTGAGGAAAATATAGTCAGTCTTCCAGAATATATCCACTATGGGAATGTTTTGTGTAGCTACTCATGTACAACCTATATTGAATTGCTTATCTTCCCAGTGAAGGTGGGTGACAAGGGAGGAGGGGAAAGAATCTAGAATCCAAAGTTTTAAAATCAAATGCTTATAATAATAATAATAATAATAATAATAATAATAGCTATCATTATTATTTTACATGTAACTGGGAAATGAGATATACAGGCACTGGAGCATAGAGATCCATGGAGCATAGAGATCCATGGAGCTCTCCTGGAAAGTTGAACGGGGAATGGGGTAAGATATGGGAGAAAGCAGATTGGAGGAGGGGATATTCAGTGGAACACTGTTTTGGGCTTGGTGGGTAGGGAAAATTGAGGAGAAAATTTGTAACTCAAAATCTTGTGGAAATGAATTTTATAAACTAAAAAATAGAAAAGAGAGAAAAAAGGTTCTGATCACATAGTAAAAAAGAGACTATGTAAAAATAACTACAATAAGCAACATATATATGTATGTATTTACATGCACACATATATTTCTATATTTTTTTTAAATTGCTGTTCATATCATCTGTTCTCAATTACCCTTTGTTGAGAAGATGGGAAGGTTCCTATGTGCAAGGCACTCTGCTAAGCACTTTACAAATTTAAACTCATCTGATGCTCACAACAACCTGGAAAGTATTATTATCCCCATTTTATTGATGGAGTCATTGAGGCAGATACTATTAATTTGAATTGTTGAAGATTATACATATAGCATCTGTCTAAACAGTATTTGAATGCAGATCTTCCTTATTCCAAATTCAGCTTTAACCATTATACATCCTAACTGCCTTTAATATATGTGATCTTGTTGTCCCCATTTAATAGAGATGAAAACTGAGGATAAGAGAAGTGACCCATTTAGAGTCATAGACCAAAGTGTTACTGTAGACACAATTAAAATATCCTTATTCAGGATTAAAACCTCCTTATTCCAAGATCCACATTTATTTCTCTATTCACTATAATAGCAATTAGGTAAACAAACAAACACAATAATAAATGAGATTTTTTTCAAAAATTCATATTTATTCAAACATGAAACTACCACATAATTTCCTTTTTAAATTATTTTTACTTATTTTGTTAAATATTTTCCAATTTCCTATTAAAAAATAATTCTGTGTTCCATATTCTTTCTATTTTTCCCACCCTTACTGCTCCCTGAGCAAGCAAGCAATTTGATATAGATTATACAGGTGAAGTCATACAAAACATATTTCCATAGTAATCATGTTGCAAAAGTGAGCACAAACCAAAGAAAAACACATAAAAAATTTAAAACTATGTGTCCATCTGCATTCGGAGTTCAGCAGAACTTTATTTTTTTATGATGGGTCCTTTAGAATTGTCTTGGATCATTGTCTTGATCAGAGTAGTTGTCTTACACAGCTGATCATCCTTACAATATTGTAGTTACTATTTATGTTTTCCTGGTTCTGCTCACTTTCCTTTGAATGAATTCATATAAGTCTTCCAATGTTTTCCTGAAAGCACCCTGCTTGTCATTTCTTAGAACACAATAGTATTCCATCACAATCACATAGCACAATTGTCTTAGCCATGCTCCAATTGATGAGTATCCCCTGGATTTCCAATTCTTTGACACCATAAAAAAAAAAAAAAGAGTTGCTATAAATATTTTGTACAAATTTTCTTTTTCTTTGATCTTTGTAATACAGTGCTAGGAGTAGTATTACTGTGTCAAAACATACAAAATTTTACATCCCTTTGAATGTAGTTCAAAATTATTTTCAAGAAGGCTTAGACTACAAAACTCAGTGGATTAGTGTCTCAATTTTTCCTCATTTCCTCTAACATTTACGTTCATTTTTTAAAAATTGGTCTTTATTAGTTTGTTTAATTTAGGTTACAAGGTTCAGTTCCACAATTCCTTGAGTTTCAAATTTTTTCTTCCTCCCTCCCTGCCCCCCACCCCCATGGTGGCATACAATCAAGTATAGGACCTGCAAATACTTTCACATTAGACATTAGTCAGGTTATAAAGAATGATTGTATCAGATGGAATGAACAATGGGAAAGAGGAAACAAAACCAAACAAGAAAAAGAGCAGGTAGTTTGCTTCAATGTGGATCCAAACAGTTCTTTCTTTGGATGTAGACATCTCTCTCCATCATGAGACTTTTGAATTATAACCCTGAATTGCTGAGAAGAGTCCAGTCTTTCAAAGTTGGTCATCATACATATGTTGTGTCTCTAATTGTGTACAAATTTCTCCTGGCTCTACTATTCTCACTCAGCATCAGTTTGTATAAGCCTCTCCAGGTAAATATGAAGTCCATCTGCTCCTCGTTTCTTATAGCACAATAGTATTCCATTACCTCCATATACCACAACTTGTTTACCCATTCTCCAATTGATGGGCACACCCTTAATTTCCAATTCTTTACCACCACAAAAAGAGATTTTATAAATATTTTTGTACATATGGGTCTTCCTACCACTTCTATGTTCTCTTTGGGATACAACCCTAGAAGTGGTATTGCTGGGTCAAAGGGTCAAATTCTTTATAGCCCTTTGGCCATAATTCCAGATTGCTCTCCAAAATGGTTGGATCAGATCACAACTTCATCAGCAATGTCTTAGTGTTCCAGCTTGTCCACATCCTCTCCAGCATTTGTCATTTTACTATTTTGTCATCTTAGCCAATCTGACTGGTGACATGTGCTACCTCAGAGTTGTTTTGATTTGCATTTCTCCAATCAATAATGATTTAGAGCATTTTATCTTACGGTTATAAATATCTTTAATTTCTTCCTCTGAAAACTGCCTGTTCATATAATTTGACCATATATAACTTGGGGAATGACTTGTATTCTTTTTTTTTGTTGTTTATTTTATTTTATTTCATTTATTTTTTTTTAACAAATGCTTTATTAACTTCTGTTTTACATCATTCATTTCTGCCAGATTTGGAGTTACAATCATTTCCCCCCATTATTCCCCTACCCAACCTCCCAGAATAGCAGTCCCACAAGATATCGCTTCCTCCAATCTGCTCTCTCCCATACCTTCTCCCATACCCCCATCGACTTTTCCATTAGAGGAAGATGAATCTTTCTGTCCCAATGCCTGCACATCTTATCTCTCAATTATAGGCTAAAGAGTATTAATAATAGTCTTATATATATATATTTGAAACATTTAATGTTACGACCTCGAATTTCAGATCCATTTCCTTCCTCCCTTGTCACCCATTCCTTCTTGGGATATAAGTAATTCAGTATATGTTGTACATGTCTAGCTATGCAAAACATTATCATAGTAGATATATTGTACAAGGCTGCTTACAATTCCCTCCCACTCATCCCACCCCCCACCTGGTCCATTCCCTACATGATCCTGTCCCTCTTCTATAGTGGGTACTTCCAACCTCCCCTCACCCCAAGGATGCCCTCCCATCCATCATCCCTCCTCTCATCCCCCTTCCCCCTATCCTGCTGCAGGTTGAGATATCCCATTTAGTATGTATGTCATTTTCTCCCTGAACCAAATTCAATGTGAATGTGGTTTTGCCTTTTTAGCCTTCCTTATTCTCCCCCTCCTTTGCAACCACTTCCCCTACATGAGATAGTTTACCCTACCATGTCTCTCCCCATCTCCTCTTGCCACTTTCCTCTCTCACCTCATAATTTCATCCCTTGAGTATTCTCCCTTCCCAACAAATTCAACCTATGCCCTCTATCCATATATAACTGTAACCATATACACACACATTCACATATGTATTCATATGACCACACCCCCTTCTTCCATTATTTTCATAGTGAGAAAGATATCATCAGTCACAGTTATTGCTTTTCCATATAGGAATGTAAATAGTTCAACTTTGATAAGTTCCTTTTGATTTCTTTTCCCTGATTACCTTCTCAGGCATCTCTTCCTTCTTGTGTCTGGATGTCAAATTTTCTATTCAATTCTGGTTTTTTCCTCAAGAATGCTTGAAAGTCCTCTATTCCACTGAATGACCATATTTTCCCCTGAAACAAAATACTCAGTTTTGCTGGGTAGGTGACCCTTGGGTTCATTCCCAGTTCTTTTGCCCTCTGGAATATCATATTCCATGCCCTTCGATCCCTCAGTGTAGAAGCTGCCAGGTCCTGGGCTATTCTGATTGTGTTTCCACAATATTGAAATTGTTTCTTCCTGGCTGCTTGTAGTATTTTCTCCTTGATCTGGGGATTCTGGAACCTGGCTATAATATTTCTGGGAGTTTTCTTTTTGGGATCTTTTTCAGGAGGTGATCGGTGGATTCTTTCAACCTCTATTTTGCCCTCTGGATCTAAAACATCAGGGCAGTTTTCCTTGAGAATTTCTTGAAGGGTGATTTCTAGGTTCTTTCCTTGATCATGGCTTTCAGGTAGTCCAATAATTTTTAAATTGTCTCTCCTGGATCTATTCTCCAGGTCAGTGGTTTTTCCCATGAGATATTTCACATTGCCTTCTAATCTTTCATTTGTTTGGATCTGCTTAACAGCATCTTGATTTCTCATAAAGTCACTAGCTTCCATTTGCTCCAGTCTAACTCTGAAGGAATGAACCTCCTCAGTGAACTTTTGAGATTCTTTTTCCATCTGGCAAATTCGACTTTTTAAGGCATTCTTCTCCTCATTGCCCTTTTGGGCCTCCTTTGCCATTTGAGTTAGTCTATTTTTTAAGGTGTTGTTTTCCTCAGTCAGGCTGTTGACCCTCATTTCATACTTTTCCTGCATCCTTCTCATTTCTCTTTCTAATTTTTCCTCCACTTCTCTTATTTGATTTTTAAAGTCCTTCTTAAGGTCCTCTATGGCCTGCAACCCGCTCATGTTTTCCCCTGGGGCTTTTGGAGCAGCACTTCTGACCTCACAGTCCTTTTCCTGCTCTATGCCCCCAAAATAGTAGTCTAGGGTTGCATTTTTCTGTTTCCTTTGCCTTGGCATGTTGCCACTTGATTGCTTGACTTTTGGGCTTGTTGCCACACTATGGCTTTAAGGCCAGCTAGAGGAATTTTCGTCCCGAACGTGTGGGGGGCAACTTCCGTTTCTGGCAAGCTGAAAACCCACCCACAACTTCCACCCTAGATCACAATCCAGATCCAGGGAGGTTAAAGCAAGAGCGATTACCCCCCAAGACTGATCGCTGGATCTCCCTACAAATTTGCAGGCTGGGAGCGGGATCTGCCTCTGAAAACTACAAAATGGTGTTTGTCCTCAGCGGCTTCTAGCCCCCAGGGGAGGGAGCTGACGCATTCCCTAATACCAGTCCCAAAGTCCATAGGACACTAACCTCTTACTTTGTCCCAGGCAAGTCTATGTTGATAGTTCTGGAATCGCCACAGCTCCTGGTGTTCTGGGCTTCCTCCAGCTGGCTGCTGGCCCTGCCACCCTGGGGCTAAAACCTCGGCTCATGAGGACCTGGGCTCGGCTAGGCTCAGCTCCTGCGCTCTGCTAGTGCTGCACGCTGCCAGGTCCCAGACCACTGCGCTGGTCCTTCCTGCAGGGCTGCTGGGCTGTCCTCAGCGGGAGTTTAGCTTCTCTGTGTCGTTCTGTGGGTGCTGGGGCTCCAGAAGTTGTTCAGAGTCCCCGTTTACATCGTTTGGGGGGAATGTGGGGGCAGAGTGGCTTGAATGAGCTGTTTCTACTCCGCCATCTTGGCTCCGCCCCCCGAATGACTTGTATTCTTATAGATTTGACTTAATTCTCTGTATATTTTAGAGATGAGTCCTTTATCAGAGACATAGGTTGTAAAAATTCTTTCCCAATTTTCCACTTCCCTCCTAATTCCAGTTACATTGGCTTTGCTTGTACAGAAGCTTTTCAATTTAATGTGATCAAAGTTATCCATTTTGCATTTTATATTGCTCTCTAATTCTAGTTTGGTCATAAAATCTTCCCTTCTCCCCATATCTGCGAAGTAAACTATTCCTTGATTTCCCAGATTGCTTACAGTATCAGCCTTTATACCAAGATCATGCACTGATTTAGACTTGATTTTGGTCTATGCCCAGTTTCTGCCATTCTAGTTATCCCAGCAGTTTTTGTCAAATAGTGAGTTTTTGTCCCAAAAGCTGGGGTCTTTGGGTTTATCAAACAATTGATTACTATAGTCATTGAATTCTGAGTCTCCTGTACCCAATCTATTCCATTGATCCACTACTCTATTCCTCAGCCACCACCAAGTTGTTTTGAGGATTGCTGCTTCATAGTATAGATTAAAATCTGGTATAGCTAGTCCACCACCCCTAGCATTTCTTTTCATTAATCCCCTTGATATTCTGAACCTTTTGTTCTTCCAAATGAATTTTGTTACTATTTTTTTCTAGCTCTCTAAAGTAGCTTTTTGGTAAATTGATTGGTATAGCACTAAATATATAATTTAATTTAGGTAAAATTGTCCTTTTTATCATAGTAGCTTGATACAAGCAATTGATGTCTTTCCAATTAGTTAGATCAGATTTTATTTGTGTGAAACTCATTTTGTAGTGGTGTTCATATTGGTCCTGGGTTTGTTTTGGCAGGTAGATTCCCAAATATTTTATAATGTCTACAGTAACTTTAAATGGGATTTTTCTTTCTATATCTTGCTGTTAAATTTTATTAGAAATATACAGGAATGCTTAGGATTCATGTGGGTTCATTTTGTATCCTGCAACTTTGCCAAATTTATTTATTGTCTCAAGTAGTTTTTTATTTGATTCCCTAGTGTTCTCTAAGTATATCATCATATCATCTGCAGAGAGTGATAGCTTGTTCTCTTCTTCACAAAATTTGATCCTTTGCTTTCTTTTTCTTCTCTAATTGCTACTGCTAGAATTTCTACTACCAGATTGAATAAGAGGGGTGATAGAGGACATACTTGTTTCACCCCTAATCTTATTGGAAATGCTTCTAGCTTATCTCCATTACATATAATACTTGCTGACAGCTTTAAATAGATGCTAACTATTAATTTAAGGAAGGGTTCATTTATTTGTATGCTTTCTAGTGCTGTTAATAGCAATGGATGTCATATTTTGTCAAAAGCGTTTTCTGTATCTATTGAGATAATCTTGTAGTTTCTGCTAGTTTTATTGTTGATATGATCAATTATATTGATGGTTTTCCTAATTTTAAACCATGTTTGAATTCCTGGAATAAATCCTACCTGATCAAAGTGTATTATTCTTGTGATAAGTTGCTGTTGTCTTTTTGCTATTATTTTATTCAAAATTTTTGAATCTATATTCATGAGGGAAATTGGTCTATAATTTTCTTTCTCTGTTTTATCTCTTCCTGATTTAGATATAAGTACCATATTTGTATTATGAAAAGAATTTGGTAGGACTACTTTTTCACTAATTTTCCCGAATAGTTTGTAAAGTAGTGGCATCAATTGTTCTTTAAATGTTTGATAGAATTCACTAGTAAATTCATCTGGCCCTGGAGATTTTTTTCCTAGGGAGTTTGCTGATGGTTTGCTTGATTTCTATTTCAGAGATGGTGCTATTTAAGTAATTTACTTCCTCTTCAGTTAATCTGGGCAATTTATATTTTTGTAAATATTCATCCATTTCACTAATATTGTCAAATCTATATGCATACAACTGGGCAAAATAATTCCTGATTATTGTTTTAATTTCCTATTCATTGGAGGTAGATTCACACTTTTCATTTTTGATGCTCATAATTTGGTTTTATTCTTTCTTTTTTTTATCATGTTGACTAAGGGTCTCTCAATTTTATTGTTGTTTTCATAAAACCAACTCTTGGTTTTATTTATTAATCAATAGTTTTCTGAATTTCAATTTTATTAATCTCTCCTTTGTTTTCCATTATTTCTAATTTAGTATTTAATTGAGGATTTTTAATTTGTTCTTTTTCTAGCTTTTTCAATTGCATGCTGAATTCATTGACCTGCCTTTTCTCTAATTTATTCATATATACACTCAGGGATATAAAACTTCCCCCAAGAACGGCCTTTGCTACATCCCACAAATTTTATGTTGTCTCATTATTGTCATTCTCTTGAATGAAGTTACTGATTATTTCTATGATTTCTTTTTTGATGCACTCATTCTTTAGGATTAAATTGCTTATTTTCCAATTAGTTTTTAGTCTATCTTTCCATGGACTTTTATTTCGTATGATTTTTATTGCATCATGATATAAGAATGATGCATTTAATATTTATGCCTTGCTGCACTGAATTGTGAGGTTTTTATGTCCTAGTACATGGTCGATTTTTGTGTCTGTGCCATGTACCACTGAGAAGAAGGTATCCCCATTCAGTTTTCTCCAGAGATCTATCATACCTACCCTCTCTAAAATTCTATTCACCTCCTTAACTCCTTTCTTGTTTATTTTGATTTATCAAGTACAGATTGGGGAGATTAAGGTCCCCTACTAGTATAGTTTTGCTATCTATTTCTTCCTCTAATTCCCTTACCTTCTCCTCTAGGAGTTTGGATGCTATAACACTTGTTGCATATATGTTACACAATGATATTGCTTCATTCTCTTGTTTTCTTTTATTTTTCATTAAACAAATGCTTTACCTAATTCTGGTTTACATAATTCATTTTCACCAAATTTTAAGTTAAAAATTTTCCCCCATTTTTCCCTATCCACCACCCCAGAATAGCAGTCCCACTAGATATCCCCTCATGCAATCTGCTCTCTTCCATATCTTCTCCCATACCCCCTTGGACTTTGCCATTAGGGCAAGGTGAATTTCTGAGCCCCAGTGCCTGGACATCTTATGAAACATTGAATTTTAAAACTTCGATTTTCAGATCCATTCCCTTCCTCCCTTGTCACCCACACCCTCTGAGAAGATAAGCAATTCAGCATGTGTTGTACATGTATAGCTATACAAAACATTACCATAGTAGATCTATTTTAAAAGACTGCTTATATTTCCTTCCCACCCATCTCACCTCCCACCTGGCCCATTCCCTAGTTTGATCCTGTCCCTCTTTGAAAGTGGGTACTTCCAACTTCCCCTCCCACTAGAATGCCCTCCCCTCCACCCTCCCTCCTCTCATCCCCCTTTCCCCTACTCTCCTACAGGGTGAGATATCCCATTTATTATGTATGTGATTCTCTCCTTGAGCCAACTTCAATGAGAATATGGTTTTGCCTTTTTGCCTTCCTGTTCTTCCCCTCCCCTGCAATTACTTCCCCTTGCCTCTTCTACATGAGATAGTTTACCCTACCCTGTCTCTCCCCATCTCCTCTTGCCACTTTCCTCTCTCACCTCTTGACTTCACCCCTTAAAAATCATGCCTTCCCATCAAATTCAACCTGGGCCCTCTATCCATGTATACCTGTAAACATATGCCCATACACCCTTCTTCAATTATTTTCATAATGAGAAAGGTTTCATCAGACATAGTTATTGTTTTTCCATGTAGGAATGTAAATAGTTCAACTTTGATAAGTTCATAGTGATTTCTTTTCCCTGTTTACCTTCTCAAGCATCTCTTGCTTCTTGTATCTGAATGTCAAATTTTCTGTTCAACTCTGGATTTGTTCCTCAAGAATGCTTGAAAGTCCTCTATTCCACTGAATGACCGTATTTTCCCCTGAAACATGATACTCAATTTTGATGGGTAGGTGATTCTTGGTTTGAATCCCAGGTCCTTTGCCCTGCAGAATATCATATTCCATGCCCTTAAGTCCCTCAGTGTAGAAGCTGCCAGATCCTGTGTTAACCTGATTGTGTTTCCACATTACTGAAATTGTTTCTTCCTGGCTGCATTTTCTCCTTGATCTGGGAGTTCTGGAACCTGGCTATAAGATTCCTAGGAGTTTTCTTTTTGGGATCTTTTTCAGGAGGTGATCTGTGGATTCTTTCAACCTCTATTTTGCCCTCTGGAGCTAACACATTAGGGCAATTTTCCTTGAGAATTTCTTTAAGGATGATTTCTAGGTTCTTTCTTTGATCATGGCTTTCAGGTAGTCCAATAATTTTTAAATTGTCTCTCCTGTGTCTATTTTCCAGGTCAGTGGTTTTTCCCATGAGATATTTCACATTGCCTTCTATTCTTTCATTTGTTTGGATCTGTTTAACAGCATCATGATTTCTCATGAGGTCACTAGCTTCCATTTGCTCCAGTCTAACTCTGAGGGAATGAATCTCCTCATTGAGCTTCTGAGATTCTTTTTCCATCTGGCAAATTCGGCTTTGTAAGGCATTCTTCTCCTCATTGCCTTTCTCAGCCTCTTTTGCCATTTGAGTTAGTCTATTTTTTAAGGTGTTATTTTCCTCAGTCAGGCTGTTGACTATCATTTCATGCTTTTCTTGAATCTGGCTGCTCCCTGCAGGGCTGCTGGGCTGTCTTCAGGAGGATGTTAGCTTCTCTGTGTCGTTCCGTGGGTGCTGGGCTCCATAAATTGTTCAGATTCCCCTTTCACATTGTTGGAGGTGGTGTGTGGAGGAGAACCTTGAAAGTGCCGTTTCTACTCCACCATCTTGGCTCCACCACCCCCCAGGACCTTCTTTCACATTCTATTGCTTCATTCTCAATGCTGACTTTTAGAAGTATATTATTTCTGGCCAAGATGTCGGAGTAGGAACAGCTTGTCCAAGCCACTCTGCCCCCAGATTCCCCCCAAACTATGTAAAAGGGGACTCTGAACAATTTCTGGAGCCCCAGCACCCACAGAACGACACAGAGAAGCTAACCTCCCACTGAGGACAGCCCAGCAGCCCTGCAGGAAGGACCAGCACAGCTTTCAGGGACCTGGCATCGCGCAGAGCTCTGGGAGCCGAGCCAAGCCCAGGTCCCTGTGAGGTGAGGTTTTAGCCCCAGGGCGTCACGGCCAGCAGCCAGCTGGAGGAACCCCAGAACACCAGGAACTGTGACGGCTCCAGAATTATCAACATAGACATGCCTAGGACAAAGTAAGAGGTTAGTGTCCTATGGACTTTGGGACCGGTATTTGGGGAATGCATTGGCTCCCTCCCCTGGGGGCTAGAAGCTGCTGAGGAGACATGCCATTTTGTAGTTTTCAGAGGCAGCTCCAGCTCCCAGCCTGCAAATTGTAGGGAGATCCAGCGATCCATCTTGGGGGGGTAATCACTCTTGCTTTAACCTCCCTGGATCTGGATTGTGATCTAGGGTGGAAGTCGTGGTTGGGTTTTCAGCTTGCCAGAAACGGAAGTTGCCCCCCACACGTTCGGGACGAAAATTCCTTTATCTGGCCTTAAAGCCATAGTGTGGCAACAAGCCCAAAAGTCAAGTAATTAAGTGGCAACATGTCAAGGCAAAGGACACAGAAAAATACAACCCTAGACTACTATTTTGGGGGCATAGAGTGGGAAAAGGACTGTGAGGTCAGAAGTCCTGCTCCAAAAGCCACAGGGGAAAACATGAGCGGGTTGCAGGCCATAGAGGACCTTAAGAAGGACTTTAAAAATCAAATAAGAGAAGTGGAGGAAAAATTAGAAAGAGAAATGAGAAGGATGCAGGAAAAGTATGAAATGAGGGTCAACAGCCTGACTGAGGAAAACAACACCTTAAAAAATAGACTAACTCAAATGGCAAAGGAGGCCCAAAAGGGCAATGAGGAGAAGAATGCCTTAAAAAGTCGAATTTGCCAGATGGAAAAAGAATCTCAAAAGTTCACTGAGGAGATTCATTCCTTCAGAGTTAGACTGGAGCAAATGGAAGCTAGTGACTTTATGAGAAATCAAGATGCTGTTAAGCAGATCCAAACAAATGAAAGATTAGAAGGCAATGTGAAATATCTCATGGGAAAAACCACTGACCTGGAAAATAGATCCAGGAGAGACAATTTAAAAATTATTGGACTACCTGAAAGCCATGATCAAAGAAAGAACCTAGAAATCACCCTTCAAGAAATTCTCAAGGAAAACTGCCCTGATGTTTTAGATCCAGAGGGCAAAATAGAGGTTGAAAGAATCCACAGATCACCTCCTGAAAAAGATCCCAAAAAGAAAACTCCCAGAAATATTATAGCCAGGTTCCAGAATCCCCAGATCAAGGAGAAAATACTACAAGCAGCCAGGAAGAAACAATTTCAATATTGTGGAAACACAATCAGAATAACCCAGGACCTGGCACCTTCTACACTGAGGGATAGAAGGGCATGGAATATGATATTCCAGAGGGCAAAAGAACTGGGAATGAACCCAAGGGTCACCTACCCAGCAAAACTGAGTATTTTGTTTCAGGGGAAAATATGGTCATTCAGTGGAATAGAGGACTTTCAAGCATTCTTGAGGAAAAAACCAGAGTTGAATAGAAAATTTGACATCCAGACACAAGAAGCAAGAGATGCCTGAGAAGGTAATCAGGGAAAAGAAATCAAAAGGAACTTATCAAAGTTGAACTATTTTCATTCCTATATGGAAAAGCAATAACTGTGACTGATGATATCTTTCTCACTATGAAAATAATGGAAGAAGGGGTGTGGTCATATGAATACATATGTGAATGTGTGTGTATATGGTTACAGTTATATATGGATAGAGGGCATAGGTTGATTTTGTTGGGAAGGGAGGGTACTCAAGGGATGAAATTATGAGGTGAGAGAGGAAAGTGGCAAGAGGAGATGGGGAGAGACATGGTAGGGTAAACTATCTCATGTAGGGGAAGTGGGTGCAAAGGAGGGGGAGAATAAGGAAGGCTAAAAAGGCAAAACCACATTCACATTGAATTTGGTTCAGGGAGAAAATGACATACATACTAAATGGGATATCTCAACCTGCAGCAGGATAGGGGAAGGGGGATGAGAGGAGGGATGATGGATGGGAGGGCATCCTTGGGGTGAGGGGAGGTTGGAAGTACCCACTATAGAAGAGGGACAGGATCATGTAGGGAATGGACCAGGTGGGGGGTGGGATGAGTGGGAGGGAATTATAAGCAGCCTTGTACAATATATCTACTATGATAATGTTTTGCATAGCTAGACATGTACAACATATACTGAATTACTTATATCCCAAGAAGGAATGGGTGACAAGGGAGGAAGGAAATGGATCTGAAATTCGAGGTCGTAACATTAAATGTTTCAAATATATATATAAATACTATTATTAATACTCTTTTGCCTATAATTGAGAGATAAGATGTGCAGGCATTGGGACACAAAGATTCATCTTCCTCTAATGGAAAAGTCGATGGGGGTATGGGAGAAGGTATGGGAGAGAGCAGATTGGAGGAAGCGATATCTTGTGGGACTGCTATTCTGGGAGGTTGGGTAGGGGAATAATGGGGGGAAAATGATTGTAACTCAAAACCTGGCGGAAATGAATGATGTAAAACAGAAGTTAATAAAGTATTTGTTTAAAAAAAAAAAAGAAATGTCTGGAAATCTGTTATATTGTTGAATGACCATCTCCTTGCCTGGAGTAATATGGTCAGTTTCACTGGGTAGGTGATCCTTGGTTGTAATACTAGCTCTTTTGCCTTGCAAAACAATGTATTCCCCTTCCTCTGATCTTTCAGTGTAGAGGCTGCCAGATCCTGTGTGATCCTCACTGCAGTTCCTTGATATTTGAATTGTTTCTTTCTGGCTGCTTGTAGTATTTTCTCCTTTACCTGGTAGTTCTGGAATTTGGCCACAACATTTTTCGAAATTTTCAATTTGCAATCTCTTTCAGGAGGTGTCTGGTGGATTCTCTAGATCTGTATTTTACCCTCTGTTTCTAGTATCTCAGGGAAGTTTTCCTTGATGAGATCTTAGAAAATGTTGTCCAGGCTCATTTTTTCATCATGATTTTTCTGGTACACCTATGTCAGTTATTTTTCCATTGAGATATTTTACCTCTTTTTCTAATTTTTCATTCTTGATGTTTTCTTTGACTAATTCTTGGTTCCTCATAGAGTTATTTGCTTTGATTTGTTTGATTCTAGTTTTTTGCAAATTATTTTCCTTGGTTAGTTTTTGGGGCTCTTTTTTCCATGTCACATATTTTTCTTTTTAAAGAGCTGTTTTCTTCATTGTAATGTTTTTTTCTAATTTTGCAATTTTGATTTTAAAAGAATTATTCATTTTATCTCCTATCTCTCTCATTTGGTTTTCAAAGTTCCTTTTGAGCTCATCTAGGAATGCTTTCTGTGCTTGGGACCAGTTCCCTGTTGAGGCTTCAGCTGTGGGTGAGGAGTTAACACCGTTGCCCTCTGAATTTGGTTCCTCCTTCTCACAATAGTAGGACTCCAGAGTCTTTGTCTTTGCAGTCTGCTTTTTACCTATTTTGAGGCAGGGTCCTAGCCACTCTCTTCCTCTAGGGTTCCCAAGCCTTTACTGTTTAAGGTTTTACCCTGTGGCAATAATTACTATGTTCTCAGGGTTAGAGTGGGGTATTGGAGCAGCTGGGTTCACTCTGCCATCCTAGTCCCAGGAGGTCCAGATAGGGGCTTTTTAAATTTCTGGGCTGTGGATTGGCAGTCCCAGGAGTAGTTGCTGCCCCTGTCAGGTGTCCTGCATTTGATTCTTACCTTGCTCCATCCAGTCCCAGCCCTTCGTTGCTAGGCCTGGCTATGGCCCTTGTGGTTGGTGGGACAACTTGCCAACATGTTGATCAGGTCTCATTCCCTGCCTGCCTCTCTCTGCACACTGCTGGGTCCCAGCCTGTCTCTCTCTTAACATTTGCCTTCTTCTGTCATAAAGGACAATCTAATCGTGTAAGGTGGCTTGTCAGACTTGTTTCAATTTGCATTTCTATAACCAATAGTTATTTAGATACTTTTTTCATGTGAATATTTATAGCTTCAATTTCTTCTTCTGTAAACATTCTGTGCATTTCATCTAGCTATTTATCAACTGGGAAATAACACTTATTTTTATAAATTTGGTATAGTTCCCTAGATATTTGATTAATGAGACCTTTATCAGAGAAACTTGCTGCAATTTTCTTTCCCAGTTTCCTGTTCTCCTTATAATTTTGGCTGCATTAGTTTTTGGTTTTGGTTTTTTTTGTTTGTTTGTTTTTTGTTTTTTTGTTTTTTTTTGTAGAAGCTTTTTAACTTCATGTATCTGAAATTATATATATTTACTTTCCATAACCCTCTGTATCCCTTGTTTGGCCATAAACTCTTCCCTTTTGCATCTGAGAGGTATATTTTTTCCATGATTTTGTAATTTAATTATATCACCCTTTATATCTACATCAGTTATTCTAGAGATCTGTACATTCTAGACCCAGTTCTATCATGCTACCTTGTGGTTACCTGAGGACCATACTCCTTTGTTTTTACTCTCTAACCTGATTTCTCTCCAAAGATGCCTAAATCCATTTATACAAGTGTTTTAAACTGGAAAGGAAATAATTATTTGGTAAATATGTCAGAGAGAGCTGTGTGCAAGTCCTGTTCAGCAAAGTACAATAAAAACTTTAGTGGTTCACCCTATTTACTGATACCTTTAGGATGAATGCTTTAATGAAAATATAATTTATTTTTTTCACTTTTTATTCCCCTCCCCCTATGTATCTGTGGTGAAATAAATGGAGCTTTTTAATTTGAAAAAAAAAACAAAACGAAAGATTTAGTAATTTTAATGCCATGTAATCTCTGTATGAGTTAAGTATGTGATCATGAAGCCCAATGAGAAAATATATTTTAAGGATCCATTAATGAATACATAGGTTCCAAATCTAAGAACTTAACAGTCTGGTAAACTGTTGAGGTCAGATGTCAAAAAACATTCTTTGCCCTGTTTTTGAAGTACATTTTTGAAGAGGCACTGACAAATAAGTGTATTGAGAGGAGGTTGACTGAATTTGTAAAAAAAACTGAAAACCATGCCTTATATTGATCATTTAATAGAAATGTGGATATTTGTCCTGTAGAAGAGAATATTTTCCAAGTGTGAGTGGGGAGGAACAGTCCTGTTATTTTGAAATGCTTTAAGGTCATCATGCAGAAGGATTATGTTCACCCTGCTTAGACTCAAACAGTAAGCCTATTAATAATGAATACAATGACACAGAAACAGGTTTCAGATCATCAGAAGAACTTTTTTGAAAAATTATTATTTGTATCTCAAGCACCATAGGCCATCAAAGAATAGCTGCATATTTTAGACTCATTTTGATCTTCTCTTTGTAACCACAGTGCTTAAATCACAGTATACAGAACACAAGAAGTAACTGATGAATTCTTATAGCATTGTCTTCAATAATATGATATTTTGAGATTTCTTTCAATTTCAAGAGTCTATAGTCTTATACTAGAATAATTCAGTCACCAAACTTTTCTTAAGTGCTTACCATATGTCAGGAACTATGTTAAATGCTGTTAATAAAAATAAAAGTAGAAAGAAAAACAGGTCTTAGCATTAAGAAGTTTGAATTCTACTTGGGGAAAACAGCATATAAAAAGAAGCTGAAAGTGGGGAGGGCAGAGTGGATGAAGTGTCTCCAAAAGGTCATGATAGAAAAATTCCAGAGAATCAGAGAGGAATGAAGACAAGACTGCCCTGAGTGTTTTCCTTAAAATGGAGATTCTGGGAGGAACCAGACAATTTGAGGAAAGGATCTTATGGGCAGAGTGTATTTGAAGTGTGTGAAATGAAAAGCTGGAGTAAATTTCTTTTTTTTTTTTTTTAAAGTAATTGGGGTTAAGTAACTTGCCCAAGGTTACACGGCTAGGTTTTTGTTTGTGCGGATTAAGTGTCGGAGGCCGGCTCCAAACTCAGATCCTTCTGATTCCAGGGCCGGCTCTCTATTCACTGCGCCACCTAGCCGCCCCTGGAGTAAATTTCTAGTATGAAAAAGATTCTGTGGTATGGATGTTCATTATCACTGCTATTACTTGTTATTGTACTAGAAATTCTAGATACAACAATAAGACAAGAAAATGAAATTGAAGAAATAAAAATAGGCAATGAAGAAAGAAAATTATCAGACTCTGTAGATGATATGATATACTTAGAGAACTTTAGAGAATCAACTGAAAATTAACATAAATTATTAGCCATCAACAACTTGAGTAAATTTGCATCATATAAAATAAACCATATAAATAATTGGCATACACACATATTTACAGATAACCAAATACCTTCTGAGTATAATTTCCAAATCCAAAAACAAAAGTCTTACCTGTACTGATGAAGATCCAAAAGGTTCCTTTCCCAAGGCATCTTTCAAATGCCTTTTGGTGAGACGTGCTGGGAACAGTCTTCTCTCTTAAAGAATCAAGGGAGGAAAACATTTCATAGTATCCTATAAATGTCTTTTTTTTTTCCATTGTAGGATATGTGGCAAAGCAGAGTATTTAATATGTAAAGATTAGTATTAGTTGATGGTGATTAATATATTATCACAAATGATAATATGAAGAGAGATGAATTCCAATGATTCTCTTTCTAAGGTGCAAGTATAGCTAAGGCTTAACTAATCTTACATTTATTCCAATGAAAGAAAATTTCAAGATGGCAAAAGCATTTAGATTGTTCTTTAGCATTTACAAAAAATGCATTTGACTATTAAGGGAGAATATGTGCATGCACACAAGCATGTGGACACACACACAGTATTGCTACTGTTCTTCCAAGATAATTTTTCATCTAATCCATATTTTTGCAGAGAATTAATAAGCTTTCTTAAATAGTTTTCTTTTACAATATTTGACTAGAAATGTCAAACCAATGCTTCAAGCATTAAATACCTTCACAAATTGGGCACAGAAGTTGAATTTCCCCCAGGTTTAAGCACATTTCTCAGCATGTAATGAAACCCATCTTGTTAGCTAGAGGTCTAACATGTTAAATGTGGTATGGTAAACAAAGCTTATAAGAGCACACAGCTGCATTTTCATTTTCTTACCACTACAGGACAATAGTATTTCAAAGCTGCAAACAACTTTTCTTTGTGACTGATGTCACCACTATTTAGCCCTCTGAGGTTAGCATTTATTGATTCTGCTTTTACTTTGATTGGATCTTACCTACCTCGGTGCTTCAGTAAATTGAAACCTTCTGCAGTTCATGGAAGAAAGCTAAGAGCAAGGCTTTGAGAAAATGTACACTGACCTCAATTTGTTTCAGACTATATTGGTAAAATTATTGTCGTAAGGTTGCAGAAGTGACCTTAACAGTATTTGGGTAAATTCAGACCTCAACATCATTGAGTAATGATAAGATTATAGCTCTATTTATAACATGTAAAATTATTTCCCACATTAAAATATAAATATTACTTTTAAAGCATATTTTTGTCATTATAAATAATCAAATCAAGAAAAAGAAATGGAGTAGATGGTGGAGAAGTGATTCAGAGATAGAATGAACCTCAAAATGTATCTAGTCAAAAGACTTCATTTTACAAATAAGAAAAGTAAGTCCAATGTTAAGTGACTTGTCCAATGATGTAACATGGCTAGAAAATAGTAAATCTAGGTTTTGGGGGGAAATCAAGTTTTCTCACTTCAAATTTAGTGTCCTTTGTTTATGGTGCTGGTTTTTACTGCATAGATATCTTGATTTCTTCTGATCTCTCTTCTGGATCTTTTAAAAAATTATCCCTTCCTTTCTTCCTATCTTTTTGCTATAATTCCTCATCATCTTCTATCATCACCACCACCACCACAACGCTCATTGTTGTTGTCATCATCATCATTATCATTCATTCATTCACTGAAGAATTCTGTAGGGGAAAGAAGAGTGGGCATAGACCCAAAAGACATATGTTTGAAACCAATGTCCCATGAATAAGTATTGTAGACAAATCATAGAATCACAGAAGCTCTAAAGCAAAAGGGACCTCTGAACTCATACCTGACTATTATTGCTTTCTACAATGTACAAAGCAAATGATTCAACTTCTGCTTGTAAACTTCTAGTGATGAAGAGCATATTATGTGGGCCATTTCCTCTCCATCAATGTAATTCACTGTTAAATCCTAGGGATAGAAAAGCAATTCCATCCTGGAAAAATCTCATCACAGTCCTGTTACTGACTTTTCTGGATTTCAAAACCATATACCCTTTATTTCCATACTGCCCTGGAACTTTCATCACAGCGTCTTCACCTTAGAATAGCCTACCAGTCTCACTGCCAGTTCAAACTTGGTATTTTCCTTCACCAAAGCCTGTCCCTCTCCTCTTCAAGAGTTTACATTCTGTGAAAGGGCTCAGGCTCAGATGATTTCATCCCCTTCTTGGCCTTAGTCCTGATTTTCTTTGGATTTCAAAACCATGCCACAGTGGTAGATATCTTAATCCTCTTCCCTCTTCTCTAGCTCAAATCAAGTTTTTCAATTCCTCTTTGCATTTTTTGTTCCGTATTAGAATTGTAAGCACTTTGATTTCAGGTACTGTTTTTTTTTGTTTGATTTATATACCTAGTACTTATAATAAGCACTTAATCCATGGTTATTTCTTTGCTTAAAAGAAATAGGAAACCATGGATTTTCTATCCTAAATGATATGGTGGAAAATAATCCTTTCGATATTTTTGTTTTGTCTAAAAGTTTTAGTTAAATGTCCTTGTAACTGGATCCTCCATATTCTTCCTTCGACCTAACTTGAGACAATAATTGAGTAGTAAGTATAATTTGATTAAATGCAAGAAAATAGTCCTTTAATTGGGTGGATTTTCATCATCAGGGACCTAATTTCTCTCCATGTCACCTCACAGCACATAAGGATAACCTGTGCTAATATGCTTAGAAGGACAGAAAAGAATGGAAATAATTTTTTAAAGACAATTAATGAAACACTGTAAGTTATTTCTCTTTTCTATTTGCATATCACTCTGTGATATTTACCTGTAGTGAACTTGAATTTTTTCACATTTAAGGGAAACTGCATCTCCCCCCTACACACACATCTGAAAAAAAAAAAAAGTAGTGAGAGTTGCTAGGAAGGAAGGAAGGAAGAAGGAAGGAAAGAAGGAAGAAAGAAAGGGAAGGAAGGAAGAAGGAAGGAAAGAAGGAAGAAAGAAAGGAAAGGAAGGAAGGAAGGAAGGAAGGAAGGAAGGAAGGAAGGAAGGAAGGAAGGAAGGAAGGAAGGAAGGAAGGAAGGAAGGAAATAAAGGGGGAAATGAATGGAGCACAAACTAGTTATGCCCTGGCTACTAAGCTCACTAGTACATAGAAATGAAAACTAGTACCATGATTAGAGTCTTAGATAGGCATCTCTGGAGACTATGATTATCACCTGAGGGTATGACCTGATAATTGGTAAAGTTCACTTTAATTAATTTGGGAAAATAACTATTTTAAACAAAAAGCTAAAGTTATTTTACTGGGAAGATTTTTTAAATTTTGTTTTAGTTAGAACAGTGTGTATACCTTAATCAGTCAATCACAGCACTATGTCAATGATTCATTGATTGAGTTCTCCTTTTAGAAACTGTAGACACATTTAGCCATACACAAAATTGAGCAATACAGCCTTAAGGGGAATAAAAGAAATCAGCATTTACTGGGTTAATTTAAAAATTTCCCCAGGACGAAGGTGTTTTTCATATTAAGACACTTAAAAATAGAAAGTCAGCTTTACTTCTATTTTATTTGACCTTCCATATTGTTTGGGGCTATGAAGTCTCAGTTCACATTATGTCAATCAACTGAAATCAGATCATATCTCATGTTAAGAAATATGATTGATGCAGTATGACAAGATGCAGCCAAATATAACACATTATCTTCAAAATATGAAAAAGGTTTGACTTGGAAGGTGGATCATAACTCTCTAAAGTTTTCTTTATTATGGGTAAAAGAGGTTTATACTCAAATCAGAGTCAAAATTAGTTTTGCCCAGGGATGGTAACAGTAATTAAAAAAAAAAAAGTCTAGAACTACTTTCCCTATTTTTTAGGTAATATAAAAGTCTTATCATAAAGGCCATCCCAATTCATAACTGCTTGATATTTAATTTTTAAAAATACCTTTAAATATTATGTAACAAATTGTTTTTCTGGGGTTTTTTGTTTTTGTTTTTGCAAGGGGAAGATCTGGTCCAAGGCATGTAGAAGCAAGTATTAAGCATATTTCATAGATATTAAATTTTATCAAATTTAGAATGAAATAGAATAAACTTTTATGTGGATATTTTATAATTGTACTTACTTTTTTTTTGAAAACTGAATCATCTATAAATATCTATGTAGGTATTTAGGAACTATAGGAAATATAAAATGCATATGCAAGATTGTGGTCTTTTTCAGTTCTATGATGATCACCCCAAGTAGTTTGAAATAAGTTCTTAAATCGCACATTATAGAAAATGTAAAAGACAATAAACTCTTGAGAATACCTAGGGCAAAATTGTCATCCAGATGAAGATACTGAGGCACAATAAAGTCGTAATTAGCCAAAATCTTATTTACTTCCTAAAAATCACTGTTCAGAAATTATATCCATGTTGATTTTTAATTGACATATTTATTTTAACTGAAATATCATTCCTTAACATGAATATTTTAATTAAAACATTGCTTTTTAATTGATATATAGAGCCTAATTGACAATACCTCTGTGGTAATATTAGAATCAAATATATAGAAGTTTATTTATACTTTACTTATTTTATTGACAGGACTGCAGATGGTACATTTTTGTACTATTCAAGCTTAAGCAATTAAGTTTCAGTCATTTTACTATCATTTGAAATATACTATAGACATTATTGAGTTATGAAATTCTACAAAAGCATCTAGGCAGTACAATGGATGGAGCACTGGACCAAGAGTTAAGAAGGCCTGAATTCAAATCCAACCTCTGATACTTACTGCATCTGTGATCCTGGGCAGGGCACTCTATTCATATCAGTTTCCTCAATGGTAAAATGGAGATAAAAGCAGCATCTGACTTCCAGGATATTGCAAGGCTCAAATGAGATAATATTTTTAAAACAAACCAAAAAAAGTTATTTGTGTAGAGCCCGGCAAGTAGTAGGTGTTATACAAATATTTATCTTCTTTCTCTAAGAGTCAAGATATAATTTAATTCATCTGATGCCTCAAATTCCTCAAAATTATTTCATGATTTAGAGAAAGGGAAGGAGAGACTAGAGAGAGAGACTCAGTTGCAAGAGTAAAAATAGCTAAATTCTGATTATGAAAACCTAGAATGTTAATGGAATGGGAAACAACATAAATTTGTAATGAACTAGAAAGGGCACCATTATATTCTTATCTAGACCTGATCAAAATGGAAGGCAAGCTATTAAAACTTTATTGGGATGGTGAGCTTATTCTCTCTCCTGTAGTTGAGTACTGTCATACATTCAGCAAGCTGACATTTTAGGAAGTCTCTATGAACTACAACAACAATAATAATAATGATATCTTGGTTTTATAGTGCATTTGTCTTCCAAGGAGTGCTGAGTATTCTTACACATTGCCTCCTTTATTCTAACAATGTTCTTATGAGGAAAGTAAAGTCAGGCATTATCTTCCCCACTTACAAGAGACTTAAGGAAGCAAAGTGAAACTAAATGTCTAATTCACAAGGATGCCACTGTATAAGTTAGGTTCTAGGTATCCTGATTCCTAGTAGCATACAATTTGCAATGGACTGCATAACCTTGTACTTTTTTTTGCTACTAGAAGATTAAAGTAATGATGAGATGACCACTTATCAGATATATGATAAAGAGGATACTGACCCAGGCATGGTTTGGACTAAGACTCTTATGTTCCTTCCAATGCTGAATCACTATGATTTTTAACGTAAAATATTACATTATCTTATAACCTAAAATTTTTAAAAACTATTTATATTTAGCATACAGTTTCCCTTCACTTTACTTTTTTTTTTAAAGATTTTGAACAAACTTTTAAACTTTATACTTAGAAGAAAAAGTTCAATTTTCTATTTTCATCTCAAATAAAATGTTGGTTTCTATGAAGAAGGGACAAAAAAATCTTGGTCTCACATAAGCTAGAAGAAGACTGTTGGACATAAGTTGAGATTAGAAAATTGAGCTACTGGGCAGCTAGGTGATGTTATGAACAGACCACTGGCCCTGGAATAAGGAGGATCTGAGTTAAAATCTGGCCTCAGACATTTAACACTTACTAGCCATGTGACCTTGGGCAAGTCACTTAACCCCAATTGCCTTGTCTTCCCCTCTCCAAAAAGAAAAAAAATGAGCTACAACAGTTGCAGCATTTGATAATTTTTTTTGCAAGAACACCATTAAAGGCTTTATCTAAAGAATTATAGAAAATAAAAAATCTTGAAAAGAATGAGAATATGAATTATTAATAGTGCAAAAGTTCATATATATGCAAATTATTTTGATGCTGCCTTTCTATAGTATATCTAAATTCTCAACTAAAATTTTGTGCCAGTTATTTGGGAAATTGGTATCTGAATTTATTAATCTGTAATAGTCTAATCAAAGTACCAGTTCATAGATGGACTTTTATTGTTCAGTATGATATCATGATTCATTAAGATAGTGCCAGATATATCAAGAAGATCTCGGGTTATATATGTTTATCCATTCATTTTTTATGAAAAACTGCAATGGAGTTCTATTCATTACTTAATAGAAGTTAATATAAATTGTATCCATCTTGAAATTAAAATATTAAAATATCAAAGGATCAAAGACAGAGATATTTTAGTAAGGGCTTATTGTGTATCAGACATTGTATTAAACACTAGAGATACAAATACAAGCAAGTAAGATAGAGAAGTCATTCTAATTGAGGAAGAAAAAATTGCTGCTCTAAAGTGGAGGGCCATGGGAGAAGCAGAAAGCAGAAATTTATCCACGATGAGAGGTATTTGTGAAAAACAATGACCTGAGCTCCTGAGCCATGGTGAAATAAGGTGAAAAGATTCACTTATTAGAATAGAACCAGATATGTCCAAAATTCCAGGGAAGTAGAGATGATTGAAGGATTAAAAGAATAATATAAGCATTTTTAGCACCTACTATGTGCCAATAACTGTACTAAGTATTTTACAAGTGATTTTGCATCTGATTCTAACAACAAACCTGAGAAGTAGGTCCTGTTATTATCCTCATTTTGCAGTTAAGGAAACTGAGGCAAACAGGTTAAGTGACTTACCCAGGGTCACATAGCTAATAAATGTCTGAGACTCAATTTAGCTCCTTCTGATTCCAGGCCCAGTGCTCTGTCCATTGAGTCAACTAGCTGTTCTATGTCAAATAATCAGAGAGTAGTTTAAATAACAAGCCTGTCCTTGAACTGGGTTTCAAAAAAATTCTTCATATTATCCTCCAGATATAAAGTTTCTAATAATACATTATTGTCACCATTACCATCAATAATTTAGTTATTGTGCACTTTTGGTTTCATGTCTAGGGTTTTTCACTGGTGCAGAGAAAATCTACTGTGGCAATAGTCTCTCCCAATCCAAATTTACTTGTTTTGACACTGCAAGACTTACAAAATAACTTGGGGACATTGAGAGGTTGAATGACTTGTATTTATCAGTGGCAGACCTTGAACCCAAGTGTAAAAGTTGTGGTTTTTTTTCAATGAATTTATCAATTTTGCCAAATTTCTTTCCTCAACTTATTCTATTAAAAAAAACTTTATAAGGAATGGCTCTCTTGGAGTAAAAGAGTGGGCATACAGAGGGAAATATTATTGTAAAAACAAAATATCTCAATAACATCTATTAAAAATGAATATTCTCTAAAGTTTTTGTACTATAGATTCTACTCAGTGATTTTCTAAATATTCAAAGGATATAAAGTTTTAATATGATACAGGAGGATAATAGTATTGTGCATAATTTTCATTTCTCTGTTTATAAATTATTTGCTTTGGGAACTCTGAATGCATTATCAAATCATCTGTGTACATTTAACTCATCTGTTTTTCAGTGTGTGACACTTAACTTCTCAAGGGTATGGCCTTTTAGGCATGGTGTAGAGACAGTGCCAATTACCTGTCAAGGATAAAGAATGCTCCTCAGCCTGGCGTAGAGAGAACAGAAATAGATAACAAGAAGATGGTAAAAAGTTAAATGAGAAGCTAATACAATAACTTTCAGCTATTTCAACAGGGTCCAGTCACTAGACCCAAGTGACCTTCATAACCAGTCCGTCAACAGATATAGATAATGTGGTTGCTAAACCTCCTTTGGGTGATCTTAGAAAAATCTTGGAGAGTTGGAGAAAAATGAAAAAGAACAAATGTTGCCATTATTTTTCTAAAAGGAAGAGTGGCATTTATAAATAATAAGTCCATGAGTGTTTACCAGAAAAGTTTAATGCTGCTTAAAATTAAAAATAATTCTATAGAGTTTCTGTAGTTGTTCTCCCAAAGCTCCTGCCAAACTTCCCAAATCTAAAGTGATAAAGTGGAGAGAAACTTTCTTTCTGGCATCATTGATATTATTCTCAGGGAACTTACACCCTAGGGGCTCTCTTCTCCCTTATGGATTCTATAGGAACTTCAAAAATTCACAAATTAATTAATATATTATAATATAATTGATATGTGATATAATGCCAAATCTGGTTTATAATTTCATTGCTTTCCTGTGTTGTTAGCATTGTTCTTGAAGTACATGGCAATCTCAAGTTCCTAACACACCCCAAAAAAATGTTGAATATAATTATTCATTATTCTCCTATCCACTCTATTGTTAGTTCTCATTCTCTTCTCTGTCTGTCTCTGTCTCTCTGTCTCTGTCTCTGTGTCTCTCTGTATCTCTCTCTCTCTCTCTCTCTCTCTCTGTATCTCTGTCTCTCTGTCTCTCTCTGTCTCTCTCTCTCTCAATGTATATTGTCGTTCTCATCATCAATTCTCCATTCTGGCTGCAGTGTCACAGATCTTCCTCCCACACCTTCAGAGGCTAATTAGATTCCACCAATAACTCTGGCAAGCATCAGTGCTAGAGATATGTCTGAAAGTAACTTAAAGTTACCTTTTTAGTAAACTAAAGCAGTATTATCAGTTATAGGCAGTTGTCTTCCCTGGTACCATGTGTTTAAAACCAAGAGTCTCATATTTACATGCTCTGAAACTCGGTTTCCTCATTTGCAAAATGGTGATAATCTTGACACTATAGAGTTGTTTAGAAGAAAGAATACATACACTATAGGTAGGTTTTATGCATTTATATTTATTTATACATTATATATGTATACATACTGTGAAATATTTAAAATTATATGTATAAAGACCATAAGCATCATAACTACATTATTTTTAAAAGGTCATAGAATTTAAACCTGGCAGTGACCTTAGCAATCATCCACATAAATTTCCTCATTATACATATAGGAAAACTGAGACCCATCCAAGATTAAAAAATAGTTTGCTCACTCAAAATCCATTTCTTTCAAAATATAGTATGTTTTCTTTCTTTATTTTGGACAAGAGTCACTCTTTAAAAGGATTCTTAATAGTGGGTTCCATTGACAGCATTGTAGGAGTATGTACATAATTAGCAATATAAAGTATTTTAGAAATTACACTTTTCTTGTGGGTAATGAAATTAATTTTTAGATGGAAACTGCATATAGATATGCATCTTTATGTACTGTAATTCTGACAAAGAAATATCCCTAGAATTTAATTTTGCATAACAAAATTATTTCAAACATCAGGTTAGGAATAAGGAAAACAATGATGAAGATGATATCTGAAACATATAGTTGTTTAAATTTTGAAAAATATATACATCATTTCCTTTGAACCCATTAGCAAACCCATAGATAAATGTTTCAGCTATAATCACCCTTGAACTATAGATTAAAATATCTCAGACAAGTGGTGACTTGCCCATAGTCATATAACTAGTAAATATGAAAGATAAAATTTTAACTAGATTTTTTTTCCTGAAAATGATATTTGTGTAAGGGATGTTCAATGGAACTTAAAGAAAACAATGTTTTACTTAACTCAATAAAACCTAAATTTAAATATTATCAATATCAAAATATGCCTAAAATGTACTATTATGTATGCAAAATATATTGATAAATTAGAAATTCCATCACATTTAATTTAATGAAAAAAATATTGACTTATATTTCTCTTTGTTCAATGTTTCATACATTTTCACAAAAAAGAATTAAATACAAATAATTAAGAAAATTAAGAAACATACATCCTAATAAGGTAAACTTTTTATAGTTGTATGTATACAGAATAATACAAGACAAATGAAATAAATACAAATATCCCTATTTGGTACAATAATAATTGCTCTAATAATATGGCTAAGATCTTGGCACAGTTGAACAAGGATCATCTCACCAAACTTCATAAGCTTCAAGATTGGTGACTTGTATTGTAATTATATTCCAGATTTTACCCATTGGTATATACATTTCACAAATTAAATGAGTCATGACTATCTGAAAAATTAATTGAATCCAATAACCCTATAGTCTCTCAAGGAAATAGGAAATACTAGATGTCTTTTCAGGGGAAAAAATAAAAGCAAACCATTTTCTATTTACAGGAGCCTTTCAAGAAGCAATTTTTGTTTTTACGTTGTACTTCAAGTTTAAACTTCAAAAGTACCAGGCCATGATCTGAAACCAATATTCCATACAGATCACCTTAAGACACATTGACTGGATCTTCAGAAACTACTTTAGACATTACTGTAGACATCTGTCCTATAGGGTATTTGACAAAGGAGGGATCCAATAAACCTCAAGGTGACAATTATTTTTTAAATTCTAATTTGTCATACAAGTCGTGTTTGTGTGTGTGTGTGTGTGTGTGTGTGTGAGAGAGAGAGAGAGAGAGAGAGAGAGAGAGAGAGAGGATATAAAATTATTGAACTCAGAAATGAAAAACAAAATGTATTTTTGACTGTTGGAATAGAACATAGTTGTTTATTGCATTTAAATGACCCCTAAAAGATTTCTATTCTTTTAAGATGAGAAGCACATGAATGTATTTGTAACAGTAGGGCAGCAGCTATCAAAGAGGGAGAAAGTGAAAATTAATTAGAGTAGGGATGATAGAAGGAACAATATCCTACAGAAAATGAGATGGAATGAGGCCACATGTGCATGTATAAGTACTAAGTCAGCAAAGAGGAGGAGCACAACTTCATATGAGACAGAGTTAAAGGAAGAATTTATAGATGAAAGCAACTGAATGATGTGAAATGCATATGAGCAGATAAAGTGTGAGAAGCTGAGGGAAGAAGGAAGCCATAAGAAATCTGAGGAGAAATGAATTGTTTTGGAAAATCCACTGTGGTGAGTGGGAGAGTGACTGAATTAATGGTATAAAAATAGATTGTCTTGTCAAAGGGAGGGTCCAGTTAAGACTATCAGTCAGCATGGGTTCACAATGTTCTCCATCTTCATTTTATTTCATGTGAATAAGAGTGAAGGCAAGATATACTGGAAATAATGTTCAGCTGAAGCTTGGCAGAGAAAGACGAGAAAGAGAATGAGAGGGTAAGGGAACTGAAGCAAGAGTGTAGAGCTGAACTGTTTCACCAAGGCAGAAGCCAAAATAGAAAAGGGAGATTATAGTATTTATCTTCTTTTCACAGTCCACATATTTTTCTCAATCCACCACTTTCCCTCTACCCATTTAACATGCTACTTGATATGCAAAATAATACCCAAAATAGATCAATTGACTTGTAATGATGTTATGAAACTTATTTCATGGTTTTCCAGGCCTACTCTTTCTCTGTCTTCTTTTCTCCTTAGTTTTTAATTTCACCATTGAGTGTAGTGGGAGAATTGGAATCCTTCCTTACTTCTATTGACATTCTCTACCTCTAAGGACATTCAGTAAACCTTTCTCTTTTAGAGTTCATTGAATCCATATCTATCATTTAATCAAGATACTGGTACCTGTTGTCTACCTAAACTTTAAAATTCTCTCTTTTCTTAGTTTACTGATTAGCTTATAGTCTTTTTATCTTCCACAACTCCTGCCCTCATTTTTCCAACATATATAGTGATATTACAACCAATGCCCAATGTAGCAGCAAGCACCCCAATATCCCCAGGGTGACTGCCAACACAGGTTCTTAGATCTGCTTTTCAAAAAGAAAGCAACTCAAAATGGGTTAACAAGCTTCCTTTAATCAAACAAACATACATTACCTAGTTCAGGGGAAAAAGGTCAGCACCCCAAACTTCAGAGTTACAGAACTTACAGATCAAAGAGACAGGCTTCCAAACTGTCCCAACATTACATGCATCAATACCAAATCACAGTTACCAGAGAGGGAAGCATCAACATCTGGGTTTTCAAAGCCGGGGGGCTCTCAACAACGGCTTCCCAGAGTCTCATTTGGTCAAATCACACAACACTTCTCAAAGTGAGCCCCAAAGCAAAGCCTCTCCTAAGGGTTTATATAGCCTTTTCCTGGCTCAGAGAATGTAACAACCTTCTGGACCCACTGCCCAATCACAAAGTATCAAGGTGTGGGCTTTCCTGAAAAACAAGCCTCCCACCACAGGCTCCAGGTGCACTTAAGCTAAGGGCAGGGAAGATCTTTAAATTTGCATTTCCATTACACCCAAACACTCCAATTCCTCAGTTTACTCAATTCCCATGAACGCCAGGAGTACACAGAAACTGTTAAAACTTTCATCTTGCTACAACTCACAAGTGTCCTTCTTTCATGCTCATGAATTATGGAATTATTTTTTCTGATCATAATCTATTATTCCTCTTTTTGTGCTTTCTCAAATCCCCTAACCATATTCTGCATCTTTACTATAACCTCTAATCTTTCCACTCCTCAGTTCTTCCCTAGATCACAATCCCTGAACAGGCTACACTCTTCCCTCTTCTTTACCTTGATAAAGACAGTTATTTACTTTCTCTGAGAGATTTTTGTGTCTCTGTGGACAGTACTGAAGGAGAAGGAAAAATGAAGTTTGTAGAGGAAACATGTACTTGAATGGTGGGAGCTTATGAGTTCAGAGGGGTGATTCCATGGAAAATAGGAAAAATAATAACTATGAGGAAAGAATAGTTTAAACTAGACTTTCTATTTAGTACATGGAAGAAAAATTTCCACAGAACTGGAAAATTGAAAAATTCCACACAAAAGATTCAACAGAAAAAATTGACACAAAAATGGATTAAAGTATAAAGTTTTAAGCCATGAATCAAATAACATAAAATATAATTAAGAGAAAAAAGAAGCCTTTCTTAAAAAAAAAAAAGACAGACAAGAAAAAAGTTACAAAATCGGTTGGAAGAAAGGAGAAAAGGAGAAATTTCAATCTATTTAACAAGGAGGGGAAAAGAAGATGAAAAGTAAAGGTTTGAAGATTCACAGGAGTTTTAGAAAGCATAAAAAGGGTTTGGAAGATGTGCTGTGGTGAATGGGATACTGAATAAATTAGGGAAGGGTAACAGGACTGCCTAGTTTCAGTGAGGGCTCAGGTGATGTATGTAAAATAAATATGTAATGGATAGAGTCAACATAGTTGCATGGATTTCTCTAATTTCATTCAGCAACACATGCATAGGATTAAAGTGATTCAGGGCTAAGCCTCAGCAAGGCATAAATGGTATTATGATAAGAGGACAAGACACACAAGAAAACAGCATAGTGCATTGTTGAACTAACACACCAAAGACTGAAAATAGAGAAATGTAAACCATGTAGCTATTGCAGAATGATGATCTAGGACAGAAGTGAGGGTTTGAGGTGTTGGAGGGATAGTGTAGTTAAAGAGTAGGATTTAATATTGGAAGGCAAAAGAAGAGATGGAATGTCCATAGACTGATTAGATAAGGGGATTTCAGAGTTCACAAACCCTGGTACATTTGTAGTTGATGGCAAGAACAAAGGTATGGCCGTGTAATGCCAAGCAAAGGCAACATCCCAAGGTTCAAAATACCAGCATAGCTGCTCTCCATTTTATTCAGTGAAAAATTAAGAACAGAGAAAAATCAAAATACAGCATAATTCAAAATACAGCATTCACCAAGTGTAATTCAACCAAGTACTACTCCACCCCTGGGCAATACATTCATTTAGTCAATTACGAAGTCCCTCTTCTCAAATGGAGATTAGTTTCCAATCATAAACAAAGCACATTCATTTGGTCAGTCACGGAGCACAAAAAAAAAAAAAAGGTCAAAAGTTCCCCACCCCTGGATCACAACTGAATAGGCTATCTACCCCAGAGTTACAACATGCTTAAGATATTGTCACAGCATTTAATACCCAAAGAGAGGTCTTTTTTTCATCTTGACCTGAGGAAGTTCTCAGTAATTTCTGTTCCTGGGGAGACAAAGCTCAACTAGGCCACAAGATACAATGCCAGTGTCCTCATCAATTCACTCTCTATCTGCAGAACAGTCCCAGGACTCCTGAAAACATCAGCATGTCCCTCTTCCACGATTTCTGTAAACATACAACAAGAAAATCCTTCTTCAGGGCTTCTGAACCAACAGCAAGGTTCCAGGACATCTGCAACAACAGCACTGTCCTTCACCAGTGGACACAATTCATTCTCTGTCTGAAGAACAGTCTCAATGTTACCCTACAGGATAATGGGGGGGTAGGGGATATGAAGGGGGAGGATACAAGGGAGGGCAGATTGGGGAAGAGGGTAGGTAGAAACAAATGTTTTTGAAAGAGGAAAGGGTCAAAGGAGAAAAAAGACTAAATGGTGGGTGGGATAGGATGGAGGGAAATACAGTTAGTCTTTCACAATATAACTACTATGGAAATGATTTGGTTAACTGCACATGTACAATCTATATTGAATTGCTATTTTCCCAGTAGGGGTGGGTGAGGAGGGAAAAAGGGAAAGAATCTGGAACTCAAAGTTTTAAAAACAAATGTTTGTTTTTTTACATGCAACTGGGAAATAAGATATAAAGGTACTGGGGTATAGAAACCCATCTTGCCTAATTAGAAACTTAGGGGGGTAAAGGGGGAAGATATAAGAAAGAACAGATTGAAGGAAGGGGTATTCAGTAGGCTTGCTATTTGGGGGTGGGGTTAGGGGAAAGATGGGGGGAGAAAAAATTATAACTCAAAATCTTGTGGAAATAAATGTTGAAAAATAAAACAAATAAATTAAAAATTTAAATAAAAGGGTCAAAAATATCAAAGGAATTATTTTTTTTTAATGCAAAGGAAAGTGGCTTGTCCTTACCACTTCTAAGAGTATAAATTATAAAGTAACACCCATCAAAACTATTTTTGTACTGGTTTAGGAAAGATAAGTGGAAAAGACTGAGTATTTAAAACAGTAGAAAAATCACTATTTCTGACTCCAGCTTTTGAATTAAGAACTCACTTTTTGACAAAAACTTCTAAGAAAACTGGAAAATAGTATGGCAGAAACTAGGCATAGATCAACACCTAACACCCTATATGAAGATAAGTTCAAAATGGGTAGATAATTTACATATAAAGGGTGATACTATGAGCAAATTAGGAGAGTAAGAAAAAGTTTGCCTGTTGGATCTATGGAGAATGGAAGAATTTATGACTAGACAAGAGATAGAGAAGAATATGAAATGTAAAATATATAATTTTATTATGTATTATTTTATTATGATGATATTAAAACATTTTGCAGAAAGCCAATGTAACAAAGATAAGAAAGAAAGCAGATAACTCCAAAAGACACGTAATGGAAAATACTATCTACACCTTGTAGCAGCAAGCACCCCAGCATCCCCAGAGTGGCTGCCAACACAGGTTCTTAGATCTGCTTTTCTAAAGGAAAGCAACTCAAAATCAGTTAACAAGCTCACTTTAATCAAATAAACATATATTACCTAGTTCAGGGGGAAAAGGTCAACCCCCCAGAACTTCAAAGTATACAGGCAGATCAAAGAGATAGGCTTCCAAACTGTCCAACCATTATCAATACCAAATCACAGTTACCAGAGAGGGAAGCATCAACATCTGGGTTTTCAAAGCAGAGGGGCTCTCAACAACGGCTTCCCAGAGTCTCATCTGGTCAAATCACACAACACTTCTCAAAGTGAGCCCCAAAGCAAAGCCTCCCATTAGGGTTTATATAGCCTTCTCCTGGCTCAGAGACTGTAATCACCCTCTTGACTCATTGCCCAATCACACAGCATCAAGGTGTGGTCATTCCTGAAAACCAAGCCTCCTATCACAGGCTCTATGTGACCTCATTCAGCCTATTAGGGGGCAGAACATATTTTCAAATTAAAGAAGGTTCTCAGAGTCACTTAAGCCAATCAAAGGGCCTAGGGGCAGGGAAGATCTTCAAGTCTGCATTTCCATTACACACATGGAGAAAGAATGATGGAAGCTCATTGCAGCTCAAAACATACTATTTTCACTTTCTTTGAGGGCTTGTGTGTGTGTGTGTGTGTGTGTGTGTTTCCTTTTGCTCTGATTCTTCTTTCATAACATGACTAATATGGAAATATGTTTAACATGATTACACGTGTACAACCTATACCAGATTACTTGTTGTCTAGGGAGGGGAGAGGAGAGAGGGAGAAAATTTTGGAACTTAAAATGTGATAAAAATAAGAGTTGGAAACTATCTTTACATGAAATTGGAAAAAATAAAATACTATTTACATAAAATTAGTTATTAGGTAGTTATTAGAGAAAAATAAGGGGAGTGAGTAGTTTAGGATATCATTCAGGACAGGAAGCAAAGGGAATGGGAATAGTGAATTGGATAATGTGAGATGTGAAATGGTGTTTAGATTTTTAATACGGATTTTCAGAATTACTTGGCTGTGTAAGGTATAAGCAGGGGGTAAATTTTTTAGTCACTGGAAGATTTTCAATTTGAATAGGTTTGTGATCTTGTGGCAAATTTCTGGCCAGAAAAAAATGAAATTCCACATGGAAAAAACTTTCAGAAGAAATCTTTGAAGCTTAAAATAATTAATACTAGCACTACACAAATTATTCTACCAAATTCTTTTATTAGATAAATATAATCTTAATTCCTTATCTAGCAAAAGACAAAGTAAAAGAACTATAAACTAATATCATTAATTGCACCAAATTATGTTAGCAATTTATCAATAAATGATTTATTATTTCCAAGCTGAACTTATACCAGGCATATAATGAGAAAAAAGGAGGAACAACGCAGGCACACTTTCAGCAGAGGGCACAATGGCAAGAAAATCAGTAGATACACTAAAGTGAAACCTGGAAGAAACACATGCCCTGGGTACTGGGCACTATTTTCATTTTCTATTTCATATAGAGCTTAAGTGGGTTGGGCACTGAGTCTAGCCAGAGATTATTTCTAATCTTTGTATTATTTTCATGTTTTTCTTTACCTCGCTAATTTAGTAAGAAGAGTCCAAAGAAATTTAAATCTTATTTTTATTATGACTTATGATGTGTGCTTTGAAATTGCCTTTGCTATTTGTAGAACAAAGTACCATGACACCTAGAAGAAATTGTGAAGCTTACAACTTTGTGCAAATTTGCCCCACTTAATTCTAATTCACCCAACAATCAAGACATCACCCTGTGATGTCATTGGTCCTCTCTTAAAACAAAATACAAACAATAACAATAACAACAATGCCATAACACAAGAAATTAATGAAGAAAGCTCAAGAAAATAGTCACATTAAAAATAAAAGCTTCTCGAAAAAAGTTAACTCAATTGATTCAGAAAAAAAAAAAAACATTTTACTGAGTAAAACCATTTATTTAAAAACAAAAATCCTATGAACTGTATGCTCAGGAGGTTCTAAAAAATAAAAGCCCTATTATTATATGCAAGAGTGATACATTAGAAACTTTCCAAATATATGGAGGAACAAAGCTAGGGAACTCCACTCCCTAAGTACCACTTGACAGAATTCTAGAAATGTTGGCAGATACAGCAAGTAAATAGAAAGAACAACAACTACAAAAAAATTCAAAGCTGAAACTTGTAGAAGTTAAAAGAATCAATTTGGCCTCAAAGAAGAGACATGAAAAAATATCTCTTCTTGCTCCTATACAAAGTTCAGTGTCTATGGGTATGATTACATATCTTTGTTTTTCATTGATGTATTGATTGCTTTGGTGAGTTTTTTTCCTCTTTTTTTGAAAAAATATGTTTTGTTATAAGGGATGTGGAGGGAAATCTAAGTTATATAAAACAAAATACATCGATATGTTACCTAATATTACCCTAAGCTACTCATCCCTTTTTTTAAATAGCTGCCTAATAAATAATTTTATGTAAATGGTATTTTTTTCAATTACATGTAAAGACAGTTTTCAACATTTAAAGAATGTCAATTTTGGGGGCAGCTAGGAGGCTCAGTAAGTAGAGCACTGGCGTTGGAATCAGAAGGACCTGAGTTCAAATACAGCCTCAGACACTCAACACTTATTAGCCCTGTCACCTTGAGCAAGTCACTTAACCCCAACTGCCCTGCCTTTCCCCCCACCAAAAAGCCAAAAAGAAAAGAATATCAATTTTTAAAAGAATATGAGTCTAGGAGAATTAAGTATTCTAATAGGCTTTTACATATTGTCGACTGAAAAATATCTAAAAATTTATCGAATTAAAATTTCTTCATTGGAAAGAGTACTCCAAAGTTATGTATGGTAATCTTTAAAAGTTAAGTAATTTAAAAAGTTCTAAATCAAGTGTCTTCCTCTTCAAATACTCATAATTCTAAAATTATTCCACTCCATTTGTTTTTCACATTTAAAATTAAGTTAAACCAGCATATAATATTCTCTCATGTTGTATTTTCTAATTAATATGTCATTTAGAGAAATGTTTAACCTTCAAAGAGCATTTCAAACTGTTGGTCCTACAAAACTAGACATTTTTCCTCCTCTTTCACCTATTTTCAGATTTGTTCTGTTCCCTAAAACTTGCCCCTTTTATCTTATATTTAAAAGTGTGTGCATGTATATATGCACACATGTGTGCATATGTTTTTTTTCTCATGTGTTTTGGGGAACATGGAAATTTAAGATGAACTTCATTCAAAGACTTTAATTCACTAAATAAATTCAGGAAACCTACCTATTCTAACATTATTTTCTTTAACCATATGGTCTATACAAGCAAATAAACTAGAAATTTGCAGCATTTTCAGATCTCAGTATCTCCATAGTCCTTGATATCAATCTGCCTATTTCTCTATGAAATATTATTTAAAATATTATACTCTGTGACCCACTTAACTTCTCTGGTTTTCTGGTTTTTCATCTGTCAAGTGTGTGTATTTGTATGAGTTTTTGTGTTGGGAGATTTGTGAAAGGCATTAGAGTGCTGGATGGGATGGCCTTTAAAATCTCTTCTATCTCTAAATAGTTGATGCCATGACATCCTAAATTATATCTGCAAAATAAGCTGAATAAGAGAGTTTAAGTGTTGAAAATTACATCTTTGGAGAATTATCTGCATAAATGTGATCACAGATTCATTTTGACTTCCTGGGACTGAAGGACAGACTTTTATCTGTATTTACCAAGGTAGTAGCCCCTACCATTTGTACAAGGTAAAGTTTATCTTAACTGCTGCATAGAATATGTAAAAATTGTTCTATAGCCAACATATAAATAAAAAACATCTGCTGAAGGTAGTCATAAAATCATTGACTGCCAGAACAGAAAGGGTCAATCAGCATGATCTAGTTTGCCTTTTCCTAGCAGTGAATCACTGCTGCTATATGGTTTCTTCCCTTGTCCATTGCATTTTTTTGTTTCTCAAAGCACCAATTATTTATCAGAAATTTGATAGAAGAAAAGCTCTTTTGATTGATGTTTTTAAGTGTTCAGTTCATGAGGGATGGGATGTTGTATTCTGTTCTTTAGCAGTTTATTTATGTAGCATATACTTATATACTTAACAAGATAGAGGCAATGATATCTTTAATAAGGAAGGCAACACATTAAGAGCTATTTTTATTAACAGGAAGAGTTGGGTCCAAGTTTGACTTTTGTCATATATTTCTTGTGTGATTCTGAACAAGGTCCTTAACCTTTCAATTCTCTGGGAAACTCATTAAGACTAATTTATAGAAATGATGCCCGCCTAACTTGGTGCTTCTTCATCAAGAGACTGACTTATACAAGTGATATTAGTGATGTAGTATTCATCTCTAGCCTATATCCTTTCCTATGTCTTAGTATATAGTACACATTTAATAAATACTGTTTGTTTTTGTTGTTGTTATGTTTAACAAGATCCAAGAGAGTCTCAGGCTTTAAAGAATGGCTAAAGACCTGGGGCAGTTAGGCGGTGCAATGAATAAAGCACCAGCCCTGGAGTCAGGAAAACCTGAGTTCAAATCCGGCCTCAGACACTTGACACACTTACTAGCCATGTGACTTTGGGCAAGTTACTTAACCCCAATTGACCTCCAATAAAAAAATGCCTAAAGATTTGGTAGTCAATTCATGAAAAATATCATCCTAAATAAATATGATATCTTCCACATTTGTACACAAACATACAAATAGATACACAAAGAGCCCTGGTTATTTGCTTAAATTTTCTCTTCTTAATTATTTGCCCCCCTCTGCCAAGTAGAAATAGCTTTGGTAGACTTTTTTTAAGCACACTTCTTTTCAGCTTGTAATCATTCAACCTATCCTAGGAAATCTTTTCAACAGTGTTTGTTCAGAGGAAGAAAATAGAGAGCACCATACAAGAAACTCTTCCTTAATCCATAGGTCTCGTGTTAACAGCTGATCATAAATATGCTGTGAACTGCTATACACTGATACACAGGGAAGGCTTCCAACATGGTTATCAAACAGAATAAGGCTAACTGAAACTAGGAACAGAGTAAACACTGTGTTAGGATAATAGGCCACTGACAGGATGGATGCCCTCCAGCTGAATCTCTCCTCCATTCCTGGAAGATTTTGAAATGGAGAATTAAGCATTGTCTACCTCAGGCCTACTCAGTCAGAATATATTTCTGCAGATGAGCCTGCTGATACAATACGTAAAGGCACGGTGATAAGTCTTGGAGAGCCTCATTGCTTGCAGGCATGAGGCCTGCACATTGAGCAGACTGGGTCAAAGCTGCATCCTCCAGACAACAACAAATAGAAAACACTGTGGAGCCATTCAACAATAGATGATGGGAAAATAAGCCAAGCATTGCAATATAGTATCTTGTGACAAAGTTGAGAAATGAATCCCTTAGGGGTCCACAAAGAAATACATAAATATGCAAAAAAGGTTAAGTCTTCGGAAAGTATATTACTTTGTGGGATTAGATTTAGAAGTGGGGCAGGCTTCTATAGTTTCTTTCCTATAAAGAAGAGCTTTGTGACTGAAAATAGGACTTCTGATAAATAGCCCACTCTTAATGGCAAATGGCAAACAGGGGTAAATCATCTATCAATTGACATTTAGAAACTTTTTTCCCCTAGACTTTGTGATAGACTGTTCATCAAAGTCAGTCAAACAAGTACTGTGTTTTCTTCAATTAGACTATAAAGTTAGAAATACTTCATTTATTCATACCTGAATTTTCATTTGTGGCAATTATTTAATAGTGAATTTTAAATCTGAATGCTGATTTCCCTCAGCCACTCACTACAATTAAGCCTCTTTTGGCCCATTTCACAGTTCTTTTATGAGAAAAAATAGAAATTCATCTTAACATTGATTAAAGGGAAACATAATTAGCATAATTATTGTGATGCTAATATATATATGTATATGCATGTAGGCATGTATGTATGTATGTAACAATACAAAGCTAAATTAAGCTACTTTTGTATTACTATCTCTTATTTTAGAATTACCCATACAGTCATTCTCCATTAGAAACAGACAAAAGAGAGTTAACTTCATTTATGAACATAATTCCATTCTCTTTCTTTCCTTTTTAAAAATCTAATTCAATTTTCAAAATGAAATTCAGGAAGCAAACTCCAGTCAAGTTGTAAAACAAGGAAATAAATACATATGCAAATCTTCATGTCTGTCAGTAATTAAAGCATCTGCAATGAGCCTTGAAGAAATTACCTTAAGAGAATTATCTATATTTGATTAAAATAATTAGCATGGTGTGGGTGTTGTTAGTCATGTAGACATCAGATAGCAAACATTAAGTCCTCTTGTAATTACAGAAAAAAAAAATGGCTTCCACCAGTTCCTTTACCTTTACAAAGAAAACAAGCCATAGTTTTATCAGCACATTATTTAAATAACACCTTTAAAACTAGAAGGGATATTTCTTAAAAGGAGCCTAGGAATTATTAGCCCATTTTGACACATCAAGTTAGTAGCAGAACTAGCACTATTATAGAATCAGGCCTCTTGAGTCCCAGTCCATAATTTGGACTGTTTACCAAATGTGTCTTCAACTTAGTGGTATTCATTAAGCAACTATTCTGATCCTGTTATATTTTTCTGAGAAGTAGAAATAACAATTTGTGCCATTGAGAAGACTGTGATGTTGGTATTATAATAGCAACTCTCAATAAATAGGCACATTAAGATATGCAGACAAGGACTGTTCATATTTTCCTCATATTCCCAGAAAGAAAGGAAAGAAATAAGTATTTATTAACTATCTAATATGTCAGGCACCATGCTAAGTGCTTTACAAACACTTTTTTTTCATTTGATTTCAAAGCAATCCTGAGAAGTAAGTGCTATTATTATACTCATTTTGCAATTGAGGAAACTGAGACAAACAGGTTAAATGACTTTTTCTGTCACATAGCAAGTAAATGTCTGAGGATGAATTTAAACTCAGGTGTTCCTAATTCTAGGTCCAGAATGTGAGAAACAAAAGAAGAAATTGTTTCCACAGGATTAAAACCACAGGATTAAAACTTATGAGTGAATTGGATATAAGTGAGCAGAGCTGTGCAGAATCACTGGCCTCATTCTCTCCTCTGGAATCATCAGTCCTTTGACAGGACATAGATCAGGATGACTGTGATGGCCCAGCATGCAGCGGGAGACCTTGGTCTCTTTAAACTAAAGTCTTTCTCAGGTCTCAGATTGTCTGAGGCAACACCCATTCAGTAGTTATAATGTAGGTGCTTGTTCTGAATCTTAAACCAGAGATTGTAAGAAATGGGAGTTAGGACTCAGAGCATTCAAGAATGGGAGGCAGTTAGTGCAAAGGCATAGAGATGAGAAATTCTGTCTGAGAAAATAAGACTATATGGTTCCCTTTTTAATTCAGTTCAATTTATTAAGCATTTACTAAGTGCCTACTATGTTCCTGGCACTCTACTAAACACTGGGGATACATAAAGAGAAAAAAGGCAGTCCTTGCCCTGAAGAAGCTAACAATCTAATGGGGAAGACAGCATGAAAACAAATATACACAAAAAGAACAAAGATTAATAAGAGATATTTAGTAGACAAAAGCACTAGATTTAATAGTGATTAGAAAAGGCTTCCCATAAGACGTGGGATTTTATTTGGGAGTTATCAGGAAGATCATTATTCAAAAAGGAGGACAGAGGGTATTCAGAACATGGGGAATAGCCAGAGAGTATGCACAGAGTGAGTGTCTGGTTCCTGGAATAGAAAGGAGGGCTATGTCACTGGATTGAAGAGTATGTGTTGAGAATTAAAGCATAAGACTAGAAAAGTAGGAGGGAGCTAGGTTATTAAGAGCTTTAAATGCCAAACAGAGCATTTTATATTTGTTCCTGGAGGTAATAGGGATTCATTGGAGTTTGCTGAGTAGGGGGATGACATGATAGGACTTACTTTTTAGGAAAATCACTTTAGCAAATTAGAGAATTGTAATGGAAATGCAAATTTAAAGATCTTCCCTGCCCCTAGCTTAAGTGCACCTGGAGCCTGTGGTGGGAGGCTTGTTTTTCAGGAAAGCCCACACCTTGATACTTTGTGATTGGGCAGTGGGTCCAGAAGGTTGTTACATTCTCTGAGAAGGCTATATAAACCCTGAGGAGAGGCTTTGCTTTGGGGCTCACTTTGAGAAGTGTTGTGTGATTTGACCAGATGAGTCTCTGGGAAGCCGTTGTTGATAGCCCCCCCGCCCCCGGCTTTGAAAACCCAGATGTTGATGCTTCCCTCTCTGGTAACTGTGATTTGGTATTGATGTAATGGTTGGACAGTTTGGAAGCCTGTCTGTTTGATCTGTAAGTTCTGTAACTCTGAAGTTCGGGGTGCTGACCTTTTCCCCCTGAACTAGGTAATATATGTTTGTTTGATTAAAGTAAGCTTGTTAACGCATTTTGAGTTGCTTTCCTTTTGAAAAGCAGATCTAAGAACCTATATTGGCAGTCACCCTGTGGATGTTGGGGTGCTTGCTGCTACAAGAATGAAATAGTAGATATTTGAAGCAATTAGACAATCCCTCCCTCTAAGCTTGCTACTGCAGTTATCCAAGTGCAAGATGACCAGGACCTGTATCAGGAGGTGGCAGTGTCAGAGAAAAGAAGGGACCATATTCAAGGTGGTGAATCAAGACGTGAAATCTACAGGCTTTAGCAACAGCTTGGCTGGGGCTGGGGGTAAGACATAGGCATCCAGATTGACTCCTAGGTTCAGAGCCTGAGGGACTGGAAGGATACTATTACCCTCTTCCCCAACAAGGAAGGTAGGAGGCTGGGAGAGTTTAGGGAGGAAGTCTAGTTGTTTTGGACATTAGATTTAAGATGTCTACTGGGCATCTTGTTAAAGATGTTTGAAAGGCAGTTGGACATGTCTGATTAGAGTTTGTCAGAGAGTTTGGGGCAGGAGAGCAAAAAGATGGTCATTTGTGGGGAGCCCTGCCGACCCGCAACAGGGCTGAAAAAGAGTTGCTTACCCAGAGACTGAGAAAAAGAGAGAGAGAGAGAGAGAGAGAGAGAGAGCGAGCACAAATGAGATGGAACTCTGAGAGTGGTGGAAAACAGAGCCAACATTATTATCCCAAGCACAAGCTTTTATAGAGCAGAATCACAAATATCCTTCCCAGCTGTAACACCATGTTTTTCCCCTGAGAACACTGCACACCTTCCCATTCCCAGGCTGGGGGTGTATATCACACTTATCACAAAGACATAATGCCTGGGGGCGTGGGGAACTGATCCAGGCCTAATAGCAGGCTTTTCAGCTGAGAGGGCTTATTCAGCCATCAGATTCCCACTGGCCTGTTTTCCTCTATAGTCATTACATCATAGGACCTCATGAGATCAACAAGTGAAGTAGTATAGACAGACAGGAGAAAAGGACTCAGGACAGTGCCTTGAGAGTCACCTAGAGTTAGAGGGTGTGATCCAAATAAGGATTCAACAAAGGAGAAAGATGAGTGATCTTATGTCTTTTTGTGTCTTTCCCCCTACTCAGTAAATTCCAGTGATAATATTAATTACCTCTGTGAATGGACTCAGCCTGTGAAGAGATTTAACTGCCAAAGAGGCTGGTTTGTATTTGATGACACCATTGATCCCTTTCTCTTCTTTCTAGGTTTTCACAATACCACATCTTTGGGGCTCCCCTTCAGTCTCTCTCTCTGAGTACTCCTCTTTCTCCTTTGTTGAATTCTTATTTTCCACCTATAGGAGTTATTTTGAAGAAAGCAATGTTTAAAAAAATGAAATAAATAGCTAAATACTTAGGGAATAAAAATGATCATTTTTTCATAATACATTTTATTTGTAGCAGAATTGCACGTGTGTGGGGGGCTGAGCCAAGATGGCGGAGTAGAAACAGCTCATCCAAGCCATTCTGCCCCCAGATTCCCCGCAAACTATGTAAAAGGGGACTCTGAACAACCTCTGGAGCCCCAGCACCCACAGAATGACACAGAGAAGCTAACCTCCCGCTGAGGACAGCCCAGCAGCCCTGCAGGAAGGACCAGCGCAGTGGTCTGGGACCTGGCAGAGTGCAGCGCGCAGAGCGCAGGAGCTGAGCCGAGCCCAGGTCCTCATGAGCCAAGGTTTTAGCCCCAGGGCGGCAGGGCCAGCAGCCAGCTGGACGAACCCCAGAACACCAGGAGCTGTGGCGACTCCAGAATTATCAACATAGACTTGCCTAGGACAAAGTAAGAGGTTAGTGTCCTATGGACTTTGGGTCCGGTATTTAGGGAATGCGTCGGCTCCCTACCCTGGGGGCTAGAAGCCTCTGAGGACAAACGCCATTTTGTAGTTTTCAGAGGCAGCTCCCGCTCCCAGCCTGCAAATTTGTAGGGAGATCCAGCGATCAGTCTTGGGGGGTAATCACTCTTGCTTTAACCTCCCTGGATCTGGATTGTGATCTAGGGTGGAAGTTGTGGGTGGGTTTACAGCTTGCCAGAAACGGAAGTTGCCCCCCACACACACACGTTCAGAACGAAAATTCCTCTAACTGGCCTTAAAGCCATAGTGTGGCAACAAGCCCAAAAGTCAAGTAATTAAGCGGCAACATGCCAAGGCAAAGGAAACAGAAAAATGCAACCCTAGACTCCTATTTTGGGAGCATAGAGCAGGAAAAGGACTGTGAGGTCAGAAGTCCTGCTCCAAAAGCCCCAGGGGAAAACATGAGCAGATTGCAGGCCATAGAGGACCTTAAGAAGGACTTTAAAAATCAAATAAGAGAAGTGGAGGAAAAATTGGAAAGAGAAATGAGAAGGATGCAGGAAAAGTATGAAATGAGGGTCAACAGCCTGACTGAGGAAAACAACACCTTAAAAAATAGACTAACTCAAATGGCAAAGGAGGCCCAAAAGGGCAATGAGGAGAAGAATGCCTTAAAAAGTCGAATTTGCCAGATGGAAAAAGAATCTCAAAAGTTCACTGAGGAGATTCATTCCTTCAGAGTTAGACTGGAGCAAATGGAAGCTAATGACTTTATGAGAAATCAAGATGCTGTTAAGCAGATCCAAACAAATGAAAGATTAGAAGGCAATGTGAAATATCTCATGGGAAAAACCACTGACCTGGAAAATAGATCCAGGAGAGACAATTTAAAAATTATTGGACTACCTGAAAGCCATGATCAAAGAAAGAACCTAGAAATCACCCTTCAAGAAATTCTCAAGGAAAACTGCCCTGATGTTTTAGATCCAGAGGGCAAAATAGAGGTTGAAAGAATCCACCGATCACCTCCTGAAAAAGAGCCCAAAAAGAAAACTCCCAGAAATATTATAGCCAGGTTCCAGAATCCCCAGATCAAGGAGAAAATACTACAAGCGGCCAGGAAGAAACAATTTCAATATTGTGGAAACACAATCAGAATAGCCCAGGACCTGGCAGCTTCTACACTGAGGGATAGAAGGGCATGGAATATGATATTCCAGAGAGCAAAAGAACTGGGAATGAACCCAAGGGTCACCTACCCAGCAAAACTGAGTATTTTGTTTCAGGGGAAAATATGGTCATTCAGTGGAATAGAGGACTTTCAAGCATTCTTGAGGAAAAAACCAGAATTGAATAGAAAATTTGACATCCAGACACAAGAAGGAAGAGATGCCTGAGAAGGTAATCAGGGAAAAGAAATCAAAAGGAACTTATCAAAGTTGAACTATTTACATTCCTATATGGAAAAGCAATAACTGTGACTGATGATATCTTTCTCACTATGAAAATAATGGAAGAAGGGGGTGTGGTCATATGAATACATATGTGAATGTGTGTGCATATGGTTACAGTTGTATATGGATAGAGGGCATAAGTTGAATTTGTTGGGAAGAGAGAATACTCAAGGGATGAAATTATGAGGTGAGAGAGGAAAGTGGCAAGAGGAGATGGGGAGAGACAGGGTAGGGTAAACTATCCCATGCAGAAGAAGCAAGGGGAAGTGGTTGCAAAAGAGGGGGAGAATAAGGAAGGCTAAAAAGGCAAAACCACATTCACATTGAATTTGGTTCAGGGAGAAAATGACATACATACTAAATGGGATATCTCAACCTGCAGCAGGATAGGGGGAAGGGGGATGAGAGGAGGGATGATGGATGGGAGGGCATCCTTGGGGTGAGGGGAGGTTGGAAGTACCCACTATAGAAGAGGGACAGGATCATGTAGGGAATGGACCAGGTGGGGGTGGGATGAGTGGGAGGGAATTATAAGCAGCCTTGTACAATATATCTACTATGATAATGTTTTGCATAGCTAGACATGTACAACATATACTGAATTACTTATCTCCCAAGAGGGAATGGGTGACAAGGGAGGAAGGAAATGGATCTGAAATTTGAGGTCGTAACATTAAATGTTTCAAATATATATAAATACTGTTATTAATACTCTTTTGCTTGTCATAGGGAGATAAGATGTGCAGGCATTGGGATGCAATTTTCCTCTAATGGAAAAGTTGATGGGGGTATGGGAGAAGGTATGGGAGAGAGCAGATTGGAGGAAGCTATATCTTGTTGGATTACTATTCTGGGAGGTTGGGTAGGGGAATAAGGGGTGGGGGGAAATGATTGTAACTCAAAATCTGGCGGAAATGAATGATGTAAAACAGAAGTTAATAAAGCATTTGTTTAAAAAAAAAAGAAAAATAAGAATTGCACGTGTGTGTATGTGTGTGTATATGTAGCAAAGAGAAGGTTTAACAACTATAAATACACAAAATTCTGCCCACAAATATATATCCATATACAAACACATACACACATATACACCTATTCATGTATGAATATATGTATGTATCTCTTTCTGGATTTTAATTTTTAACAGTTTAAAGACTTAGGTATATTGTAAAATAAATGTCAACAAATAATGTAAGAAATTGTAATTATGAAGTGTTCATGCTTACTGTGAACTAGAATAGATGACTATAATATCTTATATTTTCTTCTTCTACCAAGCATTTGCATATACCCGAATTGTTAAAGTGTTGGCACTAAAAAAGAATTTCTTTTTGACACCAAGAGATAGGCAAAATGTTCGATAAGGACTTGTAGACATTATTTAAAATTTCTAGGGCCTCAAATACATTCTCTAAATCCTCTATCAATATAAGATGTTCCACAGTTATATGGTATTGTCTTAACATGCAGGGACCAATGAGAGAGGCCTTGCTTATTTTTAAGGATACTCTCACAGGTACAAGGATATGTAAAAGGGTGTAAAATTTCTGGCCATCAAACTTTTGTCTCTGGAAAGTTTGCCTTATGGATGGAAGACAGAATTCTTTTGGGGTACCTCAGACTTGGGGAAACAAATATTTCTTCCATCAATATCTACATTGTTTTCAAGTATTCATTTCTGATATTCCTGGTTAGTTTAGCCTCATGTTTTTGAAAACTGACTATTCTATGAGGATTTCTCCATTCTTTTTCTTTTGATAGCCATGGATTACCAAACTAAATGCTAATGTGATTTTCATTTATATATGCTAGAAATAATTATTAATGTCAATGACATCATAAGAACAGCCTAATAAAATGGAATAAAACAATAAAAAGCAAACTAGATAGATAAAAATAATCATAATAAAATAATGAACAAATGGGAAATTTACTATAAGCCAGGTATATGTTAAGAAGTGAAGATACAAAAAAATTCTTTTAAAAAGTCTTCCCTCTAGGGTTTTGTTTTCTTTTGGAAAGGCACAGAGATAGTATCTAGAGCCATAGGGCAACTGATTTATAGGCCATTTTTCTCTGGAAGAATAATATGGATTTAATTGTTTCCAGAGAATGAAATTGAAGGTTGAGAGATGTTTTGGCATATCAGGAAGATGACCATAGCCATATTGTTGAGTCTGGGGTTCCTAGATATGGTTAATTCTTTACTAATCAGAAACTTGACACCGGGGGTTAATCTTGGAAGGTAGAGCTAAATATCAAGGGATGGAGATCTCTGGAGTGTCAAAATAATTGAAACAATTTATTGACTATATATATATATGTATATATATATATATATACACATACATACATACATATATATGTACACACATACATTTATACATACATACATATACATATATACATATACATACGTGTGTGTATGCGCACCAGAATAGATGGTGATGACTGCTAAGGTCCTGTGCAGAACGATGATTTCTATTTTATAAATGAAGATTTAAAATACTTGAACCAAGAGCTCTAAAATACCCCTTTTTTATCATTAATTATCTTTTAAGTTTTTTTCCAAAAATTTCTCTGTTTTCAAGTATAAATCAGTACATTAAATACTGAGATGTAATTTAAGCTTCAGAAGGGGAAATCCATTAAAAATAATTTCCTAATGATTGTATTCCTTATTCACTCTTTTTATGAAATCAACACCAACTAACCAAAACAAATATACAATAAGGTATCTGGAGGTTTGAAACAGTTCTTAAGGAAAAAACCTCTCAGACAAAACCCCAGAGCAACAAGCTGAATAAATAATATCAGTACAAAGGATTTGTCCAGAGAGAGGGAAATTATGAACAACAAGAAACAGACATGAAGGTCATTTCTTCGTGTATATTTTCAATGATTGATGGGCTATTTTTGAAGAGTTTCCTGCAAATCAAGAAAAAGTGTTATAAAGAAATCACAAGAGTGTAATGAATTATAGTTAGGCTGTAGGGGGGGAAATGCCTAGTCCAGCACTTGACAGAATTCATTGAAACAAGAATCTGAAAATGGAGAGATGGAAATGCCCATGGTGCTAATCTAAATGTTATCAGTGTCCTTGAAGAGATGAGGAAAAACAGTATGTGTATATATACATATAAATATGTAATCTTTTGCAGGTAGTCAATCACTATTATAAACTTTCTAGAAATTCAGCAATAGACAAAATTATTTGTCGGTATGTCCTTGATTGGAAGCTAGAAAACTCAGACCTATTCCAGTCTACCAAAACATCCTAGGAACTCAAATTTAGGTTGCAAGAGAATTTCATCTCAACGCAGCTGGAAAAAAATGTATAGTTCCAGTTTTGTGACTAGCCAACATCCTTTCATAAGTAAGTTTATGACATCATTTAATAGATACAGATGAAACAAATGGATGTGTAGATGAAGATGATGTGTGTGTATGTGTGTGTATGTGTGTGTAACAAGTAAAGCCTCAAATCACACAGATTATTAGGAAAAATAATAAAAATGATTTAAACTTTTCGATCACTGGCTCAGAGGATTTTCAATATAATACATGTAACAGAGAAGAGGAAAATGAGGGCACAATCTTGGAAATCTGGGCCTACTATATCTTTGCACGTTGCAAGTACTAGGGATAGGGGTGGTGAGCCTGCTTCTTACATACCCCTCAATATGTAAGAGAGGGGTCCTCCTCTCAGTTCATAGCACACTTAGTTATTCTGTAATTTAATGGCTTTTGAACAAGAACTTAAGCATGCAAATGGTATAACCTTACCAAATCATGTTCTCTTTTCTCCCAAAAGTTCCTCAGGCTATCATAGATTCAGCTCTTTCTTTCTTTCTTTCCCCCCTTCTTTCTTTCTTTCTTTCTTTCTTTCTTTCTTTCTGTCTGTCTGTCTGTCTTTCTTCTTTCTTTCTTTCTTTCTTTCTCTTTCTTTCTGTCTTCTTTCTTTCTTTCTTTCTTTCTTTCTTTCTTTCTTTCTTTCTTTCTTTCTTTTATAGAAGTGGGAAGGCAGGGTAATTCGGGTTAAGTGACTTGTCCAAGGTAGTTTTGTGTTAAGTGTCTGGTTAAGGACTACCTAGCAACCCCCTAGATAGATAAGGAGATAGATAGATAGATAGATAGATAGATAGATAGATAGATAGAGATATATCCCTATCTATGTATAGGTAGATATAGATACATAGATAGATATAGATATGTGTGTATATGTATATATACACACATATAAGTATATATCTATACATCTATGCATATATACATAAACACATTATATATGTATGTTTGTGTATATATGTGTGTGTATGTGTATATATGTATGTGCATATATATGTGTATGTATGTATGCATGTATATATGTAGTGTCCAAGTATTGTACTTTGGTGAACCACTTATATCAACATGTTTGTCTACAATCTACAATGGACTATCTAGATTGTAGCTTATTCACCAATAAAGGACAATCCAAAATCCTTGTTACTTATAGAAAAGTTAAGACCAACATCCTGGGAGTTCAAAAGATTTTTTGTGTGTATTTTTTCTAGCCAAGGAGTCTTTTGCCAGCAACTTATCAAGTATTTTTGTATAGTGCATTCTTTTGTATTTTCCAAGTGTCAGTAAGTCTCCATTTCTCTAAATAATGAAAAATTCACTATAGAATGAAAAAATGGCACTTAGAACTAGACATGAACATATATATGCACTATTTTCCAAAGTTAGAAGTGCAAAAATATAAAACTACAAATTTACATGTATGATTAAAGAACTAGAACATTGTTAAGAGGGAAAAAAAGACAGTTATAACCAAGCTTAGGAGAGTAAAGAAAGATAAAATGGAAGTCAAAGAAAGAGGGAGAAGATTGAGAAAAAGTAATTTCCTTAGTTGTATTGTCTATGTCTCCTATTTTTATTATCTCATGCTCCTTTGAGAGAAAGTTTACTTGGGATTTCCCCATTCTATATTGTTTATAATGTTCATGTGTGTACATACTTAATTTCCTCTTGCCCAATCTCATTTTATCAAAAACTCATTGTGATATATTTACTTCATTTTTATAAACAAAGGTTTTCCCTTCACACTGTTAATTGTCACTCCACATTCCATCTCCACTCTTGCAACATGTCTCCATTCCATCCTCCATTTAGCTGCCAAAGTGATCTTCCCAAAGCATGTCTGCCCATTTAAGTACTTTAACCGGATTAAAAAAAAAAAAAGCTCTAGTGGCAGAAGATTCTGGGAAGATGGCTGCAAATGTCAGAAAACTTTCGACTGTCCAAGTCTTCTCCACAAAAAGAGAGGGTAATCATCTCAGAGCAGCAGAAATAAACATGGGTTAAAACAGTTGTCCTCCTAAGATAATTTAAGAAGACCCCAGGAAAGACCCAAACTCCACAGGAAAGAGGTCTGGCCTGAGTGAAATGCAAATACCTCCCAGCTGACTCTGCAGAATCAACAAACAACAAGTCCTGGAGGGAACAGGGTTGAGAGGCAGTCTTAGACACTTATTTTGCAGACAGAATGGGGTCTGAAGGCTAAGTAGGAGAAGAGTGAAAGACCTTCCACTGTCAAGAAACACCAAACACCATTGTGCTGACCAGAAGCCTCCAGGGCTGTGGATGCAGGGACAAAGAGCTAGAACACACCTGGTCAGTGCAGTGACTAAGGGTGAGGACTCTGTTGGCTATCTACACTTGCAGGAGAGCAGAGTCCTGGTTTCACTTACAGGACAGAAAGGAGAGCTATAATTTGCAGCTACCAGAGGTAACAAACCAAGATCATTTGCAAGACAGTGTGACTGGGGGCCCTAGCTATGGCTTAGGAGTGGAGAGGAGAGCTGAAGGTTGTGGCCTTGAGACAGACTTCAGAAAATAACAGTAAGAATGACCTGAGACATGGGGCATCATACCCCATACCCCAGGACTACAACTTGATTACACTAATAGCTACTAAAACCAAAATAAAACAAAACAAAACAAAACAAAATAACTAAATAAAGAGTAAAAAAAGAAAGAAAAAAAAGAACCTGATCATAGATAATTATTATGGTGTATAGAGAAGATCATATTCAGAAGAAGACAATGGAACTAAAAAAAGTCACTCCTTTTTCAATGAGAAACATCAAATGGTCCCAAGCACAAAAAATAATTCCTAGAAGAACTTAAAAATGACTTTAAATCAAATGAGAGACTGAAGAAAATTAGAAAAAAAAATAACAATTCCAGAAAATCAAGAAAATTATGGAAAGAAAATCAACGAATTTGAAATATAGAATCAAAATTTTAAGGAAGAACAGGACTTCTGGGAGCCAAGATGGAGAAGTAAACAGTAAATTGCTGTAACCCACCCATATTCACCTCTGAACAACCATAAACTAACACTCCAAACAAATCTGGGAAGAACTAGCAATAAGATGGGGTGAAACAATCTTTAAGCTCAAGAAAGTTGGAAGATTGGTAGGAATGGTGTACCTCACTCAGTTAAAAAGGAAGCACAGTCCAGCACAGAAGTGTCCCAGCAAGCCAGCAGAAAACCCTACCTCAGCAAACCAGTTGTGAAAAGTCAGTCCTACTGTAGCATAGCTGGTAAACACCAATACCAGATCCACATGCCTCAGAATAGGCAAGACACTACAGCTCTGACAAATACCACATGCTTTAATGTAGCCCAAGGCAAACGAGTAACCTCCAGAGGGCAGACTGCGACTTGATTCAGCTTAGCCCCAGATAAATGGGAAGCCACCAACAGACAGACTGCCATGTGCTTCAGTGTAACCTCATGGAAATACAGATATACCCCACCAACCTCAGCACATATCACACACCATCACTAGGACCCTGGCTTAGCACCAGGTAAGTTACCAGATCCCTAAAACCTCTAGCCACCCCCCAATCCATTCCTTTAATGCAGTAAAAGATACAAGAGTCATCCATGGGCCACAAGGCAACATCAATGCAGCAACAGTAAACATGAGGGCCTAGAGACCTTAATACAAGAAGTGTGAAACACTGACCTTTCCACCCCAGGGAGCAATCTTCAAATGTAAAAGAAGGGGAAGAGGTCAAAAAAGATGAGCAAGCAACAACAACAACAACAAAAATAATTTGAGCATAGAAAGCTATGATGGTGACAAAGCAAGACAAACTCAGAAGTAGACAACAATGTCAAAACATCTACAGGCAAAACCCCAAAGTTAAATGGGAAGTAGTTTCAAGTCCAGGAAAAAAATGCATGGAAGAGTTCAAAAAGGAGCTTAAAATCATAGAAGAAAAGTAGAATAAAAATTGGGAAAAGAAATGAGAGTGATGCAAGAGAATTATGAAATAAGAGACAGCAGCTTGGAGGAACAAAAATTGCTTAAAATGTAGAATTGGCCAAGGGGAAAAGGAGATAAAAAAATCCATTAAGGAAAAAAAGTCTTTAAAAAGCACACTTTGCCAAATAAAAAAAGAATGTAGTAAAACAAATGGAAGAAAACAGTTATGTAAAATTTAGAATTGGGTAAAATGGAAAATAATGACTCTATGAGACATTAAGAATCAATCAAACAAATTCAAAATAATGAAAAAATAGAAGAAAATGTAAAATACCTCATGGGGAAAAAATAAAAAAAAAACTGACCTGAAAAATATATCTAGTACAGTAAATGTAAGAAGCATTAGACTATCTGAAGGCCATAATCAAAAGGTGGAAATGGACAGCATATTTCAAGAAATTATCAAGGAAAACTGCCCTGATATCCTTGAACTAGACAACAAAATGGGCACTGAAAAAATCCACTGATCATGTCAGGAAAGAGATCCCAAAATAAAAACTCTAAGGAACATTGTAGCCATATTTCAGAACTATCAAGTCAAGAAAAGATACTGCAAGTGGACAGAAAGAAGCAATTTAAACACTAGGGACCAGCAATCAGGATTATACAGAAAAAACAACTGCAGCATTAAAAGATTAGAAGTCATAGAAATTGATAAAATTGAAAGCATAGAATCTAGGACTACAACCAACAATCAATTATCTAGCACAAATAAGCATAATGCATTAAGGGGAAAATGGTCATTCGATGAAATAGAAGGATTTCAAGCTTTCATTAGAAAACCATAATTGAATAAAAAAGTTGATTTCCAGTATCAATACATAAGAAAAGCATAAACAGTTAGAAGAGAAAAAAAAACATAAGGAATTCAATGGAGCTGAACTGTTTACATCCTTACATGGGAAAATAATATTTGTAATTCTTAAAAATTGTACCACTAATAGTATAGCTAGAAGGTATATACATAGATAGAGCCTATGTGTATATAGTGAATTTGAGGGAATGACAAAGAAAATGATTAAATGATGAGCAAGAGGAGTTCACTTGGTTCAGAAGGAAGGGAAAGGTAGAATAGAATAAATTATTTCACACAAAGAGATGCAAAAAAATGTATTATAGTGGAGGAGAAAATGGGAAGGTGGGTGATGGGCATCACTTGAACCTTACTTTCATCAACATTTTCTCAAAGAGGGAATAACATACACAATCATGAAGACAGACATCTGTCTTACCCAACAGGGTGCTAGGAGGGGAGATTAACCAAAGAACAGAAGGGTACTGACAGAAGGGAGGATGGACTGGGTGAGGGGATAGAAGTAAAACACTGGTGAGGAGGGAAAGGCTGAAAGGAGAAAAAAATAAATAGGAAGAAAAATAAGATGGAAAGAAATACATAGTAATCATAACTGTGAAAGTGAATGAGATAAACTCTCATAAAACAGAACCAGATAGAAGAGTTGATCAAGACCAAGCATCCTACAATGTGTTATTTATAAGAAAGACCCTTGAGGCATAGAAACACACATAGAGTAAAATTAAGGGACCAGTGCAGAATCTATTATGTGTCCAATGAAGTAAAAATTAAAAAGCAGTGATTGCAGTCCAGACTGTAGACAAAGTAAAAGCAAATATATATATATATAATAAAAGAGATAAGGAAGAACAAATCCTAGAAACAATCAATAATTTCATTAAAGAGAACGACAACATTGAGGCAACATACCAAAATTTATGCGATGCAACCAAAAGGGTACTGAGGGAAAATTTATTCTTCTAAATTCTTACATCAACAAAATGGAGAATGAACAGACTGATGAATTGGGCATGCAACTAAAAAACAAGAAAAATAAAAATAAAATATCCAATGACCATTCAATTTGAAATCTGGAAAATCAAAGATGAAATTAATAAGATTGAAAAGAATAATAAGGATGTGGCATGTAGACGCATGCATGATACACAGCAGCCAATGACTATAGTAATGTACTGTTTGATAAACTCAAAGACCCTAGTTTTTGGGATAAGAATGCATTATTTGACAAAAACTGCTGGGAAAACTGGAACATAGTATGGCAGAAATTGTGCATAGACCAATATTGAACACTGTCACCAAAATCAAGTCAAAATGGGTGCATGATTTAGGTATAAAGGCTGATACTATAAGCAATCTTGGGAGAGGAAGGAATAGTTTACCTGTCAGATCTGTAGAGAGGGAAAGATTTTATAATGAAATAAGACTTAGAGAACATTATAAAATGTAAAATTGATAATTTTGATTACATTAAGTTGAAAAGTTTCTGTACAAATAAAGCCAATCTAACCAAAATTAAAAGGGAAGTGGAAAATTGGTAAAGACTTTTTACAAGCAGTATCTCTGATAAAGGTCTTATTTCTAAAATATACAAAGAATTGTGTTAAATCTATAAGAATAGAAGCCACACCCCAATTGATAAGTGGTCAGAGGATATGAGCAGGCAGTTCTCAGAAGATAAAATTAAATATATGTATAAGCATATGAAAAACTGCCCTAAATCACTATTGATTAGAGAAATGCAAATCAAAACAGCTCTGAGGTACCACATCTCACCAGCCAGGTTGGCTAAGATGACAAAACAAGAAAATGACAAATGCTGGAGATGATGTGGGTAGATTGGAATACTATTGCATTGCTGGTGGAGTTGTGAACTTATCCAACCACTCTGCAGAGCAATCTGGAATTATTCCCAAAGGGCTATAAATAATTTCATACCCTTTGACCCAGCAATACCACCTGTAGGTTTGTATCCCAAAGAGATCATAAAAGTGGGAGGAAGACCCATATGTACAAAAATATTTATAGCAGCTCTTTTTGTGGTTGCAAAGAATTGGAAACTAAAGGGGTGCCCATCAATTGGCTAATGGCTAAACAAGTTGTGGTATATGAATGTAATGGAATATTATTGTGCTATAAGAAATGAGGAGGAGACGGATTTCATATTTACCTGGAGAGGCTTATACAAACTGATGCTTAGTTAGAATTGGAACATTAATACATTGCTGGTGGAGTTGTGAACTGATCCAACCATTCTGGAGAGCAATCTGGAACTATGCCCAAAGGGCTCTAAATAAGTGTATATACTCTTTGATACAGAAATACCACTTCTAGGGTTGTATTCCAAAGACATCAGAGGAGTGGGAGGAGGACGTGTATGTACAAAAATATTTAAAGCAGCTCTTTTTGTGATGGCAAAGAATTGGAAATCAAGGGGATTCCTATCAGTTGGGGAATGGCTGAACAAGTTGTGGTATATGAATGTAAAGGAATACTATTGCGCTATAAGAAATGAGGGGCAGATGGACTTCATAATAACCTTGAGAGACTTATATAAACCAATGCTGAGTGAGAAGAGCAGAACCAAGAGAAATCTGTACACAGTCACAGACACAACATATGTGTGATGACTAACTTCAAAAGACGGGGCTCCTTTCAGCAATGTTAGGTTATAAGACAAATCCAAAAGATTCGTTATCAAAAGGATAGCCACATCCAGAAAAAGGAGCTGCAGAGTCTGAATGCAGATTGAAACACACTACTTGCTTTGTTTCTTTTTCTTGTTTTGTTTTGTTTCCTCTTTCCCACTGATCATTCCATCAGTAATAATCCTTCTTTACAACCTGACTAGTGTTTAATGTGAAGATATTTGTAAATACTATATATGAGAGCATGTGACCATAATGGGGGTGGGTGGGGTTGAAGGGTGAGCAGAGGGAGGTAGAGAAAATTTGAAACTCAAGGAACTGTGGAACTTAATGCTGTAAACTAAAAGTAAATAAGTTAATTTTTTAAAAAGAAAATAATAAAAAATTGATCTAACAAATAAATTTAGGAGATTGTTTTATGAAAAAAGCAAAAGACAACTAAGCCATTGGTTAATTTAATTAAAAAGAAAGGAGAAAATTAATATCAAGTATCAAAAATGAATAGGGTGAAATAATAACCAGTGAAGAAGAAATTAAAGCAATAATTAGCAAATATTTTACACAATTATATACCAATAAACTTGACAATCTGAGCAAAATGGATGAATGTTTAAAAAATATGTGACCTTTATTAACAGATCAGGAAATAGAATGCTTAACCCCATCTTTGAAATAGAAATTGCACTCCTTAGAAAAAAAAATCCCCAGAGTCAGATGGATTAACAAATGAATTCTACCAAACACTTAAGAACAATTAATTCTAATATTATATAAACTATTTGGAAAACATGGGCAAATGAGTCCTTCCAAACTCCTTTTATGACACAAAAATAGTGCTGATACCTAAACCAGGAAGAGCTAAAGCAGAGAAAGAAAATTATAGAACAACTTCCCTAATAAATAACAATGAAAAAATTTTGAACAAAATACTAACAAGGTGAATACAGCAACATATAACAAGGAATATACTCTCTCTCTCTCTCTCTCTACATATATATATATGTATATATATATATATATATATATAGATCTATCTATATATATACACTTATATATATAGATAGATCTATATAGATATATATAGATAGATAGATATAGATATAGATATAGAGAGAGAGAGTATATTCCTTGTTATATGTATTAATATATATTATATATAATATATATATTATATATAGGTGCTATTTTTATCATAAGTGATATAGAGTTTGTTCAGTATTAGGAAAACTATCAATATAATTAACCATACCATTTAACAGAAATCAAATTATCTCAGATGCAAAAAAGTGATTGACAAGATACAGCATTTATTACTATTAAAAACAGTAGGGCACATAGGAATAAATGGAGTTTTCCTTAAAATGATAAGCAAGACCTTTCTAAAGCTATCAGCAAGCATTATCAGTAATGGGGATGAGCTACAAACCTACCAATTAAGATCAGGGGTGAAGCAAGAATGTTCCTTATCACCACTATTATTCAATATAGTTATTCGAAATGTTAGCTATAACAAAAATAGAAGAAAAAGAAAGTGAAGGAATTAGAATAGCCAATGAGCTATTCTAATGAGCTATTCAATGAGCAACATAGCTTTCACCCTTTGCAGATGATATAATGGTATATTTAGAGAACCCCAGAGCACCAACTAAAAAAAATTATTTGAAATAATTAACAACTTTAAGAAAGTTGTAGGATACAAGATAAACCTACATAAATGATTAGCATTTCTTTATATGTCCAATAAAGTCCAACAGCAAGAGATAGAGAAATTTCATTTTAAAATATAGACAATATAACATACTTGGGATTCTATTTCCCAAGACAATGAATACAATTACAAATCTCTTTTCACACAAATAAAGTCACATGTGAAAATCAGAAAAACTATCAATTGCTCATGGGTAGGTAAAAACATATGATAAAAATGACAATTCTACCTAAATTAATTGGCTTTTCCAATGCCATACAAATGAAAATAGCAAAAATTTATTTCATAAATCTAGGAAAAATAACAACCAAATCCATAGATAATTGAGTCAAATTTATAAGAATATAAGACATTCCCCAGTTGATAATTGGTCAAAGAATATAAACAGTTTTCAGATGAAAAAAATCAAAGTTATCTATAGGCATATAAAGAATTAGAAAAATGCAAATTAAAACAACTCTGAGTTACCACCTCATAACTATCCAATTGGCTTATATAATAGAAAAGGAAAGTTATAAATATTATAGAGGATGAGGGAAATTAGGGGCACTAATGTATTGTTGGTGGAGTTGTGAACTGATCTAATCCCTCTATAGAGCAATTTGCAACTATCACCAAAAGGCAACCAAACTGCACATACTCTTTGATCAAGAAATGCCATTATTAGGTCTATATACCAATGAGAACACAGGTACAAAAAATCTTTATAGCAGCCCTTTTTGTGGTTGCAAAATACTAGAACTTGAGAAGATGCCCATCAATTAGGAAATAGCTGAACAAACTGTAGTATATGAATCTAATGGAACACTATTGTTCAATAAGAAATGATTAAGAGGAAAATTCCAGAAAAACCTGTAAAAACTTTCATTAACTAACGCAAAGTGAAATGAGAAGAGCCAGGAAAACCTTGTACACAGTATTAGAAATATTGTGTGATCATCAATACATGATCCCAGACAAGTACCAAGGGCTCACAAAGGAAAATGTTATCCATATCTAGATGAAGAACTGAAAGACTTTGAATACAGATTTTAGCATATTTTTCCACTTTATTATATTCTGTGTTATTTTCTTTTGATGTATTTCAGAGCTGCAACTAATTTGGAAATATATTTTATGTAATAGCATATGTATAGCCTCTATCAAATTGCCTAACTTTTTTAGAACAGGGGAAGGGAGGGAAAGAGAAAAAAAAATTGGAACTCAAAATCTTGTAGAAATGAATGTTTCAAATTGTCTTGACAAGTAATTGGGAAAATAAAATTGAATTAAAATCTTGACGGAAAATTTTCCTTGAAAACTAGAACTAGGCAAGAGAAAGCTAAGGATGTTCTAAGACACCAAAAATCACAATTTAAAATCAAAGAATGGGGCGGCTAGGTGGCGCAGTGAGTAGAGCGTCGGCCCTGGAGTCAGAAGGACCTGAGTTCAAATCCGGCCTCAGACACTTAACACACACAAACAAAAAACCTAGCCATGTAACCTTGGGCAAGTTACTTAACCCCAATTGCCCTCCACAAAGCAAAAAATAAAATAAAATAAAATAAAATAAAATAAAATAAAATAAAATAAAATAAAATCAAATAAAATCAAATAAAATCAAAGAATGAAAAAATAGAAGAGAAAATGAAACACCTTATCATTATTTGTGTAATTGAAAAAAAGGCTCTGGCTGAGTTGAGTTTGATGGAGTGATTCTTAAAAATAAAACTCTAGGGAGAGATAACAAGGGGTAATTATCTCATACAAATGAGGCATAAAAGGAAAAAAATTATACAGAAGATGGTAATGGGTAGGAGGGCAGATAGCTCTGGAACCATATTCTCATCAGTAATGTGTTAAAGAGGAGGAAAATGTGTGTTATGTGTATACATATAAACTTGGCTACGATATTCCTGTATATCCACACATACACACATATACATATATATATATACACACTATATATATATATAACTACATATATATATACACATATACATATATGTAAGCTTGTATAAATGTCTTCTAAATTAAAAAAAAAGAAATGTGGGTAAGTGGATAAGGTGGGCAAGAAGGATAAAAAAGAAAATTTTAGAGGTGGGTAGGTTAAAGAACAGGAGAGTAAGGCAGCTGTTAACAAATGTTAGCAGAGGAGTGAGGAAAGATAGGATAAATAGGGTGAGGATAGTGAAGAAAAATATTAAGGAGGAAAGTTCATAAATAATTGAAACTTAGAATATCAATGGAAGAAATTTACCCATAAAAGAAAAATGAATATCAGATTATTTTTTTTTAATTAAACTATATGTTGCTTTCAGGAAACACTATAAAAATGGGAGATAGACTCAAAGGTAAAATAAAGGGAAGGAGTAGAATTTATTATGTAAAATAAGGGGTAATAATCATGGCCTCAAAAAAATTAAAGTTAAAATAGATTTAATCAAAAGTGAAAAATAGAGAAACTATACTATATGTCAGCAATATTATTGTTTTAGACCATTTAAAATACCTAGACAGTATAAAATATCTGATTATATAAACATAAAACACTTTTTTTATACAAATAAACTCAGATCTAAATAATTGAAATTATACCTGTTGTTCATGGGCGGGTAAAGCCAATATAATTTCAAAATGGGAAAGGTTACCTAAATAATCTATTTATTTAAATTCATTCCAATTAGATTACTCAAAATTATTTTATTGAGTTAGAAAAAAAAACAACAAAATTCATTTGGAAGAGCAAAAGTTCAAGTATTTCAAAGAAGTCAGGAAAAATATATAAATGAAGTAGATTCAGCAGTATTACACCTTAAATAATATTATAATGTGAGAGAATTGTGTAAGTATAAAAAGATAATTTTTATTATTTTAAATTATTTTTATAAATAACACCTATGTAGCCAAGAAAAGAAGAAATGTGGAAAACTGGGGGAAAGTTTTTAAAAACAGTCTTGTAGAGAGGATGTGAATAGGTTGGAATATTGCTCTATTTGGCATTCAAAACTTTTCATAACCTCTCTGGGCCCCTTTTTTAGTCTTGTTACATTGATACCTCACCACATATATATCCTCTGATCCAGTGGCACTGGCATCCTTGTTGTTTCTCACACAAGAAACTCTTTAAAATTTTTTTTTCTTTTTATCTCTTATAAGAATTCTCTTTGGGCTTTGTCTGATTTTCATTTTTCCTTGAAGCTATGTGCATAAATGTTTTCAAGTCATTGTTTTCTTCTGAATTTATATCTTGAGCTTTCTTGTCACCATATTAGCTTTTTATGATCAGGTGCTTTTTTAGTTTGCTCATTTTTCTAGTCTGTTTCTTGACTTTAGACTTGATGTCAGAAGTGGGCTCTCATCTGGGGAGATGGCCTGAGCTTCTGTCTTTTATGTCCATCTGCTGCTTTTACAGGTTGGTCTAGGGACTTGTAATTTTATATTGTTTCCAATATACTGTGATGCAAGGATAAATCTCTTCAGTGCCATACTGATCTACACTCTGATCCTTACACAAGTCATGCCTCTTCTCTTTAAAGATTGAAACCACTCTGCTCTGGAAATATGACATAGAACTAGGTAATAGGTAACAGCATTGCTACATGGCTCTTATTCCTGATTTCCTAGTGCTACTACAAGGGGACCCCTGAGATCACTTTCCTCATGGGGTTCAGTCCCCTTATCATGTCTGGGCACTAAGATGTTTTCCTTAGCTGCTGCCACAGCTACAGTTCAGTAAAGTCATTTGGAAGAGCAAAAGTTCAAGTATTTCAAAGAAGTCAGGAAAAATATATAAATGAAATAGATTCAGCAGTATTAGACCTTAAATAATGTTATAATGTGAGAGAATTGTGCACAGTGCTGCTTCCTCTGGGCTACATTCCTGGACAGACAGGACAGCCACCCCAGTATCTTCATATATCTTTTTCTATATTCCTTAGCTACCCTAGACTGGAAAAATGATTCAATGTGCCTTTTTTCTTTCCTGTTCAAAATTTCATTTGACACACTTTATATGGTCATTATAAAACAGGTTTGGGAGGAGCTTTGGCAGTTGTGAACTGTCATTGTGCCATCTTGACTAAACCCTCTCCAACACAAGAAATTCTATCCTTTAACTCAGAGACTTTTTTCTATCATGTATGCCTGTGATGCTTTTCCTTCTTATTTCTGCCTTCCAGACTACCTTCAAATACCAGTTAAAATCCCATTGTCCAGAGAAAGCCTTTCCCAGTCTATCTTAATTCTAGTACCTTCTTTCTGTTGGTTAATTCTCATTTAACGTTTATATAATTTTGTACATAATTGTTTATGAATTATCTCCCCCATTAGACTGTGAGCTTCTTGAAATCAGGGGCTGTCATTTGCATTTTTTTTTGTATCTTAGCACTCAGCACAGTGATTGGCACATAGCATATATTTAATAAATGCTTATTGACTGACTGCCACCTCTGTGTATTTTAATAAATCATCCTTTGGCCAAGAATATATGATCTCACTTCTTCTCAGATCTTTATCTTCCTTTAAGGTTTCCTATAATATTCCTCTACCATACTTCAGTACTCCCTCTTTCCAATTTTTAATATGTTATCATTACAACATCATTTTGTACTTACTTATTTGGATACTCATTATAGCCTTACTGTAGAATAAAAACTCTCTGAGGGTCTACTTCTATTTTTGTCTTTGTAATTCATGCATATATTACAGTATCTAGCATATAGTAGTTACATAATAAAGATTTGCTAAATTGAATTGTCTGTTTCACTTATTCATCCCTTCAACTTCTGTAAATTTAGTTTGGAAGTTTATCAAATTGGTCAAAGAATTTCTCTATTTCTTCAACCTTAGCATCAAGTGTTGTTCAGAATATTCTGAAATTATCTTTTCCCTCCTTCATACATATTATGATCACTCAAACGTCAATAATCAAGTGTCTCAAGAAATATTTCTTATTGTTGAACCCCCAATGAAACTAAATTTTGCAGCTTTTTTATTTGACTGTCCCAAGAGAAACTGGTAGAGAGGTGATCAGAGGGAACTAAGATTCATGAGTCTGAAATTATTTAATTTGTCAGTCAGTTAACAAGCATTTATTAATCACATAGGCAGCACATTGCATATGGTAGATGGTTAATGGAACATTCTTTTTTTTTTTTAAGCAATTGGGGTTAAGTAACTTGCTCAAGGTTACACGGCTAGTCATTATTTATTCGTGGGTGCTCATTTTCTGAGGCTGGATCTGATCTCGGGTCATCCCAACTCCGAGGCAGGCGCTCTTACTCACTGCACCACCTAGCCGCCCCGTTAGGGCAATTGGGGTAAAGTAACTTGCCCAAGGTTACACGGCTAGGTTTTTGTTTGTGTGGATTAAGTGTCGGAGGCCGGCTCCGAACTCAGGTCCTTCTGACTCCAGGGCCGGCGCTCTATTCACTGTGCCACCTAGCTGCCCCTAATGGAACATTCTTGATCAGAGATGAGAAAAAGAAAAAAATACATGCTTAATAATTGAAAAAAATAAGTTAAAATAAATGTTTATTGATTAAGCAACATAAAGTGATTTGCTTTTTGGCATTCAATTAGTGTGAATTTCTGTGAGTATTAACATTTGACACACTCCTGAAGAAAATGAGGAATTGAACAGTGTAAGTTGTCTTGAAAAAATCTCAACAAAATTAGAGAAATATAAATTTTATTAAGAGCTATAAGGTTTTTATTATTATTTTACTTACATTTTTTCTTGATCCCTTAAAAATGCATTGTGACCACCTAAGAGGAATATCCTTTCTTTTAGAATCCTCCTGTATAACAACTTAAACCAACTAAGTAAAGCTAACCAACATACCAGTAACACCTAAAAATGTATGTCACTATCTAAAACTACAGTTTATGTCCTTTCCATTTGTGAGGAAAGACACATATTTCATCAGTACTAATTAGGGACAAAATCATGTTCTGTACTATAGCATAAACTAATATATGCAGAATACATAGTTAGAATGTAGATAGACATGCTGATAATATTGTTAGCTTTCTATGATATATTTTGTATATTAATGCTTCTGCTAGTTATGTGTTGACAGAAAAGTTGGCAAAAACTAACGCATTCATAAAACAACATTTGTGTCTGATATACAGTTCCGTCCTCTCCCCTCCCCATTCATTCCAATTTGCTTTAGAGAGGAAGAAAAGGAGGGATTATTGAAAGAAATAGAGGCCTGTGACCTCTTTCCCTTTCTCCTTTTGATTTCTTCTCCCGAATCACCCAAAAAGCAGATATGCATTTGATATATGAAAAGATAGTTGAGGTTAGAAACCATTCACTGACAAAAATTTCATCTGATTGCATATTGATTATCTATACTGCTTGTGGTAATCACATGACTTTACACAGGAAAGCTCAAAAGGCTGTTTTATTTCTTTCTTTTTTAACTCTACTACTCTTGAATACATAGGAGGAAATCTGTCCTTTGGCTACTACCTTTATTCAGAATCTCAGGTTATCCATTCATATATGTGAAGGAGGAAAAACAAAACAAAGCAAAATTATACCTCCTTCCCAAATTCTCATTTTGTAATTTCTTTTTCTCTCCCTTTTTTCTTTTTCGTGTTTTCCCTTTTGTTTTCTCTTCTTAAAAAAAGTCATTCCCTCTCAAAACTTTGGCCAGTTTTTCAGGAGATTAAAAAAGTATGTAGTACCTTATCTATTCAGAATAAAACCATATAAGTGGAAAAATATGTCACTTAGAATGAGTTAATTAATAGGAGAGCTCCTCAGTCCTCACTCAGAGCTTTTTTACTACCATTTTATACATAATTCTAAGAAATTTAGTTTTCTAGATTCCCTTCCAAGAACACATTAGAAGCAAGAATTTAGAAGGGGAAGCATTTCACAAAATGTATACTGGCAATAGCAAGAAATAATAGTTCTCAATGATATAGCAAAAAGTAAAGACAGAAAAGTTAGTTTAAAAAAAGAATACTTTGGGGCCATACAAACTTCCAAGAAATGATCCTATTTGCACTGAGGATAACAATGTGTTTTAAAAATAATATAATCACTAAATATTCCTAATGATTACTTGAGATGGTTGATGTTTAATCTGTAAAAAAAAAAAAAGGCTTCGTTCATGTGTAGTATGTATAGACATTTGATCAGTGTAATATTGACTACTATTGCTACCTTTGTAGGGAACAAATGAGTACCATGATTGGTATCTTGCTATTTGCTCTCGCCTTTCTCCATTAAGGCTATAAGGCTAAAATTGCATCTATGTACCACATTTAAAACATCTAGAAAACTAGAGCAAAATAATTCTAAAACACAGTACACCAATTCTAATTATTCTCAGGAGGAAGGTAATAGCTTAATATTACCAAATTAGCTTCCTCCCAAGAAATGATGGTTATTTAAGAAAACATAATGAATAGTGAATTAAAAATTGTAAGTAATTCCATTTATATAAGAAAATCTAGACATAATCAAAAGTCAGTGAATTAACATAGATTAAAAATATATCAAAGAACACTTAGTTTTAAAGGAGCTCTTTATCTGAAAGTCAGATAAAACTACCAAAGCTCTCTTAAGTATTCTTCCTATATTCAGTGTCATTTTATCACACTCAAAGGTCTCAGTAAAAATGGAGTCAGAACTGCTTATACATACCAACCAAAGGCTGGGATGGGATGTTTCAGATGTTCAAACAAAATCATTTTCAATATGTTCTAGTTAAGAAGACAGGGACACATAAACACACACATATAAATGTGTGTATATGTATTTATGCATATGTATATATATGTATACACATATATATCATATGTAACTGTTTTAATGCTATATGTATAATGTACTTTAACAAGAGAAACACTTTCTTATGTGTGAATCTTGGCTATTCAGAATGACAAGTTCCTATAGTTTCATTTTTTTTAATTTTTATTATAAATATGTATCTATTTGGGTGTTGACAAGATGCCAATAAAAGTTTTTGAGTTATCTATCACAAAATTGATTTAAATGTTTATTGAAAAATAAACGTAACTCTCACTGACAGGAGACCCTTTAAGAGCCATAAAACACATTTCTGAAACAATACATCCACATCACCTTCTATCAAATTCCAAATCATACTTCCTATACTTTGGCCACCACTTTCATAATCTCCCTTATCTGTCTGCACTGTCATATTTGGACTTTGCCCCCTGAGTTTCTGTGTTATAGAAAGTGAACTGCCATCTGAATTTGTATAAACCAGGCCTCAGTGATACATCCTAGTCACTTTCAAATCATTTGGCTTCCCCAACCTTCTTAGTTCTGCTTTATCTGCACTTTTTCCCATTAGAATTTGAATAACTTGAAGTTATACTTTTTTTTTTTTCTGGTATTTGTATCATCATAATTTAGCACAATGCCTGACACGTAGTAAAGGTTTAATGAATGTTTTATAATTATATCAAAGATGTAAAAACTGTTTGGGTCCTAAAATATATGTTATACCACAAGATGATTTCCAATGCTTGTTGATTAACCTAGGTGGTTGTAATGGGAATATGAATTTGAAGATCTTGCCCGTCCCTTAACAGACTACAGACAGACTACAGAGTAGTCTGAAGACCTCCACTGCTTTGAAAGTAAACTCTGCTGAATGTAATCACATGAAGCCTTGTGGAGGGAATTTGCTGAAGGGTGCACAGAGCCCACAGGAAGCTTCCCTGCTGTAAAGATAAACTCTGCCCCCTTAATAGGCTGAATGTGGTCACATGGATCCTGTGGTGGAAGGAGTTTTGCTGAAGGGAATCAGAGCCCACAGGAAGCTAGTGATCAGAGCTAGCCAGATGGGTGAGGGAGAGAGAACACTCAGGCAAGGAGTCAGATAAGCCTGTGATTAAATATCAATCTTGTATTGGTTTATGGGAAGGCTGAAGGATGATGTGGCTCTCAGCATTATTATGGCTTCTTACTATCTTTGGTACTATGATGGAATCAGCTTACTGGCTTTGGGAATCAGTTTTCTGGTGTCCAAATAAATGTTTCAATTCTGTTCTCTACCTGGGGAATCTGGTATATTTTATGTTCGAATGTCATGCCATACTTATAGTCATGGTCTTTATCATGATTGTGGGTGCTGTAAATATTGCATTGGTGCTACAGTGGTACAATAGAGTACTGGATATTGAGTCAGAAAAAAATTGAGTTTTAATTCTTAATTAATACTAGCTGTATAACTCTGGGGAAGTTACAACTTCCCAGTCTCTCCATCTGGAAAAAAAATAGCACTTATTTAACAAGGTTGTTATGAGAATCAAATGAGACGTAAAATATTTTGCAAAACTTACAACTATGTACATATTAATTGTGAATAATTTTATTAATAGTCTGATTGATGGCAATTTATTTGAGGTCAGGAATTATTTCATTTAATCTTATAAGGTAACCTATGTATAGTAGGTATTTACTGAGTATTTATCAAATAATTGTTTCTTTATGCCCTCCCTCCTGTGACTTGGTTCTGCCTAGATGGATCAGAATATTGTCCTCTGAATTATCTCTGCTGTATTTCTTTCAAGATTGTTTTTACTTTGATATCTTGTAAACTGAGTTCTCAAGAATTACTTTGACTTAAAGCTTTTAACAAGTCTATTAAGGTTATCTCTTGCTAATGTTTTCCTTTTTGTCTCAAACCTGTTAGTCCATAAACACTAAAACTAAGCTCTTATTTTAATTTCCCTCAATTTTACCATTTTCTCACCACTAGAATTGTCTACTATTAGTTATCTTCATTAAGCATTTGAATCCTTGGACCTTTTGTCATTGTAAGGGTTATGGGATTTAAAGATCTTCCATGTCCCATTGGACTTGCTGACATAGCAGGAAGGGGCGGGGCAAGAGTAAGAGGAAAAAAAAGCTAGAGTTCCGTTGGGGACTGTTAGGGACTGTTGGTGGCCACAGCAACAGCAGCAGCAGCAGCAGCAGCAGCCAAGGTAGAGGTGGAGGCCCAAATCTCTTTTTAAGCCAGCCAGAATTTCTGCTAAGGACTCTTGTTGGGGGCTGCCGGGAACTGGAACTGCGGGGGGCCGGAGCTGTTGTGAGCATGCTTCCTGGACGCTGAGCAGTTGCTGAGAGTCGGGAGAGAAGGACCTTTGCCTGAAGTAGCCTGTTCTGTTTTGAAGGCTTAAGAATGTGGTTGTTTATTATGTTAACTACTTGTGCCAATTTCATAACTATCCTGATGGCTTTGACTTTCTGGTTTTGGGACTGGGTTATTTGGTATTTTAATAAATTCTCTGGCTTTATCCCCCATATAGAGAGACTGATATATTTTGTGATTAATAACTACATAAGCCTATTTATAATTGCCATAGGCATAGTGAATATTGCATTGTTAATACAGTCATAAATCACTGTAATTAATCAATTAACAAGCATTTTTGAAGTTCTATATTTCAGGTGCTATGATAGGTATTGGGTATATGTGGAGAGAAAGTTTTGGCTCCAAGGAATTCACATTCCTTACTTTTTATTATGTGAGGCAATATGAACATATATGGGTCTATACAAAAATTTACAAATTAAAAAACAATTTCCAAATTATTTTGCAGAAAGCAAAAAGAAATCTACTGTGATACACATGTGTGAATCCTATGCACTAGAAAAAGATGAAATTTCATCCTTTGCAATCTCAGAAGACATTGCAGCTATCATTATTATTGGATTATGTGGGGAGACTCTAATAAAATATTTGAAATATGATTAAATTTTCTTATTGAAAAATTTCCTGAAGTAATGAGTATTCTAGACTCTTCTATGACTCTTCATTGTTAGTGCGGGGAACCATACTGACAAGTTCTGCCATACTACTATGACTCTGAAAATCTAAAGAGAAAAGATTATCTAAATCTAATGTTCATGCAAATTTGATCCATTGATTCAAAAATTTAAGGAGCTTTGAACTCCACATACAATAATGTTGATAGAAGACCAGGAAAACATCATTTTAAGATCTGAATTAATCATAATTAAGAATAAAGCAATAAGGCATATAATTGTATAGGAATATAATTCTTTTACATCCCTGATAAGGGGGTGTAATAACACTTGTGCAAGTTTGCCCATATTCTAGACCATTTGATAGTTTTAATTTAAGGTATTTAAGAAATGACATTTTAAAAATGTTGAAACATGTATTTTCATATACCAAAAAAAAAATCAAGAGATCTATTTAAAACATTTTATTTCAAAGTATGAATGAGGGGACAAGCACAGATACATAATTCCAGAAATTTCTGACTTCTTAAGTCTACAAATAATTTAATCAATTTTCCACATAATTTAATTGTCACAAACCACACATGAAAATTGCCACTCCCATAATTCTAGACAATTTGTTGATTTTTTTTTACAAGAAAAATCATGCTTCAGAAATATTTTCCTTTGGTGGTTTAGAAGAAAAATATAGATAGAACATTTTGAAAAGAAAATTCTGAGAATGCCTTGTCCTTTCGGAAATCATGAAATACAATGGCAAGAAAGAACACCAAAGGTCAGTATTATTTTACCTTTGAGGTATGTATATCTGGTAATATTGGTGGTTTTCTGTTTTGCTTTTTCTGTTCAATTTTATTGGACTACCAATGTGCATAGATTCAAAAACTACATCTTCCTCTAAATTCTGTAAAGTACCAAAGCCATAGGTCAATATTGTTATCAGGGAAACTCAGCATCATCTGCCATGTCATGTGAAGAAATAAAATGACATTACAATAGAGTCGCTGTCATACTATGAATTGAATATAGACTGACAGTAACAAAAAGTGGAAAGAAAATAAGTACTATAGGGATCTATGAAACTATCACTTGCAGCAAGGATTTGTAGGAAGTAGCCAGAGTAGAGTGACCATGCTGGCATTTAGCAATTAGAAATGAGCTGACTTGAATTAAATACAATGTCCTGCTGCCTATGAAGGTTGGAACCAAAGGATATGCCTATGTGGAAAAGGATACAGGTCATGGAAGTCATTTGAGCTGCACTTGTATACACAGAAGCTCACAGTGCTGGTAATGGCAACAATTTTGCTTTTGTAAAATTTTGAGAATTGGAAAGGTGGCACACATGCTAGATAGACCCGCTAATGTTCCAAAGGGCATGTTCTCTGGTAATATTCCAAGCAATTTTTGGAACAATCTAATTTCGAGTTACTCATTTAGATAGATGGGCAGTGTTAAGCGAATAGTTAGATCATTACCTTGTGAATTTTGTGAATTTGGATATTTTAAAAGGGAATTATACATCACAAATAAACAACAATTTCCTCTAAAATTGAAATGTTTTTTCATTTAAATGAACAATGAACTCGTACCTGTCCTTTTGATGGCTGCTTTTTAAATGATGCCTCTTCAATTCTTAATTCATCAACCAATAGATTAATGCTAAACTCTTATTACTTGCAAGGTACTTCTCAAGCTGTGCGTCTTAGGAATGAGAAGTGAGAGAGGGAGTAAAAGTCAATCTCTCTTCTCAAGGAGCTTGTAATTGAGTTGGGAGAAAATCTCACACAAACAAAAAATAAAAATTAATAACTTAAGAAACATACAAATTTTAAATTAACAGTGCTAGCAATATTATATAATATAAACAGATATATGGATAAAGCATTTTTCAAGTGTTTACTACATGCAAACAAGTCACTGTGCTAAGGGCCACGGATAGAAAAAGAAAAATAATATTGTTTTTGCTCCCAGGGAGCTAATATTCTAAGGGGAGGAACAACACATATGAAAAATAGTTGTTGTGCTTGTCCTTTGTTCTCAAAGAGAACATCAGGGAAAGGTGACATGACTTGACTTTACATGATTTGCATGACTTGCAGTTGGCTTGAATTTGAGTGAGGGAGGGCTGTGCAAGAACACCAGCCTCACTTTCTCCTCCAAGGTCGTCTGGATGCAGTGGCCTGGTATTCATCAGGACATGGAGCCTTCCCAGGATGCAATGGGAGAGCCTGGAAACAGATGGAAAGGACCCATGGTCCATAGAATACAGTGGTAAAGGAGATGATAGTACTTCTTTTTAACATAATTTCCACTGATAAAAATATCAACTTCTAATGCTTAATTACATGACAGTACTAAGAAATTTGACAGCAAGAATTTCCTTTTCTGAATCTTCAATAGCTGTGATTATAGCACCTATATATGCACTTGCCAAGCTACATTGATATAAGGAATGCTTCATGGGATAATGACTGAGGGCACTGGGTATGATATTCTGAAGGCAGGATCCTATACTGTCTCCATTAGGAACTGAGAAATTATGGTAGTCAAGATAGTGGTAGTGATATGACCAACTTGGAAATTATTATTAATAATAATAATAATAATAATAATTCTTAACAATAACTCTTGAAGAAGTTCAGGCATGCTTTATTATCTTCATTAGACAAGCAAGAAAATGGAGGCATAGTAAGCCTAAGTGTGACTTTTCCAAGGCCAATTATCTTACTAAAAGAGTAATGTTTATAAATCTGAAAGTGTTCTTTTTACTTAACTAGAGACTTGAATCGAATCATCATTCTTACCCTACTATCTACATACGAGTGTTCTCCAGGACATTATCTGTCCTGGAGTCTTATCTTTTTTTCTTCTTTTTTTTGTTCATCTTTGTATCTGTCTCTGTCTCTCTGTCTCTCTGTCTCTCTGTCTTTCTCTCTCTCTCTGTCTCTCTCTGTCTCTCTGTCTCTCTGTCTCTCTCTCTCTCTGTCTGTCTGTGTGTGTGTGTGTCTCTCTCTCTTCCATCCTGTTTCTTTCTCAATGATTTCCTTTGCTCCTCAAAGCTTCTTTGACTATGAGAATGAAGCCAGCAGAATGGCAACATATCAATTAGAGGAAGAGTCAGCATCTATTTTGCTAAGATAGAGAAGACTTAAGAACCATAAAATTTAGAATAAGATCATACCAAACATCTTTAGTCATGTTTTTAACTATCTTTTAAGGAACAACTTATGTAATGAAAGCAAGATTATAGTTTGTTTTAAATTTTTTAAAAGGAAGATGGCGGAATAGAAACAGGACTTCAGCTCACCTCCAGCTTCCACCTTCCCCAATCCATGTAAAGGAGACTCTGAACAAACTTTGCAGCTACAGAACCCACAAAATGACAGAGAAGCTAACCTCCCACTGAGGTCAGCCCGACAGCCCACCAGGGAGTGGCTAATGCAGTGCTCTGGGAGCTGACCCCAGGCATGTGTGAGCCAGAGATTTTAGCCCCAGGGTGGGCCTGACCAGCTCCCAGCTGGAGGGACTCCAGAACACCAGCAGCTGTGGTTGTTTCCAGAATTATCAACACACAGATGCCAAGGACAAAGTGAGAGGTCAGTGCACTGTGGACTTTGATGCAGCTGGCACCACATTGCAGCTTCAGCTCCTGGCCTGCAAACTGTAGGGGGACCTAGTGACCAGTCTGAGGGGTAATCACTCTTGCTTTAACCTTCTTGGATCTGGATTGCGGTCTGGGGTGGAGGTCCTGGGGTGTGTGACTAGCTTGCCACAGCATGTGGAGGCTTCAGAGGGGGCATCCAACTAATGCCTCCAGCAGCTAAGAAAACCCCAGCATTTGGGATGGAAGCTCCCCTGTCTGGTAGCAGAGTCCTACTGTGGCAAAAAAAAACTGAAAAGTCAAGTAATTGAGTGGCAACATGACCAGGCAAAGGAAGCAAAACAAATAGAAAAATCCAACATTAGACTCCTATTTGGGGGACCAAAAGGATCAAAGCATGGAACAGGACAGAGACAGTGAAGTCAGAACTCCTGCACCAAAAGTTTCAAAGGAAAATACAAGCTGGTTATAGGCCATAGAGGACCTTAAGAAGCAGATAAGAGAAGTGGAAAAAATTGGGAACAGAAATGAAAACAATGCAAGAAAATTATGAAATGAGAGTCAACAGCATGACTAAGAAAAATAACACCTTAAAAATAGACTAACTCAAATGGCAAAAGAGGCTCAAAAAGGAAATGAGGAGAGGAATTTGCCAGAAAAAGCCGAATTTGCCAGATGGAAAAAGAATCTCAAAAACTCACTGAGGAGAATCTTTCTTTAGGATTTAGAATGTAGGAAAGGGAAGCTAGTGACTTTATGAGAAATCAAGATGCTGTTAAACAGATCCAAACAAATGAAATAAATAGAATGCAATGTGAAATACCTCATGGGAAAAACCACTGACCTGGAAAACAGATCCAGGAGAGATAATTTAAAAATTATTGGACTACCTGAAAGCCATGATCAAAGAAAGAACCTAGAAATCATCCTTCAAGAAATTCTCCAGGAAAATTGACCTGATGTTTTAAAACCAGAGGGCAAAATAGAGGTTGGAAGAATTCACTGATCACGTCCTGAAAAAGATCCCAAAAAGAAAACTGCTAGGACTATTGTAGACAGGTTCCAGAATTCCCAGATCAAGGATAGAATATTTCAAGCAGCCAGGAAGAAATAATTTGAATATTATGGAAACACAATTGGGATAACACAGGATCTGGCAGCTTCTACACTGAGGGATTGAAGGGCCTGGAATATGGTATTCTTAAGGTCAAAGGAGCTGGGATTAAAACCAAGAATCACCTATCTAGCAATACTGAGTCTTATGTTTCAAGGGAAAATATGGTCATTCAGTGGAATAGAAGACTTTCAAGTATTCTTGAAGACAAATCCAGAGTTGAATAGGAAATTTGACATTTAGATACAAGAAGCAAGAGAAGCATGAGAAGGTAAATGGAAAATAAATCTTAAGGAACTTATTGAAGTTGAACTATTTACATTCCTACATGGAAAAATGATCATTGTAACTGATGCAACTTTTCTCAGTATGAAAATAGTTGAAGGGAATAGAAATATATATAGTGTTTATTGGAGGAGATATAGGCATATGAATACATATGTGAATGTGTATATATATATATGTTTACAGATATATATAGATAGATAGATATAGATATAGATATAAAGATATATATACAGGGCACAGGATCAATTTAATAAGAAGGGATGATACAAACAAGGTGAAATTAAGAGGTGAGAGAGAAATATAATGAAAGGAGGTGGGGAGAGACAGAATAGAGCAAACTATCTCATAAAGAAGAGGCAAGGGAAAATGGGTACAATAGAGGGGAAGAACAGGAAGGCATAAGTGAATGGGTAAACCTTATAAACATTGAATTTTTCTCAGGGAGGGAATGACATACACACAAAATAGGGTATCTCACCCTTCAAGAGAGTGGGGGTAAGGGGATGAGAGGGGGAGTGATGGAAGAGAAGGTAGGCTGGGTGGGAAGGAATTAGGAAGCACACACTTTTGAAAAGGGGCAGGACCAAAGTAGAGAATAGAACAAGGAGGAAGTGGGATAGGAGGGAGGGAAATATAATCAGTCTTCTACAACATATTTACTATGGTAATGTTTTGCATTAGCTATACATGTACAACCTATATTGAATTGCTTATCTTCCCAGTAGGGATCAGTGACAAGGGAGGAATGGAATTAATTTGGAATTCAAAGTTTTAAAACCAAATGTTTAAAAATATATATATACACTATTATTAATACTATTTTACATGTAATTGGGAAATAAGAGGAGGGGATATCCTGGGGGACTGCTATTCTGGGGAGGTGGGTAGGGGAAAAATGGGGAGAAAATCTGTAACAAAAAATCTGGTTGAAATGAATGAAGTAAACCAGAAATTAATAAAGCATTTGGAAAAATATTTTAAAAGACATTTCATACTAAAATACAATTTGAATAGATTTTCATATTTCTAGATGTTTCCTATAAATTTCACCAAATTAAAAAAAAAACAGTGATTGAAGAACAAGTAAGACAATAAAGGCTATTAAATATCACTTTTTCTCCTTCCTTATAGGAATTTATGCTTAAACAGGAGAAAAATTCATCTGTTTTATGTTTATTCATCTGAAGGAAATGCAATTTCATAGTGACTGTACATCTCTGTGTATGTATGTATACCTACTCAAACATATATGTACCCAATCACACGTGCACACATGCACACACTGCAGTTAGCAACTCTTACTGCCATGAAATTCTTCTAGTGATACATTCAAGTGATATATAGAGTGATTGATGCCCAACATTGCCATATGAATGACAAGTGGCAAAGCTCTGGGAAATGCTTTTTGCTTTGGAGACTGAGACTCAATTTATACCAACAAATCAAGCATAGGCAAATGGATTCCATAGTAGAATCTATGAAAAGTATACTGTTTACAGACTCTATGCTAACCACTGAAGATTGAAATATATGAATGAAATACTCTGTTCTTTCAAGGAGATAACATTATTTGCAGGGATAATGGAGGTGCAACATCCATTCATCCATTTCCTTATTTAGGAAAGAATTAAGAATATTGCAGATGGAGAAAACACTGACAATAGAGAGATGAAGGAATGTGTCCTGGTAAAGACAGCATGAATGACAAGCCTTGGAGAAAAAAAAAGATATTCAGAAGAAAAGGAATTGCAGGGACTGAGAGAGGAGGGCAGAGTTAGTTTTGCAAATATATGGAGGCAGGTATCGGTAGGGTCATCACTATGGATATTGAAGTCACCAAGGATGATGAGAGGGCATAAGTCAGGTAAGAATATTCAAACCAAATACCAAAATCAGAGAAAGGTAACAAAGTGAAGGTTTCTATGATGGTTATAATTAATACTTACTATTTATATAATACCTACTACATTCCAGGCACAGCACAAAGTCCTTTATAAATATTATTATCTCATTTTACCTTCATCATAACTCTTGGAGACAGGTGTTATTATTACACCCATTTTACAGTTGAGAAAATGGAGACAAACAGAGATTAAGTGATGGGCCAAAGATTACACACTTGATAAGTATATGAGGCCAGATTTTCATTCATATCTCCCTGACTCCAGGCCCAGTATTCTTATTCACTGCAAAAGAGAGAGACTGAGACTAATGTGACATTCAAAGGTCAGGTGCTTGAGTGATGGGAACAGAAAAAGGTTCTGAAGTTATTAATTGGGAACAAGTTATCTTTTTACATGGTATCTCTAGGTTCTGAGAGATGAGGGAATATGAGAAAGAGCAACTTTCATTATAAAGACTGCTAGAGATTGGCCACATTTCAGTTTCTTAGAGGAAGTGAAATTAGCATATGATAAAGAAATAAAGGATGAAAAAGAAATAAAGGATAAAAGGGCCTCAAAGAAAATTTGATCTCTCAGAATTTAGAGGAAATTCTCCATTGGACCTGATTCAGATCAAGTTTCAACATAGTGGAGAGTACAGTGCTTTTAAAATTTATGAAAGTTCTTTTCTCATAATAACTCTTGAGAGTAACAGTATCACCATCATCAGCTTACAGATGAAAGAATAGATGGAATCAAGGCTCAGAGAGGTTATATGATTTCAAAGAGGTCAGATAGATTTAGACGTTGCAGCTAGAACTCACACAAAACTAGCATTATTTATACTTCATGGAACTGCATGTTTAGAGAAATTATGAGAATTACAAATAAAAGCATATTAAACAGTCCCTGTCATAAAGGAGATTACATTCTAATAGAGGAGAGAGAGACAACACATAAAAAGAAGCTGGGAAGAAGTGGGAAGAGGATTAAAGGGAGTATGTGACTGGCTTTGCCCAGGGAATCCAGTGGAGACCTTGAACCAAGCAAGATAAAATAAAATAAAAAAATCCAGTGAAGCTCTTGAAGTGCAGTCCAATTTTCCAGTCAGGGTCGATTATATATTCAATGTTTAAAGATTGACAGAAGAATATGAGAGAGAGAGAGAGAGAGAGAGAGAGACAGAGACAGAGACAGAGACAGAGACAGAGACAGAGACAGAGACAGAGAGACAGAGAGAGACAGACAGAGAGAGACAGACAGAGAGACAGAGAGACAGAGACAGAGAAAGAGACAGAGATAGAGACAGAGAGACAGAGAAAGAGAAAGAGAGACAGAGGTAGACAGAGAAAGAAAGAGACAGAGAGAGAGAGAGAGAGAGAGAGAGAGAGAGAGAGAGAGAGAGAAACATATGCTTACAGAATGAGAAATATTTGTATATGGAAGGTGGGAAAGAGTGGAAAAAATCCAAAAAGGGAAAGAGGAAAGACAAGAAAATGTGTTCATAAGGGATAGTTTAAAAAAGGGCTAGTCTGGAGTCACACTAATCTAGAAACCTAACTCACTCAATACTACTTGTGTGAATTTGGTTGTCTCTGGTCCTCAATTTCTATTTATAAATTGAGCGGGCTAGAATAAATGTCTTCCAACTGCAAATAATGTGAGTTTTAAAGAAATATTTCAGGATTGAGGATTAAAGGAGAACGGTCAATGAAAGAATAGAAAGGCAAAAATAGAGGACAATAAAATAATTGCAACAATAATAATGGCATTTATACAATGCATTTGTTTTTGAAAACTGTGATCTCATTTGAGCCTTGCATTGTGACAACTAGTGTAGGTATTAATATATAAGATAAGAAAATTGATACTCAGAGAAAGTATTTGACATGTATAAGGTCACATATGTAGTAAATGATTCCCAGTCCAGGGCTCCATTTAGCACTAATTCTGTGACTAAGTAACATAATAACCCGGAACAAATCATTTAATCTCAGCGTTTCAGTCTCTTTATCTGCAAAATAAAGAGGTTGAATGAGATAATGTCTACATATCTTTTTAGGTCTAAAATTTCTATAGGGGAAGACTATAGAATTAACAACCTTTAAAACTCCTACACACATATCATTTCAGGGATATTTTCCTAAGTTGCTTAAAATTCTTAGAAGAAAAACTGTACTTATATGAAAAGCAAAGAAGATTGAAACCTTTAAAATAACTCTTAGGCACCTCCAGGGCATCAGGAGGTGAACCAAACAATGTTCCCTGTCAAAATGGGTGCAGAGAAAAAAAAAAGAAAAAAATCCCTTACGTTAATCTAAGATGGCATCTGCTATTATTGCTGAAACTCTGTTGCTGTCTGATACAGGGCTTCATGACCTTGTGAGAAAAAGTACAGAACTTTCTGCAAAGGGAAAAAAAAAGCTGTGAAATGCCTTCAAAATGGAGATGATAAACCCATGGATTGAGGTTTTACTTTATAGGTAAACTATTGACTATTAGGTTGAAAAATTACCTCTGGGTGAATATAATACACTTGGCATATGGCTTCTGGAGTTAAACTTGTTCATCCCCAGGATGATTATTTTTTCTTTTCCAGCTCAGCAATCATCTTTCCAAGAAACAAGTAAATGACTATGCATGAGCATGTATGTAACTGTATATATTATTGCTTATAAGCTACATCAGAAGTAGTAGCATGAGCATATATGCATGTATTTATAAGACATTTTATAGTATTTATATAGCACTTCAATATCTACCAAACACTTTGATCCTCACATTAACCCTTTTATGTAAATAGTTTTATTATCCCCATTTCACAGAGGGATTGCCTAGATGGAAGGATTGTGGTTGTCTTCCTGACTTTGCTTCAGGTTGATTTTTGTCTGTTTCTCTTCATTTACTCAACTTTTCATATTTAACCCTAGTCTTATAATCAGCCTCTATTTCACAAATGTTCTTTTTCACTGGCACTTTGCCTTGATCTTTTGGTCCTGTACTTTAGTCTCAAATCAATTAATCCCACAATTGCTGATGGATGAGCAGAATACTCTTCTTTGAATTTGACATTATAAATGGGTTGCATAGTTTTGTTCAACAACTCTCTGATTATTCTTTTGCTTTTTTTGTGGTGGGGGGAGAGGGCAATTGGGGTTAAGTGACTTGCCCAAGGTCCCACAGCTTCTTTTTGTTTTAAGTGCCTGAGACCGGATTTGAACTCAGGTCCTCCTGACTCTACGGCCAGTGCTCTATTCACTGTGCCACCTAGCTGCCCCCTCTCTGATTATACTTAAGATAACAAGCAAAATATCATGATAATAACATAAAATATAAACATATTTAAATTATATTTAGATAAGTATATATCAGCTTTAATAAGACAGCTACAACAATATCAGATTTTATTTTTTTCAATATCCCTTTCTGATTAAAAAATAATTCTGACTATTAGAAAGTATGTTATCATTATTTTATATGTACATTGTCATTGTATATACAGGTTTTTATTTTTGTCCTGCACCACTGGTATTCCTCTAAATTATTTGTTCTGCATCATCATCCCTCTAAATTCTCCATTTTTGCCATTTTTATGCTACAGTAATATTCCATTCCATTATTTTATCTCAATATATTCAGTCATCCTGAAGTGCTAGAAACATAAGTTAGATATATGTTTTTAGCATCACAAAAACCTTTTGATAGATATTTTTGTACAAAGGGTTATTTTTCTTTTTTTTCAACAATATCTTAGGAAATTAGATTTGTTGGCACTTCTTAACAAGCTTGCCAGTTTTTAAACATGGGTCTAATGATGAACTGTCATTTGACAACTATCTAAAGTTAGGAAGAACTTTCCCCAGAAATTTTACTACCAGGTAATGCTTCTCCACCCCACCCCCCTGCCAAAGCAACTTTTGAAACTGTTTATATGAAGGAAGTATAATTTGCATTGGGAGCGGCAATATGTGAAACACAAAACATTCAAAGATCTTTTGAAGTATGGAAGAAGCCTTTAGCAAATGAATGAAATAAAGATCCTTAATGGATTTAAGTAAAATTTTAGCAGAGTTTTCCATTGTCTTTAAATTTTAAAATTGCAAGCAAGGATAATGGACATGCCATGGAGGGTCTACCTTGGGAGATAGAATAATTAGCACAATGGTCCTTGGGACTGCCTAAGAATAGTGTGTCTTTACCCCATGTCCTGGAACATGTCTTGTTTGCCATATCTTAGTGGCCATATCTTTTTAGACAATATGTAACACAACGTTTTAGAAGCTGTAAAAAGAAACTTATCCAGTTTTGGGGGGGGAAGGGTTTTGTTTGTTTTTCACAGAAAATATGCTTCTTAAGACTGGGCATGATAGATACATATGCTCACTCTTCACAATTTGAGTTGAGTAATTGCCAAGATATGATTATAATTAGCATATGTACAGATATATACATACATACATGTATATACATGTATACAGATACATACAGGCATATATACATATATACATTCATGCATGTGTGTGTATAGTAATCTCCTTGATAGTAGAGATTGTATTATGCCTTGTATTTATACACTCAGCATCTGTGATAGATCCTGGCACGTGTTTTTGTTGTTATTCAGTTGTATTGACTCTTCATGACCTCATTTGTGTTTTGTTTTGTTTTTTGGCAAAGATACTGGAGTGCTTTGACATTTCCTTCTCTAGCTCATTTTACAGAAGAAACTGAATTAAACAGGTTTAGGTGACTTGCCTAGGGTATCTCAGTAAGTGTATAAAGTCAGAGCTGAACCCAGGTCTTCCTGACTCCATGTCTGGTCCTCTATCTATTAAGCCTCCAACTGCTTAATAAACACTGGTTCAATGGCTGGTTACAATAACCTATAATATATACCTTATAATGAAATATATTGAATATATGCCATCACATACACATGAATATATGATTACATATCATGTTACAAATTTTAGATATAGCATACAATTAAAAATCCAATCTCTAATTTTAGTTTTCAGTTGTTGACATTGCCTTGTTTATAGTAATTCAGTCTTCCACTGCAGCATTCCACAACTTTAAACAGTCTAAAGTATCATGACTTTAAATGACACAAACTTTATCAATGGTATAATGTTGAGTGAAGGTTTGAAAAACAGTTTAAATTTGCTCGAGAAATTTACAGTTTATAATTCCTTTTTTAGGCTAAGAAACTGAGAAAGAGATGAAAATCTCCAGGAGGTCAATCAGTATGCTTTCAGTAAAGCCAGTGGGATTAGAGTAATTCAGATTCTATTTGGTTTCCTAGTGTAAAAGGAAGCATATTCTCAATCAAAAGTGGTACAGTACACCTAGATAATAAATATACACAGGTAAAAAATACCTTTTAAATTTCTGATTCAGAAAGTTAAATTATTGCTCCCCCTCCTCCCTGCTGTGTTGCCTTGCAATTTGAAAATACTATAATTCTTTTGAATAAAACAATTCAAATTTAATGGTCAAAACAGATCATAAAGTCAGGCCAAAGTGAACAAACATAAAATAATTACTCTCACATATTTTCAGTTCTTCAGATAGCATAACAGTGCATTTTGTTCAGAAAACTGTGAACTCCTTAGGCACAGAAGGCTATTGCTTCTATTGGATATGGTCAGTGAAAGGAGATAATTTAGCAAAATTGATTTAGGTGTAGAAATGGTTCTAAGATGCAAGAGCTATATAGTTTCCCTTATTCAAACCTTCTTAACATTATTATTTTAAATTGCAAAATCATTCCATAAGTGCATTAGCAACAGTACATCAAGGAACATAAGCTAGGAAACAGGCACACAGTATGTTGCTATGGCAAACAGTTGAAAAATTACATTCAAGCAATCATGGAAATTTAACATGTCCCTATCTGATAGAATAACAGGTGGACTGAAGAGTACAATACAACTGTAGAGATGGAAGATATCTAAGAGGTGCTTTCTTCAGCCCACTGTCTGACACAAGAAATCTTGCTAATGTATACCTGACAATCATTATTCAGCCTGTACTTGAACACTTCCAGTAACTCACTCCCTCCTGAGGCAGTCCATTCCATGGGAAAATTCTTTCTTGTAGTGAGCTGAAGTCAGCCTTCTACAAATTGGTCCCAGTTTTGCCTTCTGTAGATACACAAAATAGATCAGTTAACTATTCTATGTAATTACCCTTCAAATATTTTAAGACAGATACAATAGCCCTCAAACGTCTTTTTTTCAAGTTTAGTGTAATCATTTGATTCAAATATATGTTATGTTAAGGGCAATATACCTTTTAAATTTCAACTTATATAACTGAATAACTAAATATTAAATAAAACATAAATATCAAATTAGATAAGTATAAATTACTCTGCAAATGTAGTCTATATGAATTTTATCTGCAGATAAAAATAATGAAAATAGGGGCGGCTAGGTGGCACAGTGAGTAGAGCGTCGTCCCTGGAGTCAGAAGGACCTGAGTTCAGATCCGACCTCAGAGACTTAACACACACACAAACAAACAAACAAAAAAAAACCTAGCCATATGACCTTGGGCAAGTTACTTAACCCCAATTGCCCTCCAAAAGCAAAAAAAAATAATAATGAAAATAACAATAATTGAAAGTCAATAATTAAGATTTAGTGGTTAATGAACTTGGTACATGAAAAATATTTATCATTTGTGAAATATATTTTTCTCTATTTTTCTATTCCTCTGGGGTTTTTTTGTAAAATTAGAAATAAAATAATAATTAGTTCTGAATCTGATGATAAAATGGAATTAAATTATTCATTGCTTAGTAGTTAAACATAAGGTTACCTTAGGCTACTAAGGTTAGATTTAAATTATAACGTGAAATAAAGATTCCAATTAAAATGTCAGTGAGATGAATTTACTTTAAGCATATGCTTTCTTAAGGTCCATAATGTCTGCCTGATGATAATAACTCTTCAATACACATGAAATGCAATGATTTCATTAGTACAAGTACTCTCTCAAATCTTTAGTGGCTAATTTCTTTTAAAATATATGTATTTATTTTTACATCATTATCATCTCCTCTCACCCCTAACATAACATACTCTGACAGTGGTCTCCTTGCTGTCCCTTGCACAAGACTTTCCATTTCACAACTTTAGGTATTTACATTTTAGTTGGCACAATGGATAAAGGTTTAGAGTTGGGGTCACAAACTTCAAATATGGCCTCAGAAACTTACTAGCTGTGTGACCCTGAGAATGTCAGTTACTTTGCACCTTAGTTTCTTCATCTGAAAAATAGGGGTCATAAATCCTTGAGTGTTGTCATTATAAAGCACTTTCCAAATGTTAGAGTAATATATAAATTCTAAATTCCTAAGCTGTTTTGCCTAGTCCTAAAGTCCATACTACAAATATGGGCTGACTAGAACAAAGTAAAATTGGACCATCATTCTCTTTTACTGTGTGTTTGTTATTATTATCCTTATTTAAAGATGAGGAAACAAATGCCAACAATTATGTGACTTACCCAGGGTCACATAGCAAGGGAATCTCCAAGGCCAAATTTGAACTCAGGTCTTTCTGACTCAGGCCTGCTGCTCTATCCATTGTACCATCTAGTTGCCTGCTTCTCTCACAAAATAATCTTAAAGTTTCAAGAGACTTCAGATTTCAAATAACCTAACCACCAAACAAATCATCAGGCTTCTCTGCATTTCTTATTGTTCATGCCACCTCAATTTGAAGACATTTTGTGAAGGTGAACCTATTACCATCAAGGCAGGCAACAGTGCTAGAAGACAGGTCTAATTTTTTTAATCTTTTTTTTATTTTTAAATTTATCTATTTTTAGTTTTTAACATTCGCTTTTATAAGAATCTGAGCTCTGAAATTTCCCCCTCCCTGTTCTGCCCCCTTCCCAAGACAGTATGCAATCTGATATGGGCTATACATGCATAATCATATTAAACATATTTCCACATCAGTCATGTTTTGAAAGAAGAATAAGAACAAAAGAGGAAAAAAAAACACAAGAAAGCAAATAAAAAGAGAAAATCGTATGCTTTGATCTGCATTCAGACTCCATAGTTTTCTCTGAATGTGCATAGCATTTTTAATCATGAGTCTTGGAAATGTCTTTGATCATTGCATTGCTGAGAAGAGTTAAGTCTAATAAAGTTGGTCATCAATGTTGCTGTTACTGGGTACAATCTTCTGGTTCTGATCACTTCACTCAGTGTCAATTCATGTGCAGGTTTTTTCTGAAATCCACCTATTCATCATTTCTCATGAAACAATAGTATTGTATTACATTCATATACCACAACTTGTTCAGTCATTCCCCAATTGATGGGCTTCCCCTCAATTTCCAACTCTTTGCCACTGCAAAAAGAACTGCTGCTATAGATATTTTTTTTACAAATGGGTCCATTTCCCTTTTTAATTATGACAGGTCTAATTTTAAGGAGCTTCATATAGTGATATGACATCTGCCCCTTTCGAATTCCTACTCACTGGTTCTAATTATGCCTTGGGGAAGAAACATGAAAAAAGTAATCCCCATGACATAAGGTTGTGGTTCACTTATTTGAAGAATAAAAAGTGTCCAAGTTCCTAATAATCCTTCCTGTCTTCTCTTCTTCAGGTAAAACATCAGCATTCTATCTGTTGATCTTCCTCTGAGCTAGTTCCAGGCCACTGACCAAACACTCCACTTTCTCAAAAATAAATTCCAGCTTGTACAAAGTAGCTAATGTTTATATAGCACCTTAAGGTATATAAAGTGCTTTAGAGATATTATTTCCTTAAACATAATAATAACATAAACCCTTAAACATATAGTCTTCTTGGAATGTGTCCTTCTGGAGTAAACAACACCCTAGATGTGTCTGAAAATGATTTAACATGGCACTATCTTCATTCTTGGAACTTCTGTCCCATTTGATATAGATCTCATATATCTTTTCATGCAGCCAAAATCATATAAGTGTTCTTAGGACAGGACATCAACAGGTTAATCACAAGGGCTAAAATCAAGCACAGAATAAGAAAGATAATATATGAATCATATGCTATACACACTTTGATTCTAGGTTTCAATGTTAACATAATAAACTCATCTTTCATTATTTTTACTGTTTATCTCCTCCTTATGGATGAATATAGCAAGTATCCATGATTTCTACAGAGGCAAATGACAGCTGCCTCTGTGACTCAGTAGAGATGACATATTATATAGGCAAATAACCTGATGAAAGTGATCATCCTATGTCATTCAGCTAGCTACAAAGGCAGGATTTGAATTCAGCTTCTCCTGATACCAAGCCCAATAAATACTAGTTGATATTCAGTCATTTCAATTATGTATGCTATTTGTAAACCCATTTGAGATTTTTCCAGCAAAAATACTGGAGTAGTTTGCTATTTCTTTCTCTAGCTCATTTTTACAGATGAGGAGACTGAGGCCAACAGAGTTAAGTGACTTGCCCAGGGTCACACAGCAAGCAGTGTCTGATACTGCATTTGGCCTGAGGAAGATGAGTCTTTCTGACTCTAGGGCTGGCACTCTATCCATTGAACCAACTAGTTGTCCAGGCAAACTTAAAAGTGCCATATAAACATTTCTTGTTGTTGTTTTGTCTTTTCAGTTGTGTCCTACTCTTTGTTACCTCATTTTGGCATTTCTTGGCAGAAAATAGAGGGGTCTGTTATTTCCTTTTCCAAATCAGTTTATAGAAGAGGAACTACAGCAAACAGTAGTACGTGAATTGCCAAGGGTCACACATCTAGTAAATGTCTGAGACCATATTTGAACGGGTGAACATGAGTTTTCCTAATTCCAAACCCAGTGTCCTATCCATTGCACTACATAATTACCATTTTGCTTTGTTACTCTTCCATTAAATCAATGTCACCCTCATGTGGTATAAAGCTATATATTTTGAGGTCTCTCAAAGAAATGTCTAAACATTCTATTGCAGGTTCATTTACTTCCTAGTAAAATAAATAGATAAAAACTAACAAGAAAATTAATGGTACATAGGTATGAAGATAGATATGGAGATAGATAGATAGATAGATAGATAGATAGATAGATAGATAGATAGATAGATAGGTAGATTGATAGATACAAAGTAAATGTTACTGTATACATAGAAACTTCTGGTTTGTTACATTCAGCATGTTGCCATGTAACTTTCCTTAATTATAATGGTGTTTTCATTGATAAAAGATATCGGGTTATTTTGGGGTTAACATATTAAATCACTTCAGTAAAATTTATCATATAAAAGAGGGTCATTGTATGTCTTTGAAATGGCAGTTCAGACAGTAGGTTTTTGAATAAAATCATAGTTCACTGATTTACTTTAGAAACTATTTTTCTTGGCAGGAGTTACTATGGATGCAACGTGTCTATTACAGTTAAACATAAAATTTTCAGAGTTCTCATTTAAAATTACAAAAATGATTACCCCATGCTTGACACTGCTTTGTGTGAACTTAAAAAAATCTTTTGAAATGCAGATGGTTCATGCCTGTAATAGCTTATTTATATTTAAAATAAGTGTTTTATATCTGAAATTTACAGGTTGTTTCATTGATTCTATATCTCTTTAAAAAAAATGACCCCCATCCTCCAAAATGAAACCCACTATTTTTAGTTATTTTAATACAACGCATACTAATCATTAGAAAGGTAATATACAAAAACATCATTATAATATGACACATAAAAGTTAGGTCTTCTAAAAATAGACTAATATGGTTTCTGAATGGGAATAGTAATAAATTCTTTAAAATAATTAGCATCTTATCTATTCATTTCAAACCAAATATGGCATATATTTTATCCATATCCATAAGCAAAGCTTTCTTTAGTTATAACATTATTTTATTTTTGCTACTTTTTTCTAAATAATAAGAAAATTTACTCCAGGATGAATATATAGTATAATAACTAAAGAAAAATTCAAATGGATACAATATTTAATTTTCACAGAATATCTCAAATTAAAAATATAAGTGTTAGCGAGCTACCGACTGACCTTTATAGTGAATTATAACTGCACATGATTTTGTAATCTATCCTTTTCTCTACATGTTTAAACATCTTGGTTATAAAAATGATGAAGGAAAGAAAATAATCAATTTTAAGAATTTGGCCTTCTTATTAAAACTTCAAATTACTACCATTCTTAACACAATTTATGTTTGAGTTTTTACTTGTTTGTGTGTTTCTTTGATGGGAAAGATAATTAAGGTATGCTTTAGAGTATTCACAACTGAAAATTTCTTGTTTCAGCATTATTAATTTATTTTACACAATTTTATTTTCCATTTTAATATATCTACTTTCTTATACAAATGAGGTTTTTAAGAATGGAATTTATAAGACTATATGTCTAAATAAGTAGCCTATAAGAACTGAAACAGACACTAACATTACTAAAATGTCGGGAATACACATTATACGTATATATGATAGCAGATGTTGGTAATGATAATGTTGTAAGTGGCAAGGGAATCTGGGACTTCTACTGAAGATAAAAAATTATATGTTTATAACATGTGTCAAGAGGTATATTCTGTTTTGAAATCATGCAAGTGAAATGTGCATAAAATATAAAGGAAAACATGTACAAGAATAAATGATACATGTTAGAACTTGACTGTATTATTAATGTATTACAGTCTTTCACATTGCATTTGTAATTTGCATTCTAGGCCAAATATTTAGCAAACTCAACAGATAGATTGTTAGATAAGTCTATATCTATGGATGGATGGATGGATAGACAGAAAGACAGACAGACAGACAGATAGATAGACAGACAGATAGATAGATAGTTAGATTAGATAGATAGATTAGAGATAGTAGAAAGAAATATGTGATTCTGTATTTGTCTGAATATCAAACACTTATTTGTTAGTGTGGGAAGTCACTTCACCCATTCAATCTAAAACTTACTAGATGATTCTCATAGTAGTGTTGCCTAAATCTCAAAGAATTTAAGAGACTTGTCTATTCTAGTATTCAATGTGAGAACTGAACCCAGATCTTCCTCACAAGTCTAACTAGCTATGCTTACACAGCATTTCATATATATATATATATATATATATATATATATATATATATATACTTTCATAAATAACTCAGTAAAAACACAAACCACAAACATCTTATATGAGTGCATGTTTCTTAACAGTATATATGCATGCTCAAATGTGTAATGCATGTAATTTATATTTAAATACATAAACACATATGACATACTAAGTTTATGTTGGGCTTATTTTGTTTGTCCTCAGAGAACAAAACAAAGAAGATCAATCAACAGAAATTTCCAAATCTAATGCTTGTGTTTAAATTCTCATCCTTTTTGCACTCTCTGCAGCCTTTGACATTGTTCCCTCTTTTCCCAGATACTGTCCTTTCTAGGTTTTTATGGGATTGCTCTCTCCTAGTGCTCCTAGTACTGGATAGTTTCTTCTCTGTTTTCTTTGTTAAATATTCTCCCATGTTATATCCATCAACTATGGGTGTCCCTGAGGCTCTGTCCTAGGCCCCCTTTTCCTTTCCTTCTATATTTGACATGATAATCTCATCAGTTTCAATAATTCAAATTATCATCCCTATTCTGGTGATTTTCTAATCTACTTACTAGCTCTACTCTCTAATTCAGTCTCACATCTACAGCCTTCTAGTAGACATATCAAAGGGAATATATTATAACTACCTTAAACTCAACACATCTAAAACATAACTCATTATTTTTCATTGCAAACTGTCTTTTTTGCTAATTTCCCTGTGAAATCAAGGGTACCACCATCTTCTTAATCACCCAGACTTGTAACCCAGTTATCATCCTCATCATTTCATTATATCTGTCTGTGTCCCTACCACATCTCATCAGTTGTCCAGTCCTATAGGTTTTATCTTCCATATACCCTGGTGCTGGACCTCAATACCTCACCTAAACTATTGTAGTAGCCTTTTGGTTAGTCTCCCTGTAGAAAATCTCTGTACACTAGTCTATCCTGCTCTCAGCTGTCAGATTGGTTTTCTTTTCTTTTTTCTTTTTTTTTTTTTTTTTTGTAGACTCAAACCCCAGAACACAAGTACAGAATATATAAAAGAAACAAAAACATATCATAAACTTAAATTTTGGAACTTAAATACAAAATAAGGGGGGGAAAGCATGTCATGTGCATAGCAGAACATAAGGAAGGATGCAAACTATGTAACAATAAATTTGCATTTCAAGAAAGCCTGTATGATAAATATACTTAGTGTTAAAAAAAATGTTCACCTTTTCTTTATTTCTTTGAAAGTTTTCTTTTGTTTTCTATTGTGCACTTTTAAACTTTGATCTTTATTCCACTCCTTCCCCTGCCCACCCAGGAGGCTACAATTAAGTTTGGATCTCTCCCTCTCTCTCTCACTCTCTCTCTCTTTCTCTGTCCATACACACACACACACACACACACACACACACACACTCACACACACACACATACATATACATATATACATGCATATATAGATATGTATTTTCCTAAACAAATTCTGCTCCTTTGTTTTTATGTTTTTATCTCTTTTTTTACTGTCCCTCCTGCTTCATCTACTTTACTTCTACCAATTAACTTGCCTTCCCATTACCTGCCTCACCCCCTCCAACGGTCCCTCCACTATCCTCCTATTTTCATAAATCTAAACACCCTTCTATAATCCAGTTTTACCTATTCATTCACCCTCTGCTCTAAACATACCGCCCTTGTCCTCTCCCCCTTCCCTAGGCCCCTACCATTTTCTTTCTTCCATGTTTAGAAAACTTTTATACTCTTCAAAATATATATTTATTGTGCCCTTTTAAACCCATTCCTGATGAATGTAGGACAGCAGAACTACCAGTCCTCCTCCCCGTTCTAATACCTCTGTACCAACTCTTCCTCTTATACCTCATTTATACAAAATAATTACCCTTTTTAACTATTCCTACATAGCTTTACTTTTAAAATTCATATCATACCCAGATTTTCCCCAATGTTTCTTATGAGCTACCCAATTATTAATAAGAATCTTAGATATAAGTTTTACACTTTACATATATAAAAAGTAAAGAGTCTGTCTTTATAGAATCCCTTATAACCAGTTTTTGGTATGTACCATTTATTTCTCTTCTCTCTTGTATGTCAAATATTCTATTAAATTCAGGGTATTTTTGTTTTTTTAAACAAAGTATTGAAAATCTGAGAGTTGATCAGATGTCCATTTTTTTTCCATTCAAGATTGTACCTAACTTTGTTGGTTATGATATTTTCAATTGAACCCCAGTTTTTTTTGTTCTTTGATATACAGTGTTCCAAGACCTGCAGCCTCTGCTGCTAGGACTTATGTAATTCTAATTGTGGCACCATTATATTTAAATTCTTGTTGCTTTTTATATTTTATCCTTGAGCTAAGAGTTTTAGCATTTGACTATGATACTCCTATGAGTTTTCTTTACAGGATCTCTTTTAACTGGTGATCAATGGACTTTTTCTATTGCCATTTCCCCACCCTTATAATGATTCAGGACAATTTTCTTTATTTATTGTATTATTATATCAAGATTCTTTTTTTAACATAACTTTCAGTTAGTCTGATCATTTTTTATGTTTTCTCTTCTTGATTTATTCTCCAAATCTGCTGTTTTTCTGATAAGATGCTTCACTTTCTCTTTTATTTTTTTTTTCATTATTCGTATCCTGTTTAATTATTTCTTGCTCCTCTTGTGGTTTTCCCTTACTTTACCTTGCCCAATTCTAATTTTCAAGGCATCATTTTCTTCCTTAAGATTCTGTATCTCCTTCTCTAACTGGTTGATTTTCCTTTCTTAATCTTCTTGGTTTTTTTGGACTATTTTTTCAAGTTTTTCCTCCATTTCTGTCATTTGATTTTTAAATTCTTTTGTAAGATCTTCTACGAATTCTTTTTGGGCAGGTGACCATTTTATATTACTCTTTGGGGTTTCTTTACTTCAGTATCCTCCTCTGAAGATGAACTCTGGTTTTCTCTATTTCCATAATAGTTTTCTGCCTGTGCTAGATGGTACCTCTTGTCCCAGATCTTCAGTTCCTCCCTCTAGTCTGGAAACAATGCAAAAACTCCAACCTCCTCTAAGTATCTAGTCAGGAGTTTTTGCCTCACTGCTTCTCCACTTACTGGGTGTGTGCCGGTTTCTTCTTGCCCCTGCAGCTCTTCACAGAACAACTGGTTCTGGCATTGCTTGGTAGCAGATTTTCCTGGAGTCCAATGCCCAACTCCCTAACTATAGGGCATAAAGGTTCCTGTTTCTGGGGGTGATGCAGCCTCTCAAACCAACTAACCAAAAGTCTCGCCACTTGTTTTTCAAGTAGCGTGCCTCTTGTTGTTGAAGTGGACCCCAGCCTGGAGGTGTTTACCCTTCACAGGAACCAAACCTTGTATTGGGATTTTTCTTTTGAGCTTCTTGAATTGTCCCAGGAGGACCTCCTATTGTACCCCTATTCTTATTTATTTTTACCCACATTTTATTCACCCTAACATGCTATTTTATCTCTTTTGTGGGGGAAAATCTTGAGAGTTGGAATTTTCTGTCTTACTCCACAATTTTCCCAAAATCTTTTCTGAATTTATTTTCTCATTGTCTTCTATTTTTTTCATTCTTTTGGTTCTGTTTTATAATTTCTTGATTTTTCATAAAGTCATTAGCTTCCATTTTTTCCATTCTAATTTTTAAGGAATTATTTTCTTCAGTGAGCTTTTGGATCTCCTTTTCCATTTGGCCAATTCTACTTCTTAAAGTATTCTTCTCATTAACTTTTTGGACCTCTTTTACCATTTGGGTTACTCTATTTTTAAGGTGTTATTTTCTTCAGCATTGTTTTAGGTCTCCTTTACCAAGCTGTTGACTTATTCTTCATGATTTTCTTGCATCACTCTCATTTTTCCCCCATTTTTTCTCTACTTCTCTTACTTGATTTTCAAAATCCTATTTAAGCTACTTCATGGTCTGCAACCATTTGTATTTTTCTTGGAGGCTTTGGATGTAGGAGCTTTTAAGTAGCTGTCTTCTCCTGTATGCAAATTGATTTTCTTAAAAGGCAGGTCTAACTATGTCATTCTCCCTATTGAAAAACTACAGTAGGGAAGGCTAGGTGGTACACTGAATAGAGCACCAGTCCTGGAGCACCAGGGCCTGAGTTCAAATCTGGCCTCAGACATTTATCACTTACTAGCCATGTGACCTTGGGCAAGTCACTTAACCCAAATTGCCCTGCCTTCCCCCCTCCAAAAAGCAAAAATTAAAAATAAAAACCTGAAAAAAAGAAGAAGAAAGTATAGTCCTTTCCTGTTTTCTATAGTATCAAACATAAAACATTCTATTCAGCTTTTAATCATTTCATAACCTATCCCTCTTCTACTTTTTTAGTCTTCTCTCACTTTCCTCCTCTCTCCATATTCTGTGATCCAATGACACCAGATCCCTTGTTATTCTTTGTACAAGAACCTCAAACTTTCAGCTTAGAGGATTTAACCTGATATCTACTATGTATTGTGCTCTTTCCTTCCTTATTGCTTTCTCCTAGCTTTCCTAGACTCAAATCTCAACAAAATTCTCATCTCCTGCTAAAAGTATTTTCCAGTACTCATTAATCTTAATGTCTCCCCTCTGAGGCTATCCAGAATTTCCCCTGATTCTGTCTTGACTGTAGGAGATGTTTGCTTGTTGTCTCTCCATTTAGACTGAGCTCTTTTTTTGCCTTTCAATGTATCCCCAGGACTTTATATACCTAGAACATAGTAAACACTTATAAATGCTGATTGAAAGATTAAGATAATGCATTTCTTTATGTTTCTTTTAGGCTTCTTCTTATTTAAAGTCATTTGAAATATTTTATTTCTTCTTCTTTGAGAGTGATGAATGGAAAATGGGCTTAGATATAATCCTTAACCCTTCTCTATGCTTTAAAATAATCACTGATTTTTCTATATATCTCTTATCCTACATCAAAAATTGCATAAAAATTCATCCCTTATCTATAATGTAATTCATTTTAAAATGTCAGGTTGGATTTTCATTAATGGCAGATAGATGTCTTTTTACCATCCATTCATTTATGTCAGGATTTCAGTTTCTTGTTAGAAAATTTCATTCTGTCTTTCCATTTCAAAAGATATTTCATTTAGGTAGAGAAAACAGGGGCAATTGTAAACATGAGTGATTTTTTTTTCTTATCCTCATTCATTAACATTGATCAATGTAACCAAGCAATTATCCTATCCTTTCTTTCATCTTCTGCTTGCTATCATTTTAGCTTAAAAAATTTACTGTTTTTCTTGTCCTTGAGATATATGCCCCATCTCATCTCATTATCAGCTTCAAACCTACAAACATTATTCTTACAGGATAACAGGACACTTTTAAATCCATCTTCAGAAAAACTTCCTTATTTCTGTCTTCTGAACGTCTTTTTTTTTAATGTCATTTGGCTGATATGAACTATGTGAAACCATATCCATTATTTTAGAACGCTGCCTCCTCCCTCTTTTTTTTCCCCTCCTTATCACAATAATTTGCTTTTATCATTGGAATTCTACTTTCAAGTACCTGCCATCTTTCTTTGCCAAAACCAAAATAATTTAGGCAATTGAATCTTAATTATTAATCCTATGAATTCTTTATAAAATACTGAAGGTTTGAAAATTATATGAATCTTCCCCTCCACCCCAACACTGTATTAAAGTTCTTCTGCCAATAGTCACCAAGGACCTCCTAATTTCCAAATGCAAAAAAAAATCTTCTTATTCTTCTATTGCATTTCACATAAACTACCCTTTCTTCTTCAGTTTCTCTCTCTCTCTCTCTCTCTCTCTCTCTCTCTCTCTCTCTCCCCTCCTCCTCCTCCTCCTCCTCCTCCTCCTCCTCCTCCTCCTCCTCCTCCTCTTCCTCCTCCTTCTCTTCCTCCTCCTCCTCCTCCTCCTCCTTCTTCTCTCTCCCTCTCTCCCTCTGGCTTCCATGACACTCACTTCTTGGTATTTTCCATCTATGTTAGTGTCAGCAAATTTTCTCTTAATCAACAATGCTTAATCCTTTCTTATCTGATGTTCATCAAATTTCTATGCTCAGTTGTCTTTTTTTTTCTTTATAGTCATTCTTTATTTCTTCTCTATTTAAAAAAAAATAAAATCTACCATTGTAAGAGTGGGAGATTTTTCAGCCAATTAAATTAACTGGGTAGATATTACTCCCTAAGGAACAAGCTATCTGAAAATCCAAAGATTCAGGTGCCTGGATGTTTAAAAAAGAGAACATTTCTGGCCAAGTTGTTGAGAATGACTTTGTGAAAGGTAGTGTATTGAAATTGAAACATTGTATTGAAATTCTTCTGCCAACAGTCACCAAGGACCTTCTGATTTTCAATACAAAGAAATCTTCTTATTCTTTGGTAGTGAAAGGAGAACTTCTGTATTTTACCTCTTGAACAGAGAATAACCATGTAGACTTTGGAAGTATGAAGTATTTTAATATCTTAGAGTCCTAGCATCATTGGGAGAGATTGGTTGTAAAGTTTATATTGGAACTGATGTCAAAATATACAGATTGAGGCAAAGCAGTTTCAGGACTCAAAGAATATTTTTGCAAGCCTCAACATGCCTTGAATTAACATCCTGAGAACATCAGGGCTTCCAAGAGCTGTGAATTATGCCTTTTGTATATTTTCTGCCTTTGTAATATCCTGGATACTATATATACTGGTGGGAGAGAATGTCATAACCTTTGGTCATGGGGGTGAATTTTTTTCCATGGGTTCTTACTATATCACTTTGACAAAACACTCAATATCTAAAAGCCATTTGTCTAACTGCTTGATATCAACTGGTAATAATTATGAGGAAGTGAACCACTGGAGGCACATGTAGGTATTATATAATATAGGTTATTATGCATAACCTATATTATATAATAAATATATCTACACACACTCTGCTTGTCATGTTGCCCCAGAACTCTAAAGGAAAAAATAATCCCCTACACACACACACAGACACACACACACACACACACACACACACACACACACACTTCCAGAATTTCTAGCTCCACTGATTTTATACTGCAAAAGAGGTTTTGTGATAGTAGACTTGAAAGGTGCTGTTCTAGCATCCACTCTTTCCTCTAGATTTTCAAATCTATAACTTCTACCACCTTTAAGTTCAAATGGGTCAATAGTTAAGCAAGATGGAGTAAAAGCAGAATGACTTTGTACAAAGTATACATTAATGGATTAATGTAAATTTGTAGGACAATTCACTAGTAGTGCACCACAAATATTCTTTATGTCACTGACTTGGAGAAAGGTATAAATGAGAGTAAAATTATAAGTTAAAGAGTAAGATCCAAATGATACTTGACAAACTTGAACACCTGATAATACTAATAATACAAAAATCAATGATAAGGTTGATTTAAATAATCAAATCCATAATTTTGAATGGAAAGGCATAACTACAGAAAAGTTACTATATCATAGAAAAATAAATATTTTCATAACATATATTAAAAATAAAGTGATTGCACATGAAATTGCACATCTAAATAAATAAATATTAAGGCATGGCTGCCAAAAAGTAATTATGTGTGGACCAGCCCCTTCCTCCCTATAATATAGTAAACTTGAAATGTATATAGGTACTAAATATTCAGATTCATATCATAAAAACTATATCAGAATAAATAACTTTCACACATATTGAAAGGATTTTGTTTTTAACCAAATGAAAAAGGAAAGGCAATCAGAAAACTTTACATATAGATCATTTTGATTACAGGAAATTGTAAAAATTATGTACAAACAAAATCAATGCACATAGGATAACTAGGAAAGCAGCCAACTAGGGGGAAAAGCTTAATTTCAAACATATCTGATGAGGTTCTGATATGCAGGACACACACACACATATATAGATATAGATATACATACTCATATACATATATACACATATACATACACATACATGTATATGTACATATACACAGAGAGAGAAAAGTATGTAGGAATAAGAGCAATCCTCTAATAAAATGGTAGTCAAATTATATGAACAATTACTTCTCAAAAAATTTACAAACTATTAACGATTCTTTTAAAATTTTCTATATCATTAATAATAGAAATGAAAAATCAAAAGGTTTTTGATATTTCTGTAATACCCAGCAAGCTGGCAATAATGACAAGAGATTGTGTCATGCATCATGATGCCAGTAGAACTGGTGAACCTTGAGTATACTCCACAGTCTCCCACATTATTTCCCATGATTAATGTCATCAAAGTTTCTGTCTTGAGAACTACTTTTTCGTGTTTTTTTTTTTACTTATATTATTAATTTTAAAAATTTATTTAAATTCCCTGAATCAAAGTGATCAGATGCTGAACCAAAACTATGACAGATGGGAATTTTCAGTGTTGGGGGGGGTTGTTAATAGTAAGCATATTAATGTGTTGTTGGTAGAGTTATGAATTAGTATAAACATTCTGGAAAGGGATTTGTCATTATGCAAAGAATGTCTAGACCCATTGACCCAAAGATTCCAATGCTGGATCTATACCTTAAGAAGCTAAACAACAGGAAGAAAAGCTCAGTATGCACAAAAATAATATTTATACCCTTGTCATTATTATGGTGTGAAATAATTATAAGCAAATTAGAGGTACTTCAGGAAATAGGCAAATGAAATTTTGTGTGTGCACATAATGAGGTATCACTCTTCTGGAACAAAATATAAGCTCAACGAATAGAGAAAAGCATAGACAGACATAGAATTTTTTTGAATTGAAATAAGCAAAACTAGAATAACAACATGCAAAATAATTGCAATAACATACATGGAGAGAAAAATGAGAAAATAATCTAAAAAAGAATTTTTCAAAAGTACAAAGATCTAACTTGACTTGTCAGAAAATATAAAAAGATATCTCCAACTGGACTTTCAATACAAGACTCAAGAGAAGAATATTGTTTATGGGTACAGAACACTTGGTTTAATGTCAGATATTTTTGACATGTGGAATATATTTGTTAAGAATTTTTTCTTCCTCTTTTAAAAATTAAATTGTTAAATAGAGTGATAACCTAGTAAACATTTAAGAACTATTTAAGAACTATCTCGGAAAAAAAAAATGCTCACCTGACACAGTTTTAAGTTTGATTCACATTGGGAACATTTTTCTCCACTTTTTTAAACCTTTGCAACCAATAAAACCATAAATTGACCCTTGAATTGTAGAAATTACCAATTTATGAAGTTTGAATTATCAAACTCAAAATTTTAAGTCAGCTCTTTTGAGGTGGTTCAAGCTATCTCCAGAACACCCCTCCTTATAAAAGATTACTTGCTGCTGAAGAGAGACAAAATATTGGTAATTTAAAATACAGCATCATATTCCAGAAGATAAGATGTCAGCATAAATAGCAAATCACTATAGATCTCCCATATTCACCATCAAATGACCATAAAATAGCACCCCAATATAAATTTTGGAACAGCAGAAAGACAAGGAGAAGAGGTCTTTTAGTCTGAGAGTCTTGGAGGATCAGCAAGAAAGGTCCATCTCACTCAAATAAAAAGGAAATACATTCCAGGATAGGACCCATCCCAGCAAGCCAGTAGCAAGTCCCATCTCAGTAAAATAGCAAGAGATCCTGAGTCCCAGTGTGCTAGAGCAAGCAAACACCCATGCCAGGACTCCCCATATAGACAGAGGAAGCAGCAGACTCCAGTTCTGAGGAACACTATGTGTTTCAATGTAGCTTGGGGCAAACAGGTATTCTCTAGCAGTCAGATCTCCACTTGCTTCAGTCCAGCCCATGGCAAACAGACCTCCTCCAATGGCCAGATGAGCAAAAAATAAAAAACCTGACCATAGAAAGTGATAATGGTGACAGAAAGACCAAGAAATAGACTCAGAAGAGAACAATAATGTCAAAACACCTATAGGCAAAAACACCAAAGAAAAATGGGAAGTAATCTCAAACCTAGAAAGAATTCATGAAAGAGCTCAAAATGAAGCTAAAAAAGCAGATAAAAGAGGCAAAAGAAAAATCAGGAAAAGAAATTAGTGTAATGCAAGAGAAGTATGAAAAAAAAGAGTGAATAACTTGGAACAGTACTTAAAAAGTAGAAATGGTAAAAGGGAAAAGGGGACACAAAATTCATTGGAGACACAAGAAGCAAGAGAAACTTGAGAAGGTAAAGAGGGAAAAGAAATCATAAGGAAATTATCAGAGTTGAACTATTTACATTCCTATGTGGAAAAACAATAATTGTAACTGATGAAACTTTTCTCAGTATGAAAATCGTTGAAGAAGGGTATATGGGCTTATGGAAACATATGAGAACATGTGTATATATGTTTACAGGTGTACATAGATAGAGGGCACAGGTCGAATTTCATAGGAAGGGATGATACTTAAAAGGTGAAATTAAGAGGTGAGAGAGGAATATAACGAGAGGAGATGGGGAGAGACAGAATGGAGTAAACTATCTCATATAGAAGAGGCAAGAGAAAATGGTTACAATGGAGGAGAAGAACAGAAGGCAAAAAGGTAAAACCTTATTCTCATTGAATTTGGCTCAGGGAGAGAATTACATACATAGGATATCTCACCTTACAGGAGAGTAGGGGAGAAGGAGACTAGAGAGGGGATGATGGAGGGGGGGGCATAGACTGGGGGGGAGGGAAGTTGGAAGCACCCACTTTTGAGGGGGGATGGGATTAAAGTAGAGGTGCGATAGGAGGGAGGGAAATATAGTCAGTCTTTTACTATATACCTACGATGGTAATGTTTTGCATGGCTACACATCTACAACATATACTGAATTGCTTATCTTCCCAGTAAGGGTGGGTGATGAGGGAGGAAGGGAATGAATCTGGAATTTGAAGTTTTAAATTCAAATGTTTAAATATATATAAATACTATTATTAATACTATTTTACATATAATTGGGAAATAATATATACAGGAATTGGGGCATCAAGATTCAACATGCCCTACTGGAAAAGTTGAAGAAGGTATTGGGGAAAATATGGGAGAGAACAGATTGGATGAGGGGATATCCTGTGACTCTGCTATTCTGGGGTGGTGGGTAGGGGAAAAAAGGGAAAAAATTCTAACTCAAAATCCGGCAGAAATGAATGATGTAAAACAGAATTTAATAAAGCATTTGGGGGAAAAATGCTTAAAAGTCCTGTACTTCACTGAATGACCACATTTTCTCCTGTAGTAGTCTACTCAGTTTTGGTGGGTAGGTAATTCTTGGTTTTATTCCTAGCCCCTTTGACCTCCAGAATATCATATTCCAAGCCCCTTGATTGCTTAATGTAGAAGCTGATAGATCCTGTGTTATCCTGATTGTGTTTCCACAATACTCAAATTGTTTCTTCCTGACTTCTTGTAATCTCTTGTCCTTTACCTGTGAAATCTGGAATTTGTCTATGATATTCCTAGGAGTTTTTTTTTTTTTTTTGTGGGGGGGGGGGTCTTTCTTAAGAGGTGATTGGTGGTTTCTTCCAATTTCCATTTTTTTCTCTAAGATACGAGGGCAATTTTCCTTGACAATTTCTTTAGAGATAACATGCAGACTTTTTTTGATGATGGCTTTCAGGTAGTCCAATATTTTTTAAATTATCTCTGCTGCACCTATTTTCCAGGTCAGTGGTTTTCCAATAAGATATTTCACATTTCCTTTTTTTTTAAATTTCTTTGGATCTGTTTTATATTATCTTGTTTTCTCATAAAGTCATTAGTTTCCATTTGGTCCAATCTGATTTTGAAGGAATTACTCTATTCAGTGAGTTTTTGAAATTCCTTTTCCATCTGGCAAATTCCATATCGTAAGGCATTCTGTTCCTCATTGGCTTTTTGGGACTTTTTGCCATTTGAATTAGTCTATTTTTAAGGTGTTATTTTTTCATTATCTTTTTGTTGTTGTTGTTTGTGTGGTCTCCTTTGCAGGCAGTTCACTCCATTTTCATGACTTTCTTGCATCATTCTCATTTCTCTTCCCAGCTTTTCCTCCCCTTCTTTTACTTTACTTTCAAAATCCTTCCTGAGCTTCTGCACGGTCTATAGCCAATTTGTATTTTTCCTGGGAGCTTTTGATGCAGGCACTTTCACTTTGTTGTCTTCTTCTGGTTCCGTGTTTTGATCCTTTTGTCCCCAAATAAGGATTATATGGTCTGATTGTGCTTCCTCTGCTTGCTTATCTTGCCTGCCAATTACTTCATTTATGAGCTCTTTGCCACAGTAGAATTCTTCCCGAGAGTAGAGAAAGCTGTATCTCAGATTGCTCAGGTTTTCACTAATGTTGTCAGAGGTCTGAGGAAGGCACTTTCTCTACAGCCACCACCAGCTAAGGCACACTGGCATTTCTCACCCTAGGGCCACCACCCAAGACTGTGACCCAGATCCAAGGACATAAAAGGAAGAGCAATTACCCTCTGAATGTTCTCTTGTTCCCCCTACCATCTGCAGACCAGGAGCTCCAGAGGAACACAGAGGAACACATGACAGCAGCTACAGCAGCCATGTCTCCGCCACCTCTTGCCCTTGGGTCAGGGGCTAGACCACACTCTATTCCTACCCTAGATAAACAGGTTTCCCTACTTAATTTTTACTTTCTCTTTGGTATTTATGGGTTGAGAAGTTGGGAAACCACCACAGCTGTTGGTGATTTGCTCTCCTGAAATCTTCTGCTGGTCTGTGCCTCTGGTTGAGGTGCTCTGGGTCTGCGCCCCCACAGCTCACACATGACTGCACTCAGCTCCCTGCTTGGTGCAATAGGCCTTTCCTGTCCACCTGTCAGGCTTCATTCAATGGAAGATTTGTTATTCTCTGTCACTTTATAGGTTACAAAGCTCTAAAAAAGTTTTAGAGTCCTATTTTACATGTATTGGTGGTAGTTGTTGCAGGACCTGCTTAAGCAGGTTCCTGCTTTCACTCCACCATCTTGCCTCTGCCCCATAATATTATTTCAATAGATGCAGAAAAGTTTTTTATAAAATACAGTACTCATTACTTTCAAAAACACTAGGAAACTGAGGAATAAATGGAGGTTTCCTTAAAAAAAATAAGTAACCTTTGTCAAAAACTACTGCAAATAGAACATGTAATTGGGATAAGCTAGAAAACTTTCTAATATGATCAATGGTGAAGGATGCCCAGTAATACCACTACTATTCAATATTCTAGAAATTCTAGCTATAGCAATAAAACAAACCAAAAAATAAATTAAAGGAATTGGAGTGAACAATGGGAAACAAAACTGTTACTTTTTGCAAAAAAACAAAAACACAAAGTGACTATAATGGTAGCTCTTTGTGGTGGCTAAGATTTGGAAATGTAACTCATCTATTGTGGAATGGCAAAGCAAGATGTACATATGACTGTGATGCAATGTTATTTTGCTATAAGCAATGAGAATTGGGGGAATAGAGTCAAGATGGCAGAGGAAAGTCATGAAGTTGCCTGAGTACTCAACAATTTCCCTTGGAAATAACCTTAAATTAAGCCTCTAAATAGACAATGTGGCAGAGAACCTACAAAAAGACAGATTGAAACAATTTTCCAGCTTTAGATAACTTTGAGGGACTTCAAAAAATGTCTAACACACTTGGGTATCAAGGGAATACAGCCTTAGTCTAGTAAAGACTATTTGGGCAAGCCAGTGGGAAACTATTAGTCATAGCACATATCAGCAACAAAGGCCGCACTGTTCTGCCTCAGAAGGTCAGCAGGGAAGATTGAGTGAGGTGGTGGACAGAAACAGAATACTGGTGAGGAGGATCAGGGTGAAAGGAGAGAGAGAAATTTAAGCAGGGGAAAATACAGAGTGAAGGGAAATACATAGTAATCATACATAATAATATGAATGGAATAAACTCCCTCATAAAATGGAAGCAGATAGCAAAGATGATTAAAAACCACAATCCTACAATAAGTCATTTATAAGTGGAATGATATACACAGACTAAAGATAAAAAGCTGAAGCAGAATATACTATGCTTCAGCTGAAGTAAAAAGAAAAAAAATTGCAGGAGTAGCACTCCTGATCTCAGATAAACCAAAAGTCAAAATCGATTACTTAAAAGTAATAAGGAAAGAAATTACACCTTGCTAAAAGGTACCATAGACAATGAAGCAATACTAATGCTAAATATATATGTAACAAGTGACATAGCATCCAAATTATTACAGGAGAAGTCAAGGAAGAAAGATATAGAAAAGTGTACTAGTAGGGGACCTCAAAATTCCTCTCTCAAAACCAGATGAATCCAACAGAAAAGGAGAGAGAGAGAGAGAGAGAGAGAGAGAGAGAGAGAGAGAGAGAGAGAGAGAGAGAGAAACAAGCAAAGGGGGTGAATAAAATTTTAGAAAAAGTTAGATATGATAAATCTCTGGGGAAAATTGAGTGGGGATAGAAAGGAATATATCTTTTTTTTCTCAGTAGTACATGGCACCTACATAAAAAGTGACCATATGTTAGGGCATAAAAGCCTCACAATCAAATGCAGAAAGGCAGAAATATTAAATGCATCATTTTCAGATCATGATGAAATAAAAATTGCATGTCATAAAAGGCCATAGAAATATAGATTAAAATTAATTGGAAACTAAATAGTCTAATCCTAAAGAATGAGTGGGTCAAAGAAAAAATCATAGAAGGAATCAATAAGTTCATCAAAGAGAACAATAACGAATCAGCATATCAAAACTCATGGGATGCAGCCAAAACAGTTCTTAGGGGAAATTTTATAACTTTAAATGCTTACATGAATAAAATAGAGAAATATAAGATCAATGAATTGAGCTTGAAACTAAACAAACTAGAGAAAAACAAATTTAAAATTCCCAATTAAATAACAAATTAGAAATTCTGAAATTTAAGAGACACATTAATAAAATTGAAATTAAGGAAACTTTTGAATTAATAAATAAAACTAAGGGCTAGTTTTATGAAAAAATAAAATAGAAAAATGGCTAAATTGGTTAAAAAGGAAAAAAAACAAATTATCCATATCAAAAATGAAAAGCGTGAATTCACCACCAATTAAGAAGAAATTAAAGCAATAATTAGGAGCTACTTTGTCTCTATGCAATAAATTGGGCAATCTAAGTGAAATGAATGAATATTTATAAAAATATAAATATTCTATAGAAGAAATAACATACTTAGATAACCCCATTTCAGAAAAAGAATTTGAACAATCAATGAAATTCCTAAAACAAAATCCCTAGGAATGGATGAATTTAAAAGTTAATTTTACCAAAAATATAAAGAACAATTAATCCCACTTCTATATAAATTACTTGGGGAAAAAATATGCAAAAAGGAATGCTACCAAATTGTCTTTATAATACAATTATGGTTCTGATACCAGGAAAATTCAAAAAAGAGAAAGTAAATTATAGACCAATTTCCCTAAAGAAGATTGATGCAATAATTTTAAATAAAGCATTAGCAAAGAGATTATAGTAATTTATCATGAGGATGTTACATTGCAGTCAGGTGGGATTTATAATAGGAATGTGGAGTTGCTTCAATATTAGGAAAACTATAAGCATAATTGACCATATCAATAGCAAGACTAATAGAAATTATGATTATCTTAATAGATGCAGGAGAAGCTTTTGACAAAATCCAGCACTCATTCCTATTGGAAACACTAGAGAGCATAGGAACAAATGGAGATTTCCTTAAAATAAGTACCAAACATTGTAAGAACAATTTCAATACCATATGAAATGTTTAGAAAAAGAGCAAAAAAAAAAAGTCCTACCAAATTCTTTTTATGACAGAAATGTTGTGCTGATGCCTAAATCAAGAAGAGCTAAAGCAGAGAAAGAAAATAACAGACCACTTTCTCTAACGAATATTGTTGCAAAATTCTATAATGAAACTTTAGCAAAGAGATTACAACAATTTATCATAAAGATAATTCACTTTGATCAAGTGGGAATTTCCCCAGGAATTCAGGGTTGGTTCAGTATTAGGAAAACTTTCAGCATAATTGACTTTATCAATAAGAATACTAACAGGGGCAGCTAGGTGGCACAGTGAGTAGATCGTTGGCCCTGGAGTTAGAAGGACCTGAGTTTGGATCCAGACTCAGACACTTAATGCATCCACCAAAAACAAACAAACAAACAAACAAACAAAAAAACAAAAAACCTCCTAGTCGTGTGACCTTGGGGCAAGTTACTTAACCCCAATTGCCCTCCAAAAGGCAAAAAGAAAAAAAAAGAATACTAACAGAAATCGTTATTATTTCAATAAATGCAGAAAAAGCTGTTGACAAAATACAGCACCAATTCCTATTAAAAACACTAGAGCAAAGTAATAAATGAAGGTTTCCTTAAAATGATAAACATTATCTATTTAAAACCAACAGAAAGCATTATATGTAATGGGGAAGAGCTAAAAGCATTCCCAGTAGGATCAGGAGTGAAACAAGGATGCACATTATCATCACTATTTTCAGTATTGTGTTACACGGGTTGACTTTTTTTGCAGGTGGGAGGGCAGGGAAATTGGGGTTAAGGGACTTGCCCAAAGTCACACAGCTTGTAAGTGTTAAGTGCCTGAGGTCATATTTGAACTCAGGTCCTCCTGACTCCTTGGCTGGTGCTCTATTCACTGCACCATCTAGCTGCCCCCTAGGCATGCTAGCTTTAGCAAAAAAGAAGAAAAAATGACTTGCCAGAATTAGAGTAGTTAATGAGGAAACAAAACGATCACTCTTTCCTAATGACATGGCAATGTAATTAGAAACTGCTTGAAATAAGTAACCAAATTAGCCAAGTTGTAGGATATATAATAAACCCAAATAAATCATTGGCATTTCTATATATTGTGAACAAATTCCAGTTATAAGAGCTAGAAAAAGCCCCTTTAAAGTAACTGTAGGCCATATAAAATATTTGGGAGCCTACCTGCCAAGAAAAACCAGGAACTATATGAACACAATTACAAAACACTTTTCATATAAATAAAATCAGATTTAAACAATGTTGAATATATCAATTGCTCATGGGTTGGCCACGTTAATATAATAAAAATGAGAATTCTACTTAAATTTTCAAAATTCGTCTGGAAGAACAAAAATTCAAGATTATAAAGGTAATTAATGAAAAAAATGCAAAGCAAGGTAGCCTGGCTATATCAGATTTAAAACATTACAAAGTGACAATCATTAAAACTCTTTTGTACTGGCTATGAAAAAGAGTGGTGGATAAGTGGAGTGGGCTAGGTACACAAGACATAGTGCTATATGACTATACTAACCCATGTTTGATAAACCCAAAGACTCCAACTTTTGGGATAAGATCCCACCCTTTGACTGAAACTGTTGGGAAAACTGAAAATAGCATAGCAGAAACTAAGAAGAGACCAACATCTAACACTGTATATCAAGATAAAGTTAAAATGGATACTTTATTTAGACACAAAGGGTGATAACATAAGCAAATTTGGAGAATAAACAATAGCTTATCTGTCACATCTATGGAGAAGGAAAGAATTTATGACCACTCAAGCTATAGAGACCCTTATGAAATGCAGAATAGGTAATTTTGGTTACATTAAATTTAAAAGATTTTGCACAAACAAAAGAAATGCAGTCAAGAAGGGAAACAGAAAACTAAGAAACAATTTTATTTTACAGTCAGTGTTTTTTGAAAAATTCTCCTTTCTAAAATATATAGAAAACTGAGTCAAATTTATAAGAATACAAATCATTCCCCAATTCATAATTTTTGTCAAGGGAAATGAATAGGCAGTTTTTAGATGAAGAAATTAAAACTATCTATAGGCACATAATATGGCTCCAAATTACTACTGATTAGAGAAATGCAAATTAAAATAACTCCGAGATACCACCTCATACCTATCAGATTGGCTAATACAATCAAAAAAAGGAAAATAGTAAGTATTGGAGAAGATGTGGGGAAATTGGAATACTAATGCATTGTTGGTGGAACTGTGAATTGATCTGACCATTCTGGAGAGCAATCTGGATCTATGCACAAAAGTCAATCAAACCATGGATACCCTTTGTTCCAGCAATACCATGACTAGGTCTTTATCCCAAAAAGATCATAAAAAAGGGGGAAATGAACAAGATGTACAAAAATATCTATAGCAGTCCTTTTTGTTTTGGAAAAGTATTGGAAATTGCAAAGTGAGTGTTGGAAATTGCAAAGCAAAGTAAGCAGAACCAGGAGAACACTGCAAACCATAAGAGCAATGGAATGCATTGAAAAATTGTGAGTAACTTAATTATTACCAGCAATAAAATGATTCAAGACAATCCAAAAGGATTATTGGTGAGGCATACTACCTGCTTCCAGAAAAAGAAGCGATATTGTTTGAATATAAATTGAAGCATGTTATCTTTAATTTTCTTTCTTTCATTCTTTTTTTTTATTAAATTTGAGTCTTCTTATAAAAAAACGGGATGCCCATTAATTGGGGAATGACTGAGCAAGCTGTCATATATGAATGTAATGGAATACTATTGTAGTGTAAGAAATAATGAGCAGCAGATTTCAGAGAAACCAATAAAGACTTATATGAACTGATGCTGAGTGAAGTCAGCAGAACTAGAAGAATGTTTTACATAGTAAGAACAACACTGCACAATGAACAGTTATGACAGACTTAGATCTTCTCAACAAAACAATGATCTAAGACAATGCCAAAAGATTCATGATGGAGAATGCTATCCACATCCAGAGAAATATTTATGGAGTCTAAATATAGATTGAAGCACACTATTTTCACTTTTTTGTTCTTTCTCTTGGTTTTTCTCTTTTGTTCTGATTCTCTTCCAGTACATGACTAAAGTCAAAATATATTTAATATGATTTTATATATAATATGTATTATATATAAGCTACATCAGATTGATCATTTCAATGGGGAAGAGGTGGCAAGGGGGGAGGGAATTGGAAGGCAGGGAGGAATAAAAATTTGGAAATCCACAATATTATAAAAGTAAATGTTGAAAACCATCTTTACAATTGGGAAAAAAAATTGTATTCAATTGGGGAAAAAAGAAATGAGAAACAGGATGACTTCAGAAAAACCTAGAAAGATTTATATAAACTAATGCAAAGCAAAATAAATAGAACCAGGGGAACATTATAAACAGTAAAAGCAATGGTGTACATTGAAAAATTGTGAGTAACTTAATTATTTCCAGCAATAAATGATTCAAGACAATCCAAAAGGATTATTGGAGAAGGCTACTACCTGCCTCCAGAAAAAGAAATGGTATTGTTTAAATACAGATTGAAGCATGTTATTTTTCATTTTCTCTCTTTAATTCTTTTTTTTTTAATTTGAGTCTTTTTATAAAAAACTGAATAAGGATAGAAATATTTTACACAATTGTATAACTTATATTTGATGGCATACTGTCTTTAGGAGGGGAGAAGATAGGGTAGGATATAATTTTTTTTATTTAACAAATGCTTTATTAACTTCTGTTTTACATCATTCATTTCTGCCAGATTTTGAGTTACAATTATTTTCCCCCCTGTTTTTCCCCTACCCACCCTCCCAGAATAGAAGTCCCACAAGATATCGCTTCCTCCAATCTGCTCTCTCCCCTATCTTCTCCCATACCCCTTTCGACTTTTCCATTAGAGCAAGGTGAATCTTTGTGTCCCAATGCTTGCACATCTTATCTCCCAATTACAAGCAAAAGAGTATTAATAATAGTATTTATATATATTTGGAACATTTAATGTTAGGACCTCGAATTTCAGATCCATTTCCTTCCTCCCTTGTCACCCATTCCCTCTTGGGAGATAAGTAATTCAGTATATGTTGTACATGTCTAGCTATGCAAAACATTATCATAGTAGATATATTGTACAAGGCTGCTTATAATTCCCTCCCACTCATCCCACCCCACACCTGGTCCATTCCCTACATGATCCTGTCCCTCTTCTATAGTGGGTACTTCCAACCTCCCCTCCCCCCAAGGATGCCCTCCCATCCATCATCCCTCCTCTCATCCCCCTTCCCCCTATTCTGCTGCAGGTTGAAATATCCCATTTAGTATGTATGTCATTCTCTCCCAGAACCAAATTCAATGTGAATGTGGTTTTGCCTTTTTGCCTTCCTATTCTTCGTCCCCCTGGCAGCCACTTTGCCTTGCTTCTTCTACATGAGATAGTTTACCCTACCCTGTCTATCCCCATCTCTTCTTGCTACTTTCCTCTCTCACCTCATAATTTCACCCCTTAAGTATCATCCCTTCCCAACAAATTCAACCTGTGCCCTCTATCCATGTATAACTGTAAACATATATACACACATTCACATATGTATTCATATGACCATACATCCTTCTTCCATTATTTTCATACTGAGAAAGATTTCATAATTTGAACTCAAATCTTTAAAAAACATATATATGTACATATATGTACACATATGTATATATACACACATATGTATTGTGTATGTGTGCATGTATATTATATGTGTTTATGTGTGTGTATATGTACATACACACATATATATGTATATGCAACCTTTTCACCAAGCAATATCACTATTATGTCTGCACCAAAAACAAATCAAAGGAAAAGGAAAATACTATACATACAAAAATATTTATAGCAGCTCCTTAGTGATGACAAAGAATTGGAAATTGAAGGGATGTCCATCAGCTGGAGAATGAAAGTCCAAAGAAGTTGTGGTATGTGATTCTGATATTTGCTTTCAGAAAATTTGCTTTCAGGTTGCTTTCAGAAATATTTGGGAAGACTTACATGAACTGATGCAAAGTGAAATGAGCAGAGCCAGGTATATATGCACAACAAAGGCTGAACTGTACAATGATCAACTGTGAATGACAACTATTTTCAGTTATACAATGATCCACGATAATTCCAAAGCACTTATTATGAAAAATGCTATTCACTTCCAGAATAAGAATGGATGGAGTATGAATGCAGATTGAAGCATGCTTTTATTCTCACTATTTTATTATTCTTTTGGGGTTTTTTGTTTGTTTCTTTGGTTTGGTTTCGTCTATGCTTTTGGTTTTTTTGCAAAATGGTTAATAAGGAATAATATTTTGCAGGACTGCACATCTATAATACATATCAAATGGCTTTCTTTCTCAAGGAGAGGACTGGGAGGGAAGGAGAGAATTCAGAACTAAAATTTTAAGAAAAAGAATGTTAAAAAAATTTGTTTACATATAATTGAGGAAAAAAATAAATGTTAAGAAAGATGGATCAGGAAAGCTTTTCAAAAGAAGTTTGAACTTTCCATAGGACTTGAAAGAATACAGAGGTAGAAACAGCACATCCAAGACACTCTTCCCCCAGATTACCTCCAAACTATGTAAAAGGGGACTCTGAACAACTTCTGGAGCCCCAGCACCCACAGAACGACACAGAGAAGCTAACCTCCTGCTGAGGACAGCTCAGGAGCCCTGCAGGAAGGAGCAGCGCAGTGCTCTGGGAGCCAGCAGTGCAGCACATGGAGAGCCGAGCCCAGGTCCACCTGAGCCGTGGTTTTGGTCCCAGGGCGGCCGGCAAGTCGCCAGCTGGAGGAACCCCAGAACACCAGCTGCTGTGGCGATTCCAGAAGTATCAATACAGACATGCCTAAGACAAAGTGAGAGGTTAGTGCCATATGGACTTTGGGATCAGTATTTGGGGAACACTTAGGCTTCCTCCGCTGGGGGCTAGAAACCGCTGAGGAGACATGCCATTTTGTAGTTTTCAGTGGCACCTCCAGCTCCTGGACTGAGAACTTTGGGGAGATCTAGCAATCAGTCTTGGGGGGTAATCGCTCTTGCTATAACCTCCCTGGATCTGGATTGTGGTCTGTGGGTGGGGGGGAGGTCGTGGGGTGGATATCCAGTTTGCCAGGAACTTTCTCCCCACACGTTCTGGAGGAAAGCTCCCCTGTCTGGTGGGAGAGTCATACTGGGGAAACAAGCTCAAAAGTCAAGTAATTAAATGGCAACATGCCAAGACAAAGGAAACAAATTAAACAGAAAAATGCAACATTAGACTCCTATTTTGGGGGCAAAGAGGATCTAAGCATAGAACAAGAGGAGGGCTGTGAGGTCAGAAGTCCTGCTCCAAAAGTCCCAAAGGAAAATATGAGTGGGTTGCAGGACATAGAGGACCTTAAGAAGTACTTTAAAAATCAAATAAGAGAAGTGGAGGAAAATTTGGGAAGAGAAATGAGAAGGATGCAGGACAAGTATGAAATGAGGGTCAACAGCCTGACTCAGGAAAACAACACCTTAAAAAATAGAGTAACTCAAATGGCAAAGGAGGCCCAAAAGGGCAATGAGGAGAAGAATGCGTTAAAAAGCCGAATTTGCCAGCTGGAAAAAGAATCTCAAAAGTTCACTGAGGAGATTCATTCCTTCAGGGTTAGACTAGAGCAAATGGAAGCTAATGACTTTATGAGAAATCAAGATGCTGTAAAGCAGATCCAAACAAATGAAAGATTAGAAGGCAATGTGAAATATCTCATGGGAAAAACCACTGACCTGGAAAATAGATCCAGGAGAGACAATTTAAAAATTATTGGACTACCTGAAAGCCATGATCAAAGAAAGAACCTAGAAATCACCCTTCAAGAAAATCTCAAGGAAAATTGCCCTGATGTTTTAGATCCAGAGGCCAAAATAGAGGTTGAAAGAATCCACCGATCACCTCCTGAAAAAGATCCCAAAAAGAAAATTCCCAGAAATATCATAGCCAGGTTCCAGAATCCCCAGATCAAGGAGAAAATACTACAAGCGGCCAGGAAGAAACAATTTCAATATTGTGGAAACACAATCAGAATAGCCCAGGACCTGGCAGCTTCTACACTGAGGGATCGAAGGGCATGGAATATGATATTCCAGAGGGCAAAAGAACTGGGAATGAACCCAAGGGTCACCTACCCAGCAAAACTGAGTATTTTGTTTCAGGGAAAATATGGTCATTCAGTGGAATAGAGGACTTTCAAGCATTCTTGAGGAAAAAACCAGAGTTGAATTGAAAATTTGACATCCAGACACAAGAAGCAAGAGATGCCTGAGAAGGTAATCAGGGAAAAGAAATAAAAAGGAACTTATCAACGTTGACCTATTTACATTCCTACATGGAAAAACAATAACTGTGACTGATGAAACCCCTCTCAGTATGAAGATAATGGAAGATGGGTGTATGGTCATTTGAATACATATGTGAATGGTTGTATGTATATTTACAGTTATACATGGATAGAGGGCATAGGTTGAATTTGTTGGGAAGGGATGATACTTAAGGGGTGAAATTATGAGGTGAGAGAGGAAAGTGGCAAGAGGAGATGGGGAGAGACAGGGTAGGGTAAACTATCTCAGTTAGAAGAACCAAGGGGAAGTGTTTGCAAAGGAGGGGAAGAATAGGAAGGCAAAAAGGCAAAACCACATTCTCATTGAATTTGGTTCTGGGAGAGAATGACATACTTTCTAAATGGGATATCTCACCCTGCAGCAGAATAGGGGTAAGGGGGATGAGAGGAGAGATGATGAATGGTAGGGCATTCTTTGGGGGAGGGGAGGTTGGAAGTACCCACTATAGAAGAGGGACAGGATCAAGTAGGGAATGGATCATGTTGGGGGTGGGATGAGTGGGAGAGAATTATAAGCAGCTTTGTACAATATATCTACTATGGTAATGTTTAGCATAGCTAGACATGTATAACATATATTGAATTACTTATCTTCCCAGATGGAATGGGTGACAAGGGAGGAAGGGAATGGATCTGAAATTAGAGGTCTTAAAATTAAATGTTTCAAATATATATAAATACTGTTATTAATACTCTTTTGCCTGTAATTGGGAGATAAGATTGCAGGCATTGGGGCACAGAGATTCACCTTGCTCTAATGGAAAAGTCGAAGGGGGTATAGGAGAAGATATAGGAGAGAGCAGATTGGAGGAAGCGATATCTTGTGGGACTTCTATTCTGGGAGGGTGGGTAGGGGAAAAACAGGGGAAAAATTGTAACTCAAAATCTGACGGAAATGAATGATGTAAAACAGAAGTTATTAAAGCATTTGTTTAATAATAAAAAAAGAATACAGAGAAGACAGGTGGTATGAAAAATAGCAAGAGCTCATGAAAATTCACATAGTTCGATATCAAAACCATATTTGTAGATGAAATTGGTAGGAAAAATTTTACCTATTTTTTCAAACAATCTATGTAGCATATGAATTATTTTTTATTGTTTTTCAGATAGATTGTCCTATTTAAGGAAAAGCAAGGAGAAATGTGTCTCTAGGGAAGTATTATGAGGGGGCAAAAATGTATTTTTGCTCATTGATGAGATCTCCAGGTATAATAGCATAGCAGGACAAGAGAAGAGTACCCAGGACACAAATCTGTTGGGTATCCACATTTAGATTTTTTAAAAGCACTGCCAGTATTGTTACAAAAAGCTGTCTTTTGTGAAACAAAACATGTCTTTTGATAGAGCCTTTGATATGTCTTAATACTGGAGCATTTTCTTGAATAACACCATTGCCACATGTCAGTGAGGAATGTAACATATCTCAAAGTACAGAAGCTGTGGGTTAAGGGTTGCTATACTATATGGGGTTGCCAATTTATGTTCCCTTCTTGATCTTCTGGATTTTGCCATAATTTGTCATTTGTCTTCTCACCTTGGAAAATCCTTCTGCCCTTGCCATTCCCTCTTCCCATTGGAGAAAAAGTTCCTAGACACCATTAGATTTTGAGGGAGGTCTTAGTTTGACCATCCTTTACTTGTTTCTGCACAGTTCTCCAAACTACCCAGATTTTGCCTCCATGACTTCACCCCATGCACATACATTTTTAGCTCACTTTTCTCAGTTGGCTTGTCCTGCATTCGAATGTAAGTTCCTCGAGAGTATGGATTGTCTTTCATTTTGCTTATTTGTATTCCTAACACCTAGGATAGTGTTTGAATCAAAATAAATGTTTAAGAAATGCCTATTCAATTGACATAATTTCTTGGCTATTGATAATGGACATCAAGGTTGCTGATTTCCAAGTTATCCTTTAGTAAACATCTCTAGTCATTAAGTCTCTTTTATAAGTGTTTTTAGTACTGAGTTTTCAGGCTAGTACAGACTGTAATGTGGAAGAGGCATAATGGCCTCTTTACTTGATCCAAGAGAGCAGATGGAGGTGTAGGAATAGAAGCAATTTTTAAGAATAAACATTTTGGGTTCATGTAAGGAAAAACTTCAGAATGAGAGCAGTTTAGAAATAAAATAGGCTTCTTTCATATTTAGTGTATTGCCCATAACCAGAATATTTTTGATGAATGATAGAAGACCACATGTCAGGGATTTTTATAGAAGAAATTTCCACTTGCATTCTTAAAGTCAGTGTTTCAAAAATCCACAGTTTCCCCAAACTTGCTAGTAATTGCAACTCTCATTTCTTTTAATGGCACCAACCCTATGACTGAAGTTTAATATGTTTGTTATCTTTGAATAATGATTTTTTCCTCTACTATTCTTGCTCTACATGGATCTCCAAATTCTACTTATATCAATGACACCTTTCTCTTCTCCATTGCCTCAGATACAGGGTAAGTTGTCTCTCAAAACCTTGAGATTAATATGCATGAAAGGTCACTAAATGGACTTAACACTTAAGTTTTTTTTTTTTTTTCTGTTTTCACTTACATCTTACATATTGTTTGCAGTTTAATTCACCTCTGGCTAATAAAATCACCCTAGCTAAACTACCTTTAAAGGCTTCCCACTGTGTGAAAAATAAAAGTCAAATTTCTCCATTTAGGGCTATACTTAATTAACAGTTTAACTTCCAAGTCTTATTTCCTAGTTGTGCTCTTTATCCATCTAATGTTCTTGCTTGCCATTCCCCAAACAGTTTTCATGCTCCCTGGTTTCCATTTATTAACTTATTATTTTACCTTCACTTTAAATGCTCTTCCTCATACAACCAATTTATCCAAATAATTCACATATTTTAAAGACAAATCCAAATGTCACATCTTTTTTTTGCTTTTTTTGCTTTTTTTTTTTTGGAGGGCAATTGGGGTTAAATAACTTGCCCATGGTCACACGGCTAGGTTTTTGTTTGTTTGTGTTAAGTATCTGAGGCCAGATCCGAACTCAAGTCCTTCTGACTCCAGGGCCGGTGCTCTACTCACTGCACCACGTAGCTGCCCCTAAATGTCACATCTTTAGAAAAAATTTCTTGATTATATGAATTATACAGCAATCTTTTCCTCATTCATCCTTCTTAGACCTTTGTTTTGTACATTTCCCACAGTCTTTGAGTAGTACTTTTAAAAAAATTTTTAATATTCTGTTTTTCCCCAACTATAAGTAAAAATAGTTTACTTTTTTTTTTAGATTTTGAATTCCAAATTCTCTTCCTCCCTCACCTCCTTCCAACTCATAGAGAAGGTATGGAATGTGCTGTTGATTATACATGTGCAGTCATGTAAACCATATTTCCATATAAATCATGTTGTGAAAGAAAACATGGACTGAAAAAACAACAATAAACACAAGAAAAATCAAGAAAAAAAATTTTTTTAAGTATGCTTTGATCTGCATTCAGAATGCATCAGTTCTTTCTCTGGAGATGAATAACAGATCATAAGTCTATCAGAGTTACCTTGGATTACTGTATTGTTGAGAATAGTTACCACTCACAGTTTATCATCATAAAATATTTATGTTACTGTGTAGATATTCTCCTTATTTTTCTCATTTCTCTTTACATCAGTCCATGTAAGTCCTTCCAGGTTTTTCTGAGAGCATCTTGCTTATCATTTCTTATAGTGCAATGGTATTCAACCACAATCAAATATTACAAAATTTTCAGTCATTCCCTAATTTATGGGTAGTTCCTTAATTTCCAATTCTTTTCCAACACTAAAAGAGCTGCTATAAATATATAAAAATCATATTATTTATTTTTATTTCTCTGGGGTATACATATAGTAGCAGTATTGCTGGGCTAAAAGTTTTATTGCCCTTTGGGATACTTCCTGAGGATAGCTAATATGGCTTGTATACTTTATAATGCCCCCAAACCAAGGTACTCAAAAGTTGCTCAATATCTCTTTCCTCGACTGTTAAATTTAAACATATAAGATGCTATAAATATGGAAAAATGTTAAAAATGACACACCCTCAAATAGAAATTTTTGAATGCAACATAAACAACATATAGTGCTGATTTGTAGTAGTTAGGCTATAAGATATCACAGTGTTAAAGGAGTGGAATTGCTCAGCTATTGTGCTTACAGTGATTTATGCAACGGTCTTGAGATTTATATCCATTTGTTTTATAAATATGACATCACTGACTACCACTTGGAATGGAAAAAATATTCTACATTTTACTACATATTTCAATTAATGACTAATTATTTTGCAAAATGATTACAATATGGTGCTATTCTTCAATCAATTGGCCTTTAAAAAGAATCTCTTATATGACAAACACAGAGAAAACAGAGTTATCTTGTAAGTATAAAATGAGAGTTCACATTTTTTTCTTCTTTGAAAAAAAAGTCTTGAATATTGACAAAGTACCCAGCCTATGACTTGATTCATTTTGTACTACTGCATGGAAGTTTTACTACTTTAAATGATAATAAACAAGAAATGATGAAACACACTATTATTTTCATAAGAGAAATTATATGTCATAAACTAAAGAAATATTTCAATCTGTTATATTATGGAAATAATTAATCACCAAAGAGCATTCAAAGATGGACATTTATAAAATTTTGAAAATCCATTTCAGAATTCATGTTAATTTAAGAATGGATGATCTTAGATATTACTTGAAAATAAGAGTTAAATATTATATTTGATGCATAACTAAAAAATGAGATTTTCTGAATAGTTATGTATATTATATCAAGGAAAAAATTACTAAATTTTACATAATACTTTTTTTAAAGAGACAACTTTGAAATATTTGTTAATCAGGTGTTTCAGTTGTGTCTAATTCTTTGTGACCCCATTTGGGCTTTTCTTGGCAAAGATACTGGAATGGTTTGCCATTTCCTTCTGCAGATCATTTTATAGATGAGGAAACTGAGACAGATAGGGTTAAGAGACTTTCCCAGGGACACACATTAGTGTCTGAGGCCAGATTTTGAACTCAGGTTTTCCTAATTCCAGGCCCTCTGCTCCATCCACCACATTATTTAGCTGCCCAAATCTGAATAAAGATAAATTTTATTCTATCAACTGATTACATAGTCACATTTGAAAATGTTTCCTTCTATAAAAGAATATGCATTTTCCCTCTGGCTTTCATAAAATTAACAAGATAAAGTTAAACCTATTCAATTATATATACATTCTCCAAGTAGTTATTATTTTTAAATCTTTGGAGACGTATATCTGGGAAGAAGAGCAAACATTTTGAAAAATCTAAAAGTTATCTCTATTCATAAAAGAGTTCAGTAAATATTTTAAAAAGATAAAATACTTTTCAGAGTGATAAATTTTGTTCATACTGAATAATGCTAAACATGAATTAAGAAATGTTCTACCCTGCTAAATTGTTAAGACAACATCTATTTTAATTTTAAAGCACTTCCTTTAATTTCTTCATTGGAAGTCTTTTTTAATGTTTTCTTCTCTCCTCTTTTTCAAATTATTTTTCAGTCTACTTTATTATGATAATGATTTCTATCAAATTGCAAAAGTTTGGATTTAACAGAGATTTTTAACTGCTACATAGCCCAAATGTATCATTTTTGTCATGAATAATGAGAACTACAGTTTGGTCACTTGTCCAATGTTATTGATCAAAGTATTAGGAGAGTCACTTTTAGTTCTGTGGCCTTCTGATTCCCATTTTAGTGCTCCTCCCTTGAAAACATTATCTAAGTAGATCCCTTCTCATTTGAACCTCATGATTTCTGCCTCAGATATTGGTTAAAAGTGATGAGAAAACAATTGAGGTAATCACCTCATGATTTCTGCTTCAGATTTTAGTTCAAAGTGATGAGAAAACAATTGAGGTAATCATAATTCTAGAAAAAAGTTCCTAATTAATTTTAATATTAGAAATACAAGCTTGATGATCTTAAAAAAACAAGGATAGGAGGCCAAGCTAAGATGGCAGAGTAGAAGCACAAACTTGGCATGAGCTCCTGCTCCAATCACTTCCAATACATGCAAAAATATGACTGTAACCAAACTTTAGAGCTACAGAAACCACAAAGTGACAGAAACAAATATCCCACTGAAAGCAGCCTGGTAGGCCGACAGGAAGGGTCTATCACACCAAGCTGGGAGCTGAGCACAGTCCTGTTTGAGCCTGGGGTTTCTGGCACCAGGTGGCCCTACCAGCAACGGTCATAGCAGACTTCAGGAGAGTGAATCACCAGCAGCTGTGGCTGTTTCCTGACTTCTCAATCCATAAACACCAAAGATAAAGTAAAAGGTTGGTGTGGAACTCTGTTGGAACAGGGGGACAGAAAAGTGCAGTCCAGGCCATACTCTCAAGGTGAGAGGTGGTGGAGGTAAGCCGTCTTTATCTTTATCCTGCTTGGATCTTTATTGTGGTCTCAGGTGGTGGTCTTGGGGTAACAAACGCCAATGTACCAGAGCTTGTGGGGCCTATAGGGGCCCCTTGTGGGGCTTAATATCTCCAGCAGCTGCAAAAACCCCAGCAAATTGAGACAAAGCTTTCTCCATTCAGGAAGCAGAGTTCTACTATGGCAAAGAGCTCAAAAGCCAAGTAATTGGCTGACAAGATGAGCAAGTAGAAGAAATGTAATAAGACCATAGATTCATTTTGGGGGTCAAAAAGAATCAAAGCATGGAATAAATACGAACTGGTTTTAGGACATGATGGAGCTCAAAAAGGATTCTGAAAATCAAGTAAGAGAAGTGGAAGAAAAATAGGGAAAAGTAATGAGAATGAGGCAAGAAAACCATGAAAAGTGAGTCAACAGCTTGCTAAAAGAAACCCCCCAAAATACTGAAGAAAATAACACCTTAAAAAACAGAATAAGCCTAATGGCAAAAGAGGTACAAAAATCAATGAGAAGAATGTCTAGATAAGCAGAATTGGGGGACGGGGTGGGGATCTTCTAGGAGACAAGAAGGTGAGTAAGCAGTAAATCACTATCCTTCTTACATATTCAACTCAGAACAATTGAAAAAAAACTATAAAATAGTGTCCCAGAACAAATCCTGGAGGAGCCTAACCAGCAGAAAGCTGGGTTAGAGGAGACTTCTAGTCTGGGATACTTGGAGAAAAAGCAAAAAAAAAAAGGTCCATATCATTCTGGCAAAAGAAGAGCACAATCCAAGAGAGAAAGAATACCAGTAATCTAGCAGCAAACCCTACCTCAACAAACCAGCACAAAATTCATAGCCCCAGGTGGTGGAGCAGACAAACACTAACACTAGGATTTTCCACATGCCTTAGCACAGGTAAGGGAAGGGGCAGACTCCAGCTCAGGAAACCACCGTGGGCTTCAGTGCAGCCTAGGGCAGGCAGGTGTCTTCCACTAACCAGATCTCCACTGCCTTTAGGTCAGCCCAGGGCTGCTGGACATCTTCCAGTTGCTGAACCTCCAGGTACTTCAGGCCATCCTAGGGCAAACAGACATCCTCCAGGGGTCGGATCTCCATGAGCTGAAGTGTAGTCCTGGGGAAATGAAGAAGCTTCATATAGCCTCAGCTTATGCCAGACACCACCACTAAGAGCTCAGGTCAGCGGCAAGATTAGCTGCCAGATCCCTACAGCCTTGAGCTTCTAGCACCTGAGTCCCAGTGCACAAAGCCAGGGAGCAGGTCCCTGGCCCCAAGCATGGAATTTGGGACAGTGCCCCTATGCTCCAACAGGAGAGCTCAACTTTAAAAATCAGGAAATGGGGGTGGGGAGACCATTAGCCAAAAGCAAAAATGAACATTTGCCACATATTTTCTGTGGTGACAGGGAAGATCAAAACACAAACTCAGAAGAGGACAACATTGTCAATAAACATACACCTGAAACTTCAAAGGGGCATAAGAACTGCTCTCAAGGACAAAAAGCTTTCTTTGAAGAGCTCAAGAAGGATTTTAAAAATAAAATAAAATAGGTAAAAAAAATTAGGGAAAGAAATGAAAGATATGCAAAAGGAAGTCAACCACTGTGAAAAGGAAAGACAAAAAATTGATTGAAGAACTTATGAAAAAGTAGAATTGACCAAATGGTAAAGGATGTGCAAAAGCTAACTGAAGAAATAATTCCTTAAGTATTAGAATTGGGCAAATAGAAACTAATGACAATATGAGACATCAAGTATCAGTGAAACAAAAACAAAAGAATGGGGAGAAAAAGAAAACAATGAAAAATACTGTACTGGAAAAATAACTGAACTGGAGAATAAATTCAGGAGAGTTAACTTAAGAAATATTAAACTGCTTGAAAGTCATGATCAAAAAAAGAGCCTGAGTAGCATCTTTCAAGAAATTATCTAGGAAAACAGTCTTGATATCCTAGAACCAGAGGGCAAAAGAGTCATTGAAAAAATATACTATCACCTCCTGAAAGAGACTGAAAAATTAAAACTCCAAGGAATATTTTAGCTAAATTCCAGATTTTTCAGGTCAAAGACTACAAGCAGCCAGAAAGAAACAAGACTTAGTAAGTTCTACATAAAAGGATAGAATGGCTTGGAATATTTTATTCTGGGAAGCAAAGAAACTTGGATTATAGCCAAGAATCAATTACCTAGCAAAACTAAGCATGATTTTAGAGGGGGAAAAGATGGATATTCAATGAAAGAGGGTACTTTCAATCATTCCTGATTTTTTAAAAAATGGAACTGAACAGGAAATGCAATCTTCAAATAGAAGACTCAAGAGAAGCACAAAAAGGTAAACAGAAAAGGGGGAAAAATACAATAGGCAAAGGAGTCCTTCCAAATTCTTTCTATGATACAAATATGGTGCTGATGCCTAAACCAGGAAGAAACAAAATAGACAAAGAAAATTATAGACCAATTTCCCTTATGATATAGATGTAAAATGTTTAAATAAAATATTAGCAAAGAGATTACAGAAACATATGAAGATAATATATTATAACTACATGGAACTTATATAAGGAAAGCAGGGCTGATTCAATATTAGGATAACTATTAACATAATTGATAGTATCAATAACAAAACTAACAGAAATCATATGATTATCTCAACAGATGCTGAAAAAGATTTTGACAAAATTCAACACCCATTACTGTTAAAAACACTAGAGGGTATATGAAAAAATGAAGTTTTCCTTAAAATGATAATTAGCATCTATCTAAAACAATCAACAAGCATTATATGTAATGGGGATATAAGCTAGAAGCATTTCCAAGAAGATTAGGGGTGAAACAAGGATGTCCATTATGACCACTGTTAATCAATATTGTACTAGAAATCTTAGCTTTAGCCATAAGAGAAGAAAATAATTGAAGGAATTAAAGTAGGCAAAAAAAAAAGTTATCACTCTTTGCAGATAATATTATGGTTTAGAGAATCCTAGAGAGTCAAGTTAAAAGCTACCTGAAATAATTAACAGCTTTAGCTAAGGTGTAAAATATAAAATAAACCCATATAACTAATCAACATTTCTATATATTACTAACAAAGGGAAGCCCAGCAGCAAGAGATAGAAAGATAAATTCCATTTAAAATAATTGGGTTTTTTTTGTTGTTTTGTTGTTGTTGTTTTACCTTTTGGAGGGCAATTGGGGTTAAGTAACTTACCCAAGGTCACACGGCTAGGTTTTTGTTTGTGTGTGTGGTAAGTATCTGAGGCCGGGTCCAAACTCAGGTCCTTCTGACTCCAGGGCCGACGCTCTATTCACTGCACCATCTAGCTGCCCCCATGTAAAATAATTTTAAACAATATGAAATAATTGGGAATCTACCACTAAAACAAACCCAAGAACTATATGAACCAAACTACAAAACACTTTTCACACAAAGAAAATCTGTTCTAAATAATTGGAAAAATATCAGTTGCAGGCCAGACTAATATAGTAAAAATGAAAATTCTACCTAAACTAATTTACTTATTCAGTGCCATGCCAATCAAATTACCAAATAATTATTTCATAGAGCTACTAAAAATAATAACAAAATTCATCTGGAGGAAGAAAATTTCAGAATATCAAGGGAATTAATGAAAAGAAATGCAAGGGAAGGTGGCCTAACCACACTAGATTTAAAACAATATTATAAATTATTATCATCAAAACTTTTTTGTACTGACTGGGAAATGGAGTGGTAGATCAGTGGAATAGGTTAGTACAAGAAACAGTAGACAATGACTATAATAATCTACTGTGTGATAAACCCAAAGACACCAGTTTCTAGGATAAGAACACATCATTTGACCAAAACTGCTGGGATAACTGGAAAATAGTATGGCAGAAACTAGGCATAGACCAAACCTATCACCCTTTACCAAGATAAAATCAAAATCGGTATATTATTTTTTATTTTGTTTTTGTCTTTTTGAAGGGGGAAGGTAGGGCAATTGAGGTTAAATGACTTGCCAAAGGTCACACAGCTAGTAAGTGTTGTGTCAGAGGCTGTTTTTTAACTCAGGTCTTCCTGACTCCAGGGTTGGTCCTCCATTCACTGGGACATCTAGCTGACCTCAAAATGGGTACATATTTAGATATAAAGGATGATACTGAAAGCAAATAAGGAGAGCAAGGAATAGCTTACCTGTCTCTTTCTATACATATCCCATAGAAAAATAACTTGCATATATATTAAGTGATTAGAGAATTGGACAAAGTTTAATAAGATTGTAAGGTATTAATGGCATGTGCTATATCTTATAAGTTATAAGTTAATAATCCCCTATCCTCAATAAGCACTTATTAAAATATGGTTTGAAATAGTGCATTTAATATTTCTGCTTTTCTGTTTCTGTAAAGTTTTCATGCCCTAATATATGACAGTTTTTGTAACAACACACTATACAGATGAAAAATAAGAATGTGGATGCAATTCCATTTAGTGAATATATATTCAGTATTTGTATTGATTCATTTTCTATTTTAAGAAAATGTAGTTTGCCTAATCATGCAATTTAATTTAGTCCATTTTTTTTTTTGCTTTTGTTTTGCTGAGATCATGACCACTACTACTTCTTTTTTCCTTTTTTTTCCTTTATTTTTTTTTTTTTTTGCTTTTGGGGGAGGGGGCAATTGGGGTTAAGTGACTTGCGCAAGATCACACTGATAGTTTTTCTATTAAGTATCTGAGGCCAGATTTGAACTCAGGTCCTCCTGACTCCAGGGCCATGCTCTCTTCACTGTGCCACCTAGCTTCCCCCCCTTTTTTTACTTTAGATAGGAAATATTAGATAGTATTCTACCACCTTCTTTTACCTACATTAATGTCTTTCTGTTTCAAGGGTGCCTATTGTGAAAAAAAATATTATATTTTGGGTGCTGTTTTGTAATCCAATTGTCTATACTCTTCTATTTTATTTGGGAGTTCACCCTATTCACATTCACATTTATAACTTCTGTGTTTTTCCCTCCATCCTATTATTTTCTTTTATTGTTTTGTTGTTCCCCTGTCTCTTCCTCAAAAGTCTTTTTTTTTAACATTTTTACACATTTCCCTTAATCTACTCCCCCTCTTATAAACATTAATACTGTCTCTTAGCCTTCCAATTTCCTTGTTGTGAAAAATGAATGTTTATGCCCAACTTGGTGAATATATATGTGTATATATATATATATATATATATATATATATATATATATATATATATATACACTCTCCTTTCCTTGAACCAGTTTAGATGAGAGTGAGATTTAATTGTCACATGCTCTTTCCCTTACATTTCCCCCTCCATTGTAAAAACTCTTCCTTGCATATCTCTTTTATGTAAAATTATTTTCCCTCTACCTTTTTTCTTCTTCTCTCTTCGCTCAGTGCATCCCTCTTTCTCAGCCTTTTGTTCTTTTAAGGTCATCCAAAAATAATAGACTCACTCCAATGCACTCTATATAAGTAGACTCCTAACTTAACTGATGATAACAATGTTCTTAAAGGTTTCATGTACCATTTTACCATATGGAAATGTAAATAGTTTAGCCTAGTTAAATCATTATATCATTTACTCATCTTTACTTTTTTACACTTCTCTTAAATTTTGTATTTGAATGACAAATTTTCTGTTTAGTTGTGGTGTTTTCCTAAAGAATGTTTATAATCTTCACATTTAATATTTGTGCTCTGTTCCTTGCTCAATTAGAGCCCCTTCTTTCTCTTGGCTGCAGCTGTTCCACTCCACTTCAGAGAGGGTGGAATTGAAATTCCTAGGAACTGAGTAAGGATCAAGTTACCAAATGACACCTAATTGTACTTGAAATGCAAAAACACCCCCTCCCCAGCAGAACTGTTATATTCCGTTGCCACCAATCAGTACTTCTTATACTCTGTCACCCTTTTGAGGATTCTTCCTTCCCTAGTGTGCACTGTTCTCTCTGTCTTCCTAAACTTCCTTAAGCTAGAAAAATTTCTCACTGTAACTTTTTTCTTGGCCTGACAACTCAGAATTCTCTTTAGTGTTTTCTAATATTGTTTTGTAGAAGAATTTTTGGGGGAGGTTGGCAGTTGTGAACTTTTATTTTGCCATCTTAATTCTTGCTCCTCACTATATTTTTGATCTTATGCTTGATTTGAGGCTCAATTTCCAATGTATAAAAAATGAAATTGGTGACTTTATGGTTCCTTTTACTCTCCAAATGAATGACCTTATAAATAGATACAAAGTGATCTCTTTCTTTAGCAAGAGACTAAAAGAGCATGTGGGGTATGCAATGTGACATTGAATATGAATTTTGAAGAATTTGAGCTAAATACATAAAGAGTTCCTCAATTTCGCTTTTGTCTTCCTTTAACTTCTATTGAAAAACAAAACAAAACAAACACCTACCATAAGTTCAGTACTACTTTGGTTATAATAGAAGTTGCCAAGGGGAAAGGAGGAGTTCTGTTTTTGTCATCTCTGGCACCTCATTCTTCCATCTCCCCATGGAAATCTTGACTTGCCAAAAAAAAAAAAATCTTGGAAATTGGAATATTTTCCACAATATGAACAAAGATACCTTCTTATAGTAATGACATATTGCTGATAGCTGTATCAAAGATAAACAATAATGAAATGCTAAAATACTTTCATATCTAATTTTAATTTTATATTTTGTAAACATTTCATATAAATGATCATTATTCAATTTTATTCATGCAGTTAGAAAGAATGAATACAGGGTGCAAGATTTCTGAAATTATTCTTCTTTCTTTTTAATTGTTTTATTTTACAGAGAAAAACAAAAGCCTGAAATGATTCACCAATCCAGCATTATCATGTTTGACTGATAAAATGTCAGATGAATTCAGAGATGCCTTTTTCATAGTTTGATTGAATTTCAATCCTTCCTTTTTAAAATGACATTTAGAAACAAAAATAAATGCATTTGTTTAAAAATTCATAAAAGACTTTAAAAATCTATGGTAAATACAGCACTTGGTGTAATTTTTATGCCTTTTCATCTCACCAGTGTAAAACAATATGCACTTGAAAGACAATGACCCACCAAGGTATTTGTGAACTCTCATGATCATTTAATATCCATGACTATGAGCCTATGACTGTTGATCATCTGGGATTTGTTCTAAGTGGGCTGACAAGCACTATGGGAAATATGTTGAATTCCAAATGAATGCTAAGTCATGAGAATGGATATGGTGCTGTCTCTACTTCCATAGAAGAGATTATTTTAAAGACTCATAAATAATAATTATCTCACTGCTACTATAGCTTCAAATGGAAGCTTTTCCCCTTCTCTGACAGTGTGACAGAGTAGCATGTACTATCGCATACTTTTGCCTTTCTTCCTAGGTCATCGTTTTATTAAAGCATAAATATAAAAGTCTTGACAATAAACCCAGTGCTATGACCTATGGAAAATTCTGTCAAACAACTTTTTCTTAAACTTTTCCCCTAAAATATGTTGCTTCTTTTTTTTGGTGGGGGGGCAGGCAGAAAACCTTAGTATATTTAGCATAACCAGTCAATTTTTAAAATTCGGCATACATTGTACCTTAGAGAATTTTAGTCAGTGACAGTCTTATTTATGTAAATATTGGGTTACAGTATTTTAACATGCCTCAATGCTATTCCTGTTGTTTGTGTAATTGTCAGTTTTCAAGAGTCTTCAAAAATTCTTTAAGAAACATTCCAAGGAAAGAAGATAGCAAAACTAAAGTATTCAAATGGAGATATTGTAAGGTGATTTTCTCTATAGACTTTTGTAAGCTTTCAACTCTATCTCTGAGTATTCATTAAAGCGATTGCCATGCTATACTCTCCCTTTAGATTATATGCCTAGGGCAAGCTTTCAATCATCAGCATTAATGAGAGGATTAAGAGAAAAAATAAAACACAATTAGAAATGATAGATCATCTAGATAATGTCTAGAACATTTCAATGCAGTGAGGGAGGGAAGAGGAGATCTTTTGTCCTGGGACTATTTCTTCTATTTAGGATTTTAAGAATATTTTTTACTTATTGCTTACATTTAAAGTATTATTTGGATGTGGGGGCATGATTAGGAGCTCAATGATTTTTTTCTCTCCAAATATACATACTATATTCACAATATAATAACAATATTCTCCCTTCCCCACCAAAAATGCAGGAAAGTGCAGTAAGAATTAACAATTGAGATTAGGTTAAATATAATTCAAACTAGTTGAGCTAGATACCCTTTCAGATATTAATTGATCATATATGAACTTAGCATTATAAGAGACAGGTAAGATGTGAGGGAGGAGTTAAGGGAATAATCCAGATGTGCAAAGGGCAAGAAAAATTGATTCATTTGATGTAATGTAGCAGCAAGCACCCCAACATCCCCAGGGTGGCTGCCTACACAGGTTCTTAGATCTGCTTTTTAAAGGAAAGCAACTCAAAATGTGTTAACAAGCTTACTTTAATCAAGCAAAATATATCATTTACCTAGTTCAGGGGAAAAAGATCAGCACCCCGAACTTCAGAGTATACAGACAGAAGTTTCAAAACAGAGAAACAGACAGATCAAGCAGACAGGCTTCCAAACTGCCCCACCATTACATCAATACCAAATCACAGTAACCAGAGAAGGTTGCATCAACATCTGGGTTTTCAAAGCCAGGGAGCTCTCAACAGTCTCATCTAGTCAAATTACACAACATTTCTCAAACTGAGCCCCAAAGCAAAGCCTCCCATCAGGGTTTACATAGCCTTCTCCCAGCTCAGAGAATGTAACAACCTTCTTGACCCACTGCTCAATCACAAAGTATCAAGGAGTGGGCTTTCCTGAAAAACAAGCCTCCCACCACAGGCTCCAGGTACACATACCTAGGGGTAGGGAAGATCTTTAAATTTGCATTTCCATTAAGTTCAGCCCCAAGGTCTTTCATGCCCATAGCATAGACAATTTACATTTGAATTAGCACTAAACATCTCTTAGGTAGCATTTTCTAGGTACAGAATTAAAGTTACCAAAGTGGCCACTGGGCCTTAAACACAAAGTACATTGCATTTTCACATCAATTCAAAACAAGAGTCCAAATAAAGTTCTCTTGGGAGGAGGGGGTGGGGGTGTCCTTCCCCTCACACTGCTGCAGCCCCTGCTTCCAAGTCCAGAGAGGGGGCTGGACAACAGAACCAATGTGGGGTCCTTGGGGGTCCATGGAACTTCACCCTACCCACCATAGTCACAAGTCCATCCTCCCCCTGGATCCCAAACTGTGGGATGCAGCAAGGAAACACATTCAGTGCCCCTGCTTTGCCACACAGTCCTTATTATTTCCTGTGGCTGAATTCCAAACTCCTAGGTTCCTTCTCCTCCCACAGAGGGCAGCAGCTCCTGGCTTCTCCACAGGTCTCTCTCCAGCCAGGCAGCTCACCATTCCTGCTCTCAGTTCAGTGAAGTCAGCATGCAGGCCATTCTTCTGTCCTGCTCCATGGCTCCACAGAGTCACAGCTACCACAACTGGGAAACAAACAATTATCCCAGCCCCCATATTTTCCATTTTACTATGCAGATCCCATCCTGGTCACCATTTATATTAACAATGCAATATTCACAATGCCTATGGCAATTATAAATAGGCTTATGTGGTTATTAGTCACAAAATATACCAGGCTTTCTATATGGGGATAAAGCTAGAACATTTATTAAAACACCAAATAACCGAGTCCCAAAACCAGACAGTCAGAGCTATCAAAGGAGTTATGAAATTGGCACCAGTAGTTAACGTAGTAAACAACCACATTCTTAAGCCTTCAAAACAGAACAGTCTACTTCAGGCAAAGGTCCTTCTCTCCCCACTCACAGCAACTGCTCAGCATCCAGGAAGCGTGCTCAGAACAGCTCCGGCCCCCCGCATTCCAGTCCCTGGCAGTCCCCAACAAGAGTCCCCAGCAGAAACTCTGGCTGGCTCAAAAAGGGGTTTGAGCCTTCACCTCTACCTTGCTCCTATCGCTGCTACCACTGCTGCTGCTGCTGCCACCACCAGTCCCCACCAGAACTCTAGCTTTTCTTCCGCTTCCTCTTGCCCCTCCCCTTCCTGCTAAGTCAGCAAGTCCAATGGGGCATGGAAGATCTTTAAATCCCATAACCCTTACTTGTAAATGACAGGTATCCTGATGCTCCAATTTCCTCCAGATGAAAACCAGCCCATTTAATCAATATTACCACAAGTGTCCTTTGGATCTTAGGTTCATAGATTTAAAGTTGGGATGTACTTGAGGTAGTACTTTGCAGGACATAACTCATATTAGGTGTCAAAAACCAATAGCTAAATTTTAAACTTGAGCATTTACAACTCAGAAGCACAGAAGTGCTGTAAATCAGGGGCAGCTAGGTGGTACAGTGGATAGAGTGCTCAGCCTGAAGTCATGAAGACTCATGTTCCTGAGTTCAAATCCAGACTCACAAACTTACTTATATGAATCCGGAAAATAAGGAAAAAAAAACACCAAAAAACTAAGAAAGGTTATTTTGTTTGCTCAAATTTAGAAAGCTATTAAACAATAGTGTTTAATTTCTACAAATCTTAATTTTCCCCAAAGATACTCAACTTATTGGTGCCAGGAATGATGTGACAGCTTTTTTTTCTTATTTCCCCATATGGTGTTTAGGACTGCTTTTGACATATTTTAGATGTCCAATCAGTATTATCGATTTGAATTACATATTGGGGTATTATTGTTTTAATTTAAAAAGTAATTAGGACCTCTGGCTCCTGGCTCTTAATAAAGTGTTGTTTCTATGCCATCTCCCAGTATGAATAACTCATTAAAACTCCGTTGTGTTTTAACCAGGGAAAGCTTCCAAATGGAAATGACAACTATCTTATTATTCTATTCATTTGTGTTCAGGTTTATCCAACGCATTTCTTTAATTCCTGGTCAAGCAACATGAAATAAAGAGACGTTTTATTTTATCTTTCTTCTTATCTATGTGGAAATATTATTTGAGAAGATAAACTAAAGTACACGGTGAACCTAATTTGTAGATAATTCATGTTTGTAAAATTAGGTGTTGATTGTACTATTCTTCCATTAGAGTATTATGGGAATCAACATGGTGGCTGAAGCAGCTAAATAGTTGGTAAGGTAAATGTAAATATAATATAAGAATGTTTGAGTCCAATTCTTTTAAATCAATTTACATGGTTAGGATAGTTGCTTTGTGAATTCTCCACCCTCAGTGGGGTTTTCTATTTACAATGCAATTGTGGTACATAGTAACAATTTTGCCAAAGAGCCATAGAAGTTCATTTCAAGTAAATGTAATTATCTCAAGTCTATTATACTAAAGTGAATAGGACTATGATGAAGAGGAAAGAAAGCTTGGCATGAATCACATATTGCTCCATGCAAGAGAAAGTTAAGTGAGATTAAATATAGTTTGGCATTGAAATATCCTGGGACCATTCTGTAACACTATTCCATAGAGTGAAATTCAGCATAAAGTGAATCTGCTTTGGGCTTTATCCAAAAGAACTTAATTACTAAAATACTAAAAGTACTTAACTATAAGACAACTTCATGTAGAAGACATGGATCTTGAGGTCAGCCATATAATTTCTTCATTTCCTATGTTAAGTATTGAGTGAGTCTTTACATGTTGGATTTTCTAAGAATAGCTACCAAATCTTTATGCTCATCAATACTAATCATAATTAAATTCAACACAATACAATAAAAGTATATTAACTACCAATAACCATGCAATAAATCTGTATTGAAAACTAGCATTTATATACAATGCTCTGCAGCTTGCAAATACTTTCTGCTTTCCTCTGTAATGGCAAGCACAGAAGTAGTTCACATTTGTTTCAGGTATTGAATTAACATCAGTTCGAGCTTCTTTTTGAGCCTTGTATCAGGTCTGTTAAGAAACAGAACATGTGAACCTTATAACTTGTGAACCCTAGAACTCATGAATTACCGAAACAGGAAGGGGAGGAGCTAATGATCATCTATAGGGAGAATTTCCAGGCTAGAAAAAGCAGAACTGAGAAGAGGACTCTTGGTGACAGAGTCAAGAGGGAGAAAACTTGTGGTATGCTGGCATGTTGATGTTTGTGATATTTTGTATATAAGCCTTAAGACCTTACTGGAAGCCCTGAAAGAAGATTTCTGGTTTTATGCTTATAGAAATCCTGCAGGAGGGTTCTGGATGTCCTGGGACTTTGCTGATGATTTATGCTGACCTCTTGGATCTTCTTTATGGGTCTGTTTTGATTTCTATGTTGATAATTTGTGTTGAGTTCTCAGACCTTGTTGGTGGGTCTGAGTTAATTTCACAGGCAGATAGTGAATTGATGATGGTGCCAACAATGTGCATGAATATTATTGTGACTCTGTCAAGATTTGTCTTCCCAGAAACAGGAACTGTGAAGGACTTGAAGTGGACTGGACACTGTGAGCTTCAATATGGAATGGGAACTGGATGAAGAGCTTCACAAGGAGCTGGAAAAGGAACTAGGAGTTGCCTGCCTTTGAACCCAGGTAAGAGTCAGAACTGGGACCCTAGAAGAGGAAGCATGGAAACTGTGAGCCAGCCTGGAGTCAAGATGAAAGAAGACTTTACCTGGATAATGTGTACTGACTGAGAAGATTGTGATTTACTCAGACATAGGGGTGGAGAACTTTGACTTTTGTACTTTGCAATTGAATTAAAGATTTTGTGATTGACTAAATGTACTTTGTTGAAAACTATGTGACCACTTTGGTGAAAACTATGTGGTCATTTTAGCGATAAGTTGTTGAGTTGTGACATGGTGAATGCTGTATTTTGATTATCTGTGAAAAGTTGTAACATTGTGAATGCTATACTTTGATTTTCTGTGAAAGTTTTCCTCTGATTTCTTATTGAATAAACAGAGAGTTCACAATACTGTGTAATCAGAATCTTAAAAGTTGTCCACAGAAGCAGCCCTCTGGAAAGCTGCTCATGCATGGCTTTATATCCTCACAAAAGAGAATAATAATGCTAATGTCAGGTAAGGTAATATGATCTAGTGGGGAAAAACAGTGGGACCTGGAATTTATATTTTAATCTTAAATCTGAAAATTGTTAGGTTATTTAATGATTAAAAATCATTTAACATCTCTGAGACACAGTTTCCTCATTTGTGAAGTAAGGATAATAATACCAATTATATTCCATGCCTTACATTGCTTTACTTTATATTATCTCACCTTACACTTTCTTACCTCACCTCACCTCATCTCCTCTTATCTCTGCTCTCTCTCTCTCTCTCTCTCTCTTTCTCTCTCTCTCTTTCTCACACACACATACACACACATACACACACACATACATACACACACACACACACACACACGTTTTAGAGCTAGAGCTAATTGAGCCAAAATTTTCCATATGATGAAACTGAAGCCCTGCGGTGTTCACAGACTTACCCCAACTACAGAGGGAATGATTAGAAAGATAGGATCAAAAAACAGAAATCTTTCAAAAGAATTCAAAATAATTATAAAAATAGATAAGTTCTAAATCATTCTCTGTGCCCTACAGGCATGGGTCTTGCCATTGTTAACATATCTGCAATATTCTACATACATTATATTCTGGAATTGTCTTAGATTATTGTGTTGCTGTGAAGAGCTAAGTCTGTCAAAGTTGGTCATCACAAAATGGTTTTTTTATAATGTACAGTGTTCTACTGGTTCTAGTCTCTTCACTGAGTATCAGTTCATTTAAGTTTTTATAGGATTTTTTTGAAGTCCACCAGCTCATCATTTCTTATTGAATAATGGTATTCCATTACATTCAGATTCAACAACTTTTTCAGCCATTCCCCAATTGATTGGTAACTACTTTGTAATTTGGTTCATGTAGTTGTTTTGTCTTGGTAGGTAGACTGCCAAATATTTTATACTGTGTAAAGGTACTTTCTATCTCTTGTTGCTGAGCTTTGGTGGTAATATACAGAAATGCTGATGATTTATGTGGGCTTATTTTATATCTTGCACCTTAGCTAAAGTTGTTAATTATTTCAAGTAGTTTTTACTTGATTCTCTAGGATTCTCTAAGTATACCATCATATCATCTGTAAAGTGATAGCTTTATTTTTTCTTTACCTATTTTAATTTCCTCCACTTCTTTTTCTTCTCTTATTGCTGAAACTGATATTTCTAGCACAATATTGAATTACAGTGATGATAATGAACATTGTTTCACCCCTGATCTTACTGGAAATGCTTCTAGATTATCCTCACTACATGAAATGCTTGCTGAGAGTTTTAAATAAATGCTACTTGTAATTTTAAGAAAAACTCCATTTATTCCTATGCTCTCTAGTATTTTACCTAGAATGGGTACTACATTTTGTCAAAAGATTTTCTGCACCTATTAGGATAATGATGTGATTTCTGTTTTGATATTGTTGTAGACAATTATTCTGATAATTTTCCTAATATTGAATCAATCCTGCATTCTGGCATAAGTCCAACCTGGTCATAGTGTATTATCCTCATGATAAATATATGTAATCTCTTTACTCATATCTTATTTAAAAAATTTACATCTATATTCATTAGGGAAATTGGTCTGTAATTTTATTTCTCTGTTTGGGCTATTCCTGGTTTATATATCAGCACCATATTTGTATCATAACAAGAACTACTAGGACTGTTTCTTCACTTATTTTCTCAAATAGTCTATATAGTATGGGAATTATTTGTGTTTTTAAATGTTTGATTAAGTTTGCTTGTAAATCCATCTGATTCTGGATAATTTTTTCTAGGGAGTTCATGGATATTTTGTTCAATTTCTTTTTTTCTGAAATGGAGTTTTTTAAGTATTTTAACTCCTTTTCTCTTAATCTGGGAAATTTCTATTTTTGTAAATATACATCCAGGTCACTTAGATTGTCAGATTTATTGTCATACAAGTGAGCAAAATAGCTCCTAATTATTGTTTTAATTTCCTCTTTATTGATAGTGAATTCACCCTTTTCACTTTTTATATTTGAAATATCTAATTTTAAAACTTCGAATTTCAGATCCATTCCCTTCCTCCCTTGTCATCCACTCCCTCTGGGAAGATAAGCAATTCAGTATGTGTTGTACATGTATAGCTATGCAAAACATTAACATAGTAGATATATTGTAAAAGACTGCTTATATTTCCCTCCCACCCATCCCACCCCCCACCTGGTCCATTCCCTGCTTTGATCCTGGCCCTCTCCGAAAGTGGGTATTTCCAACGTCCCCTCCCCCCAGAATGCCCTCCCCTACATCATCCTTAACCCTACTGTCCTGAAGGGTGAGATATCCCATTTAGTATGTATGTCATTCTCTCCCTGAGCCAAATTCAATGAGAATACGTTTTTGCCAGAGTGCTGTGCTGTCTGCTTCCAGAGTGCTGCGCTGGCCATTCCCTGCCTGGCTGCCAGGCTGTCCTCAGCAGGAGGTTAGCTTCTCTGTGTCGTTCTGTGAGTGCTGGATCTCCAGAAGTTGTTCAGAGTCCACGTTTTACATTGTTTGGAAGTGGTGTGGGAGAGAGCACCTAGGAAGTGCCGTTTCTACTCCGCCATCTTGACTCCGCCCCCACACCCTTTTCACTCTTGATACTGTCAATTTGGTTTTCTTCTTTTTCTCTTTTTCATCAAATAAAATAAAGCCTTATCTTTTTTATTTGGCTTCTTTCATTAAACCAGATCTTAATATTATTTATTAGTTCAATAGTTTTCTTAATTTCAATTTTTATCAATATCTCCTTTGATTTTCAGAATTTCTAACTTGGTATTTAATTGGGAATTTTTTTCTAACATTTTTAGTTGCATGCTCAATGCAATGATCTCTTTTTTCTCTATTTTATTCATGTAAGCATTGAGAGATATAAAATTTCCCCTAAGAAACCCTTTGGCTGCATCCCAAAAGTTTGGATGTGCTATCTCATTGTTGTTCTCTTTTATATGAAATTATTGGTTGTTTCTGATTTGTTCTTTGATCCACTCGCTCTTTGGGATTAGATTCTTTAGCTTACAATTAATTTTTAGTTTATCTTTCCGTACCTCCTTAATACATGTAAATTTTATTTCATCATGATCTGAAAAAGATGCATTTAATATTTCTGCCTTTCTGCATTTGATTGTGATGTTTTTATGCCCTAGTATATGGCCAATTATTGTATAGGTGCCATTTACTTCTGAGAAAAACATATATTCCTTTCTATCCCCATTGAATTTTGAATTTTCTCCAAAGGTCTACCATATCTGACTTTCTAAGATTCTATTCACCTCCTTAAATTGCTATATCACTTGATACATATGTGTTTAGTATTGCTATTATTCCATTGTCCCTGACACCTTTAATCAGGATGTATTTTCCTTGCTTATCTCTTCTGACTAGATCTAATTTTGCTTTTGCTTTGTCTAAGCTCAGGATTGCTGACATGTTTTTTTGTACTTGAGCTGAAGCATAATATATTTTGTTCCAGTCTTTTACTTTTACTCTGTGTATATCCCTCTGCTTAAAATGTGTTTCTTGTAAACAACATATTATAGAATTGTGATTTTTAATCCACTCTGTTACCTGCTTCCATTTTACGAGAGAATTCTTCCAATTTACACTCATCATTATGATTACTTATTGTGTCTTTCTCTCCATTCTATCCCCCAGACCATTTATGCTTTTCTTTCTCCTTTCTCCTTTTCCTTCCTCACTAGTGTTTTGCTTCTGACTACTGTCTTCCTCAATGTACCCTCCCTTCTATCAGTCCTCTTCTTCTCCTTTCTTTCCCTTTTCCACTATGCTTTCTTCCCTCTCTTCTATCCACCACTCCCTCTCCCTCACTTTCCCCCTCTCATTGCCTATAGGGTAAGTTAGATTTCTATACCTGAGTATGTTATTCCCTCTTTGAGTCAAGTATGATGAAAGCAAGGTTCAAATCATGCTTACCTCCCTTTCTTCTTTCCCTCTACTATAATAGGTCTTTGTACCTTTTCATGTTATGAAATTTACCTTTCTCTGCCTCCTTCTTTACTTTTTCTCTCAGTACAATCCTCCCCCCCAATTATTTTTATTTTTTTATTATCACATCAAATTTAATTTATAGCCTTATCTTCTGTCTATGCATAACCTTTCTAAATGTCAAAATAAAGACAAAAGTTCTCAAGAGTTACAAGTATCACCTTCTCTTGTAGGGATGTAAATGGTTTAACCTTATTAAACAACATAGTTGTTTGTTTGTTTGTTTGTTTTTCTTCTTCCCTGTTTACCTTTTTATGCTTCATTTGAGTCTTGTATTTGAAGACCAGATCTTCATTTCTGCTCTGGTTTTTTCATCATGAAAGTTTGGAAGTCCCCTATTTCATTGAATATCCATCTTTTCCCCTAAAAGATTATGCTCAATATTGCTGAGTAGTGAATTCTGGGTTGTAAGCCAAGATCCTTTGCTTTTCAGAGTATAATATCCCAACTACTCCAATCCTTTAATGTAGAGGCTGGTATGTCCTGCATAATCCTAACTGTGGTTCCCCAATATTTAAGTCATTTCTTTTTGTTTTCTTGTAGTATTTTCTCCTTAACCTGTAAATTCTGAAATTTGGCTATAAAATTCCTTGGAGTTTCTATTTTGGGGATATCTTTCAGAAGAGTATTAGTGAATTCTTTCAATCATGATTTTACCCTCTGTTTGTAGGACATCAGGACAGTTTTCCTTAATGATATCTTGCAAGATGCAGTCCAGGTTCTTTTTCTGATCATGGCTTTCAGGTAGACTAATAATTCTTAAATCATCTCTCCTGGATGTATTTTCCAGGTCATTTGTTTTACCAATGAGGTATTTTACAATTTCTCCTATTTTTTTTCATTCTTTTAATTCTGTTTAACTAATTCTCAATGTCTCATAGAGTCATCAACTTCCACTTGCCCAGTTCTAATTTTTAAGGAATAGTTTTCTTCAGTTAGCTAAAGTACCTGCTTTTCATTTTGGCTGATTCTACTTTTTACTGAGTTCTTCTATTCAGTGAGATTTTGTACCTCCTTTACCATTTGGTCAGTTATAATTTTAAGGCGTTTTCTTCAGTGAATTTTTTTTTTCCATTTTGGCCAATTGTATTTTTTAAGGAATTGATTTCTACAGTTAATTTTTGTCCTTCTTTTTCCAACCTGTTGATGTTCTTGCATACCTCTCATTTCATTTCCCCATTTTTCTTTTATCTCTCTTATTTGTCTTTTAAAATACTTCTTGAACTCTTCCAAGAAGGCATTTTGGGCTTTAGAAAAGTTTGGGGCAACTAGGTGACACAGTGAATAGAGCACCAGCTCTGGAGTCAGGAGGACCTGAGTTCAAATCCATCCTCAGACACTTAACACACTTACTAGCTGTGTGACCTTGGGCAAGTCACTTAACCCCAATTGCCCTACCTTCCCCCACCAAAAAAAGCTAACCCCCCCAAAAAGAAAAGTTAATATTCTCCTTTGATATTTTGGATGTAGGTATACTGGCTATGTTTTCTTCTTCTTGGTTTGGGTTTTGATCTTCTCTGTCCCCATAGAAAGATATAGGCATTATTTATTTTTCCTTCTTGCTCGTGGTGTTTGCCTATTTCCTGACTTTTAAAGTTGAGCCCACCTATTGGACCATCAATATCCCAGGATTCTTGTGCTTGGAAACAGGACTCTTTTCACTGGCTTTGTGTGCTGGGCCCTCAGGTACTGGCAGTTAGAGGCTTCAGGGGTCTGGCAGCTTAACTTTTGGTGAGAGGGGATCCTCGTGGTGGTGTCTGGAGTGTGTTGAGGCCAGGTAGGGTTTTACTCTGTTTCCTTGGAGCTATACTGAAGCAGGCAGAAGTTCTGGAGGAAGTCTACCTGACTAAGGTTGCCCTGATACACTTAGTGATTCTCCAAACTGGAATCTGCTGGTTCACTGGGCTATACTAAAGCACATGCAGGGAGGGGGAGTTGATTCCTGGTGTTAGCATTTGCCTGCGCCACCACACTGAGGCTCAGGATCTCCTGCTGATTTGCTGAATTAGGCTTTGCTGCTAGCTTGCTAGGACACTTCCTATCCTGAAATACTCTCTCTCTATTTACCAAAGTGAAATGAATTTTTGTTGATCCCCCAAGTTTTTCAGTATTTCCACTGACTTGGTTGTTCCAGGATTTTTCCTGGGGAACTATTTTCTGGTTGTTATTTTTCCCCCCAGAGGTCAATATTGGAGAATGATATTGACTTATACCACCTACTCCACTATCTTGGCTCCTGGAAATCCCTTATAACCCTGGATTTTCATCAGTCCTTACTAATCCAGGTACATCAGTGTCTCAAATGAATGGCTCTCCTTTCAGCAGCAGTTCTACTGTAAAATGCAGCACCCACAAACCAAAAAGTGGGTTGGGTGTTTCAAGAGTAAAATCTTTTCTCTCTGTACCTAGAAGTAAAGTCCCCAGTCTTCTCAGAACCAAAAGAAACAGCAGCAGCAGTGATACAAAACAAATAGAAGTGAATAGCAACTTAAAAAGGATATATTTGGAACTTGAACAAAAATGTGTAAATAGAAAAAAACAAATAGATTTGCCTACAACTTTCATACCATTTATTCTCTATATTTCATACAAGAAAAGATGTAAATAGCTTTCCTTTAAATTGTTTTGTTGTAACATATGCATGGATATGGGACCACAATTCAAATTTTGTGTAAAAAAAAACATATTTATATTCAATGTTTTATTGGATTTTTTTTTTCTGGGTGGATGATTGAATTTCAATATCAAGAAACTACACCAATTTTTTCAGTAGTTTTTTATTATGAACATTGTAATTGCTTAAATTGAAGATATCCAAGGACATTGCCCTAGAATTCTTTGCATATTGTGTGTGTGTGTGTGTGTGTGTGTGTGTGTGTTCACAATGAAGTTCATTGTATCATTGCATACTCTGTGGTACAAAATATGTATAGCATTAATGTAGAGCAAATGGATGTACAATTTAATGATGGAGATCATGAATTTTATCTTCACTTAATGGGGAGTGAATGGAATGTGACAATAACAAGCTATTTTAAATACAACAATTTCTATTTCAACCCATATAAAATATATTGATTATGGGGCGGCTAGGTGGCGTGGTAAGAGTGCCGGCCTTGGAGTTGGGATGACCTGGGATCAAAACCAGCCTCAGAAAATGAGCACCCACATATAAAAATAATGACTAGCCATGTAACCTTGAGCAAGTTACTTAACCCCAATTGCTTTAAAAAAAATAAAATAAAATATATTAACTACCGAAAAAAATTAAAAAAAGAATCTTGACAGTGTAGAGATTTAGGTTGAATTTAATTTGATGTAATTCAGTAGAAATAAGTGTGAAGTCTTACACTTGCATCAAAAATGTCAATTTCTCAAGAACTAGAAAGCATGGGGCAGCTAGATGATGCAGTGAATAGAGCACTGGCCCTGGAGTCAGGAGGACCCAGGTTCAAATCCAGCCTCAGACACTTAACAGTTAATAGCCATGTGACCTTGGGCAAGTCACTTAATCCCAATTGCCCTTCCCAAAAAAAAGGAAAAAAATAAAAAATTAGAAAGCACAAACATGGTCAGACACCTCCTGCTCTAAAATAGATAAATAAATCTGACTATTGGTGAATTTTAACCTTAATTAGCACTGTGAAGTAGTAGCCCAAAAATGGTTATTGGAGTTTGGGACTATATGAAGAGAGGAACAGCTTATAGGAATAGAGACAGTATAATTCCACTCTACTCTAACCTTGTTGTACCATTTTCAGTTCTGGGCACCTAAGTGCTATAGTGGATGGAGTACTTGGCATGGAATCAAGATCTAAGTGCAAATCTGTCCTCATATATCTATACAACACTGAGCAAGTCATTTATATTCTGTTTTCATCAGTTTTCTTTTTTATAGAATGGGGATTACCTCTCAGGGTTATCATGAGGATCAAATAAAATAATATTTCTAAAACATTTACCACAATGCCTAGAATATAGTAAAAATGATATAAACATGTGTTACTAATATTAGTACTCCAGGTGACATTGAGAAATATATTTATAAGCTGACAGTTGTTTTTTTTTTGTCCTTCATTTTCAAAGACAGCAAAAAATATCCAGGATGATGTCTTGACTGGAACATGACATGAATTAAAGTGAGGCAGATTTACACTAAGTTTTTAGCCTCACTTTCTCCTCCAGAGTCATCAAAATCCAGTAACAAATGTCAGGATGACTGGGAGAAGCTAGGTAGTGCAGTGAATAGAGCACCAGTCCTGGGTTCAGGAGGACCTGAGTTCAAATCTGGCCTCAGACAGTTGACACACTTATTAGCCATATGACTTTGGGCAAGTCACTTAACCCCAATTGCCCTTAACCCCCAAAAAACAAAAAAAAAAACAAAACAAAAAACCCAAAAATTAACCACCCCCCCCAAAAAAAGGATGACTGGTGAGGGCCCAGAATGCACTGGATGACCTTGGTGTCCTTGATGTCTGACTGAGCTCTAAAATCTCCACAGACACTGCTTCAGCCACCTCCATGGCTTTTGGAACTGGGGGAAGTCTTCACCTCTTTGGGGTAGACACCTCCCTAACTCACCAAAAGATTTGTGGCCCTTTGGTTGCTCTCTAGCTTTTAGCCCATCTGCTCAGAGAATTTAATGGATTTAGCTACTACATATGCTGTAGCTTCTTGAAGCCACAGGTGAGAATTGAGTGCCAGGTGGACACCAAAGTTGGATGAGAAGGCCTAAAAAGGACTCAGCAAGCCTTCAAATAAATAGTGCTTGTTCTCCTTGAATACCAAAATCCTCCTCAATAGATTGCTAGGTGACTTCGTAGATTGAGTGTGGGGACTTTGGACTGCAGTAAGGAAGACTTCTCTTCCTGAGTTCCAATCTCAGACACTGTGTGACCATGGGCAAGTCACAACCTCTGTTTATGCAATCTGGACTAAAGGAAGGCAACAAGATGATGAATGGTCCTGAATCCTTATAAGAACATCAGAAGAATGAACAATGCACAGTTATCCTTGAGGAGATTCAGGGAATACATGATAGTTTTCTTCCAATCTTTGAGGACTGGCAATAATGGAGAGGTTTCCTTAGTTCTGTTTTACTCCACATAGCACAACTGACAGTAAGTGGGAAAGGGGGTAACAAGGAGAGTAATATGACTATGATGTCAGGAAAATAAAACAAAACAACTTGTCTAAGAAACAGAGCTTATTGGAACAGGCTATATAGAGAAAATTTCTGAGTTCTTTATCTTTGGAAGTCTTCAAGGAGAAGCTGAACTAATTCTCTACTTAACATTTGTTTAGTATTTTATTTTTCCCCAGTTACATATAAAAAACAATTTTAACATGCTTATAAAACATGTTTATAAAACATTTGAATTCCAAATTCTCTCCCTTCCTCCCTCTCCACCTCCCCACTCTCATTGAGAAGGTCATTCAATATAGGTTATACATGTTTAGTCATGCAACACATATCCATGATAGTCATAAAATTGTGAAAGAAAACAGACAAAAAAGAAAAACTCAAGAAAAATAAAGTTAAATAAAATCATGCTTCAGTCTGTATTCAGTGCACTAGCTGAATCATCAGTTCTTTCTCTGGAAATGGATAGCATTTTTTTTATCATAAGTCCTTCTAAGTTGTCTTGGATCATCCTATTTCTGAGAATAGCTAAGTTATTCACAGCCAATCATCTTACAATATTGCTGTTACTTGGTACACAGCACATTTCATATCTGTGTGTGCCTGTGTGTTTGTGTATCTGTGTGTATGTGTTTCTTTTTGAGTTGAATAAAGAGTTGAGGTTCTTGACTCTGAAGAGTGCAGTGATGACAAAAATATTTTTATGAAAAACTATTTATTAAAGATATAATGCTGTAGAGTTGCAAGATCACAGAGGCATGTATTGTTATTGTGAGTCTGTCAGATGATAAATGAGAATGTAGTTTGCAGCAATTAATTAGCTGAAAAAAGAATCTACCTATTAGAGTAAGCTTGTCATAGGAAGTATCTATCCAGTGTTAAGTCAAACATCTCTAGATTTTTCCAATTATTAGTCACATAAAAGGGGAATTGATGGGAATGGTGTTACCAATCTATTACTGAGGATAAGTAAGTTAAGATTTAGTCTATGCTATTATTGATAATTTATGTTTATTTAGTACTTGCAGGTTGGGCTAGGTGAGATGGATAATGTAAATGTCATTATTTCCAATTTTACTTTTTATTGATGAGGCTGAGAAAGGTGAGGCAACTTGTGCAAGTTCACAAACCTGGGTAAGGTGGAGTTTAAAACCAGATCCAACTCCTGATGTAGGGGATAGTGAGAAGAATCAGAAGATGATTGTACACTATAACAGTATTATTGTAATCAGGATCACCTATGAAAGACCTGGCTACTCTTTTCAATACAGTGATGCAAGACAATTCTAAAGAACTCATGATTAAAAAATGCTATCTACCTTCAGCAAGAAAGCTGATGAATATTGTGTGCAAACTAAAGTATAATTTTATCTCTCTTTTTTCCTCTCTTTCTTTTTCTTTTTTTTTGCAATATGTTTAATATGAAAATGCTTTGCATGATTTCACTGGTATAACTGATATAATTTTCCTTGCCTTCACAGTGGGTAGGGAAGAGATGTTAGAGAGGGAGAGAATTTGAAACCTTAAATTTAAAGAGAAAGAAACATTAAAAATAAATAATAAAATTGAAAAAGTTTTTTCTTGATATTAGAGTTTATGTCATAAAGTACCGAAGTTTTGTTTTGCTTGACTCTCAATCTGTAACACCTCAAATGAAGGTCTTATCAGGCATATCTGTGTTTTTTTTCCTTATTATCTGAATTGATTTCTCCTAAAATAGCTACTCTGATGACTTAAAAAGCGTTAGCTAGTGAATAATTGAAGCTTTTGAAAATGATTATTTTGGGAATTTGTTAGATCTGAGTTGCATGAATTTGACTGAAATGTTCACTTAATTTGAGAAATATTTTTTGTTCCTAATTTCTTGATAGAAAAAATATATATGCATAACATCAATTGGCTCTCTCTCTCTTTTTGTAACTGGGCATTTGCTAGAAATCTAAAGGTTAATGGATAAAATATAGTTGTTTTTCTGTGTTTTGTTTGTTTTTCTTTCAATGAAGGAATGACCTTTTAATCCCTGGAAAGTCATCATATGAATTTTTACAACTGAGTTCTGGGATCCTGAAGAATCTCCTCTATGTGTTATGAGAGTTTTCAATAATATAATCTTCATAAGAAAAAATGTATATTACAAAATGTTTAATAGTTTAAGGATTTTTTTTTCTTTAAAATTTCTACACAACTTGAATGAGATGCTATCTTGGCCAGGATGACTGCCCTTGAGCTTACTATATCTAAAATAGTGTTTGGGTTTTTTTTCCTTTTTGTATGTGAAAGAATTGTTCATCTATTTTCAAGGACTTATAGCAGAAACAGGATTGATAGATTTAATGCACACATATAATATATACATATACATATTTACATATATACACACACATATAAATAAGCATACACATATACATACACACATATATTTTATTCAGCAGAGGTCTTACTATGATTGATAGTTAGACCAAGATCCAATCTTTACTTTCTGGATCAGTAAAGTGATAGCTAAACACGTGACTTAATTTGTTATTATCAAAGTTTTTGATTTTTAAAAATTCACTTTTAATGAACATTAAAAAAATAAAAGTTTTATTACTAAAAAATTTTTCAAAAGCAAGTAACCAACACAAAGTAAAATGTATATATGTATACACCCAGATGGTAGCTATTGTTACTATATCTTCTTGCATTTCATTTCTAAAGTGTATTCTTTTTCCATTTATTTTAGATGATAGCTTCCTATATTGTATTATCTTTCTCTAGGTAAAATGTCATATTTCTCAAAGAGGCTCAGTGTTTTTCTTTCTCACCATCTAGCAAGCCCCTAATAGCAGTGATCCATGACTCTGTGATCAGAAGGTGATTGATGGCTGCCCATAGGTCTGATAATGACATAGTCTGAAATGAAAATACAATTTATCTGGTGTGAAAAATGCCACAATCCCTTAAGCCTCCCAAGCATCAGTGGGGATGTGGTATTGAGAAAAAGTGGCAATGGTCATTCTGGCAGAAGTTTGCCACAGTTAAATTTCATCTTTGAGGCTCTATCTATTACAATCTTGAGTACTTTCTTTTTATAGTTTCCATAAGCAGATTTCATTGCCAACCAAGGGAGACCAAACTTATAAGTTACTATATCAACTTCTAAAAGTTAATGAGCAGCCTAGGGAGTTATGATTTACTGTCAGTCCACCCAGAAATGTCAATGCCCCAGAATATGAGGAGGCAAGTGTCATATGGCCAGATTTGTGAACTTTTCACATTGCTATCCAGGAGACAGCAAACAGAAAATTAGTCTATAAATAATTGAACTTGAGGGCTTTTAAAAAAAATCTATCACAGCATGTTAAAAGTAATTTTGTTCTTGAATTAGCTCTCCACAAGTAGTAAATATGTCAAACAACCTTTCAATAATGCAGCATATAGAGTTACAGATAAGAATGATTTAATAAGAAATAAGAGAAATAAAAACAAGAAATAAAAAATGGCATGTGACTTTTGTCAATTGTATTTTCTTCTTAATAAATTTTATTATCAATCTGCTATAAATACCAATTAAACTTAGGTCATTTACATATTTATTTTTTAGTATATTGGGAAAGTGCTGCAAAATCTTGAAATAAATATTTTTTTATCCCCCCCTTACTTTGAGGAACCAAATCAAATATTTGCATTAGCATATTTCTACAATGAATATAACATTAGCAATGACAACAGAATGCTACAAAAAGTGTTAGGAGAGAAGCATCTAACTAGTTTCATTTAGAACAAATACTACTCTTTTGGGCATATGAAAATATGATGGTTGCTATTCATCTGAAAAGATGACCTAATCATTTCAGACTTGTTTGAAATAACAGTTAACTTTTAAATAAAATAAATCAGCATATTTATTTTCACTGTCTTCTCTGATACTTGGACTTATCCTGTCTTTCAAAAGATGCATTCCATATGTCTTTTTAAATATGTTCTAGGGGCAATTAGGTGACACAGTGAATAGAGCACCAGCACTGAAGTCAGGAGGACATAATTCAAATCCAGCCTCAGAAACTTGACATTTAAATAGGTATGTGACCTTGGACAAGTCACATAACTCCAATTTCTTTGCCTTGCCCCCTCCAGAAAACAAATAAAAATATATTCTATATTTCATAGCACCCATTTCACTAATTCAGATATTGTTTGCCTTAGTAGATATTCTTCAGTATTTACTATGCATGCTTATTTTTCTAATATGCCAGTGAAACTATTGGTGATGATCCTTTATGAATTTTACTAGGTAGCTCGGATTACCAAGACACATAGTCTCTTTCTGGACCAGTGCCTAAAGCCATTCAGTTTGGCAATAATAATAATCTGATTTTTACAAAGCAGATGGTGAGAGTTTCCTTTTTGGAACATGTATTCTTCAAATCTGACCTCAAATTTACTTTCAATTTGACTGTGTATGTACCTGTGGGAGGGTATGAGTGGTTTTAGATATTTGAGCAACTTAGTGAATAAATATTTCTGAAAGATATTTCTATCTAACTGGATTATTTATATCAATTAATGATGAATAGGAACGTCCTGATGACGTATCATCAGAAATAATAATAGGAAAAACATAGACAGGGACAGAGACAAGATGGCAGAGTAAAGGCAGGGACTCATCTGAGGTCTCCCAAATTCCCCTTCAAACAACTTTAAAATGATACCTTAAATCAAATTCTAGAGCAGCAGAAACAACAAAAAGTCAGAGCGAATTCTTCAGCTCATTTTACAGGTGAGAAAACTGAGGCAAACAGAGTAAAAGGTCAGTGGCAAACAGGGTTAATTGATTTGCCCAGGGTCACAAAGCTAGTAAGTATCTCAGGTCACATTTAAAGTCAAGAAGAGCAACTTTCCTGACTCCAGGCCCAGCACTGTATCCATAGGACCATCTGGCTGCCCATGGATATAGAATAAACACACATAAATCATCAGTATTTCTATATACCAACAATAAAATCTGACATGGAGAGGTAGAAAGAGAAATTCCTTTTGAAATAACTGCAAAGAATATAAAATAATTAAAAGTCTATCTGCCAAAATGAGTCTTGGAACTATAAGAACACAATTGTAAATCATTTTCACACAGGTGAAGTATTAATTGCTCACAGATAGGCCTAACAAATATAATTAAAATGGCAATTCTATCTAAATTATTTTACATATTCTGTGCCATACCAATTAGACTACCAAAAATTATTTTATAGAGCTAAAAAACAATAATAACACAATTCATTTGGAAGGAAAAAGAAGATTAATAATATTAATGAAATCAATGGGGAGGAAATGTGGAAGAAGGTGGTTTAGCAATTGCAGATCTCAAACTATAATACAAAGCAGTAATCATCAAAATAGTCTGGTGCTGGCTAACAAATGGAGTGGCAAATTAATGGAATAGATTCGCTACATATAACACAGTACTAAATGACTATAATAATCTGGTGTTTGATAAACCCAAAGAACCAAGATTTTGAAAAAAGAAATAAGTATTTGACAAAATTTGGGGGAAAACAGTTTGCAGAAACTAGGTATGTATCAACAATTCACACCAGATAATGGGATAAGGGCTGATATCAGAAGCAAATTTGGGGAATATGGAATATTTTATCACTCATATTCATGGCCAAGAAAAGAATTTGTGAACAAATAAGAGAGAGAGCAAGAGAGACTAATTACAGAATTTAAAATTTTGATTAGATCAAAATAAAAAGGTTTTATTTTGGTTGAAATGAAACAATGCATCCAAGGTTAGAAAGAAAGCAGAAAACTGGGAGAGAATTACAGTAAATTTTTCTGATAAAAATTTCTTTTCTCAAATATGTAGAGCATTGAATGAAATTTATATGAATGTGTCATTCCCCAACTGACAAAGGGTAAAATGATATAAAAAGGCAATTTTCAGGGGAAAAAAAATCAAAGCTATCTATATTCATATAAAAATGTTCTAAATCACTATTAATTAGAGAAATGCAAATTAAAATAATAATGAGGCACCCTCTCCCATCTATCAGATGGACTAATATGACAATGAAAGAAAATGACAAATTTTGGAGGAGATGTGGAAAAATTGAGACACTCATGAAATATTGGAGGAATAATGAACTAATCCAACCATTCTTGAATTTTGGAATTATGCCGAAAGGGTTATAAAACTATGACTCAACAATATCACTACTAAGCCTATATCCCAAAGCAATCAAAGAAAAAGAAAAGGATATATATATATATATATATATATATATATATATATATATATATATATATATATAATTTATAGTAGCTCTTTTAGTGATGACAAAGAATTAGAAATTGAGGAGAAGCCTATCAGTCATGGAATAGCTGAACATGTTGTAGCATATGGTTGTGATGGAATACTATTTTGCTATATGAAATGATGAAGGATAGTTCCAGAAAAGATATCAACTGATGCAAAGTGAAATGAGCAGAATAAAAGGAATTTGTATGCTGTAACAGTGATATTGTATAATTATCAACTCTCAATAACTTAGCTATTCTCAATATAACAATCATCCAAGACAATTCCAATTCCAAAGGATTTATGATGAAAAACGCTCTTCACCTCCAGAGAAAGAACTAATAAAGTCTCAGTACACATAGAAGAATATGTTGTTTTTTACTTTATTTTTCTTTTTTGTTATTGTTTGCACTTTCTTTTAAAAGATGGATAATATGGGAATATATTTTGCAAGACTATGTATGTAGAATTCATTTCAAATTGCTTGTCTAATCAAGGAAGGAGGGAGGGAGAGAATTTAGAACCCAGAATCTTAAAAAATGTTAAAAATTGTCTTTACCTCTAATAAAATAAAATATAGTTTTGAAATAATGCCAGGAGCTAGGTGCCACAGCAAACAGAGCACTGGCTCTGAAATCAGGAAGACATGAGTTCAAATGTGACCTCTGACACTTAACGCTTACTATCCATGTGACCTTGGGCAAGTCACTTAACCACAATTGCCCTGCCATTCCCCCTCCAAAAAGCAAACAGAAACAAAAACACAAATAACACCAAACTACTCATGGTTACACCTAGGAAATAAGGAGAGAAGTAACAAGCTACCATCAGTAGTGACCAAGACTACAACAGATATACAAAGCCAAAAATAAATTTCAGATTAAAATTTGTTATATTATGAAGCATATACCAAAAATCCTTTAGTACTTTTCTTCTTTCATCTTATGACTAGCCTAGAGTTCATAATTAGACCCTAGAATTTCTTTAGTTCCTTGTTGATCCCTGCTCTACTGTTTGTTCCTGAAATATCAATCATTAGTTATTGCTAACTATGTGCAAGTCACTTTGCCTAGAGTTCCCTTATTAAAAATGGCATGGTCTGGGGTGGCTAGGTGGCACAGTGAGTAAGAGCACTGGCCTCAGAGTCGGGATGACCCGAGATTGAATCTGGCCTCAGAAAATGAGCACCCACACACAAATAATGACTAGCCATATAACCTTGAGCAAGTTACTTAACTCCAATTGCTTTTAAAAATAAAAAAATAAATAAATAAAATGGCATGGTCCATGTATAGAAAACAATTTTATAATTAATTATCGGGAATAGTCATTGTCTATACAATTAAGCATAGTAATAAAAACAATATCACAATTCAAAGGAATGTTGCCATAAAGGACTGAGAAAATTAATAAGAAAGAAATCACTTTCAACTTAGCAAGTATTCATGGAAGAAATAGAAACTGAGCTACAGCTTGGAGAATGATATTTTCAATATATGTCTGTCATTCTCTGACCTATTCAAATGCATGTAAATGGCTGAGTATATGCCAAGGCTTCTGAAGAGCCATTAATACTAGTTGACTAAGAATAGGGTACACAATGAAAAGTAAGATGAAATAATTCTAGAGAGGACAAATTGAACCACATTGTGAAACCCATCAAAAGCAGAATTAAGTAGTTAGTATTTTATATAACAGGAAATAGAGTTATTGATGTTTTGGGGTTTTTTGTTTTGTTTTTTTTTCCCCTTAATGGAGAGTGACTTGGTAATGTGAATGATTGACTAAAAAGGGGAGAAATAATTGGGACTCTCTCACAATGGTCTAGGAGAATAAGAGATGATGAAGTCTTGAAGTAAGCTGGTGACAGTGGAGATAATTAGACAGATATCAGGTACAAATTCCTTGGAGTCAAAGCCTAAAAAGTACACCTTCTAAAACTGTAAAGCTCCTTATTAACTAACCAAGTTGCCCTTGCATTGCTTTAAGAAACTCATATGATCAGGGAAAGGTACTAACTAAATGCATAAACTTAGTTTTATAGCATTCAAACCTTTTTAATATACATGAAATATCAAGATAATTTTGAGCACTTGAAGAATAAAATCATCTCCAGAGATTTAATTAAGAAAAAGCTATTGGGGCGGCTAGGTGGCGCAGTGAGTAAGAACACCGACCCCAGAGTAGGGAGGACCCAGGATCTGTTCTGGCCTCAGTACTTAGTACCCACACATAAATAACTAGCTGTGTAACTCTGAGCAAGTTACTTAACCTAATTGCTTAAAAAAAGAGAGAGAGAAAGTTATTGAATTTTAAGGTGATTTCAGTTAAGCATAAGACAATTATCTTTTCAGATTAGTTGGAAGATAGTGTGTAAACTCCTATTCTTTCAGTTGCCTCCTTCAATTACTCCTCAAGTTGACCATGAATTATTACTTGCTTTTCTCAGCTTTGGACCCATCAAGGATTTGTGCTCCTAACAAAAAATTGTATGAACTAGATCATATTTTCCCAGTTTATTGAGAAATATGTCATATGAGGTAGAATCAAAATCATTCCTGAAGTCAAGATAAATCGCATCTATTGCTTCCCCTTGATGGACCAAGTTTAGTTTAGGTTGACAGGACTTGTTCTTCAGTAAGCCATTGTAGTTATTAACCAATTCTAGAATTGAATTGCCTCCATAAAACAGGCCAGAAAATTTTCTCTGATGACAGGTAGAGAGGCAGAGTTTCTAGGGGAAGGAGACCAGAATATATTTCTTTCTTTTCACCTGAAAACTGTAGGAGAAAAAAAAAGAAGGGGGAAAGTATTCCACATATTACTAAGTGAATGGTAAATTGCTCTCAGGTTTAATCTTTTTATTTAGGGTGCCCTGTTTACTTCTTAGTGTTTACAACTTGATTTTTATGGCATTTTCCTATACTTTTCCTTAGGAAGTTATGTGTAGAACTTTAATTTTCAGTTATTCATTTTTCCATTTAAAATGTAGGCACAGCATTGATTCTAATCAAATGGAGTTATTACATGAATAACTTTTTTTTAAATATAAGAATGATGACTATCTTCCCCGTAATTGAGGCTGTTAGATGATTGCCTTTAGGCTTAAACTCCTTTAATTCCTATCTTCCTATTTTAACAATTCTGCCTTCACACCTGTTGTCTTTTGAGACTGACAGATGTCTAACTGAGTCATGTTCCTAGATAAGATAACTTTAAGAAGTTTTGTCTGATATACAATAAATTCTGTTTGACAATAAATAGGCAAGTGGTATCTAAGTAACAGAAGAAATGAAAGCTTTTTAGGGGAATTAGCTTTATTAGCACTTCCTCTATGGGTAGCTGAATTTTGTTATAGTACAATTGCTCATATGTAACACCCCAAAACAAACAAACAAACAAAAAAACCCTTAAGAACTGATAAAGAGGGAGGAAGAGATGAAAGGTATGGTACTACTTATTTGTTAGTCACTAGGAGGATAACAAAAACTTTTTCATGAAAATTAGAAGATTTAGCCAACTTAGAGGAAAGAAACTGGGCCTATGATTTCATTGGAACAGGGAACTCTCAGGTGAGGAAAATTACTCAAAAAAGGCAAGTTAGTATCTTCTCTGCAACTTCATGTTAGTGAGTTGCCTTGAGCACTGAAAGTTTAAATGACTTTCCCAATATATAGCAGAGACAGCATATCAACCCTATTCTTTCTGGCTCTAAAACCGAGTCAATACAATTTATGCAATTCTACCTCTCTAGGTTAATCTCAGTTAAGGTAACAAAACTGTTTTGACATATTTCTTTTCTCAATCTTGGTTTCTCTGCTTCTCTTTGATTGACTGGTGGATAAGATTAAGAATCTTGTGAGAATCTCTATACCAGGTCTTCATAAAGAAAATTGATGGCAACAATTATAATGAATTACATAACTGTTAAAATGTCAGTTTATTTGGTTTCCTCTTAAACTTATTAAAAAAGTTATGAAGGTTAAAAGTAAAATGCAGAAAATGTCACCTCAAAAGTCTTGTCTTTGACCTTTTGCTCATTGTAAAAATTATTCTGGATACATTTTTAAGCTAAAATGTGTATTTGCTTATTTCACATAGAAATAGTCTATACTTTCTCTTTAAAAATTTCTTCCCGTGTGACCTTTGGGCAAGTTACTTAACCCCAATTGCCCTCCAAAAAGCAAAAAAAAAAAAATTTCTTCCAACTATTTCTTAAACATATTTCAATATTTCGATCTCTCAAAATATGGCTAATATGTCAAGGACATCTCTTCATGGACAAAATTCATTACAATATGGCAAAAGTGAGTAAATGCTCCATTGCTATCTGCACTGTTTGAAGAAAATGTGCACCCCCCACCCCCAATCAAATAAAGTAAAATTCACTGAGAAATAAAGTAAAATTCACTTATAGAATGATAAGAACCAGAGCCTTAAAGGGCATATAAGCATAGATGGGTAATTATCTGCATAATGGGGGCAAATATCCACATCAATCTAGATCAAAGATCCTTTTTTTTATATATGAAAACTATATAGTCATAAGGTGCTTCAAGCAATGTTCAGAAGTTCGCTCAAAAAGGGAATTCTTTTTGCATATATAAGGCTATATAAGGCACAGTTCAAGATTGAACTATTTTCCAATTAGTATTTAATCTATTCTATCATGGTCTTTTATTTAATGTATTTTATTGCTATATGGTCTGAAAAATGAGTTTCTTGGATCAAAAGTCTTTCTTTGTCAATACTTCTCTTCACTAAATGTATCTTTGATACTTGTTAAGAGGAGAGACAAGTTCTGTTTAAGTCTTTATGACTGGAAATACCTCAGAGATGAATTACTTACTTTAGACTTATCCTTTGGCCACTTCTGAGGGGCTCCAAAATTAGGATTCCTCCCAAGATGAAGTTATTGGATCATACTCTTAGCAGTATGGATCTCTTGAGAGAAACACCCATTTGTCTTAGTCTATGCAAGTGAAATAGCCATTCTGTTTCTCCTACTTCCTCTTTTTGGTTTCTTTTAACTTTTTTCTTTCTACCTTTCTTCTAACAGTAGCAAAGTTTTTGATGCCCAAACTCAAAGAAGTATCTAATGTTTTCCTGCATTTGTGTGGAAATGGGAGAATGAAAGAGAAGGTTTGGATTGTTTCACTCCCCAAAGAAAGGCAAAATCATACATTATTTCACCTCTAGCAGTCTGTTGGCTACCTTTTTAAACACATTCCTATTATTCCCTTATGTTAACACAGATCACATAATATACTACCTCAGAATTTGCTCATTTTGAGTAACATCAACAAATCTTCCTGCCAACCAAAGGATCCCCTGTCAATGACATTGTCCTGGACCATCATCTAGCTAGGTCACTTTTCTGTTCACATATTCACGGGCAGCTTGGGATGTCAGAGTTGGGGAGAGGATCAGAAAGGAAAATAGAATTCACAAGTCTCCATTCTCAGATAACTTAAAAAGAAAAATTTTTCAGTATAACTCTCCCTTCTGCGAAGCCTCGAGAACTGTATCATGAATAAAATAAAGTCACTTTCAAGGACTTCCCATAAATAACTAGAATGTTATTTGTTTGTTTATTATCTCCTTTTAATCCACATCCAGAATCCTCCTCCATTGCAATTTGGCATAGAGATTCCACCTGAAAGGCAGAATCTTCAGAGGCACTTGTACCCTATCCTAATTTAAACTCTGTAGTCAATTTACTTTCTCTCTTGTAGCTATTTATGCCCTATAGCTAGCAAATTCCCATTTCTGGCTTCTATAATTCCAGTGACTCATAACTAACTTTTGTCTAGGTAAAAATAATTTTCCTTGGCTCCCTCTCCAACACTGTCATCCAACTCAGCCTAAGGCCTTCCCAGTCACTATCTCCTTTGGCTCTTCTTTTTTTAGTGTCTTCTGCAACCCTACTATATTTTCGAAATCCTCCTTTCTTCTTCCTAGATTCCTCTTGTCACATCACTTTCATCTTCTGGTCTTCATCAAAACACAGATTTATCCTGAATACAGAATATATGTTGCTAGAATAGCCTAGATTGGCTTCTCCTTTCACATGCAAAGCCTGGAGCAGAATTCAGTATATTCTTTCCTCCCATTTCCATTTTCAGAGTTTTACTGTGTGATCACAGCTCACATTTACTTCTCTGTCTTTAGTATTCTCTTCATTCTGTCTAGAAACTTCCCTCTTTCCCAGTAATTTCAGCATCCATTCCACAGAATGAAAATCAATTTCACTAATAATATATTTTTCTATCTATGTTATTTTTAAAAATTCAATTGATATTTATTTCAATGTTTAAGTTGCTCTACCATTAGGTATGCCTACACCAATGAAATGTTGCAATGGCAAATTCTGGCTTTTACAGATACTATTCTGTAATAGTATCTTTATCATTAGTCAATTTATTGAGACATCAAGTGTAAGAACACACAGTGCTTACTGTTTTACATATTTTATATCTTTATATATATTTATACATGTATGTATATATGTATGTTTATATGAGTGTATATATGAATGCGTTTTTATATATGTATGTATATATATATATGTAAATCAAAAAGATGGATCTATCATGTGAAAAACATGAGGGATACACAATGTATAGTACATTTGCTCCATCAGTATCAAGAGGATGAGTAGAAAGATTCTATAAAGTCTTTATGGGAAAATATGGACAAGAGTATACCAGTACTTTAAGGCATATTTGGGTTGCAGACTTGAAGAGAACAGACACACCAGTAAAATAACAAAGACATCAAAATCTAGAATTATGTTTTCATTATTAATGTTTCTTTTAATAATGATATAATTGAAAGCAATTACTTTGAAATTAATATAAAATCACACATTAATTATCACAAATTTGATTATGATTTTATTTTTGGAATAAATTTAAGCATTAGAATTTTAACATGTTATATACTATCATTAATGTATGTGCTTCTGTAGTGTCTGTTTGCTTTTTATAGGCTAACTGAAACCATTAAACTTCCAAGATGTAACTATTATTATTTTTTTTCCCCTGTTATATTCAATTATTTCCTTGCCAGGAAAAGTTAATAAGTACATTTGGAGTGAGAAAGATGAACTATTCATCAGATATTGGAATAAAGGATAAGACAATGGGCATTAATTTGGGGGATTATATAAATAGATGAGTGAATTCATTACAAATGTCCATGATTTCATACCTTAAGAATTAGGTAATGTTCTCAAATCAGATGGTCCTCAGCTGCTAATATCTGGAGGGGGAAAAAAGTAAATATTTGGAACACTTGCTAAGGTGAATATGACAGAGGATTAATTAGGGAGTAGCAGCATGATGACCTTCTCTATTGAGGGGTCAATTGAAATTAGATAACATATGGTAATGTTACATATTAATATTTGGACCCAGTCAACGTGATTGCTGGCTTTCTTACAGTTTCATTCATTGACAAGTAATATGATGTTTCTTAATATCATGTCATATATGAATATATTTTTAAATGGGAATTTTTAACCTAGAAATGTGAACATATAGGAAATTTAAGAATGTGCTATCATATGGTAAAGGAATTACATTTATTTATCTTAACCTTACTAGAAGTGGGCAAAATTTTCAAAGAGCACTTTTAGTCATTATGTCACTTCACACATCATCATTATCATCTTCATCGCATTATTATTATAACCAAATAATAAAAATAATAAATTGTATTATGTATTTATATGGCATTTTAAATGTTGCAGCCTGCCTTACATCCATTATCCAATATGGTTCTCATTGATAAATTACCCCAAAGTGGACTGAACCACCTAAAGAGGTTGTGGCTTCCCCTTACCTTAAGAACTTTGAGGGGAAAAAAAAAATCAACTGAGTACTTGTATGTTTTAAAAATATTTTTGTTCAGGTGCCCATGAACTAAAAGACCTATGGTCTTTACAAAAATTTACAAATCTTTACATAGATTACAAATCTATTTTGATACTGTGAGACAAGGTAAAGCAAACAAAAGGAAAAAAAAACAGCAACATGAATTTGATTTAATGACTTTGTGGTTTTAAACAAATAAAAAAGGTCCATATGGGGATAGAGGTGACTTGAACAGAAGACAGAGAACTCAGAAATAATGAAGCAATCAAAAATTTATGAAATTCAATTGGTCAAGGAAGAGAAAGTTTTCATACAATCAATAGCATATCCATTTGACAGAGAACTAGAACATTCACTTCATATGCACCATAACAATAAAATAGATTCCAAATAGAAAGCACAAACATAACAAAATAGTCCATTCCCTTCATTTGAGAGTTAAGAAAATAGAATCTTTCATTTGTTCACTAAATTTCTCTAGATAATTCATGTGTCCCCAGGGAAATCCAACAGAAAGTAGTATATAATACATATTGGAACTTTTGATTTTCGTGACAAAAAGAGCTCCAAAATGAGAAAACCTTATGCCAATGCATGTTGCCATAGTCTTATAAAGTTTTCTAAAGCACTTAGAAGTTGAATCACTTGTTGAGATGACATAGACACCTCAGGGGAAATGCCAATGTTGATAGCAGGAAGTAAGCCTTGGTCTTCCATTTCAAAGACCAGTTCTCTATCCACTGCACCATAGCTGCCTCATACAAAGACCAAAAAACCCTGACTAATCCTTCAGAAAAAAATATGTACCAATTGTACCATAACCATTAAACCATAAAAATTTAAGGTGAAAAAGCTGATAGATAGATAGATAGATAGATAGATAGATAGATAGATAGATAGATAGATAATATATATCCATATCCTTTCAGGCCCCCAAATCTCTGATTTGCTATAAATATTTATTTTGTTTTATAAGAATAATTATCTAAAAGATAATGAAAGTCCAAAATATGTCTTAGATAGACTAATGATGTCATAATTTCAATCGTTTTATGTATTTCTCTAAAATTAATTTTATCATTGAATATATATGGCAATCAAAATGGATTTTTTACATATTTGTTTGTAGTTAGATCTGTAAGTTAATCTGCTGAGAAAAGTAATATTTATATTAATCTTCAATAAACAAGTCGATTCAGAAGAGACCAAAATGGGACTTCCCTAAACTGACAAAGGAATGTCATTACAGCAATATAATTGAAATGTATAATAATGATTCCAACATAAATTAAAGGATAGGGGTTATGCTAATTGTGGAAAATTGAAAGGGAGAAAAATGAAAAGAAAAACTACAGAGGATAAACAAAAAAATGAGGTAGCTATTGTACTTAGAAAAAGAAAAATCAGAAATGCATAATAAAATTTGAGTGGTTTAAATTAAATGCATAAGAATATAACTATGTACTTCTGTAGTGAAGAGAAAGTAGGTCCGAAGTGAAAAGGATCCAATGATTAGGAGCACAATTTTTCTTAGTGCAAATTTCGTAAAATGATAAAAACTTTTTAGACTTTAAGAATAACCCAAATAAACTCTATTATGTGAATTTTATCAAAATATTATAAAAATGTCCTGAAGAAATATCCCCTCAGGCTGGGAATTAATGATCATTGACTCAATGGGAAAAGATGTCATATTTCACTCTGATTTATTTTTTTTAATACATGCAATTGAGTTTTTCTCTAATTAATAGAAGAAAGGTTGAGTTTCATTCTTTACAATCTAAGCAACTTCTTCCTTCTACAACACTCAAATACATTCCCTTCAATGTCATTCAGAATTCCTGCTTCAGTCACTAACCAATTGACCTAGAGAGTCTTAGTGTATAATATAGAAAAGAAAGCAACAAAGAGAAACCAAAAAAGCAGTCACTGGAAAGCAAGCTCGCTTTCTGTTTGGTAGCAGTCTATTGGTGTGCATTTAGTATCATTGATTCAATAACACAGGGCTTGTACAAAATGTCTATGATTGACAACTTGAGCATTTCCAAAGGATGACAGAAAAATAGAAAAAAACAATGTGAAGGATCACAATTTTTTTTTCTTTAGCTGACAATCCAGAACACAAAAAATCAAGGTAAATAAGATTTTGGGTGATATTAAAAAGAAAAAAAAATCATAAAACCTATTTTGCTACAATGAGTAGGATTTACTCAGGCTTTTATGTTGTAGTTAAGTTTTAATCACTTTTAAGGAGATGACTCCAGACTCATACCATTTAGATGCTTTCAGTTTAGGACAACTTATGCTATTGTTCCTCTTGTTTGTAAATAACTTAAAGACTATTAACAATACTAAAGAAGGATATTAGTAAAGGATGGTCAATATTATGACTTTAGATGAGATTCTTGGTGAAAACAGTATCTGTCTATTCCTAATTAAATATGTAGTTTGACATAAAAAGAAAATGTCAAGATCATTATGATAGCCATTCGAAGTAGTAAACTGAAATGAATTTTGGAAGATAGATTAGAAAATATAGATGTCAATCTAAGATTGGCTGTGGCGATTTGGGGTAATCAATGAATCTCTTTGTCTTATTTTATTGAGTTTTAAATTGGTGCAGGTGGGAACCAAATGATCTTTAGGTCTTTTGTAGCTCTAAAACTGTCTCAAGGCCTGAAAGTCCACTGTCCTTTTCTAGCTGTATGCTTCCTATCAGCAATCTGCCATATTGGAAAGCACCAAAGAAAATAATTTTAAATAAGATATAATAGAGATTATACTTCAGTTTAAAACTTATCTGGGTATAAAGAGGCTTCATTTTTAATTCTGGTGTCATCACTAACTGTAGATAACTTTTAACAAGTCATTTGAATTCTTTAGGCTTCAATATCCCCATGGGCAAAGTGAAGAGATTAGATTAGATCAATTCCAAGGTTCCTTTTAGCTCTAAAATCTAATTAGTATCTATCAAGACTTACTGTGTTTTGTCCTTACATGAGTCTTTTGTATTAATTACAAAAATAATTTATTTCTAATATTGGAATTCCAGGAATTATAACTCAATTGTTGGAGGAAGGATACTTTGGGAGATGGGTTTTTCGAAATGCTGCACAAGAACCGGATACTAAAGTAATATGCATTGTCTTTTCGACTTGAAGATGTTGAATACTTGCAGTTTCCATTCCTGGGGAGACACTATTCTCAAATATCACTATGGGGAAGATTCTTGTTTTCTCTCAGTCACAAAATCCTTGCTAAATAGTTTCTAAATTATAGAAATAAATTATTTGTTTTTATGATTCTTGGTCATGTGAGCCAAAGATTGTTGACATACTTCCTTATATTGAAATTCAGCAGAGGTATATATAGTCTAGCCTCTATTATGTGGAGGAAGTAAAGATATCACATATAAATTAAAAGTATATCCTGATTTTGTTTGCTTTACTTTCTGGTCAATTTCACTAAGCCACAAATATGATTGCTTTAAAGCAAGCCTTGGCATTATTTCTACTCTTATCATCAAGAAAGCTTCAGATCTCTCTAATTGTAATTACTGCCCTACAACCCTGGACCTTACCCTGGGAAACAACATATAACAAGATCCAAAATCTTCTTTCAAATGGCCACCTGAAATTAAACAATTCTCATGTGACTGCAAGGACTACAGGTTGGAGATGGAGACTCCTCCACCTCTAATTTATCCAAGTACTGAGAAAAATGCTGCTATTTTAAAATCCACCAGAAGGCATTCATAATTCCAAGATCCCATTCATCAGTGTCCAGCTGACTTCCATCACAATAGTGCACTCCAGGAAATATCTTGTGTCTACTTAAAAAATGTTCTCGCCAATCACCATTCTTGCTCAATATGTTCACTTGCATCGAGCCTCAGTCAGTTCTTATTTGTACAAGAGGGGAGCTAACCCACAGGGGGCACTGATTGCAGTCACCTGGACAAGCATTATTCACCGCGTATAAAGACAGAGCCTGATGAGATGCCCAGGAAGAACACAGGAAATTGCAAATGAGGCTGCTTTTTCTAAGAGCACTAAGATGGCAATGAATACTTGCCATGTAAGTGGTACCTAGACAGCTTTAAGCAGGCTAGTCTGCCACTTGGGATGCAAGAGGAAATCATTCTGTTTCCTACAGGAGACCTTTACTTACTAAGTGTTTAATCGAGCTTATTATACTCATGATGACCCTAGGGTATGTTTAAGCAGCATTTATGCCTAAATGAACTACCAACATACATCATTTATGGATGGGAATCTCACTAAACCTCCATCTAAGAGAGACAAGCCAAAATATAGCCTAGTGATATCCTGGAGTGTCAGAATGAATTTATTTTAATTGACCCCTTCAGATCTGATCTGTGATTTTCTTTAGTCAAAGTTTTATTACAGCAAAATGTTCACTATAGTGATTACATTCAGAAAAGTTATATCATGATGCATATTCCTTGTTTATTATTTCAGGAAACTGTTTTCAAATCTATCAGTATCCTTCTTTTGGAGTCACTGACAAATACTTCTCTCAAGCAAACTGATAGGTATAAAAGAAAATGCACATGTTCTCAACTGGTGCTTCACTGTGGGCTTCCTATCAAACTCACGTAGAAGAATCTGCTTGCCAGAATCCTTTTGTTTATAATTTCTCTTATTAGAAACAATTGTGATAGAAAAGACCAGTCATATGAATTCATTCTTGAATCAGACAAATTTCCTGTACTGCAAAACATACCCACAGGAAGAATAATATCATGCCAGTGCTTTTTGGACTGGTCACTTCACACAGTTGCAAGGATCTTATGTGACAACAGATTACTTCAAGGATTTAGATGTTATAAGAATTTTATTAAAACATTGCTTTCATCATCACCACAGAATGAATAAACATTTATAGATGAGAGTAATGAGCTCATAAAGATAATTAGTAATCCAAAAAGTCAGTCAATAAACATTTATTAAATATCTATGAGGTATTATGTTTCTTGCTATGCAATGAGCTTACAAAGAAATACAAAACTTAGAACCCAATCTCAAAGAGTTCACACTATAAAGAGGGAGACATTATGTAGGCAGCTATATAAAAATAGGCTGTGTACAGATTAAAATAAAAAATAATCTCAGAGTGAAGGCACTCAGATTAAGGAGGATAAGGAGGTATTTCTTGTTGAAAGGTAACATTAGCTGAGTTTAAAGGGATGCCCGAATAGCCAAGGTTCAGGGATAAGAAGGAAGGTGAGAGTAAAGCCAAGCATGAGCAGCTCTCCAGAGGACTGCTGCTGTGAATAGCTCTAAGGTTCACATAGTATAGTAAACTCTCTATTTATTCAGCAGTAAACTGAATCAAAACAGTCACAGAAACCAATGTCCATCTTTCACAATGATATAACAAAACAACTTATTATTAAAGTGGTCACATGTTCTTAAACAAAAGATATCATTCAGTTAGTCCTTAACTCACTCATCCTTAAGGAGCAATAAACTTTAAGATATATGAAGTATAAAAGTTTCCCACCCCTAGGTCATATTGTCCTAGTCTCTCAGTCAGAAAGCCTTCTTTCTTTGTGATTGGAGACTAGCTTGCAATCATCTTTAACTCAATCATCCTTAAGGGGTACAAAGTACAATGTTCTCCCACTCTTAGCTCACACAAAATCATAATCTTGCCAGTCAGAACTAAGTACTCAAAGAAAGGTCCTTTTATCTTGGCTCAAGGCTGACTGCCAAACTCCATTGTTCCTCTTCCATGCTCCCAGCTCTTATCTGGATTCACCCAACAATCACCTGGATTCACAGGTAGGCAGCTCTCAGCTCCTTTCCAGCTCCTTTTCCAGCTCCACTTCTAGCTCCCATTCCATATTGAAGTTTACAGTGACCAGTCCATCTCAAGCCCTTCAGAGTCCCTGTTTCTGGAAAGACAAATCTTAACAGAGCCACAACAACATTCCTACACATCTCCAACACCATTGTCAATTTACTTTCTGCCTGTGAAATCAACACAGACCCACAGAGTCTAAGAAATCAACGCAAGTCACCAGTAAAGACCCAGGACCTCAGAAAACATCAGTAAAACCCACCTCCAGGACATCTGCAAACAGACAACAGGAAAGTCCTCTTTCAGGGCTTCTAAACCAGTAGTAAGATCCCAGGACTTTTGTAACAGCAACATCCTCTATCAACAGACAGGTCTAACACAGTAACATCAACACAGACAGATAAAATGTCAGTGGCACAGCCATGTTTCCTCTCAGTTCTCAGTCACAACTGTGCTCGATCTTTTATATATCATCAGCTTATCCCTGTTCTGCCCACCTCTTATGTCCTTCCCGTTCTGGTCTTTGGCAAGTCGCTCCCACTGTGGGCTTCACAGGTTCTTTTTCTAACAAAGACTTGATATAATCATGGGCAAGTCTCAAAGACACTTGAATTGAAACAAGGTGCTAAATATCTGAATAGCTGAAACAAGGAGCTAAATACAATAAGTATTTAGCTTACCATTACAGTAACATCATAAGACGTGTATTTTATTTTAATATTTTTAAATTTTACTTTTTTGTTTGTGTTTTTTTAATTTTTTTAAAATTTTGTTTAACATCATTAATTTCCACAAGATTTTGAGCTGCAGATTTTCTCCCCAGTTTTCCCCTACCCACCAAAGCAAAGCAGCGATCCCACTGAATATCCCTGCCTCCAATCTTCTCTCTCCTACGTATTCCCTTACACACCCCCACCTTCAACTTTCCAGTCAGGCATGGTTGATTTCTATGCCCCAGTGCCTGTATATCTTATTTCCCAGTTACATGTAAAACAACAACAACAACAACAACAACAACAACAACAACAACAACAACAATAATAATAATAATATGTTTTTTAAACATTTGATTTTAAAATTTTGAATTCCAGATTCCTTCCCTACCTCCCTTGTCATGTATCCTTACTGGGAGACAAGCAATTCAACATAGGATGGACATCTATGGCCATCAAAACGTTTCCATAGTGGATATGTTATGAAAGATTTAATATATTTCCCTCCATCCCATTCCACCCCCCACTTGTTCTATTTTCTGCTTTTATCCTGTCCCTTTTCAAAAGTTGGTACTTCCAACTTCCCTCCACCCCAGGCTGCCCTCCCTTCCATCATACCCCTTTTGTCCCCTTCCCCCCTACTTTCCTGTAGGATGAGATACCATATTTAGTGTGTATGTGATTCCCTACCCAAGCCAAATTCATTGAGAATAGGATTGACTCATTCCCTTTTGCCTTCCTGTTTTTGCCCTCCATTGTAACAGTTTTCTCTTGCCTCTTCTATATGAGATAGTTTACCCTATTCTATCTCTCTCCATCTCCTTCTCTTCTCATTATATTCCTCTCTCACCTCTTAATTTCATCTTTTAAGTATCATCCCTTCCTATTCAAATGGTCCTGTAGCCTCTATTTATTTATTTATTTGCCTTTTGGAGGGCAATTGGGGTTAAGTAACTTGCCCAAGGTCACATGGCTAGATTTTTGTTTGTGTGTGCGTTAAGTGTCTGAGGCCGGATCCGAACTCAGGTCCTTCTGACTCCAGGGCCGACGCTCTACTCACTGCACCACTTAGCCGCCCCAACCTCTGTTTATTTTTAACTGTACACATATATACACATTCTCACATATGCACTCACATACCCATATACCCTCCTTTATACATATATGTATGTATGTGTATATATTTATATAATTATATTTATATAATTATATATTGTATTTATATTCCCTTCAACTATTTTTATCCTGAGAAAAGTTTCATAAGTTACAATTATTGTTTTTCTGTGTATGAATATAAGTAGTTCAACTTTGATTAAGTTTCTTATGATTTCTTTTCCCTGTTTACCTTTTCATGCTTCTCTTGCTTCTTGTAATTGAATGTCAAATTTTCAACTCAACTCTCGTTTTTTCATCAAGAATGCATGAAAGTTAGGGTGGGCAGGTGGCTCAGTGAATAAAGCACTGGCCCAGGAGTCAGGACCTGAGTTCAAATCCAGCCTCAGACACTTAACACAAAAACTAGCCATGTTACCTTGGGCAAATCACTTAACCCTAACTGCCCTCCAAAAAAAAGCAAAAAAAAAAGAAAGAAAAAAAGAGCAAAAAAAAAAAAAAAGAATGCTCCTCTCTTCCATTGAATGACCATATTTCCCCCCTGAAACATGATACTCAGTTTTGCTGGGTAGGTGATTCTTCATTTTAACCCCAGTGCCTTTGACCTCTGGAATATCATATTCCAAACCCTTCAATCACTCACTGTAGAAGTGGCCAGATCCTGTGTTATCCTGTTTGTGTTTTCACAGTATTCAAATTGTTTCTTCCTGGCTGTTTGTAATATTTTCTCCTTGATCTGGCAATTCCAGAACCTTGCTATAATATTCCTAGGAGTTTTCTTTTCAGGATCTTTTTCAGAAGGTGATCTGTGGATTCTTTCAACCTCTATTTTGCCCCCTGGTTCGAAAACATCAGGGCAATTTTCCTTGAGAATTTCTTGAAGGATGATTTCTAGGTTCTTTTTTTGATCATGGCTTTCAGGTAGTCCAATAATTTTTAAATTATCTCTGCTGTATTTATTTTCCAGTTTAGTGGTTTTTCGAATGAGATACTCCACATTGCCTTCTCTCTTTTCATTTGTTTGTACCTGTTTAATAGTATCTTGATTTCTCATAAAGTCACTAGCTTCTATTTGCTCCAATCTAATTCTGAAGGAATGATTCTATTCAGTGAACTTTTGAGATTCTTTTTCCATCTGGCAAATATGGATTTTTAAGGCATTCTTCTCCTCATTGGCTTTTTGAGCCTCTTTTGCCTTTTGAGTTAGTCTATTTTTTAAGGTGTTATTTTTTTCAGTCAGGTAGTTGACTCTAATGTTATAATTTTCTCATTCTCATTCCTCTTCCCAATTTTTCTTTTACTTCTCTTATTTGGTTTTCAAAATCCTAATTAAGCTCCTCTATGGCCTGTAAGCAGCTTATTCTTTTCTTGGAAGCTTCTGGTGCAGGAGTTATGACATTTCTGTCTTCCTCCTCTTCCGAGCTTTGATCCTTTTTGTCCCAAAAAAGTAGTCCAAAGTTGAATTACTGTGCTTGCCTTGCTTCCCTTGTTTGCTCATGTTGCCACTCAATTACTAGACTTCTGAGCTTTTTGCCACAGTTGAACTCTGTTACAAGAGTGGGGAGCTTTGTCCCAATTGCTAGGGTTTTCTCAGCTGCTGAGTTGGATATATTGAGTTTGAGATGTCCAGGAGACACCCAGTTTGAAATGTCCAATGGGCCCGTGGAAATGTAAGATTGGAGATAAGAAGAGAAATTAGGACTGTACAATTCAATCTGAGCATCTGTATAGAGATGATTTTTCAATCCATGGGAGTTAATGGGATCACCAAGTGAAAGAGTATAGAGGGAAAAGAGAAGAGGGCCAAGGACAGAGCCTTGTTTATGAAGCCTTCACTTCACGGGCATTACTTCAACAAAGCAGATAGAGAAGAGAGATAGGTTTGAGAAGAACCAGGAAAGAGCAATGTCCATGACAGCCCAAAGAGTAATGTCAAAGATGCAAAGAGATCAAGAAAGATGAAAATTGAGAAAAGGTCATTAAATTGGACAAAAGATCATTGCTAACTTTTGTGAGAATAGTTTCAGGTAAACATTGAGGTCAAAAGTCAGGCTACAGAGATTAAAGAAAAGGGTTAGAGGAAAGTACTGACAGCCAACTTTCTTAAGGAGTTTAATTAGAAAAAAAGAGAAAAAATATAAGAAGATAACTAGCAGAGATGAATTTTATTTAGTTTGCATCTACTAATAAGGAAATAGCTTTAGGTGTAGTATAAGTGATTGAGGTTGCATATATGTAAATCTTTGATAATAAGAATTGTAATGTCTAAAAATTGTTTCAATACACACAAACTATGTTTCACTAGCCTCACTAAAATTCTTTACTTTTTAAGAAATATTTTTTCCACTAAAAAAAGAAATGCTTTTGGAAAATGAAAAGATTTTCAAGTGTATCTGTACAGTTGTTTTTCTTTTGTTTTTGTTTTCATCAAAACAGTTTGTGTATATGACACAGCCTTAAGACAGGAAGCTGTCTTAAAGGTTAAGTGTTTATATGGAGTTTGGAGTTGCTCAGAGGAAAAAGATTTTATTTAAGCAGAAATTATGATCATCATGTTGTTTAAAACTTCCCCAAGAGCAAACAATGAACACGTTAAAATAACTTGGCTTTCCTCAGAGTAATGCAGATTTGTGGAGATCAGCAAACAAAGCACATACAACATAAATGAAGCTATTAGTGCAGGTTCCTAGGTATGTCATGTCATATAAAGGTAGGAATGTGATACATTTGTTCACACAAGACAATTTAAGTAACTTCATGATTATTTCAATTTTGGTATTCTAGAAGGCAACACTGGAATAAGAATCAAATTTCAGATTTTTTTGTCACCATTGCCAGGAGATATATTTACTGTGCCTATTTCTTTAGAATGTCAAATGTTTTGGTAAAAAGAAAACCATTACATTAATTTCCCAGATGTCTCTTAATATAAGGACTAAGCCTTTTTTGGTTTGCTTCTTGAATATATTTCACATAATCTAATGGCCTACTTATCCACATGAAGTGAAAAGTCCCATGATGATTTATTATAGTGGTTTCTCCTTTGTTTTCTACCTGATTTTGAGAACCACAATGACTATGGCTTTTTATAGTTAGACTTTGTGGAATGAAGTTCGTTTTTATGTTTTCCTCAGTTCTCTTGGTAGCTTTACCAGAAAGGAATAAGTTTTCATCAAATACATAATTTTCAGATTAATTTTATAATAGAATATTTTTGGATTTGAAATATATAAAACAAAGAAATTGAGGGTGGGTATTTGGAATATGAAACAAATGGGAGATTAAGAATTTAAAGAGGTTGTGAAATATTGACAAAAATAGGAATAATTATCCTTATTTTCTTAACGAAATATTACTAAAATGCAGAATTTTTTAAAGTATATATATATATATATACATATATATATATATATACATATTCCTTTGCCACTTCACCTTGACTACTATGGACATTTCTAAACACCAAAGTTTATAAATATAATGTTATGATGGAGAAGTTCTAGATGGAAATGGTAATGGAGAATATTCCTAAGTTTCATGCCATAAGAAAAATTGGAAAATTTAGCTTAAAAAAGAGAAAACCAGGTTGGTGGTAGGTAGGGGAGTAGAAGATGTGGAAGAAGACATATGATCATTACACTTAGAGATTTTTAAATGTTATTTAAGGAAGTGATTAGACTTGATCTGTCTGATTCCAGAGAGTAAAACTATGATCAAGGGGTAGATAAAGTTAGGCAGATAAAGTTAGGAATGATGGAAGGAAAAACTTCCAGTTAAATAGTAAAACAAAAGTCACACCGCTTATCCTTTGATTGTCAGGAAATTATTGCTCATGAATTTGTCATGTAGTAGCTATTCACATTTAACATATATTGAGGAATTAGCTCAGTCCTCTGAATTTCTCATTCATCCAGATTCTTTATTTCTTAATAGCTGCAAGGGAAGAACAAGACTATAGACACAGATTGGCTAACAATTATCACAGTGAAGCTCTTCCGCAACCCGTTAAAAATGTGAACCTTTTATCATTTAACTCAGTTTGAAAAAGAAATATGATAGTAAAGAACTGGAAGATGATTTATAAATTAATAAGTTATTACAGCACATTGAGTAGATTTTTATTATTATTATTATTATTATTATTGAAAAGATTTCTCATAGCCCTTTGAGGTAGGTACACTAATGGCACGTAAAACTCTTAAGAAGCACAACAAAATAAGAAAGTCTAGGATCCTCATTTGACATCCCCCACTTACTATGTTCCTATAGTGCAAGCCATTATCCTGAGAATCTGGACTTTCATCATAGTCAATGAATGTGAGCTAGCTAATATCCTTTGTTTGAGACAAGTGGTCCTTACAGCAGTCAAAGACTTTATTACTTTGAGAAATATTACTTGGGAAAAAGTAGCAGATAGGTTATAATGACCAAATATTACCCAATGACTAGAATAATGACACAGATAAGGCAAATAGGAGTGTCTCCTGTTTCCCTCCCAGTTTCCCAAGCTCTAGCAAGTTATCCAGCCATTTAATCATCATAGATTTAATTAACTATATTTAAAGCAACATGTGACTAAGGTTAAGTTAACACCAATGACAATAGATATTGGAATTTGTTTAAATTTGTAGAATAATTCATGGAAGATATTAAGGTTTAGGTTATTAGAATATAAATGAGTAATTTCACAATTTGATTGTGTTCCAATATTCTGAATTTTTGTGTAATTCTTTCTATTTAATCTGTAGTTATTTTATGATTTTAGAGGCCACTACCTAATCATTACAATATGTTTTTTTAAAATATAGCCTAGGACATACTAGTTTAATAGATTTATATAACTTTTATCATTAAATTATATCAATAAATTATTAAGTATCTATTATTTTAAGCACTGATATAAGATATTTTCATAGGCAAAATATTTATTAAGCACCCAAAACATTGAAGACATTAATTAAGGATTCTCTTCTTATATAAAAATAATGTTACTAACCTTTGATTAAATTATTACTTTATTTTTAAATTTTTACTCCTTATAATGATGTTTTCAATATTACATAGCTTGAACCATATATTTCGGGCTCAGCAGCATAATGAACCTTGGTAGTCATATGACTCAACTCATAAATAAAGGATTCTTCATTAAGAAATAGATTAAAGAAGCAATTTATATTAAGGAAGCAATCTATATGTCTATATCTCATTTAATCTTGTTAGCCAGCTTCAGTGTTATGAATGACTTCAAAATGACTAACTTCAGGGGGAAGAGCCAAGATGGTGGAGTAGAAAGAGCAATTCCAAGGTGCTCTCCCCCCAGACCACTTCCAAATCATGTAAAATGGGACTCTGAACAACTTCTGGAGCCCCAGCACCCACAGAACAACACAGAGAAGCTAAACTCCCACTGAGGACTGCCCAGCAGCCCTGCAGGAAGCGGCCAGCACAGTGTTCTGGGAGCCGGCAGCATAGCCTGCACAGGAGAAAGAATTTAAAAATTATTGGACTACCTGAAAGCCATGATCAAAGAAAGAACCTAGAAATCACCCTTCAAGAAAGTCTCAAGGAAAATTGCTCTGATGTTTTAGACCCAGAGGGCAAAACAAAGGTTGAAAGAATCCACAGATCACCTCCTAAAATAATCCCAAAAAGAAAACTCCCAGGAATATTATAGCCAGGTTCCAGAATTCCCAGATCAAGGAGAAAATACTACAAACAGCCAGGAAGAAACAATTCCAATATTCCAAACACAATCAGAATAGCACAGGACCTGGCAGCTTCTACACTAAGGTATTGTAGGGCATGGAATATGAAATTGCAGAGGGCAAAAGAGCTGGGATTAAAACCGAGAATCACCTACCCAGCAAAACTGAGTATTTTGTTTCAGGGGAAAATATGGTCATTCAGTGGAATAGAGGACTTTCAAGCATTCTTGAAGAAAAAACCAGAGTTGAATAGAAAATTTGACATTCAGACACGAGAAGCAAGAGATGCTTGAGAAGGTAATCAGGGAAAAGAAATCAAAAGGAACTTATCAAAGTTGAACTATTTACATTCCTACATGGAAAAACAATAACTGTGACTGATGAAACCTTTCTCAGTATGAAAATAATGGAAGAAGGTTATATGGACATATGAATACATATGTGAATGTATGTATATATGTTTACAGTTATACATGGATAGAGGGCATTGGTTGAATCTGCTGGGAAGAAATGATACATAAGGGGTGAAATTATGAGGTGAGAGAGGAAAGTGGCAAGAGGAGATGGGGAGAGACAGGGTAGGGTAAACTATCTCATGTTGAAGAAGCAAGGGGAAGTGGTTTCAGGGGAGGGGAAGAACAGGAAGGCAAAGGCAAAACCCTATTCTCATTGAATTTGGCTCTGGGAGAGAATGACATACATACTAAATGGGATATCTCACCCTTCTGGAGAGCAGGGGGAAGGGGGATGAGAGGGGGGATGATGGAAGGGTGGGCATTCTGGGGGGAGGGGAGGTTGGAACTACCCACTTTCAAAGAGGGATAGAATCAAAGTTGGGAATGTACCAGCTGGGGGGTGGGATGGGTGGGAAGGAATTATAAGCAGCCTTTTACAATATCTACTATGGTAATGTTGTGCATAACTATACATGTACAACACATACTGAATTACTTATCTTCCCAGAGGGAATGGGTAACAAGGGAGGAAGGGAATGGATCTGAATTTCAAAGTTTTAAAATTGTTTCAAATATATAAATACTATTATTAATACTATTTTACATGTAATTGTGAGATAAGATGTTCAGGTATTGGGGCACAGAGATTCACCTCACCCTAATGGTAAAGTCGAAGGGGATATGGGAGAAGATATGGGAGAGAGCAGATTGGATGAGGGGATATCTTGTGGGACTGCCATTCTGGGGTGGTGGGTAGGCGAAAAAATTGTAACTCAAAATCTGGTGGAAATGAATGATGTAAACCAGAAGTTAATAAAGCATTTGTTTAAAAAAAATATAAGTGAGGTGCAGGATAGGTTGAAGGGAAATATAGTCTTTCACAACATGAGTATTATGGAAGTGTTTTGCATAACTATACATGGGTAGCTTATATTGAATTGCTTTTCTTCCCAGTGGGGGTGTTTGAGGAGGGAAAGAAGGAAGAGAAGCTGGAACTCAAGGTTTTAAAATGAAATGTAAAAAATTGTTTTTACATGTAACTGGGAAATAAGATATGCAGTCAATGGCGTAGATAATTCTATCTTGCCTCAGAAGAAAAAAAGGGTATAGGGGATAAGGTGGGTCAGGGGGAGGGTGTTATAAAAGGAAGGGCAACATGGGGTTAGAGGTAATCAGAATGCACACCATCTTGGGTTCAGGGGAAAGGGAGAGATTGGGAGAAAATTTGGAACCCCAAATCTTGTGGAAATGAATATTGAGAAGTAAAAATAAATTAATTAAAAACACATTACTCAAAGAAGCCAGGAATGGGAAAACATGATTAAAATAAAATTTTGCTTTGAAAAAGAACCAAAACATACAATTTAAGTTGTCAAGCCTCCACTGTCTCTTTACATTCTAATATCCAGAAGTAATTCATGAGTTTAGGTGAAATTTGTGTTTTTAGAGTCACTGAAGACATATACTTATGTATATGTTTATGGGTATGTTTATATATATATATATATATATATATATATATATGTATGTATACATGTATGCATGTATGTGTGTATATATGTGTACATATGTATGTGTATATACATTTATATGTATACACACAAGTAATTCAAACCAGTAAATAAATTCTTTTCCTCATCTTTCAAAAACTGAAAGTTCAAATACTAGAAAGTCTTTAGTTTGGGGAAATATTGATATATTGCTCTGATGAATATATTGTTCTGTGATTTAATACAGAGATTAGAAAAAGCAAGTAGTAGATTAAAAGGCAAGAAAACTATCTTTTTATATAGAATAAAAATTAAAATGAAGACGTGACCATGCATTTACTGTGTTTCTAAAAACAATAATTTCCCCCCAAAATCACGAATTACTTTATGATATTAGAATGTTGAAGGGGCAAGGTGAGCCCCTCTGTGAGGCATAACATTATACCAGCCAAGGTCCCAACTCAATATGATCTTTCTGGTATAGGGTGTTTCTGCATCCTGAGAACGTGAGGGCTGCTCCTTTCCTGGCACCCTGGCCAGGTCCTTGAGGAGAGATATGATAACTGCCCAAATCCTGGAACAAGCCATTCTAAGGAAACATTGTTCTTGGGTGGGGCGAGGTGGATTTGGGAGGCAGGGGAGCTTGGAAAGATTGGTCTCTGTCTCAGGCCTCACACAAGATATGATGCTTGCCTGAAACAAACCACCTGGCAGTATGCCTTTTTTGTTCTCAGCAATATTTAAACTGTAAGATTCAGACTCCAAATTGGAATCTCACCCATGGGGCAGACATATTGTCTGGGACTCTCCTATGTAGGACCCTGATGGCTGTAACCCAGGATTCTCCAGTTTATGTGGTCAGGTGTTGATGTTTCCCCACAATGGTGATGCTTGTGAATATATATATTATTAATCATAATTTCTCTTATCTTACTATCCCTAAGCTTTCCACTCTGTTATCTCTGGTTTCCTACCCATTCATCTATATTCTAAGTAAACTACATTGGCTCTCTTGGAAAAAAAAATGACCAAATTCAGGTGAAACATGTATTTCAAAAAACCAAAATATAGAAAGATCAAGCCATTATCATTTTCTTACACTACTATTACGAGACAATAGTAGTATAAAATAGTACAAAATTTAGGTAAATGTGTTATCCCTTGTGTTTTTGTATGAATATACATTTTAATGGGGGGCCAGTGGTTGCTTCTCATTGTTGTGTAAAATTTATTCTTTTCTTTAAAATTTCCATCTCGTTCATTTGTTCACATTTGAATAATATTCCAGGAATCACATCTATCCAGTTCATGAAAGATGGACTTAAAACTTAGTTAAATTACTCAACTGCAAAATTATCATTTCTAAAAATAAAATGAGGCTACATTTTTTTCATACTGAAAGATGAAATGACTGAGGAAACAAAGGTTTGAACTTCTGAGCATATCAGTTTATTAAGCAATGCATGCCCATTGCCTCAAAGATTGAGATTGGTCACCTTCCTCAGCTTTGGCACTGGCCTACAAATATAGGTGGAGACAGATTTTTATATATTTAAAAACAATTAATAAAATAAGACCAATTAATTAAAAGGAAACAGTTAACCTGGAAACATTAGGTGGGGAACAATTAGAGACTTTCTAAGTTGGGAGGCAAAGAGTAAACAGGTACCATTTCCAGAAATGACAAAAAGTAGCTTTCAGTACCACCACCAGTCATCCCCCAAGTTGACAGACAAGTGTCTACCATAACCAAAGGAATACCAATTTTCTTATACTATATATGTGTTAATTGAGAGAAATAATTGTGAAAGAACTTCTATCAGTCTCTCGATTTGACCAGATATCTGATCAACATAACCTAGGTCCTTAGATAAGGGTTTCTAAGCAATGGGCAGCAAATTGCAATAAAGTTTTCTCCCATTAAGTCCATATTTCATGGACTGGATAGATAGAGATTTCCTACAATTGAATAAAGTTTTTTTTTTAATAATACAGAAATTAGACTAGATTAGAGCCACAGTTAAACAGAAAGGGAATTGAGCTAGATTCAGAATCGAGTCCCAAGATGGAGTCAGTGTGGTTCACTCAGTTCCCACTGTCATTTAGTAATCTAATCTTCTCAATTCCTTTGGTAGTCAGTATATATTCCCATTAGCATTCATTTTCATTGTGAAGAACTGAGCAACTTAGTCCTTTTTTGTTTGTTTCAAATTGTCCCAAAATGACAAAACTTGGCCACTTAAAGTTGCATAATACTCCAGAAGAAGAAGGAGGAGGAAGAGAAGAAAGAAGAAGGAGAAGGAGAAGATTCCTGAAGAGGAGTAAATATAAAATCAGTTCAGTCAGTCAAATTAAATTAATACTCCCCCTAAAGAAAAAAAAAAGCAGTATCAAACCAAGACAACTGGGAGGAAGAAGAAGCAACAGGAAAGAGGAAGGTGACAGGGAAAAGGATGTAGAATGGAAATAAGAGGAGAGACTGGGACATGAGACCCAAAAGAGAAAGAAAGAAAAAAGGAATAGAATCTATATCTTTATCCTTCTCTCTCTCTTCTCTTTCTCTCTCCTGATAGATATACATATATACAAACATGCTCATATGTATGCATGTATATACATATGTTTGTTTATATACATGCCTATCCACATATGCATATACATGCATATGTATCCAAATGAAATATACATGTGTGTTTTAATTTGGCAATTTTCCATAACCTTCCTTTTGATTAAAGTGTTAGGAATTCATAAGCTAATGTAGACTGTGTTTGGCAAAGAAAATTTTGTTAACACAGTTTTATCAAAACATTAATTATATTTATGCTATATAGTAATTTAGACCTTTTTGCCATGAAATATATAGTAAAATATACCAGAATTTTAATACTGGACAGATATTACATAGTAACCTACTTCCTTTGAAAAACTTAAGCTCTATTTTTTTAAATGGAATAAAATTTCTGAATAGCAAACCAAAAACTTTGGCAAAGCCATACTTATTCTCTTAGAGAAAATAAAATGTAACTAAAAAATTCTTTAAATCAACCACAAAAAGAATTGAATACCTCTTCAAAATAGTGATTTCTCTATGTGTAAATTGAGTGCAACACAAAACACGTCAATTGAAAACTGTCAACTTTGTATATCCAAACCTGATTATTAATTTAAATATATTTAATTAATTAGAAATGAAATAAAGGCTGAAAAAATGCACACACATAGAGGGAAAACAGATGCAGAAAGACGGAAAGGACTTAGAGAAATTTAATATTTTCATTTTGTTTTTAATGTATTGAGAGAAATTATTATTAATAGCCAATATCAGAGGATCCAGAGTTGTTCTTTTTTCCCCTTTCTATACCCTCATTTAGAGAGTAGGTGAAAGTCAGCCTCCCTCTTCAGGATTGAGTTTACATTCTTCTCAATCTTGAGTAGGACCCCACCCAACTGAGAAAGTTTAGTTCTGATTAAAGGGCAAACACTATCTTATATAGGTGAATTTTGGCCCATTGTTCAACTGTAAGTGGTCTGGGTAGAGGATAGATCCCTTTGTATGGATTGCTGAAGTCAGAATGTTCTGGGTGTGGAGATGAGTTTCTTCGTCCATAGTGACAAAATTCATTCCCCAGCCCCTCATTAGAATAAGCCCACCTCTCATTATAACATTAATTCTCTCAATTTTTAACCAGTCAGAATTATTATCCTCCTGTCTAGAACACCTACTTTCCAAGGTTATTTAAAGTTCTGGGGAGGGGTAGCACCAAGGTTCAAATTTGATTTATAAGAGAAAACCAGGACATCAATCTTTTAATTATTTGCTAACCATAAATAATAAATTCATTATTAATTACACAGAAACTATGTCTTTCAGACTTTTCCTTCATCACAGTATTATAAAACAAAAATGAAAAACAACCATAATCATTGGGAAAACACTATACACACATATGTGTGTGTGTGTATATATATATATATATGAATTAAAAATTTATGTATGTGTGTATACACATACCCATATACAATGTTAAAAGAGGTGTCAATATTTTAAAAAGAAAGTGTTTATGAAAGTAGAAATAAAAGTATTTTAACCCTGTTACTAACTTAAATTTTATCAGATACTCCTCTAAAAATGCCTTGCTGCCCTTTGCCCACTTACTGGTAGCCCTAGGCTATTTTCACTGCTCCAGGCTGATTCCATCTGGTGCTAGTTAAAGGAAAGGCATTAAATATCTCATTAGCGTTTTTCTCCTACTCACTCTGCACTAAATGACCTTAAATGGTTCTTAAGTTTTTTTGACATAAGTCTTGACATCAGCCTTTTGGGTTTCATTCTCAGTATCTGTTCTGTTCTCTTGCTCTTCCTCCTTTATTCCATTCCTTCGGGTTTCTTTTTCTTCTTCAGCCCTCAAAGCCCTTGTTACCATCTTTTCCTGTCTTCTCCCTGCCACATTTTCTGCTTCTAATTACCCTACTTCTTTTCTCTGCTTAATTGAGCTTATGGATTGAAATATGTCTTGCAACAATTTTAGGGTATTTTAGGGAATCTACACTACACAAATTGAGAATTATTTATATATATATATGTATGTATATGTATTTATATATATATATATGTACGGCAAATTTTATAAGTAAAAAGTTCTTAATTTGTGGTGCTTGTCAAATAAGTAGCGATTTGTTTTATTTATCAAAAATGTGAATGAAGGGGCGGCTAGGTGGCGCAGTGAGTAAGAGCGCCGGCCTCAGAGTTGGGATGACCCGAGATTGAATCCGGCCTCAGAAAATGAGCACCCACACATAAATAATGACTAGCCGTGTAACCTTGAGCAAGTTACTTAACCCTGATTACTTAAAAAAAATGTGAATGAATATATTAAAGGGGATGCCCGGGATTTTATAAAGTTATCAACAGCCTAATCACTGCTTATGCTATTTTAATATGTCCTGAGTGATAAAGCAAATTGTCCTGGGAGGGCTTTCCTCTAAATTTTTTTCTCTATGACTTGCCTTGAATCATGTGCCTCTTTTAAATGACATTAAGGTTAAAAGGGCATTTTCATAAACATGTTTAAGCTTTTGAAAAGAATGTATTTTTATTTTTTCAGTATGATAGGTTTGAAGTGGTACCCCAGATTTCTTTTAATTTACCTGTCTCTAATCAAAACTTATTTATTTAGAACATTTTTTATGTGACTATAGGTTTAATTTCTTCATCTGAAAACTGTCTATGTCCTTTGACCATTTGTCAAATGGGGGATGACTAGTATTCTTATAAATTTGACTCAGTTCTCTATATATTTGAGAAATGACGCTTTGATCAGAAACACTAGCAGCAAAAAGTATTTCCCAGCTTCCTGCTTTCCTTCTAATCTTGGTTGCATTGGCTTTATGCAAAATCTTTTTAATTAAATGTAATCAAAATTATCCATTTGGCATTTCATAATGATCTCTACCTCTTGTTTGTGCATGAATTCTTCCCTTCTCCATATATATGAGAGGTAACTATTCCTTGCCCTCCTAATTTGCTTATGTCACCCCTTTTGTCTCAATCACAAACCCATTTTGACCTTATCTTGGTAAATGGGGTGAAATGTTGGTCTTTGCCAAGTTTATCCCATAGTATTTTCAAATTTTCACAACAGTTTTTGTCAAATAGTGAGTTTTTATTCCAGAAACTGGAATCTTTGGGTTTATCAAAGAATAGATTACTACAGTCATTGACTACTGTCTCCTGTGTACCTAATCTATTCCACTGATCCATCTCTCCATTTCTTAGCCAATACCAAATAGTTTTGATGTTTGCTACTTTATAATATAGTTTTAGATCTTCAATTGCTAGGTTACCTTACTTAGCATTTTTTTTTTTAGTTTTCCATTGATTTCCGTGAACTTTTGTTCTTCCAAATCAATTTATTATTGTTATTATTTCTAGCTTCATCACATTTTTTTAGTAGTTTGATTGGTATGGAACTGAATAAGTAAATCAGTTGAGGCAGAATTGTCATTTTTATTGCATTGGTTTGGACAACCCATGAGTAAATGATAATTTTACAATTGTTTAGATGTGAGTCTGTTTGAAAATCATTTTGTAATTGTTTTCATACAGTCCTTGGGTTTATCTTGACAGGTAAAAGAATGCATTTTTTAAAAAGATAAAAGGAAGAGATTCTAGGAATAACTAAACTGATTTAGGGAAGAACAAGGTCTTCTTGTTTCCAAAATGCCTGAAATATATATTTACTATAAAAAGGGACTTCACAAGGAAATAACATTTATAGTAGTTTTACCCACACTATACACAAGTTGCTGAAGTCTACAACAGAGGTTTAATAATGCAATAAGCAATTTGCCTTGTCATTATACCAAACATGCAGTTTGAAACATGATCAACGAAAGGAATAATAGATTTTGAACCAGAGGATTTGATTTTGACTACTAGTTTGACAGCTTGCTATCTATACACATATGGTCAAATTATTTCACTTCTTTAGTCCTCAATTTTCTCATCTGCCAAACTGAAGGATTAGGTTACATGACTAACTAGATCCTGTTCATCTCTAAATCCACGTTTTCTAAAGCAGATCACACAACTTGGCAGGAGGTAGGGGACAAAATTGAAATAGATTAAAATTCTTTGGGCCCCAAATAGATTAGGCTAGAGACAGACTGATAAAGATTGGTTGTTGCTGGTCATGTGACAAACAGAAGAGAGGACAGTTGCAACCCTACATTTTTCACAGACATCCCAAAATCCATTGCTGGGCAACAAAAAAATATGGGATTGCCACTACACACTTTCCTAATTTTCAGGTGACCTGTGACAGCCCATGGTCCATATATTGTCCTGGCCTGATCTAAAGTTCTCATATTTAAAACTATGATTCCCATTGCTTTCCCTAAATCTGCCTCACATCTTTTGCTGTCTCTGAATTAATTGACTAAATTTAATGAATGGTTAAGTATTGAAAATTTAAAGCCCAGGTGGGGTGAAGTCAAGATGGCAGAGTAGAAACAGCACTTCCGTGGAGCTTTGGCCCACACTACTTCAAAATTACGTAAAAGGGGGACACTGAATGACCTCTGGAGCTCCAGAAGCCACAAAATGACACAGAGAAGCTAACCTCCCACTGAGGACAGCCCAGCAGCCCAGCAGGGAGTGGCTAGCACATGGCTCTGGGGGCTAAGCCCAGGCCTGCATGAGTCTGAGGTTTTAGCCCTGGACCAGCAGCCAGCTGGAGGGACCCCAGAACACCAGCAGCTGTGGCGTTTCCAGAATTATCAACACATAGATGCCTAGGACAAAGTGAAAGGTCAGTGCTATATGGACTTTGGGACTAGTTGGGAGAGTGCTTCAGCTTCTTCCCCTGGGGGAGAGAAGCCACTGAGGAGCCGGTATAGCTTGTGCCTCAATGCTACATATCAGCTACAGCTCCTGGCCTGAGGACTGTAGTGGGATCTGGTGATCAGTATGGGGGGGTAATCACTCTTGCTTTACCCTTCTTGGATATGGATTGTGGTTTGGGGTGGAGGTCTTAGGTTGTGTGACCAGCTTGCCATAGTGTGTGGAGGCTTCAGAGAGGCCACCCAAGAGGCAGTTGGGAAAACCCCAGCTTTTGTGATGGAAGCTCTCCCCTGGCTGGCAACAGAATCCTACTGTGGCAACAAGCCCAAAAGTCAAGTAATTGAGTGGCAACATGCCTGGGCAAAGGAAACAAAATAAACAGAAAAATTCAACATTAGACTCCTATTTAGGGAGAAAGAGGATCAAAGCATGGAATAGGAGGAGGACTATGAGGTCAGAACTCCTGCATCAAAAAAGGTCCAAATGAAAATACGAGTGAGTTGCAGGCCATAGAGGACATTAAGAAGCAGATAAGAGAAGGGGGGGAAATTGGGAAGAGAAATGAGAAAGATGCAAGAAAAGCATGAAATGACAGTCAACAGCCTGACTGAGGAAAATAATACCTTAAAAAATAGACTAATTCAAATGGCAAAAGAGGCTCAAAAAGGCAAGAAGGAGAAGAATGCCTTAAAAAGCTGAATTTGCCAGATGGAAAAAGAACCTCAAAAGCTGACTGAGGAGAATCATTCTGAATCATAAATTCAGAATTAGATTGGAGCAAATGGAAGCTAGTGACTTTATAAGAAATCAAGATGCTATTAAGCAGATCCAAACAAATGAAAGAATAGAAGGCAATGTGAAATATCTCATGGGAAAAACCACTGATGTGGAAAATAGATCCAGGAGAGATAATTTAAAAATTATTGGACTACCTGAAAACCATGATCAGAGAAAGAATCTAGAAATCATCCTTCAAGAAATTCTCAAGGTAAATTGCCCTGATGTTTTAGAATCAGAAGGCAAAATAGAGGTTGAAAGAATCCACCAATCACCTACTGAAAAAGATTCCAAAAAGAAAACTCCCAGGAGTATTATGGTGGAAGGTGGGATAAGAGGGAGGGAAATATAGTCAGTCTTTTACAATATATCTACAATGGTAATGTTTTGCATAGCTACACATGCACAACATACACTGAATTGCTTATATTCCCAGTAAGGGTGGGCAAAAATGGAGGAAGGGAATGTATCTGGAACCTAAAGTTTTAAAATCAAATGTTTTAAAAATATATAAATACTATTATTAATACTCTTTTACATATAATTGGGAGATAATATGTGCAGGCATTGGGGCATGGGGATTCACCTTGCCCTACTGGAAAAGTCAAAGGGGGTATGGGAGAAGAGATGGGAGGGAACAGATTGAATGAGAGGATATCCTGTGTGACTGCTATTCTGGGGTGGTGGGTAGGGGAAAAATGGGGAAAAATTGTAACTCAAAATCTGGCAGAAATTAATGATGTAAACGAGAAGTTAATAAAGCATTTGGAAAAACAAATATTAAAGCTCAGTTATATACATGAAATAGGAAGGAACATGTGTGCTGTTAGAAACAACCAATTGTTTATTACAATTATCACCATTAATAAAAATGTTAATCCAATTATGCTATGCAATCTTTGTTAAATCATGTAGCAGTTTACATTTTGAAGGTATAATAAACTTTCTATACCTTTATTACCATGTGACAATCCATTTTCCAAGCCCAAGAATACAAATTAATTTGTGCTTATTAATGGATAAAAGCAAAAATGAATATCTATGTGTGCATATTAGTTAGTACAACCAGATTCCCTAAGTGAAAGGAAAGTGCAAGTAATTTTGCACCTTTCATGAAATTATACACCCTTTCTGAGGTCTACCGTGGAAATTCAGATACATTTGGGGATCTAGGATTGGAACTCAAGAGAGAAATTCAGTTTCCATGTAATAATGGTATTAATGAATATTATTAATTAATAGCTTTCAAAAATGTATTACAAACTATTAAGATGATAGAAACGATTGCTCTAAATCACCAATAAAAAGAAAAAAAAATTGTACTCAGCAAATAGATAAAATATAACAGAAATTATAATAATTTATGTTGGAAGGTTGTGGAAAGATGGGGACATTAATTCACTGTTATGGAGCTGTGATATTGTTTCAAAATTTCCGGATAGCATTTGGAATTGATTATTCCATGTGAAATGATGAATAGAAGAGAAATGTGAAGATATGTGTGTATATGTGTGTGTGTATACTGATGCAAAATAAAATCAGTAGAACCAACATATACAATAATGACAGCGATGTAATTAAAAATAAAGAATAGCAACTGAACAATTGAAACTAAATACTAAAAAAGTATAATAAAGAAGACTGGCCTCAGAAAGGAGATATGAGAAGACACTTCTCAATTTTTTGTAGAGGTCAGGAAAAAGAATAGGTAGTCTTGCCTGTGATGTCTGACTTATTTTTTGAATATGTCATTTTGCTTTGCTAAAATCTTTGTTTTTTTAGGATTGCTGGCAGAAATAAGTTGGGAAAGAAATATAGATCTATGATGTAAAATATATCAAACTTTTTTTTAAAGTAAGTGCTGCATAAAGATGAATTATTATTTGCAAGAATGTGCTTTGCTAATTGACAATAAGTTATTGTGTTACCATCATGGAATTCAAGATTGGTGAGACATTTGGGGCCACCTGCTATTTCATTATGCCCTTCCTGCTGTTAGAATAATCCAGGCAGATATTGACATTACAGTTTTCTTTCAAATCTAATTGCCATATTTCTAAAACTTACTACTCTGTGCAAAAATGAACTCTACTACAATCTGGGTTGGTAAGAACATGCATTGATGCTAATAACAACACAAGTCAATCTCTACAAATGTAAGAAAAAAACCTCCTTAAGTCATTTCACAAGTTTAGACACAGTCAATCTTTGTGATTTTAGACAAACAACAGAGAAGCAAATGTGGAAACAAATTAACACATTACAGCTGAATCTGTTGCTCTTTAATGTCAAAACAGCATTCTGAGGCTTTCAGTTTGAGCCTGTGGATGCATCTGTTAAAGACATAAATGAAAGCATAGAATTACTTCCATGTGAACTTTTGCTTGTTGAATCTCACTGTATTAAATCTTTAACCAAATATTCCCTTTCAAATCAACGACTTTCTAAAGACAAGTTTCAAACCTATTCCCCCTGGCAAAGCTGGAGGTTAGATATTAATCATTATCAAAGGGCTGTTTATAAAAACAGTGCCAAAATTAAAGTGCATTTTTTGCAATGAATTTAATGTATTGTTTCATAATTTCTTTTTGAACTTAATACTAATCATGCCTTTTTGTATTGGGACCTTTGACTACTTAAATAATTAATTCATGTATGTTCCTATTAAAAAAAAAAACTAAGGTGAAATATCACAGTTACTATGAGTAAGTATTTAGAATATCATGGATATGTTGCTCTTTGTTTAGAAGCCATAGCTAACGGCAACAATAAAACATTTTACTTTTTTCACCCATTTGTTTCATGCAAGAGATGAAGAATATTGGGCAATAATCTCTTGGACCTTAGCACTTTAAATAGGATGGGAAGATCAATCAGAGGTTCCAAAAGGGGATGATACCACGCACTGGGGTGGTTACACCAATTAAGGGGAGCAATAGTAGCCTTAGGTACAATTGGGGGCACTAAATAAAAATAAGGGGGTAGTGGAAACATAAGAAAAGATAAGAATATTTTGAAAAACCATTTGTACACATTTAATTTGTTATGTAACAGAGATAAAGTCATTGTGATTATATTATCTTCCAAATAAACACACAAAATGCAAGTTATAACTGATCAGTGCTCAAGTTTGTGGAAAAGTCTTAACAAACAAGTGTTGGCAGGTGAGTGTGTCATGCCTTGTTGGGATGTCCAGCATGCATGTGCAGGAATATGTTATGTAATGATTTGTTTACAGTATGATACTATATGGTGACATGACACAATAATGTGTCATTAAAATTTCAATGCAGGGGAAAACACAAATTTATAATAAATTATTAAACTTAAGATTCATCATTTTAAAAAAATTATGCAAATTTCCAAAAAAATGTTAAAGAGTTAAAGAAAGTCAATTCCCCGGTTGGGGGGAGTTGAGAATTTTTTTTAAAGGTGTGGTCGGTCAAATATGTTTGTAAACCTTTGATCTAGATTGATTATGCATCATAGAGGTCATATAGTATATCCTTGTACTTCTCTGTCACCTTGCTTAAGAATGAGGAACCAGAGGTTCAGTGAAATTTAGATTTGTTTTTCTTCAATAATTTTCAATCATGTTTGACTCTTTATGGTTTTGGGTTTGTTTGGTAAAAATATTGGAGTGGTTTGCTGTTTCCTTCTCCAGATCATTTTTACAGATAAGGAAGCTGAGGTCAGCAGGTTAAAGTGACTTGTGCAGGGTCATACAACAAGTTATTGTCTGAGACCAGAGTTGAAATTCTGAAGATGTGTCTTCCTCACTGCAGACCCAGTATGATATCCACTGTGCCACCTAAATTTATATTGGCTTCCTATAATTCCTGTATTTGCTCTTGGCTTTAGCTATGGAGAAATGATTCTACAATGCAGTTGAAAAGATTTTTTTCCCTTTGTGTACATCAGAGAGTAATTTATGCTAGCTATCCTCTTAGCCTGAAATATTCACTTTCATGAACTCTCACTTTAATACTCTAATAACTTCTGGCTTCCTTTAAATCTCTTCTCAACTACTTACTTTCTACTGGAGGTCTTTCAAGCCCTTCTTCCTACAAACACACCTACGCACCCACATCTACTTCATTTGTCTCTTGGATATATCTATTTATGATATATATTCTCAAATATTAGCATATAAATTACTTTATGTGATATTTTGTTACATTTTGAACTTTTGTCCTATCTGCACTCCCTCAAGACCTAGTATACTGTCTGGCATTCAGTGCTTAATAAATTGTTAATTGATACTTTCAGCATTTTTGGAAATATTTTGTGAATCATTATATTCAGGTAATTTTGCAGGAAGACATATTTATTGAGATTTTTACAATGTCCAAACACTATATAATACATCATTATTATCAGACCTTTAAGAAAAATACTTTTTATATATGTTAATATGATTTATTTCCTAATACCAGACAAGCACTTAACATTTGACCAATGCTAAATTAAGTTAACTTCAAATATTTCATTACTAATTGCTTAGAATAGGATTGGGAAACTGATCTTAAATCAGAAAGACATACATTGAATTTCTCCTTAAGATACACATTTGTTATGGTGGATTGAGACAAGACCATATAATGAAGTAACAATTTTGGCTGAGCCCTCCCATTGCAATCCTCTAAATAACTTTTTAAAAAGGTCAAATAAGGGGCGGCTAGGTGGCGAAGTGAGTAGAGCGTAGGCCCTGGAGTCAGAAGGACCTGAGTTCGGATCCAACCTCAGACACTTAACGCACACACAAACAAAAAAAACCTAGCCGTGTGACCTTGGGCAAGTTACTTAACCCCAATTGCCCTCCAAAAAGCAAAAAAAAAAAAAAGGTCAAATTGAATTCTGAGTGGGATAACCAACAAAAAGTCAAAGTATTTTTTCCCCACCCTGGAAAGCTTAGAAAGACAGAATGAGAGGTATGTTGACCCTGAGGTTTGAACTGGCCAGTAGCAAGATCAGCTGGAGTAACACTGGATGTGGGACTTGGAGGTAGCAATAGCAAAGGTGGCAGCAGGGCTCGGCAGAGTATGAATGAGCATTTACATTGATAAAAAAGAAAGAGCAGATAAATGATTTGGGTGTACAACTAAAAAAAATCTCCAAGTAAAAACTTAAATAGAGTCCTGAAAATCAAAGAAGAGATTAATTAAACTGAACACTGAAATGAATTAATAAAGCTAAAAATTTATTTAATGAAAGAAAAACAATAAAATAAAATATCACTTAATTTGATTTAAGAAAAAAGTCATCTCACCAGCATCAAAAATGAAAAGGGTGAAGGTATAACCAAAGAAGATAATGTTAAAGCAATTATTAGAAGCTCCTTTGCCTAACTTTATGCCAATAAAACTCAGAATCTGAATGAAAAGCACAAAAAATTACAAAAGTATAAATTAAGAGAAGAGGTTGTAGACTATTTAAGCCAATCCTAGAAAAATTAATTGAACAAGGTACAAATGAATTCCTGAAGAAAAAATCTCTAGGACCAGATTGATTCAAGAGTAAATTCAAACTCATTGAAAAACTATCTAAAGGAGCCATACCAAATACAATCTATGACACAAATTTGATTTTGATACTTATAACTGGGAGAACAAAAATAAAAATAGAGAAAGAAAACTATACAGCAATTTCCCTAAGTAATATTGATCCAAAATTTTAAGTAAAAACAACAAGGATATTAAATCAATATGTCATAAAGATCATAAGCCATGACCAGACTGGATTTATGTCAGGAAGGCAGGGCTGTTTCAATATTAGGGGAAAAAATTATAAGCACAGTTGATTATATTAATTACAAAAAAAAACACAACAGAAACCATGATTATATCAATATATGCAGAAAACAAAAACTTTTTTGACAAAATACAACACATTTCTATTAAGAACATGAGAAAACATATGGATTATGTACCTTTAAAAAATAAGTAGTGTCTATCTAAAATCAAGAAACAATCATTATCTGTAATGGTGATAAAGTAGACACCTTTACAATAAGATCAGATGAGAAGCTAGGATGTCCATCATCCCTATTATTGTTATATAGCATAGTAAAAATAATAGCTATAGCAATAAGACAAGAAAAATAAAGTAATAGGCACAGACAACATAGAAACAATATTATCACTTTTTCATATGTGATGATATGCTTAACTCTAAAGAGTCAAGTAAAACACTAGCCAAAATAAGTAACAACTTCAACAAAGTTACGAGACATAAAATAAACCCATACAGTTCATCAAAATTTCTATATCTTACCAACAATAAAATAATTGCAAAACAATACTTTCCACCTCCAGAGAGAGAACTGGTGGACTCAGACTTCAAATTTAAGCATATTTATCCTTTATTTTTCTTGTCCTCCACTCCCCTTGAAACATAGCTAACGTGAAAATATTTTTTCATAACTTTGCATGTGTGAAGCTATTGCATGTCTTTCCTTTTCAATGGGAGGGGATTTGGGAAGAGACAGATTTTTAAACTGCAAATAATAAAAAAAGGAAGAAAGAAAAAAAGAAAGAAAGAAAGAAAGAAAGAAAGAAAGAAAGAAAGAAAGAAAGAAAGAAAGAAAGAAAGAAAGAAAGAAAGAAAGAAAGAAAGAAGGAAGGAAGAAAGAAAGAAAGAAAGAAAGATATACATGGGGTAGCTGTTAAAGCACCAACCCTGGAGTCAGGAGGACCTGAGTCCAAATTGAGCTCTAGACACTATCTGTGTGATCCTGGGTAATTCACTTAACCCTGATTACCAAAAAAAAAAAAAAAGATATACACAAGTTGTGTGATCATAGTTCTCAATGTCTCCAAGCAATTCTTTAAGTATATGAAAAGCATATAAATTAGAGGGGTGTGTATCTGTATCTCTTATGAATTTTTTTATAAAGAACTCCAATGCTGATGAATTTACGGGTCCAAACTATCTCACTCAAAAAGTTGTGTGCTGTGTATATGGCACTTAGGGATTTTGCTTTTGTATTTTGCTATTTCCCCACATCAGCATTCTCTTGAAGATGTGGACAATGGAATCTTTGAATCCTGTATAACAAAAGCTCCCTGATAGCAGGCAATATATTATTATTTTTATTGTTCAGTCTTTTGTTATTGTTTTGTTATTGTTCAGTCAGATTTCAGTCATGTCCAATCCTTCATGACCCTATTTGGGGTTTTCTTGGAAAAGACACTGGAGTTATTTGCCATTTCCTTCTTCAATTCATTTTACAGGTGAGGAAGCTGAAACAAGCAGAGTTAGTGACTCACCCAGGGTCATACAGTGAGTAAGCAACTGAGACAACATTTGAATTCAGGAAAATGAGTCTTCCTGACTCTAGGCCTGACATTCTATTGACTAAACCATCTGTTTTCCAAACCTTGCACAAGTTCTTGCTCAAAACAGGCATTTAAAAATACTTGATGGATTGATTGAACACTGACATTTAGTATCCTCTGAAATTCCTTTTTATCTTTGTCCAGTTAATCTGAAAGTCATATCCTCTCAGAGAGTTTTTATCCCACCCATTTGCTCTTGGTGGTCCCATCAGATCTATGTAAATCTTTCTTATATATTCTATGGATTTATTAATGTAATAACAATAATAACATTTATACAATGCTTTAAAATTTGCAAAGTCCTTTACAAAGGCCATATCATTTGTTACTCAAATCAACCCTGTGAGATAGGTGCTATTATTATCATGATTTTACATATGAGGAACCTAAGGTGGGGAAGTTAATTCACTTGTTCATAATCCCATAGCTCCCTCTCCCTCTCTCTCTCTCTCTCTCTCTCTCTCTCTCTCTCTCTCTCTCTCTCTCTCTCTTTCGTTCTTTTTTGGAGGGGGGAAGGCAAGGCAATTAGCAGTAAGTAACTTGCCCAAGGTCACAAGGCTAGTAAGTGTTAAGTTCCTGAGGCTGGATTTGAACTCAGGTCCTCCTGACTCCAGGGCAAGTGTTCTATTCACTGCACCACCTAGCCACCCCTGATCCCATAGCTCTTAAGTGTCTGGGAGTATTCAAAGTCAGATGTGCCTGATTATAAATCCAATACTATATCTAATGTGCCACCTACCTTCCAAAATGAGCTTCAAAATGGTATAGTGAATTGAGCACTGGCCACAAATTTAAGAAGACTGAAATTCTGTCCCACCTCTGTCTCAAAGGGACTGTTTGGCCCTAGAAAATTCATTTAAACTCTCAATGCCTACTTGACCATCTGTAATGTTAATAGGATTTAAGATCTTCCCTGCCCATTAATAGGCCTCAAGTGGAGCCCATTAAGGGAAACTTGCTTAGGAGAGGCTTACTCCTTGGAATACTTTCACACCTTATGATAATTTCTAATTAGACACCAAGACAAAACATTTGCAATGACTTCTGGCTCTGAGAAGTGTATATATACTCTGAGTACATATTTTGCCTCAGAGGGGCTCACTTATGAGAAGGATCTTGTGATTCCCTGGTCAAGAGTCTAAGTGGCTGTATGTTCAGAGCTCCCCAACTGCTCAGATGTAAAGGTCCTCTCCATCCAGGAATGTATGTAAAATGTATAGCAGCATTGCTTTGATTCAAGCAGTCAGAGCCCTGTCCATTGGTCTTTATTTCTCTGCTTGAATTTTCTTTGTATTTTCTCTGAAGTTCAGGATGCTGACTTTTCCTCTGAACTAGTGAAAGCAACTAAAAAAAGATTTTTGTCCCCTTAAACAGCTGTCTTTCCTAGTAAATCAGATAAAAGAACCTGTGCTACCAACCATCCTGGATATGCCAGTGTGGTTGCCACTATACCATCCAAAAATTATCTTAGAGAATTAGTAAAGGAGATTAAGTTCTGTATTGGTATAGAGGATTTCCTCACTTCAAGTGCCCTAAACTATTTCACTTACATGTTCCTTTCAAAAAAGAAAAAAAAAAGAGTTGGCTTTACAACTTGAATTGAAAATCAGTTTTTAAGTTTATGGCTGCCCAATAATAATTTTGGGGGGAATAAAAGGTCTTCCCTAGGTAATTCTGATCGAAAGCATTAATATCACAATAAATTACATCTTTTTAAATACTTTTTTCATGATTTTACCCTTTTTAAGGAATTTTTGCTTAGATCCCACACAGGTACAAATATAGATACTGACTGTTTGGGAATAAGTTTTCAACCCCACTGTGAAATTCTTTATAATGGCTTCCTGACTTTCCCAGTAAATTGAATCACACTGTGATGACTATAAAGAACAGCACTTTTGTCAATTAGATGAATGTAATCTTTAAAGAGAAGCTCAGTTTGATATCCATTAAGTGCACCTTAAATTAAAACTGAGAACAGTACATTTTTTTCCTTGAGAAGAATTAATTCAACTATATTTTGTACCACATATATAGATTAATTTTATTTAAATGACACATATTGATAATCCCAGTAAAATAACTTGAGAAAATCATTGCCATCCTTTAATTATCTCAACTGCCTGTCTCGACAATGCAAACTTAACTGTTCATTTCTTAAATCCTATCTTCATGTTCACTTGCTATACCTGGGCTTGTGTACTCTCTGACTCTCTCTCTGACTCTCTCTCTCTCTCTCTCTTTCTTACACACACACACACACACACACACACACACACACACACACACACACACGCACACACACACCCTAAACAAAAGCCCTGAATTAAAAATCGTAATACCCCAACATGCTGAAATACACTCATCGTCTAAAGGAGATGTCTTTCATTTACAAGGTCCCTGTTTTCTTGTTCTCTAAAGCACTTTTGCCTTTATATAACTATGGCTATTTAACCTAAACTTTTTTTTTTATGACATATTCTATCAAAGCTTAGTATCGTAGTTGTCCTTTGACTAGATTGGGATTTTAAAAATCACAGAATTTCTTATATCATTTCTGAAGAGATATAATGAATCAACAAAGGAATTGATAAGAACTTGATTCAGCATAGAATTAGGATGTTGCCAAATATAAGGTAACAAATTTCCTTGTGTTTTCCATAAGCAATGGTATTTTTAATTTGATTTATTTTCCCTATAGGTTACCATAGGTTGAAAGGGGGAACGGGGTAAATATATTGTGGGGGGCTAAGGGGGCAGAGGTTTGGGTATGGCAGAATAAGGGTTTGTCAAGATAGCAATTGGGGCAGCTAGGTGGCACAGTGAATAGAGCACGGGCCCTTGAGTCAGGAGGACTTGAGTTCAAATCTGGCCTCAGACACTTGACACACTAGCCATGTGACTTTGGGCAAGTCACTTAACCCCAATTGTCCTCCAATAAAAAGAAAAAAGATAGATAGCAATATGAAGATTTATGGGGCTGATCATGGTTAAGATCAAAATAAATACATTGTATTACAATTATTTGCACTCATTCCTTCACAGAGCAGGACAACAGATCCATAGGGTCTCATTCCAAAAGTTATTGGATTAATTCTACCAGGGATGGTGTCTGTAGGTCTATATAAGGAGGGTGTTGTTTTAGGTGAAGAGAGAGGTAGCACTAGGGTAAATGCAAGATATCTGGTGATGTCTGAATTTATACTAAAAACAAACACAACACAACAACAACAACAAAAAAACCAATCAGCTTAAAACTTTCCTCAGAAGGGTGCCTAGTGACTCTGTGGGGAAAGGCTGTCACTCTTTTGCTGTAGAGCCAACTGGCAATCGTCAGCTAGCCCCTACAGCAATTGGTATCATGCCTCACCCAACAGCTCAGCCAGCTCCTGGGGGTCCTCTGGAAGAGGCACTGACCCATCCTGAAGGTAGTCTAGGATTGTCCCAAAAGGATGAACACTCCTGTCAATCAGCACCCACCCTTTGGAGTCTGTGAGTACCTCCGTGCCGTCACTGAACATAGCTTAGAATATGGTTTCCTGTTTGCTCAGGGTCTGCAGCCTACTCTTGGAGAGCCACCCACTTTCAGCTTGACATATTTGCTATTTGGACTCAGTGGCTTGAGATCATAGGTGGCTCGCCTACCTAAGCCTAAAGTCTCAAGGGTGCAAAGTGTGGGCAGCAGCAACTAGCCAGGAGCTCTGGACCCCTGGGAAGGGGCCTGTCAGATATCCCAGGTCCATGACCTCCCCTACATTCTGGCCACTCCTGCCAGAGATGGCAGTGAGTAGCAGCAGCAGCAGCAAAATCCCTTTCCTCTCCCCCCAGGCCCCAGGACACTCCCATTCTGAGCTCTTCAATTCCCTACCCTACCTGCCCCTAACCCTTCCCCTCATCTCCCTTATACCAGCCACAACTCTTCTCAAAAACAAAGTTCCATGTTAATTTGCTTACTTTTCAATTTATATTGTGTACTAATCATTTCTTTTGTTTTTCAGGTGCATTAGGGACAGAAAACATACTTATAATTATAATAATTATTTTTATATGAATATTTTGGGGGATGTGATACAAATCATCCAACTTACACATTATTTCCTAAGGGAAAATTAGCTTTGCAATATGAACAAATCGTATGATGAACAGAATCTTGAAACAAATTAAATTTGCAAACCAAGTTTCTACTATACTACTGTTCCATAAGAAATGATGAGCAGGAGGAATTAAAAAAAAACTTGGAAAGACTTACATGAACTGATGCTGAATAAAATGAGCAGAACCAGAACAACTTTGTACACAACAACAGCAACATTGTGTGATGATTAACCATGATAGACTTAGCTCTATTCAGCAATGCAATGATCTAAGACAATTACAAAAGACTCATAATAGAAAATGCTAAACACATCCAGAGAAAGAACTATGGAGTCTGATTGCAAACAAGTATATTATTTTCACTTTTTTTTTCCATCTTGTGATTTTTCCTTTTTGTTCTGATTCTCCTTTCACGACATGACAAATGTGGAAATATGTTTAACAGAATTGTACATGTGTAACCTATATCAGATTACTTGCTGTCTTAGGGAGTCCTCATTTCTTAGGGGAGTCAAGAGAAAGAGGAAGAAAATTTTGAAACTCAAAATTTTACAAAAATGAATGTTGAAAGCTATCTTTACATGTAATTTGTGGAAAAAATATTGGTAAGAAACAAAAAGTTACTAAGGGGCCTGGTTGATATAAGAATCTAAAAATTTTTTTTTTAATTAGCAAACATTTATTTATCTCCTCATCTTCTCTACTCCACTGAAATCCCCATTAGGAAAGAGGGAAAACATGAAAGGGGAAAGAAGAAGGAAAACAAATGAGCATGTTGTTCAAGGCCAAAAATGTATTTCTTATCCACTATCTTGATTCCATCACTGCTCTATTAAAAAATGATTAGAATTCTTTCTTTTTTTTTTCAATTAACAAACATTTTTCCCACTTCTAACCAGACGCTAAAGTAAAGGGAAACAAATGGAAAAAAGAGAGAAAAAAAGAAAGAAATATTTGATTCATTTGATTCCTTATCATCTTTCTTCTAAAATCATGGATGGTCACTGTATTATCAGAGTTCATGACTTTCAGACTCTTTTTTCATAATGTTCCTTTAAAAATTATTTATTTTTCTGCTTTTACTCACTTTATACTTCATCATTTCATACAAGTCAGAAATTCTGCCTTTCATAATTTATTAGAGCAAAACAGTATTCTAATATAGTCATGTGCTATTATTTCCTTGAAGGATTCAATTTAATCCAAGATAGAATAGGGTTTCATTGCAGTACATTGAGGGGGTAGGTCAAAAAGGGGACTGAGATGATCAAGCCTATAATTTAGGAAAATCAATTTGGCAGGTTGGGGGTGGATAAATTAAGTATATGCTATATATAAAGCCCGTGGAAGAGGAACTACTATAAAACTAACCTAAGATAAAGCTCTTGCTTGTTTTCTATATTGATAAATGTTACTTATAGTGGTAAAATGACCTAAGTAAAATATTATTTCATTATACTATTATCATCATATTTACTGCCATTTTTTGAGAATCCATGAAATGTTTTTCTCTGTAAGCGTGATGACTTACTAGAGGAATCAAATATCAAAAGCCAAAGAATATAATAATCAATGATGACAAATCTGTAACCAATGCTTATCTATTTCCCTTTCCCCTATCCACTATTCTTTCCAATAATTATTGCTTATCTAACTCTAAGCTAAGTTTATTTACTTTCGTGACGAGTTGCTCACACTGTTCCCAAAGCTACTCAGCATAGGGTGATACCTTCATCAGAATTTCATTAGGACTCTGCACATTTGGCTCAAGAAAGCTATACTTCTATTACACATTCTGCAAAAGTCAAAGAGAGAAAGAAAATACCAATATGCAACAAAATATTTATAGAAGCTTTTTTGTGGAAATAAAAGAACTGGTCGGGGCAGCTAGGTGGCAGTGAGTAGAGCACTGGCCTTGGAGTCAGAAAGACCTGAGTTCAGATCCAGCCTCAGACACTTAACACAAAAAACAAAATCCTAGCTGTGTGACCTTGGGCAAGTTATATAACCCAACTGCCCTCCAAAAAGCAAAAAAAAAAAAAAGAACTGGTCATAAAGAAGGTATTCATTAGTTACTGATTTGCTGAAAAATAATGTAGTATATAAACATAATAAGGTATTGTTACATAATAAAAAATTAGAAATTCAGAAAAAAATGGAAAGTCATATGAATTGATTCACAGTATAATGAACACCACCATAAGAACAAAATACAGAAAGAGAAAAAAATTAAACAAAAATTATTTAAAAAGTCCAACTCATTATCTGAAAAAAACAAATAATCATTCTGAAGATTATAAAATGAAATAGACCTTCTTCTATGAAGAGAAGCAGGATTTCAAAGGGACTGAATGTTGCAGACATTTTCAGATATGATACTTGCATCATTTTATTTATGTAATCTACTCAATAGTTTTTATTACAGTTGTGCATGAGTGTGAATGTGTTGCATTTTTTGTGAGGGGGAGGGGGTTAATCACAGAAATGGCAATGAAGAAAATTGAAACGTTTTATTTACTTTTATTTATTTTGAATCTGACATCCCCTAATCTGATTTATCACACAGTTAATAATATAATGCTCTTCCCCAGTCATTTCCTCTGTTTCTCTGATCCATTTTCATTTGCCCTAGTACTAGATTTTCACAGAAGTGATGATGAACAAGCTCTCCATTCTCCATGATTGCAGAAGGGTTATATGCTCCATAGAATTTTCAGGGAATGATATCCTAGGAAACGAAGCACACCAGAAGACATCTATTTAACTCTGGACTAGGGAGAACATGATCTTTTGGTAGAGGAATAATTCTGTACCTTGTGGTGCCTCCTTCTTTTAATGTGTCTGCTAGAATTTGGTTTAATCTCCAAAAGCAGCTTTTGCAATTCAGTACCATACAGAGATTCCCATTGAACACGAAGCAAAAAGAAAGTGATGCTTCCTTGTCCAAATTCTTGCTCATTGTCTCATATGGGAAGGAAATTTATTCTTTCCTCATCACTTTTTTATGTGTTTCTAATAATTATATCATGGAAAAATATTGAGAATTGTGTTTAGGAAAACCAAAACATAAAACACATATAATATTTTAGCTTCTACTCTTTATATATGACAAAATAAGCCAATGTAGCATGTATAAGATATAGGGAACCTTATCCCAGTTCCATCTCTTTCTGATGAGTTCCCAGAAAATGAATCTAGAACAAGGCTATGACTTATCCTTAGGTGTCTAGTGTGTATCCCTTGAGAGAATCAAGATGTTTCTTCATGAATGCAATCAGAAAGATACCTAATTCTTGTGCATTTTCCCCAATGTAAACCAATAGTTAGTATCCTCTTTAGATGATCAATATCTTCCCGGATTAATGCCCCAATATCATTTAACCAATTAACATTGATTGCTTTTTTACCAAGGGCTATTTACTGAGAACAAAGAGGAAAAATGGAAATTAAGAAGAGTCAATTTCTCCTCAACATACACACATACACACATACACACATACAATCATAAATCCCTGGAGATATACTCTATCCTATGCAATTTCAGTCCCTTGGATAATCTCTTAAAACAGGTGCTACAAGCATTTGCCTCATTAAGTTCACTTCAGAATTTCAGAAAATTGATGGAAAGCATCACTCTATTGCTTTCGGGTCAATCCACTATTTTTCTGGATCTCAGTCACTTCTCCAGCTCAATTTGCCTGGCATAGTCTATAGCTCTTGGGCTTCTGAGGGTTCACAATTCTGTTCAAAGCTCATAGGGCCATAGTTGTCTCACTAATGTGTTCTATGCTCTCATAATCTTCTACTTTGAAGCAGGAAAGAAAAAAAGATGTATTCATCGTTCATATGTTGTCTCTGCAGGTGGAAAACCTAAAAATGCTCCCCATCCAGAGGCTTATGGCATGTCTCTCCCACTCAAATGCAACCAGAAAGGAAAGAGAAAATGTGTTGGCTAGTTAGTGCTTTTCAAATATTATGCGCAGCAATTCACAATTTCCTATCCTTTATTCCACATTGTATGAACTTGTGTCTTATTTTGATTCCTTTTCATTTGATTCAAACCTCAGAAAAATCATATGCTTTCTAGAAATTATGCTAGTTTTTGTGGGAAGCAAAAAGAAACTGGCAAATTGGTCCAGGCTTCACTGACCATGAAGAGAATGATGAATTCTAGCCCCATATTCTGTAGGTTGAACAATAAAAAGGCTTCACCTGTTTTATAATATTCCTAGGACCATATTTGCGTGAGAAGAGGAAGTCTTTTGACACTTTTTCATTTTATCATTGCATACTGGCTGAGGCAAGATATTATACAGGAGTCAATGTGATACAGTAAAAAAGGGAAGTCAAAAGAACAATGTTCAACTGCTGACTCGTCCACTTAATATCTACATGTGATTTAAAGTCATTTTATTCCTTCCCTAGGCTTCAGCTTCCTACTCTACAAAAAAAGGAGGTTAGATTAGAAGTTCCCTTCCAGATTTCAGTCCTATGACACTATTATTCCTTTTCCTTTCCCCAGAAAAGTAACTTTCCTTAGTACAGATATGAAAATGGGATAAGCAGGCAAAGAGCAAAGTATATACAGTGGGTCACATTATATAAGGATGAGCTTGAAACAAAGCCATAATGGTAGATTGGAGTCAAAATATCAGGGCATAAAATGTCAGGATAAGAAAGTTCTATACAATTGGCACCAAATGAGGGGTTTTTAGGTTATGAGTTCAATCCACGAGGAAGTTATTTTTGTCAGCAGTGTGAGAGATGGATGTGACCATATTTTAGATGCTTCTAATAGCTATTAAATTATGAATTCCTTGATGGAAGGAATCCCTTTTGTCTATTTTCTCTTTCCTTCCTAGCTATGTAGACAGATAGATAAATAGATAGAAACAGAAGGTTGTGTGTGTGTCTGTGTGTGTGTGTGTGTTTGTGTATACACAATGGAAAGAGGGATAGAGAGAAATAGATAATATATACACCACTATATCTGTATCTATATTTCCCTGTTTTTTCTAGAATATAAAGTAAAATATATTATGTAAATATTTAAATTTAAGTTTATATATGTATACACACATTACACATATTTGTACATCTATACACACACAAGTCAAATACAAAATAATTTGGGGGGGGGAGGTACAATCATCTGGAGGCAGCGGATAAGGCCTCCTATAGGTATTCTGAGAATACCTTTAAGGAAACTAGGGACTCAAGTGAAGGTGACAAGATAGTATATTCCCCTCACACAGGATTGAGTTTCTGTGAAAACCATAGAGATGTATGTTTAGATCACCAAACTAAGTCACCATGCTGTTAAAAGAAGAATTCCATAATAATTCAATACACTTACAGAGCCTAAATATTTCCTTTTGTACCAGTAATGGCTTCTATGACAGTTTATCCATGCATTCCCTTTTCAATCTGTACCATAGTTCTTTGTGATCCCATCAGCTCCCACGGGTTCAATTATTATCAGTATGCATATTATTCTTGGATTTATTCTCTCTGAATCCTAGTCCTGCATCATCAACTATTATTTAGACATCTCAGAATAAGAAATCCTATGGGAGTTGAAATTCATCACATCCAAAATAGAAAGCATTATATTTCTTTGCAAACCTTCTACTCTGCCTAACATCCCTGTTACTGTCTCCCAGTCAGTAGGGCACACAAACTAGATGTCATCTGTAGTTTCTCACTCATTTTCAAAGATCCAATCTGATACCAAGTATTGATGTCTCAAACTTCTCATCTCTTATATATGTATCCTTCTCTCTCTAACCATAATTCAGATGTTCATCAAGTCTTCCATGAATTATTGCAATAGTTATTTAACTGTTCTTTCTATCTCACATCTCTCCTAACTCAAATTTATCATTCAATGCTATGTTGATTATTCTAAAGTATGTGACATCTGAGTAAAATCTAGTAGTTCCATTTAATCCATAGGAACAAAAGTAAGGTCACGTTTGGACCACTCAAAGTTCTTTATCAACTGGACCCTCCTTGCAGTTCCAGTTTTCTTCAACTTTACTTCCCTCTACACCCTTTGGGATCCAAGTATTTTGGGATCTAAAGTCTATTTATTGGATGTTCCTTATATATTGCACTCTGTCTTCAAGCTCTGTGTTTTTCTTCAAGTTGTCACCCATGTGTTGAATATTTTTTTCCATCTTACCTATTCCTCTTAGTTTTCCTAAGAGTCCAAGCTCAAACTCAACATACTACAGGAGTTCATTTCCAGTTCTCTCAGCTGTTAACACCTTCTATCCCTCAAAGTCACTTCCATCTATAATTATCCCTTCCAAATCCTAGGGGTGAAGGGCACAGTACCCCTCTGATCTGGAAAATCTGCATAAAATTTTTGACACTGTCTTCATAGTACCAAAGAAATTGGGATTATTATACTATTAAAACATAAAATATGCTGGTGTTATGTAATACTATGCATTTCTGAGGTTCTAAACTTCTTCTTGGTTAAGTATTTGATTATAGGTTCTATGTTGTCTGTTGATCTTCACATTTCATCTGCAATTTCCACAAAACTCCCCAAAAATTGTTTGAGAGGAGGAAGACTTATATTTCTTATATCAACTCACAGTGTATTGAAACCATGATGGGGAAAGTCACAATGTGGAATGGATAATTGTACTATGTTTATATATTGTGCCTTCTTCATTTTGACATATCCTCTCCCCTTTCAGAATGTAAGTTCCTTGAGGACAGGGATTATGTTTTCACTTTTCTTTGTATACCCAGAATAGTGCCTAGCATAATAAGTATATAATAAATGGCGATTGGCTTGATTTTATTTAACTCCCGTTTTTTCTGTTAATTTACTATATGACATTGGTCAACTTATTTTCCCACACTGAGCCTCAATTTCATATCTATAGAATTACAGACATGGACTAGATGACAAAAGTCATTTTTATCTGAAATTATTTGATGTTTCTACTATTTCCATCTTCGAAATGCACAGCAAAAGGCAATAGCCATCCAGCTTATGTGGACAGGGAAACAATCCTCTAAAAAGTGCAGCTCAAACCCCTGTAGACAAGATGCTACACAATTGGAAGCAATGTGATATCGGTGCTGATTGTTGGGAAATGACAGTAGTCACAGTGTGCTGGTATGTGGCAATCAAAGATAAGACAGCTCAGTTTGAACAAAAAAATGTTGTTTGACTGAGCCACCATAAATATGATCCCAAAGCAATGGGAACCTATGGGAGGGGGCAGCAGGGTTTTCGGTTTCTTATCCTATCATACCTGTGATTAGTATAGTCAGACATTAGGCTGTGGAGTTAGACTCAGAAAGGTGGGAAATAACCCCAACAGTTGTGTCACCTTTGAATAAAAATAAGCCAGGGACAGAAATGGTAGAAGATTCTTATGTCTTCTTTCTCAGAATTGAGTAAAGAAAATCAAGGTTGGCAAAACTGATAAATAGTAGACCCACAACCTTGATGCTGTCTTTGCTCCCCATTATCATCTGTTCACTAAAAAAGTCCACTACTATCTTGTACAAAACATCATTAAAAATACCCCTTATTTTCCATATCTACTAACTAATTTCTTCTTCTTCTTTTTTTTTTTTTGCTTTTGGTGGGGTAATTGGGGTTAAGTAACTTGCCCAAGGTCACACGGCTAGGTTTTTGAGTGTGTTAAGTCTCTGAGGTCGGATCCGAACTCAGGTTCTTCTGACTCCAGGGCCAGCTCTCTACTCACTGCGCCACCTAGCTGCCCCTACTAACTAATTTCTTGCTCATCACCTGTTCATTTCTCAATTGAGCTATTAAGTCTTTTTTTCCCCTAAATATCTTCTCTGTCTCTTGTCTTTTTATCTTTCAATCTTTTCATAAAATAGCTGATAATGTTACTTTTTTGTTGCTGAGAATTTCAAATATATCCATGATTTAAGGGTAACACTTCCAAAAATTATGAGATCCTGGCAGAGTTATTTATTCATTTTGGTCATCATTGTATTGCCTATGAGAAGATTCAATATATTTATGGTTTATATGGTAAACAAGAAAGAGAAAGGCACTGATTGAATGGGAAGAAGACCAATATTATCATAGTGTGGTATTTTGTTTGTTCATTTGACAAAACAAAAATTATTTTCCTGGGTATGTTTAAATACATATTGATAACATGAGTATTAATTTATCCTGGCACTGTTCTTTGAAGTGAATTTTTTTTGAGGGCAATTGGGGTTAAGCAACTTGTCTAAGTTTGCAGGCTAGTGAGTATTAAGTGCCTGAGGCTGTATTTGAACTCAGGTCCTCCTAACTACAGGGCTGGTGCTCTATTCACTGCATAGCCTAGCCACCCCTGAAGTAAATTCTTTAGTCTTTACTCTGTGATGTCCATAAAAAAATTATGTGAAGCAACATTAGCAAGGACAGATATGGTGGGAAAATGAGTTGGTTTAGTTATTTAGTGGGAGTCAAAAATAATGATGGACAGTTTAATTGTTGTACTTTGCTTTCTATGAAACATTATGTTATAGAGAGAAAATGATCCATGAGAGTTGATGAAAAAAACACTAGGACTAGAATTTGTGAGACAAAAAGTTCTGTTTGGTTCCAATCTGTACTACTGCTAGTATCACAGATTCAATGAAATGAGGTTTACTGTAGATCAGTGGTGTCAAACTCAAATAGAAACTTTCTTCACAAAAACAGATATAAGGGTCCCTATGGCTGTATGTTGACTTGAAAAAAACATAAATTAACATTATTTTGGTCTCATTGTATTTTTGATTACTTTATTAAATATTTTTCAATTATATTTTCATCTGATTCAGGCTATTTTACAGGTGTTGGACAACACGTGTGACATCTCTGTTCCAGACATTTCCTTTGGCCATAAGTTCCATTTTCCTAGTAGTTGCTCAATAAATATTAATTTAATTTTTTAAATAGTCTTAAAATGAAAGATATTACTCATACTTTGTTTAGTTGTTTCTACATTAAGTAAAATTAATAATAAGCCTTATGAATATAGTACCTTCTACCTTTTTCACTTAATCAGATTAATTTCTTCAAAATAATTAAGTTTAATAATTTGCCTCATAGTGGGAAGAAAAATGGGGATATAAGGACCTGATAGTTTAGGGAAAATTTATCATTTTTTTGTAGTGCCAGGTAAAGAAAAATTAAAACAGAGGTCATAGGATCAAAAATTGGGAGTTAAATACAAATAATATCCCAAAACTTTTATTTTAAAGTTGAGGAAAATGAAGCCAAAGTTATTTATTCAAATTACCCCCAAGTTATAAGTATCAGAAACAGGATTCAGACTGAAACCTTTAGGCTTTGGATCCATGGATTTCCCTATTCTCTCATGCTGACTTTGCTACCTTTGCTACCTGTTTCTTAAGTACTTCCTTTTAGACCACTGTTTCTTTTCATTTCCCCATGGTCTCTAATATTTTTTCCATATGAATACATCAAAATGTCATATTAAAATTAAATATAGGTAAGATCTCAATATCTGGTTTCATTAAGAGGATTATAGACCTTAAATACATAATTGGGAATCTCTTTAGAATGTACTCTTTTGCAAAACAAAGTAGCTTCATCACAACCAGTTTGAACCAAAATTTAGCTCTTGAGAACAAGGAGAAATGCTAAGGAGAAGAGATATGTTAAGAGGTGTATAGTCATCACTTCCAAAAAACTAAAGATTTAAAAATGAATAGACTTTAATGTGGGTTAATCATCCTGTGTTTCAGGGAAGCTGAAGGGCAGCTTTGCCTTTATCCCTAACACTTTAGCCCTGACACCTCCTCAAAAAAAAAAAACAAAAACCAAAAAACAACCCTCTAAAATGATCTAGAAAATGTGTCCTTGGCATTCTAGCTTTCTTTCCCCCCAAAATATCTCTACTTGACTCTCCCCTCTTCTTTGCTACCTGGCAATTTGGGAATAATGAGTGTGCAAAACTATAGTGTAATGAGGGTGCAGGAAGGAGGAGTAAGAGAGAGAGAGAGAGAGAGAGAGAGAGAGAGAGAGAGAGAGTCAAAAAGACAGAGAGACACAGAGACAGAGAGAGGAAAGAGAGACACAGAGACAGAAACACAGAGACAGAGAGACAGGGACAGAGACAGAGAGAGACAGAGAGAGAAGAAGGGGGCGGGGAGGAAAAGAGAGGAGAGGTGAAAGAGGGAGGGAGAGAAAGACAGAGAGATGATAAACTCATTGCCAGCTGCTGCTTTTGCTGCACTAATTTTTATTACCCTCCATAGCTATTCTGATAGAAATGCAAAAGAGGAAAGCACTATGACTTCTAAAATCAATGAGCCATTAAAACTGTAGGTGACAATATGAATACTGTGAAAGTTCAGGTAAGATGATTAAAATGAAGAAGTACACTCAGTGAACAGGATTACTATGACATCTTCAGAAAATACCACTCCAACATAGTTAGAGGGTGTAATGGTTCTTAAAAGTACTCCTTATGTAAAAGCTGTCATTATATTTCTGTAAATTATCTTTGAATCTTCATAGAAATTTTATTGATTCTCCCTTCCTAAAAGCAATAAATGGAATAGGAAATAGAGCATGCCACTTTGGATGGCATTATTTCTAATTCAAATCAGATCAGACACAATAGAAAGTTTCAATGGAAAATTTTTACCCAAGGGCCTGTGAGTTAGTTGTAGCAGTTTGAGGAAACTGTATTGTTAAATTCTAATCTATAAGCATTCTAATAACAACATCTAATTATATAGAGTAACTAGAAATATAATGAAAATAATTACCCTGGAAGCACTGCATTGATAATCTCAAAACAGGGGAATTAAACCTAAGAACATTCTTTCCCATTTTTATTAAGTCAGTCATTTGCCTAAAAATGTACATAGTAAAAAGTAAGATGTTTTGTGGTAGAAAGTAAATACATTTTGCAATATTGAATTATTAACATGGCTGGTAATTCAAAATCCAAGTATGACATATAAGTTATGTACAAATCAGGTCAAGTTTATTGTAACTTCTTATCACCTGGCCACTTATTTATTTATACTATTTATAAACTCTTGGAGTCCTTATGCCAGCTCCCACTCTGACAGGCAGTTCAGGTCCTAACAGAAGCCTAACTATAAACTGATTCTGTGATTTTTTTTTATCCCCACCTTCCACTCTTATTGGCAAGTAGGATCCCCACATAGCATGCTAGTTATGGATTCTCAGTGTTCTTATCTCAATTCTCACTCTCATTGGAAAATTGGATTACCTCTCTGGTACCCTCTCTGAATTCTAGTGGCTTGTCTGAATAATTGGTATTTTTCTTTTCAAAACTATGGCTTATAGATTCTCACAGTTGCTAGCTCTGTGACCTTGAACAAGTAACTTGACCTCTGCCTATTTCAGTTTTGTCATTAATAAAATGAAAATGATAGTAACACCTCTCATTCCTATCTCTGTTGTAAGGATAAAATGAGATATTTGCAAAATGTAATGTAAATATTATTATTCTGATGATGATGAGACTATCAATAATCCATAATTAGTTTCCCAATAGCATTTAACCAATTACAAGGTAGCTTTTACAAAAAGGATATTTATTGAAAAGATATAGAAAAAAATAAAGTAATAATAGGGGGAGGACAGGGGTACTCTCCTCTATCCCAACTAAGTCCCTGAAGAAAACAGGCTCAATCATAAAGTCTTTGTGATAAAGTATTTGCCTCACAAAGTTCACTTCCAAATTGTCCATATACTATAGACAAAAGAGCATGTCATCTTGATTCGATATATTAAAGGGCTAAATTAAGAATGTCATTCCTCAGGGTGGACAATAGCACCTCATCTGTGTCAGCTTCCAGCAAACTGGAATGGAAGCCTTTGCATCCCTGAAGGCTCTCCCCACTTTTTTGAAACTCACAATGTTAAAACCTAGTTCATTTCATCTCCAATCTTCCTTTACCTATGAATGAGAAAGTATACAGAGCCAAAGAAAAGAGGTAACATTTTCATGGCCATGGTTATACCTACATAGGAAGATAGCAGTTGTACCCTTACTAGTACCTTTCTCTAATACTTGCAGTCTCATAGTAGTTACTGACTCATTTACTATTAGCTAAGACAGAGCAGGTTTTGCCCAATTAGTGTCTTCAGTTATCACTCTCAGTTTGGGCAAATCAGGCAGAAGTAGTCAGAAGGTGAAAATAGCCTGACCACATACTAAAGTGGAAGGCATTACAAGTCATTATGCCTTAGAGAAATACAGTGACTGTTGAGGATGGAAATCCCATTGACTAATAATTTATTATATATTCATTCCAAAACATTTATTTATCATTTACATCATGAAAAACACATTCCTGGGTGCTGTAAGTTTATACAAGGCAATGAAGTACATGGACATTATATATTCTAATTGCATCCATTTTACTACCTGTGTGACTTTGGGCAAGTCACTTAACCTTTTGGGGCCTTAGTTTCCTCCTCTGTAAAATATTGGAGTCGGACTCAATGACCCGTGAGATTCCTTCCAGGTCTACATCTATTATCCTATGTCCCTAATCATAAAAAATGACATAGAAATGCACATAAATTATGTCATTCCCAAGATTCTATTGTAGTTATTTTCTTCTTTTTTTCTCCCTTTTCATTAACTTTCTTGGTAATCTCATAAGCTCCCATTGGTTTAACAGGTATCTCTATGTAGATGACTCAAGTTTGTTTGTCTATCTATTCACTAGTCCACCTGTCCATCATTTATCTATTATCTCACGTCATATATACATATATATATAGACCCTATATATACATATATATCTATACACACCCAATACACACATACATATGTATACGATTGTATACCTGTATGAATATGCTATATATTTATTTATGTATGTATATGCATATATAAATACAGAGTTATGGATTATATATAATACATATACATACAAATGTGTATTTTTAGTATGTATGCATATGTGTGTTTGTGTGTGTAGGTATAACACATATACTCAGCTCTCCCTTCTTTCTGTACCAGTTGCCTAGTGTATATCCGAAATTGAATGTCTGAGACAACTAAATCAGCATTTCCAAAACGGAATTAATTATCTCTCCCCTAAAATCTGCTTTTCTTCCAATGTTCCCTTTTTAATAGCATGAAAAACACTATCATCTTCCCAGTCTCCTAGGTTCATAACTTGAACATTATTTACACACTCCCTCTCTGTACATATCTGACCACTTGCTAAATTTTGCTGTTTCTGTCTTTCACAATATCTCTCACATCTGACCTGTTCTCTCCATTCATACATCTATCTGCTACTGAAGTTTAGGCCCTCAACATATCTCACCTCAATTATCACAACATCCTCCTAATTAGTCTCCCTTTCTCAAGCCTCTCTCTCCATGCCAGTTAATTCTACACGTTGCTGCTAAAGTAATTTTGCTTAAACACAGTTCTAAACATATGACTAGAAGTAGAACATTCATGGAAGAAATATTTGTTAATATAATTAAATTGAGTAAAAGTGAGATTAGTGCCACCGAGTAACAAGAAACATGTTTATGCTATAAAGCAATCTGTTACCTGGATTCAATTTCTTTCTCTAGTCATATGATAAAAATTCTCTCTACTAAGAGAGTCCTAAGAAAGTTCTCTGGGCAAGCAAAGTTACAATGTCCAATTGCAATTTGAAAATCCTAATTCATTCTCTTTTACAGCTCCCTATCACCATATGATTGACCTAACAGCTCAGTAAGGCCTCAGACTAGTCAAACCTTACTCTTGTTCAGCTTTCAATTATGCCCTTAATAACCTTAGCCAATATGACCCAATTTCTTCTTTGTGGTATTATAGAATTTGAACCACCATTTTTCCACTTCAGCTGGTGTTGAGTGTCAGACAAAGTTATCAAGGGATCACCAAAAACAATTTTATTTAGCTTAAGAAAGTTCAAGAGTCATGAGGTGGTTTCTCACTCTAGTGGATTTGTTCTTAGCCAGCCTTAAAGGGCTAACCACAGAACAAAATGTTCTTTTTAACATTTTAATTTTGAAGGAATACTTAGGAAAAAACAGTTTCATTTTCTTTAGTCTTACAGGCCAGAGTTCTCTATAATGAAAGTCAAAGGTATATTTTTATTAGTATATAAATTCTAAGTTATGAAAAGTTACTTAAAACGTGTTAAATTATGAAAGAATAGTTTTTATCTGTTTCCATGGGAACTAATGTTCTTGCAGAAAAGTGCAAAGGAACATTTTTTCGTCATGAAGAGCCTCTGCTTTGTACTGGATTCCCTCAAATTCATTGCTTCTCTTTAAAATATAAAACACTGATAGAATTTCTAGCCAAAGGAAATATGGAAAGATTAACACTTTCTAAAATAACGAATTGAGAAATGTTGAAACTCTTTGAATGTGCTGGGGGTATCTTGTTTAAGAATTATTCAAATCTGTGGAATGATGGTAATTGGAAACCCTGAGAATCTATTTATATCGTAATCAATATGTCTTCAGAGAGGATTATAGAATCCTAAGGACATATTGGATAAAATTAAGGTGATTCTATTGAAGTAACAATGACCAAAATTGAAAGGGGAAAGGGTGAAGAGATAGAACTAAACGATCTAGAAATATACATTAGAGATTAATTCTGGGACTTAAATTATGAAAAGAGTAATATAAAATTGATGAAAAAGTAAAATGTTATGTATTTGTTTTAACAAATGAAGATTAACTTAATGAAGATGTTGAACTCTGTATTCATTTAGAAAGCTCAAAGTGAAAATGAGAGTTGCTTTCTGGATGACTAAATATATTATTTTCATGTTGTTTTTAAAAGTGTATGCACTGACTTAGATAGCCTCCATTGAACAGCAGTTGCAGATTTAGTCTTTCCCACAAAGGGATGTCCAGTCTACAGCCAGTTTCATTCAGGTTCCCTTGCATGCTACAAAGTCACATGCTATAAATAAATAGCCTTATTTATGATCATAGGTGTCCCATAGTAGCTCTTTATTTTCATACCTTATCTTTAACATATTAGGGCTTAGATTGATTAAAATGTGGTGAATAATTATAAAAAGTTATTTTTAAGCCAATATTTAATACTGTTCAACCTATACTTCAGTTGAGGTTCTTCTTACAGATTTTTTATTCCCCAGGCATCATTAGAGTAAAATTTATACTAAGTAACACAAAAGTTGCATCATAATGTTAAAAATGATTTGAGAAATACATTTTAGAAAATGGCATATGCTCTAAAATGCCAGATAAGAGGTCACTTTGCCAAACTTTAGCTAAGCTTTAAAAAGGCATGTGGAGATAGTTTTATTACCAATAATGTGTATATTACTATGAAATCCAAACCACAGTCCTTCATTTAAATACTTAATTCAATTCTATATGTATTCTACTACACATTATTCATCAATTCAATTATAGTTTCATTGAGTTATTTCTACTTTCAAAATCTGGTTGAGTTTCACTTCTTATAACGAAGCCTATAAACCCCACACTCATTAAATTGCCTGCTTTTTACGCAAACTAAGCTGATTTATCACATCACCTCAAACTGTAGTGAAAAGAACATTTTGCTTAAAATAGAAATCATTGAAAAAACAAGAAAAATACATTATTAACAACACCTGCAGTGCCAATATAAATACTTTATTTAATACTAAGCTTCCAGGGATGAAAAGCTGTGATTATGGTGAATATCTGACCCTAAAGTCAAGGTAGGGAAGTGGAACTCAATTGCCTAATTGTGTGCATCTCTCTCTGTCTATCTCTCTCTGTCTTTGTCTTTCACTGTCTCTGTCTTTATCTCTCTGCCTCTGTCTTTGTCTCTCTCTCTATCTCTATCTCTGTCTCTCTCTGTCTCTGTCTCTGTTTTTCTCTCTGTCTTTCTCTCACCGTCTCTCTCTCTCTGTCTCTCCCCAACAGTATACAGAAAATGGTATGCCTTGATGTCAGGCTGCTTTTACTTTTTGCCTAATGGTCCATTGAAATATCCAAATGATGACTTCTTGTTAATAGGGTAGAATCTGCATTAGATCTCTAAGCATGAAAGCATACAGAGTCCAAGTCAGGCATCAGGACACAACTCACTTCTGAATAAGTGGACAAAAATGTTATAAGTTTATTGCCAAGTTAGAGTTTATTGTTGCAGTGATCCCTATTACACAACGTATATCTAATAAGTACCTAATAGGATAAAATATAAGACTCGGCACTAGAAGAACTTAAAAGGAGATTAAGATATAGATTTGCCCTTATAGATTTCACAGTCTCATAAAGGAAATAAGTGATATGAATCAAACACAGCAAAATGTGGTCTAATGTTAAAATTCTCAAAGAGAGAATGAAAGTGTTGTCTATAAGGATCAAAAAGAGAATGAAATTACTTTTAGTTTTTAAAAGGCATCAGGCTAGGCTTTCCAAAGTAGATACATTTGAATAGACAGCTTTTTTTTTCTGCTACTTCATGACTTGGCTCAACTATATATTTGGAGAATTCTATTTTGTCTTGTCTTGAATACTGAGCAGCTCAGAAAACAATACTAAGTATAGAACAACAGGTAGAACAATAATATTGTATGCTTTTACTTTTCATTATATTGTCATGAAAGAAGAACACGCCTGTGAAAGACCTGACACTAAGGTCCCTCCAAGAGTATTTTATGAGTGAGGGGTGAGGGGAGGGGAGGTTGGAAGTACCCACTATAGAAGAGGGACAGGATCATGTAGGGAATGGACCAGGTGGGGGGTGGGATGAGTGGGAGGGAATTATAAGCAGCCTTGTACAATATATCTACTATGATAATGTATTGCATAGCTAGACATGTACAACATATACTGAATTACTTATATCCCAAGAAGGAATGGGTGACAAGGGAGGAAGGAAATGGATCTGAAATTCAAGGTCATAACATTAAATGTTTCAAATATATATATAAATACTATTATTAATACTCTTTTGCCTATAATTGGGAGATAAGATGTGCAGGCATTGGGACACAAAGATTCATCTTCCTCTAATGGAAAAGTCGATGGGGGTATGGGAGAAGGTATGGGAGAGAGCAGATTGGAGGAAGCGATATCTTGTGGGACTGCTATTCTGGGAGGTTGGGTAGGGGAATAATGGGGGAAAAATGATTGTAACTCAAAATCTGGCGGAAATGAATGATGTAAAACAGAAGTTAATAAAGTATTTGTTTAAAAAAAAAAAGTGCATGGTCCTTTAAGCAGTCAACCTTCATTATGCCCCTGGCTCTGCTCCAGAACTTCAATCCTACTCTCCTTTTCACTTTCCTTTTGTGTATTATCTTCCTCCATTATAATGTAAGTTACCTGAAGGCTGGGGTACCTTTATTTTTGCATATATAGATAGCCCCAGTATTTTAAAAACAACAACAACAACAACTTTTTTCTTCATTCTGTCCTTTACCTCCTTGTCCCCTTCTTACTTTCTCAATCTATATTATTCCCCTCCAAATACTTTATGGTCCAGCAATAGTGAGCTCCATATGGTTTCTGAAACAGAATAGTCTGTCTTTTGATTCTGTGCTTTTTCAGAGGCTGACCCCATACTTGGAATGTTTTCCCTTCTCTGCTCTGCCTCTAGGATTTCCTGGCTATCTCAAGACTCCATCCCACTTTTTTCAAGAAGCAATTATATATGATTCTCCATACTAATATCTTAGTTATGAGATCACCTCCAAATTCTCTCTATATATTATATATTCATACATGGGTTTTTGCATGTTGTCTCTCCTATTAAAATGCACAGGGAGTGATTTTTACCTTTCTTAGATCTTAGTGCAGTGCCTGACACATAGAAAGTCCTTAAAAATGATATTTGACTGGATTTATTTTCACCCAAATGGTGGCCCAGCAGATAGAGCACTAGGCCAGGAGTCAGGAAGACCTGAGTTCAAACCTGGCCTTTAACACTTATTATCTGACCCTGGGCAAATCACAAATTATATTTGCTTCAGTTTTCTCAACTGTAATGTGGATATAACAATAACTTCCTCACAAAATTATTTTTGATGATCAAATGAGATATTTCTAAAGGACTTAAAATAGTTTAAAATAACTTAAACTGTTATAGGCACTTTATAAATTCTTGTTTCCTTCTCTTCCTTTAGGCATATTGAAATTATCTTTCCTTTTGGTCACTGATCAGGAAGAACAGCTGGCTCAATGGATCCTTAAAAGTGAGTGAGTTTCTCTTGGTCTATCCTTCCAAGGGCTTATTGTGTCAGGACTAACTAAGCCTATCTCTAATGATGTTGGGGAATGAGTGAATGTCTCACATCCACATTTGCTTCAAGAGAAATGGTGAACTGGTAGTCAAATGTGGCGATTTAAGTGATCGTGAGTCTGGTCTTTAAGTTATAAGCTACCTCCCCCATTTATTTACTTCCCTAATATAGGCAACTGAGTGATAATAATAAGATCAATTATAGTCTTTAAGGCAAGCTTATAAGATTGAGAGGTCAGAAATCATGGATTACCCCTTCAAAACTAACTTGCAATAAGGCAAGTTTCTACATGAGAGATAGGTGGCCACCAACAGAGAAAGGAATGTAACCCTAGTCTTATTTACCGGAAGACACTGCAGACAGAGCCAAGGCAAAATGTAAAATTCTGATTTAGCAGACATGCACAATGCTTTTCTTGATGATTTAAATTGCAACCCCTAGGAAGAGTATACCAGCAATTATGCCACTGATGTCCCAATTTCAAGAAACTCCACACATAAGCCCAAACCTAAGCTTCTAAGTCATTCCCCCAGGGCTCCAAAATGGTAGATAAATCTTTCAACTAAGAAGGACTTTTTAAGCACCAACTATTTTCCATACAGCTTTCTAGGTGCTAGAGATGCAAATTCAATAACTAATACTCACAAAAGCTTATATTCTAATGCAACAGACAAAAAGAACCCATCTAAAACATGTGGAATAAAAATAAATTACAAATAAATAGAAAGTAGCTATTACAACATAGCTAGAGAGGGTGAGCATTAGCAGGTAAGCAGAGGCATTTGACCTAAATATTAAAGTAATAGAGAAAATCCATGAAACATAGGGAGAGAATAAATCCCATGCCTGGCAGATAGCCAGTGTAAACGCCCAGAAATGGGAGATACAGTGCAATGTGAATAATAGAAAGATAGTCAATTTGCTTGGAATTCAGAGAGGGGGGTATTTTGGTGGATAATATCCTATGAAGTTTTATACAAAAGTTGGAATAAAATTGTGAAAGGCTTACAATCTAAAGAAGGGGGTATATATTTTATTCTGGAGGCAAAAGGAAGTCATTGGAGTTAGTTATGTAAGGAAAGTACATGTTTAGACGTACTTAGGAGCCAAAGACAATGTGGTTAAAAAAATGTTTGCCATTTCCTTTATATGGTAAGACTCCTCCTAGACTGACCATACATATGGCAAGGTTCAGAGGTAACAGATGTCCCTCAGTGGATAGAAAGTGTGGGATGTCTGATCCATACTCAAGCCCAGTACAGATTTTGTTACTCTTGTAATTGTGCCTTTCATGATCATCATTGGGAAAGGATCTTTGTGACCTTAAGCCATTACAGAAATAAAAGACACTGTTGTAGGGGGATGGAATGCTTATTGAAAGAGCAGATGACTTGGTAAAGAGGCAATGAATGTAGAATAATTATTCTGAAAAGTTGTCATTGAAAAGATCATTTAGAAAAAAAAATCACAGGAAAGGGCCAAGGTCCAGAGAAGACTTTTTTTTTTTAATAGAATGGGGCAGGAAGAGGGATGTTGGATGTAGCTCTGCTTAGGATATTTACAGGTTGAGACAAAGATCTCAAGATAAAAGAAAATACTACACAGACTGCTATGTCTGGAATGTATTACCTTCTCATTTCTGCCTCTTATCATATCATTCGCGAATTCCTTCTACACTCATTTCAGGTACCATATCATACAGCTAACGTTTCAGCATCCCTCAAGTGGTTAGTGCTCAATCATTCTCCAAATTATTCTGCATTTGCTTACCTGTTTCTTGTTGTATCTTTCAGTACAAGCCTTTGAATACATAGACTATTTTAGTTGTCTTTGAATCTCCAAACCTAATAGAATATTTTAAACATTGCATATGCTTAACGAATGTTGGCCAACCTGAATTAGTTTAGATTACACTTGGTTAAATGGAATGTTTGATGGAAAAGTCTCTTGGAGAAAAAAATGATTTAAAAAGGGTTAAAAAAAAAAGAGGTAGAAGTTGTCAACTTTGCAAATAATATGAACTTATTTTGTTCTTTTGTTTGTTTGTTTTTGGTGGGGAGAAGGCAAGGTAATTGGGGTTAAGTTACTTTTTCAAGGTCACACAGCTATAAGTGTCAAGTGCCTGAGGCCATATTTGAACTCAGGTTCTCCTAACTTCAGGGTTGGTGTTCTATTCACTGTGCCACCTAGCTGCCCCAATATGAACATTTTTATCCTTTAATAAAGTGGTAAATCAGATGATATTGTGTGCTGATAAAGAATGTTTTGAAGAGTTGGAGAATATAAGGTTTTTTTTTTGTTGTTGTTGTTGCTTTTTGGAGGGCAGTTGGGGTTAAGTGACTTGCCCAACGTCACATGGCTAGTATTTGTGTTAAGTGGCTGAGGTTGGATTTGAACTCAGGTCCTCCTGACTCCAGGGCCCGATGCTCTCTTCACTGAGCCACCTAGCCTCCCCATGAATAGAGAGTTGAAAAAGCTTACTCTCTCTAACCATTCTCCTAAATTTAGAGGGTTCTCTTTTTCTCAGACTTGCAGAATTTTATTTATTCCACATAGAACTAAATTCTCTGGAAATTCTTGAGATCCAGTTGGCCTAGAAAGAGTTAATGTTCCCAAAACTGAAAGAGAAAAAATGTGAATGCACTTGTATAACATTAGATTATAATTTTTACTATCATTAAAAACATAAGATCTGGAAAATTTTACCCAAATGGTAAGAAAAAAAAAATATATATATATGAATAGACACAGTGAAATACTCCATGTCTGTTATCAAAGAAGCAACCGACCTGTGCTTGGAAAGTTTATACCTCAAATATTAGCCCTAATGGGATAAATTTTCTAGCCATAGCAACTTATGAAGTCATAGAAGAGTGGTGATTTGCAGTAGTAGAAGAACCCACACTGAAAAAAATCATAGCTCTTTCTAAAAAATTAAAAGCACTAAACAATTATCACAGTTTTCCTTCATCAATTTCACAACTGCAATTACAGAGAACCTAGATTTTTGAAAACTTATACATGAATTAGAATGTATAATTTATAAGGAGAAAACATAACTATTGTTTTACCAAAAGATGCAAATGAGATGCAATGTTCAGTGATTTACAAATAAATTGTCTTTGTAAAATGAAGATAAATGCACATGTTGCATAATCACTTGCTACAAAACACTTAAAAATAGCAGCCACCAAAATGTGGCCATCTCTCCAATGTCAGGCAGTATCACATTATGCAGCATCACCAAACCTGGCTAAATTTTGAAGGATCATCTTATATGTCTTGTCTTAATTATAAAATATCTAAAGACAGTTGACATCTTTAAAATGCATGTAATCAACAACAGCATATATATGTATATATACTTATGTTTCTACTTCTATATGCAAATGTATAATTCTATACATGCATATGTATATGTATGTATATATTTATATATGCATGAGTACATATATTTAGGCCTTTTTTTCTCTTGTCACATTCATTTATGAACATGGCCCCTTCCCTTACCTTTGCTCATAACAAATATTATAAAAGGAAAAAAAAGAACAGTTTAACAATACTAACACATATTCCACTAATGCCATGCCCAACAATGTAAAAAAATTCTGCCTCCATGGTGCCCCACTTCTATAATGAAAGAAGAGAAGTCAATTTTTTCAACTTTTCTGTAGGATCAAGCTTGTTTGATATATTTTTTCATCTTTCAATTTTACTTTATTGTTCTCATCCTTCTATTTATTTTGCATTACTTCATATCAGTCTTCTCATGATGATCTGAATTCTTCATATTCCTAATTTCTTAACATACAGCAATATTTCATTACGTTTCATGTACCACGATTGTTTAAAGCTCTCCACCCATCAATGGGCAACTGTCCAACAACTATTTCCAGGATTATGCTGTCAAAAGAAAAACATTGCTGTGAACATGTTAGTATATATAGGATATTTCTTTCTTTCTTGTTAAATATCCCTAAGAGTCAACCATATCTTTTTTTTTTAAACAAATGCTTTATTAACTTCTGTTTTATATCATTCATTTCCACCAGATTTTGAGTTACAATTATTTTTCCCCCCTGCTTTTCCCCTACCCACCCTCCCAGAATAGTAGTCCCACAAGATATTGCTTCCTCCAATCTGCTCTCTCCCATATCCCCTTTGACTTTTCCATTACAGGAAGGTGAATCTCTGTGTCCCAATGCCTGCACATCTTATCTCCCAATTACAGGCAAAAGAGTATTAATAATAGTATTTATATATATTTGAAACATTTAATTTTAAGACCTCTAATTTCAGATGCATTCCCTTCCTCCCTTGACACTCATTCCCTCTGGGAAGATAAGTAATTCAGAATATGTTGTACATGTCTAGCTATGCAAACCATTACCATAGTAGATATATTGTACAAGGCTGTTTATAATTCCCTCCCACTCATCTCACCCCCCACCTGGTCTATTCCCTACTTGATCCTGTCCCTCTTCTATAGTGGGTACTTCCAACCTCCCCTCCCCCCAAGGATGCCCTCCCATCCATCATCCCTCCTCTCCTCCCCCTTCCCCCTATTCTGCTGCAGGTTGAGGTATCCCATTTAGTATGTATGTCATTCCTCACAGAACCAAAGTCAATGAGAATGTGGTTTTGCCTTTTTGCCTTCCTATTCTTCCCCTGCCTTACAACCACTTCCCCTTGCTTCTTCTACATGAGATAGTTTACCCTTCCCTGTCTCTCCCCATCTCCTCTTGCCACTTTCCTCTCTCATCTCAAAATTTCATCCCTTGAGTATCCTCCCTTCCCAACAAATTCAACCTATGCCCTCCATCCATATATAACTGTAACCATATACACACACATTCACATATGTATTCATATGACCATACACCCTTCTTCCATTATTTTCATAGTGAGAAAGATTTCATCAGTCACAGTTATTGTCTTTCCATTTAGGAATGTAAATAGTTCAACTTTGATAAGTTCCTTTTGATTTCTTTTCCCTGATTACCTTCTCAGGCATCTCTTCCTCCTTGTGTCTGGATGTCAAATATTCTATTCAATTCTGTTTTTTTCCTCAAGAATGCTTGAAAGTCCTCTATTCCACTGAATGACCATATTTTCCCCTGAAACAAAATGCTCAGTTTTGCTGGGTAAGTGACCCTTGGGTTCATTCCCAGCTCTTTTGCCCTCTGGAATATCATATTCCATGCCCTTCAATCCCTCAGTGTAGAAGCTGCCAGGTCCTGTGCTATTCTGATTGTGTTTCCAAAATATTGAAATTGTTTCTTCCAGGCTGCTTGTAATATTTTCTCCTTGATCTGGGGATTCTGGAACCTGGCTATAATATTCCTGGGAGTTTCTTTTTGGGATCTTTTCTCAGGAGGTGATCGGTGGATTCTTTCAACCTCTATTTTGCTCTCTGGATCTAAAACCTCAGGGCAATTTTCCTTGAGAATTTCTTGAAGGGTGGTTTCTAGGTTCTTTCTTTGATCATGGCTTTCAGGTAGTCCAAGAATTTTTAAATTGTCTCTCCTGGATCTATTTTCCAGGTCAGTGGTTTTTCCCATGAGGTATTTCACATTGCCTTCTAATCTTTCATTTGTTTGGATCTGCTTAACAGCATCTTGATTTCTCATAAAGTCATTAGCTTCCATTTGTTCCAATCTAACTCTGAAGGAATGAATCTCCTCAGTGAACTTTGGAGATTCTTTTTCCATCTGGCAAATTTGACTTTTTAAGGCATTCTTCTCCTCATTCCCTTTTGGGCCTCCTTTGCCATTTGAGTTAGTCTATTTTTTAAGGTGTTGTTTTCCTCAGTCAGGCTGTTGACCCTCATTTCATACTTTTCCTGCATCCTTCTCATTTCTCTTTCCAATTTTTCCTCCACTTTTCTTATTTGATTTTTAAAGTCCTTCTTAAGGTCCTCTATGGCCTGCAACCCGCTCATCTTTTCCTTTGGGACTTTTGGAGCAGGAATTCTGGCCTCACAGCCCTCCTCTCACTCTATGCTTCTATCCTCTTTGCCCCGAAAGTAGGAGTCTAAGGTTGCATTTTTCTTTTTAATTTGTTTCCTTTGCCTTGGCATGTTGCCACTTAATTACTTGACTTTTGGGCTTGTTGCCACAGTATGGCTCTGCCGCCAGACAGGGCAACTTTCATCCCGAATGTGTGGGGGGACAACTTCTGTTTCTGGCAAGCTGGAAACCCACCCAGGACCTCCACCCCAGATAACAATGCAGATCCAGGGAGGTTAAAGCAAGAGCGATTACCCCCCCAAGACTGATTGCTGGATCTCCCTACAGTTTGCAGGCCAAGAGCTGGAGCTGTCTCTGAAAACTACAAAATGGCGTGTCTCCTCAGTGACTTCTAGCCCACAGGGGAGGAAGCCGACGCATTGCCAAAATACTGGTCCCAAAGTCCATAGGGCACTAACCTCTCACTTTGTCCTAGGCATGTCTATGTTGATAATTCTGGATTCGCCACAGCTGCTGATGTTCTGGGGTGCCTCCAGCCGGCTGCTGGCCTGGCCGCCCTGGGGCTAAAACCATGACTCAGGCGGACCTGTGCTTGACTCCCCACACACTGCGCACTGTGCTGCTGGCTCCCAGAGTGCTGTGCTGGTTCTTCCTACAGGGCTGCTGGGCTGTCCTCAGTGGGAGGTTAGCTTCTCTGTGTCATTCTGTGGGTGCTGGGGCTCCAGAAGTTGTTCAGATTCCCCTTTTACATAGTTTGAAGGTGATCTGGGGGGAGAGTGGCTTGGACGTGCTGTTTCTACTCTGCCATCTTGGCTCCGCCCCCTCCAACCATATCTTCTTAATGAGTAAATTTGTAGCTGGCATAAATCTCTAAAATAAGGTTACTTAATGTCTTGATTTTCTAGAACTAGTTCTAGAACTCAATTTCATCTTCATTTCTAATTATCCTGGAGTTATGAGACCAATTTTGATTAGTTCTTGTTGTCCATTGAGAGAAGTATAGATTTTTGTTCTAACATTTAATCAATTTGCTACTCTACTGTAATCTTTTAATAAATAATTCTTGATTGATCTGGGAAGAAATCATGAATTACATCAGCAATTCACAGGATACCAGAAGAAAAAAGAGTGGTCTAAAAAAAAGTACAGCCAACAAACATTGAAATATTGCCTTCACATTAAAATTGTATATAAAGACAGAACATGAAATACCTTTGTAGAAACAATCTTATTGCTTTTCAAGCATTCATCTGTGTCCAACTCTTCATGACCCCATGGAGTCCATGGGGTTTTCTTCACAAAGATATAGGAGTGATTTGTTATTTCCTCCTTCAGTCAATTAAGGCAAAAAGAGATTATGTGACTTTCTCATGGTCACACAACTAATAAATATGTGAAATTGTATTTGAACTCAGATCTTCCTGACTCCAAGTGGGTATACTTCAAAGTCTGGAGTCAGAAAAACCTAAGATCAAATATAATCTCAGAAATTTATGAGATGTGTGACCCTGGAAAAATAATTTAATCCCTATTTGCCTCAGTTTCCCCATCTATAATATGAAGAGCATAATAACATTTACTTTAAATGACTGTTGTCATAATTAAATGAGATAATATTTTTAAAGTGCTTAGAACTATGTCTAACATATCATAGTCGTTTAAGAAAAGATGATTTCCCTCCTTCATTCCTGTGAAAGAGTACAAACATTATGGAAACCAACTTGCAATTATATGTAAAGAGTTAGAAAATGATATATGATCTTTGACCCAAATCAAAGCATTGTTGGTTCTAAAGCCATAAGAGATTAAGTAAAGAAAAAAGTCTTGTGTGTACAATATGTGTATGTGTATATATATAAACTTTTTTTTGACAAGATAACAATCTAAGTACTAAGGGGATGACTGAACAATTAAAGAATGACTGAACAAGTTGTGGTATATGAATATGATGGACAACTTCTGTGCTTATACAGTGAGGAAATAGACAATGTCAAAAAGGACAAATTAGAGATTGAAGTGAGCAAAACCAGAAGAAAATTTTGTATTAAGCATCATATTATATGAAATGAATTTTGAAGGCTTTGATAAACTGATGAATGAAATGAGGAAGACTAGAAGGTCCATTTATACAGTTAAGAACCTCTAAAATCAGCTAAGTTTGAAAGCTGTGGGAACTATGATCAATCACTGACCATTCATAATTATTTATTTTTTAATTTATTTTACCTTTTTGCTTTTTGGAGGGCAATTGGGGTTAAGTGACTTGGCCCAGGTCACATGGCTAATAAGTGTAAAGTGTCTGAGGCTGGATTTGTACTCAGGTCCTCCTGACTCCAGGGCTGGTGCTCTGTTCACTGTGCCACCTAGCCTCTCCTGACCATTCATAATTACAGAAGACTAATAATGAAACATACCATCAGAGAAGTTATGGATGACATGGCAAATGCCATATTAGAATCTTATTTATCCTAAACTGCTACAGAATCCTAAGGATTAGCTATGTACTCTTCATGTGTCTGAAAAATTATATAAACTAAAACTGACGTTTAAGGTCCTGAAGGTATTATCTATGAGTAGTATTCCTGAGAGTACTAATAATTTTTTTAGTGATGCTAGTCATTTGAAGCCCAGTTGGAAGATGCCAGTAATGGGTGAGATTCTTACTGAACTTTCTATAAACCTAGGGTGAAAAATTCCCTGGAAAGATCTGGGCATGTAGTATATCTATCTTCGCATCCATAGTGTAGAGATCTGGGCCTTGAAACCTACAGTGGTCAAATAAGAAACTGCTGAATTGCTTTGAATGTGAATTATCATTTAAACATTTATACAAGATGTCAAAATGCCTTTGTGAAGTTCAAATCTTTAATTCATTGACCATTAATGGTTAACGTATGGATTATAATTCTTACAGCTTTCAAAGTTATTTGTTTTTAAAATATTGTTATTGTGGATCAGTACTATAAAACTATATTTTGGCATACTTTGGATTTATAAAAGAGGCATTAAAGACATGCTTTCTGGGGTAGCTTGGTGGCACAATGAATAGAGCACTGGCCCTGGAGTCAGGAGGACCTGACTTCAAATCCAGCCTCAGACACTTAATACACACACACACACTCTCACACACACACACACACACACACACACACAAAACTAGCCGTGCGACCTTGGGCAAGTCACTTGACCCCAGTTGCCCTGCCTTCCCCTTCCAAAAAGGAAAAATAATACTTCTTTTCTGTCATAGATGAATATAAAAAATAACTTTGATTTTTTCCTATAAAACTCTAAAAAATATAAAGATAAATAGTATATTTTGCCATGTTTATATTAATTCTTAATTTTATTGTATAATGATAGGGAACTTAATCAATAAAATAGGATTTCAATACATGTGGCTAAGTTTAATTAATATGTAATTACATTATGAATGTGTAATTTCTTCCATAATAATTACTGATTTTCACAAAAGATGAAAATTCATGCATTTCCCAAGTTATTGATCTTTTTTTTTTCTGGTGAAACAAAGTTAGATCTTTTGCCAAAGATCATAGGTATTAATTCTGTATGATTTATTGAGTTAAAAAAAAACAAAAACCAGCATATATGTCCCATCACACATAGTAATGGTGCCTTAAAATTCTTTATGTGAATTAAACAGTAAGAATTACTCATTGGGGGATTTTCCCCATCCAACACATTTCAATTTGTAGACAGTATGTTGTTGTTCAGTTTTTTCAGTCATATCTCAGTCTTTGTGACCCCATTTATAGTTTTCTTGGCAAAGATATTAGAATGGTTGCCATTTCCTTCCCTAACTCATTTAACCAGTGAGGGAACTGAAGCAAACAGGGTTAAGTGACTTGCACAAGGTCACAAAGCTAGTAAGTGTCTGAAGTTAGGTTGGAATTCAGACCTTCCTCACTGAAGGCCTGATGTTCTATTCACTGAGCCACCTAGATACCTTAGGAAATGTGCAGTGTCTCATTTATTACATGCCAACATTTAAATAAACAATTACACATATGCATATGTGCTAGGCCAAAAGCAAGCATACCTCAAAAAGAAAAGGAAAAAAAAACTATTGTAAATAAAGGATTTCAATTCTTAAAGTAAACTCTAGAATACAGAGAAATACTACATTTATATAATTACTCTCAGTTGTTTTCATATAAACTTTTGGACAAAGAGGCAAAGAGCTCTAAATTATTTCATTTTCTTCACAATCTATATACTTTAGGAAGCAGCTAGTGTTAGTATTTCCATTTCAGTGTTTTACATCCTTTACCAGCTCGACAAACATTTTTGACTGAGTGACTTAATGAAAAGTAATTAGTGGCCTAGTCAGCAATCGAATTGGTATTATTTATCTCTAAATTTTCCTATCTAGTATTTATTAATTCATTAGCCATAGCATGAAAATACAAGGAAACAGATACTGAATAAATACAGGAGTTTTCATACCAGAATAAAATTAAGAGTAAAAGATGACTTCTCTAAACTTTTTCATAGTTTAAAAAGACCTTATCTTCCCACACCACAAAAACAATACCAAAAGATCCTAAGTGCCCAGTGGTACCATTAATCTGATATATAAATGAAGTTACTTAAAACCCTATAGCTGGATTATCTATTTAAAACGGCATATCAGTGATATGATTGTGAAGTGAACCATGTGGTCTCAGTGTTCAAGTTACCAACCCAAATTTATTTAAACATTTCTACCACTGGGGTTTGTGCATTGCAGTTTTTTCACTTAGTTTTTGTTTGTTGTTGTTTTTTTTTTATTTTTACAAGAGCAAAATTATAATTATGTCTGAGAATGGAAGAGTTAATACAGCTTCTACAGAATCTGACCTTCAGCCAGCAAATAATTAGCCAGTGGGAAAATATGACTAAAAAGCAATATATTTTTATAAGCACGAAATTGTCCCCTAGTGGTCTGAAAAGTTAGTGTGCTTCTACAACTGGCTGATGTAGGCTGCATCTATATGCACAGAATGAGTGGACCATGTCCTAGTCCCATCTGTTCACTTCAGCCATGAACCATTATAATTTTCACATGATTGATTCAATATAAGTGTTCAGTATTCATTGTAATGGTCACTAAAACAAATGATTAGCTTATATGGCAGTCTACTCTTATACACACACATACATACATACATATATACACATATACATATGCATACATATATACATATACATACATACACATATACATATATGTATGTGTGTATATATACACACACATACATATATGTATATACCATATATATAGCAATGACTTTAGGATCATGAAGTCACTTAGACCTTGGAGAAATTTTGGTTCAGTCTTTCATGTTTCAGTGTACCAAATAGCATTCTATAGTAAATAAAGGATCTTTTTCCATTTTCCAAAGTTCCTAACTTGCAACAGTGTAAAGATTCAAAGCTAGCATAATTTAACTCTACATTTTAGTTATTTAAATATAAAGAGAATTTATGTTTATTTCATTGTTAGAGTAAATAATTTATTTAATTAAATTGCAAAATAATGAGGAAGAGATAAAGTTTTTTTATGAAGTAATATATTGAAAAATCATGAAACTCTCCTAAAATAGTTCAATTATCATAGACTATTTTATTTAATTCATTTTTATAAAAATGGATAATTTTGCAATATTAAAACAAAATATGAAATTAATAGTAGCAAAAGAAGTAATACAATAGGTGATTGGGTGATCCTAAAACCATAATTTCATTGGTACAGGGAAATCCTAGTGTGGAAACATTTCATAAAGATGAAGGTCAGTAAATTTTCTGCATATTTGTGTCATATAGGGGTATTTAAAGGGTAGTGGTATTAAGTGGCATACAATTGGTAACAAAGATGGTGTTAGGGGAAAGACATGAAACTAGGTCTTCTAGACTATAAAGGCAGTCTTTTATCTAGCATATCATACTGTCTTTCAATGAAAATTTAGCTACTTAAAAATACTTTCAATAAACTATTACTTTTTACAGCTAAAATAAAGTTGCCCACCCTCACATTTTTTCAATTTATGTGTGTGTATACTACATATACATACATGCATAGCCATATTTATGCTTACACATATTTTTCAGCTTAGATAGCCTTGGAAAGCATAACTATACATTTTAAAATGTTAATGAATCTAGCTTCTCTCTCTCTCTCATTCAAAGGTTCTCAACTTTGAGAGCAGTCTAATGAAGCACACGAAAACAGTTGTGTTTTTTTTTTCCTCCTTGGTCTGAATAGTCAAGGATCATATATAAAGTGGCAGCAATAGCTGTGAGTATGTCCCAGATAATTGAAATTTGCTTTTATAGACACAAGCATTTGACCTTTTGATGAGGTCTCTGATGAGATTTTACTTGCCTTTAATGGTACCTAAAAGGAACATTTTTGTTTTATTCTGCATCCATTTTAAATTTACAGCATGGTAAAGGGAATCTGTTTTATATTAAATTCACGTACTTATACCTTTGCACCTTTAGCATGTAAGATAAAAACTAGATCTTGCCCTGTAATCAAAATCAGTATAAAATCATTATTAAGTAAGGATAATACAACTAAACCCTTACATTATTCTCTGATTGAATTCAGCTTGTGCATGGACTATAGTTCAATGTTTCTATGCATATTTACTCATAGAATTTTGAGAAGGCAGAAACTAAGACTCCAAGATTTTGAATTTTTAAGACAAAACTATGAAATTATTTATTTCTGCCAAATTTAAAGAGTGCTCAATAGGAAATTCATGTTTTCTCCTTTGGTGTACTGGTCTCCATGCATTCTTTTTAGATGAGTCTTATGCGTTGGATTTTTATTTTAATGGTCAAATAGAAAATAATGTTTTCCTCAAATTCTATGAATATTTTCTTAATTCTAACTTACCAAGTGAAAAAGACAAGTGAATAAAGTTAATTAGAATTAATTCAGTATTATTTTGCATTTTAGATTGGTGAATTATTTCAACATTGTCCTATCATATGACTTATATGTACATATTGCATTGAATTTAAATTGCAAATTATATACAGAAGGTAGATGATTATTGGGTTTTTTTTTCAAAGAAAAGCAAATAATGACCATAAGAGAATAGAAAATTTCCCCTGAGAAGGAATAGACTTGCTGATCTTTGGCTGTCTTTGTACTAGAAATCTATGGATCATTTACATCAACAATCCTTCATAGAATGGTCCCTATAACATATAATATAACCTTTGTCCCCAAATGAAAAATTTGTTTCTGCATAATAAATAGTTGTTTTGATCACACTCTTTTGCCTAACTCTGTAATAATCTATTTTTGTTTCAGAATAACCTGGAAAGACTTACATGAACTGAAGCAAAGTGAGAAGAACCAAGAAAAGATTGCTCACAGTAAGAGAAATATTGTATGATGATCTGTCAATAATTTAGCTCTTCTCGGCAATATAATGATTCAAGAGAATTCCAAAGGATTAATGATGGAAAAGATTATTCACTTCCAAAAAAAAAAGTACTGATGGAGTCTGAATACAGATCAAAGCATATTATTTTCACTTCCTTTATCTTTTTTCATGTTTTTTTCTTTTTTTCTGTTTCCTTTTTTTACAACATGACTAGTATGGAAATGTTTTACATGATTGCACATATATAAGCTATTTAAAATTCTTACCTTTTTAGGGAGAGGAGAAGGGAGGGATAGAAGGAGGGAGAAAATTTGGAATTCGTATTTTAAATGAATGTTAAAAATTATTTTTACATGTAATTGGACAAAAATAAAGCACTATTTTAAAAAAGAATCCATTTTTGCCTTACCAAAGAAGAATTTGGAATGACTATTTTAGTCATTAAATTCACTAGATTTTTAGATATCTATAGATAAACCTTACTGGCATTAACCTTCAACATATGTGTCAATAATAAATTGGTTATCTTTATCATTATCATCTCTGCCACTATCAAAGTTATCATCAGAAAACATGTGAAAATCACCTGCCACATGTCAGAAGCATGGTTGATGAGGGAGATTCATAAAAAAAATATTAAAAGACTCAATTCTCCCTTTGAAGACCTTACAATTTAGTTGTAAGCTAAATATAATAATCAGATAATTATAGATAGCAGAATATAATTTATATCATATGGTACAAAATATAGTTGCCATAAAAATCTGAAGTAGGAAACATAATTATAACTTGGGGCGTAATAAAATTTTAATGCTAAAAAATTGATAGAGGATAGATGAAGTGATTAGAGAGAATTAGTAAGTGTTTACTAAATGACAGCCACTATGCCAAAAGTTGGAGATATAAATACAAGACAGACAGTCCCTGACCTCAGGGAATTTACATTCTAATAGGGGAAAACTACATAAAAACATTGAAAACCATTACAGAGTGACATTGTATGCAGATGTCCATAAAGTGTAATGGATGCCTTGATCCAAAACAGATAAGACAAACATGACCCCATCAGAACCAAGAGTACTCATAAGTACCATTCAAGGTTCCTACAAGGAGAAACTAGGGTACAGCCACACACTATAGAAACAGAATGGTATAGAGAGCTCTCTTATTTTGCCAATTTAGATTAAGAGAATCAAAAAAGTCTTGACCTTCCCATAATCACAGAGCAAGTAAGTGGCAAAGTGCTAAATCTAGTCCAGTCCTCCCAACTCTTAATTCTGATTTTATTCTGTTAAATAATGAATACAATGGAATAACATCCTACAACTGAGTCAAAAGCAACAAAAGGAACAAATAGACAATTATAGAATTGATTAAATATTGATTAACAGTTCTTCTAAAATTACCTGAGTGTCTTAGTGGTTTGATAGCTCAATATGAGCTAACAGTGTAATAAGGCAACCCAAAAAGCTTCCCTTATTTTAGCTTGGCTCCTTAAGGCAAAACTAGCAATAACATATGGAAGTTTCAGAGAGTCATAATTATGCTGGATTTAAAGATAAAAAAACTTCCTAAAAGTTAGAGCTGAAAAAAAATAGAATGAATTGCTTTAAGAAGTAAGACATTACAGGTGTTTCTACGGTGCAGAATGCATGGTCATTAATCAGAAATGCTAACAGATTTTTTTCTCTTCAATGTCAGATTAAATCAAAAGACCTCTGACATCCTGATATTCTATGATTCTATTATTCAATTTGTTATCTGTGCTATACATTTGGAATGCCCTATTTTACTCAGTCTCCAGGTACTTGGACATCCTTGATGTTATCTACCCTTTCCTGTTCCTGGCACCAAATAATAGCAAGTAAGCAAAGTCCCCTATAAAACAACATGGACATGGACACACACACACACACACACACACACACACACACACACACACACTATTCTTGCCTGCTCTTACCATTTAGAAATTGAGACTGGATTGAAAATTCTGAATCCAGGTGCTACCTTAAAATAAGAGAGAAAGATCTACCAGACTCTTAAACTCTAGAGGGAAAGAACCTTTTGACTTCAACAATAATATTACTTTCATTGAGTTGTATCCAAAGCAACATGTAACATTTCTTAATATTCAAGGAAAGCAAAAAGAAAAAAAAAAGCCCAAGATTTCTTGTTTAAGAAACAATATCATCTTTCTGTAATTAATCATCTCCCAGATGTTTGTTGTTATCCTAGGACATTGTTCTAAAACATTTCTTGATATGGTAAAATTATCAAGTTAGATTGAAAGTCAGTCTCATCTATTTCCCTTCCACATTAGGTCATCTCTAATCCTATGATCCTATAATCCTATGACCTTGGATGATTGATTGAGTCTGATATTTCTCATCCACTATTTTGATGTCACATGACTACAACCTAAGTATATCGAAACTGGAAGGTACCTTTCAGTGATATCTTAATCACCAATCTTATTACTTTTATTTTGTAGTACATCCAATTCTTTGCTTCCTTAGTGCTTAGCTATACATAGTTGTGATTAATATAAAATCATGGGTTTATGGAAAAGGAAGAAATATTTAAAAATAGTGATTATAACCTATGTTTATAATGTATTAATGTTAGCAAGGTATTCATAACTGGGTTTTATATAATTCCACATAGTATTCAGTTCCAGTGAGATCAATGAAAGTCATGTACTCATAAACTTTAATAAACATAAATGTGTTTAAAATATCAGACTATGTTGTATGTAGCTGGCTTCAGTCATATTCAGCCAACCTATTTTTCATCAAAGGTGATAAAGAAAGTTAGGACTTTGGCTTTTTAGTGTTTTCTTTTTTTCTATCTTCTCCTTTCCTAAACCCAATCTGAGCATGTCTCATACCTAGCACCTACTCCCTTAGATGGCCTTTTAGAAGAATAAACACCTTAATGCATAATTTGGATGAAAAAGGTAGTTAGTGCTTTTCAGACAAACAAGATTAAAATTTATCTCAATGTGTGCTCCAGTAACATTTTCAATGATGTACATATTAATATTAATGGGAGAGCCAAGACCCACACAATGAGTCATAAATCATGTAAGTGAATATGTCATTTATGGCATAAATGGGACAGCTTTCCTAATAATGTAAACTTTCATAAATTCAGAAACAATAATGAGGTTGTAACTAATAGAAAGAAAAAAGGAAACCCTGAATAGATAGAGAGTATAGCTTTTAAAGGAATTTGATGGAGTTTTTTCAGAAATATTGAAAGGAAATTTATTTTTATTACCTCATTTCTGATAAGACAAAGTATTTCAAATTATTTGAAAGTTTTTCTTTGGTTTCATTTTTGGATTTTTAGCTAAATGATTCACAAAGATTTAATTTTTCTTGCCATAACAAGAAAGTAAAAAACACTATATGAAGAGGTTTCCCTAGATTTCTTAACAACAGAAAGTCACATTATGCCCATAGTATGGCAGGATCCAATGCAATATTTGTGTTGCATTTCAAACATTGGATAGATTAATTGAGAAAGGTCAGGTGTTTTTCTGTATATAGGGTTTCCCATCAAGTCAAACTGTATATTAAACAATATACCAGATACCAGGGAAAATAATTACTGGATTCATGTGAATTAGGTTAATTCATGGATCATAAGTGAATGTAATTGTTTGGCCAAAGCATTTAAATCATTTTATGACTCAAAATGGAAGGGCCTGTGGGTTACAGCTGCAAAACTGGAAGTTTGCCTATAGAAACAGATTTTTAACCTGCCTACTTCTGGAAGGAATGGATTTTCAATTATTCTTGTATTTTTTTCTGAATCACAAAACCAACACAAACTAATTTTACTTCTCCCGTTGCTATGTTTAATTCCTTATTTAGGTGACAGAGACCAACAAACTACCTAAATAATGTTCTGCCTTTAACTTTCTTTAATATGCCAAATCAGTTTAATTACACTTTCTATAAATAATCTATGCAAAATACTTCCCTGAACAGAATGCACTTTTCCTTCTGTGTGTGGCACATTTTAATACTTAAAAGCATTAGAACAGATGTTAGGTGCCTGCTAAACTTGTTTTCAGTTTTCTTTTATTTATATGTTAATGAGAATTTAATTACTTCATGAATACTTAAACAACCTGAGGGTGCCTGATATCATTAGCTTGAACATGACAAGCACCTCAAGTGACCACATGGGAAGACTGAAATTGCTTTCAGTTTACTTGAAGACAGAAAGATGAATTCATTTCACCCCCTGCTATGTTTTACCTGACACATAAAACAGCAAAAGCAGTGACTCAATCTTGCTTCTACAGGACTGAGAGGATTTGAGCAAAGCACCTACACAGAAAACCATAAATTCTTACTATTTCATTTTGCTTCACTGTCCTTAAATAACTGCCATAGCAATCCCTTTCTCTAGAATCTTATTGTACTCAAATTTGTTCTTTTAAAGCAATTTGTTCTATGCTACATATATGCTCTTGGTCCATCTTGGTAGAACTAGGAAGAGGTTAAGCTTTCTTTACAATGTTTAAAAATAATCTCTTTAAGAAAACTTGAAAAGGCTCATTTTGGTGAACTATGGGTTCAAGTTAGTAGAGCAGATAACATTTATGATTTTTTTTACCAACTTTCCTGGCAGCAGAAGTAATAACTGTGAAAGTTGAACTAAACTTGAACTTATGCTTGTAGTGAAATACAATTTTTATATCTAAATGAAGAGTGCCAAGAATAATGTGTGATGGTGGCAATTACACAAAATCATTTGTAGACAACATCTCCTAAGTTCTAAAGTTTACCCTCAATACTCAAAACACCTCTACCACCACTACCAAGAATAAATCCAATGTCTGGTTGATTAACACACTTAAACCATAAGTAGTATTTTATCTACATAAATATGAACATAAATATTTAAAAGCTATAATTATACTATAAGGAATTGTGTGTTTTGGGAGGTTTTCTGGGTGTCAGGAAGATGAAGGAAGCTATAGAAAGAAAACAAAGTAGGCAATAAACACATTTTAAAAAGGTAAAATACGAACCATGGTGGGGAGGCTGGGGAAAGAATACTAACCTGATAAGGAAAAGGAATATTACTGAAACATTTTCCTTGAAAGGGGGGTTAAATTAGCCAGATCAGCTTTTTAAGCTCCAGGTGATCCCATTGTAGTTCTAGATTGAGAAGGTTAACATTCTTATCGAAATAAAATGTTTTAATGTTTCAAAACTGTACTATTGAAGGACCCCCACCTGGAACTTCAGATGCTGTGTGGAGAAATAGAGAGACAGAGAGAGAGAGAGAGAGAGAGACAGAGAGACAGAGAGAGACAGAGAGAGACAGAGAGAGAGAGACAGAGACAGAGAGAGACAGAGACAGAGACAAAGAGACAGAGAGAGAGACAGAGAGACAGAGTTATGCCCAACTTCTCTCAGTAAATAGGTTTCCAAAACAAGCATGATATATTGGAAAACATCATTGTAATATATTATAAAAAAAAAAAAAGGAAACACTATTCTAACAGAGAATAAAGGATTTATAATTAATTTTTATTTTTAGATTCAGCCTTTCATAATACTTCAATAAAGTCCTAGCCTGATGTCTCATAACCCTAGGTTCTTGAACTCTCCTGGTAGAACTCAAGTTTTTGTTTTTTTTTTCAACTCCTACCCACAAAGCTAAGAATTCTTTGAGTACAGGCATGATGACAGTCTTTGTAACTGTTGGCTGAAGTCCAGTTTAACTAAATTTATAGAGGCTTATCACCAGGTGATTGGCTCCCAACTGGTGACATTTTTGGTCAAAATAATTCAGAAAACTACCCTATAAAGTGTCTGTTATGGAACTGCTCTCACCAATTAAATAATATAATCCTAGAGCACCTTCATAATCTAATTATGTGTTTTATATTTAAGATTAAAGTTTGGAGGGGTTTTCTAATTCTTAATTATTGCTTTAAAGTGAGACTTCTGACCCATTAAAGGGATTATCAATATATTACTTTTTTATCAGTAATATGTTTTCATATATTTAATTTATGCTGAGTCCCTTAACCTCTACTTAGATCTCAAGAGAATGGATTCCTTTGAAAGTACTTTCTTCTTAGATTTTTTTTCCCCAAAACTCTATGTCCTACCTTAACCCTATTTCTAAATCACTTTTATCATTTAAAAAAATCTGGTTAATAATACTATTTTTGGTCATTACTTTAGAATGATTTAAATAGAAATAATCTGCACAAAAGAGAAGATTTGGATTCTTGAATCAGTTTTTTTTTTAAAGTTCAAATATCGAGGTAGGGGGAAATTATTCAGTTGCCTCGCAGGTAATGTGTTTCTATTTTTATAATGATCTCCTTGAAGAATATTCCTCAGATTGTCTGCATGAGAGCACATTAGCCCTGTTTGTACTATAATGCAATATTAACCACTCGGGAATTTGTGATTTGATATTAACTTGGAAGAGGAATAGAACTGAGAAATTCAATAGGTCCTAAGAGGATGGCACACTTCTATTTTCTGTGATGAATCTTTTCTTTTTATCTTAGAAGTATCAGGAAAAGTCATAGTCTCTCATGACCATGCAAATAACTTAGTGACTAGGGAATCCAAGAATCCAGGTGGTGGAGTTAACAGTAATGTAATATATTCCTCTTTTTTCTATTACCTTTTAAAATAAAGTTTCAAAGATATGCAGGCCTGTAAGCCAAATGAAAAGGTAAATTGAAGAGGGGGAATCAGAGAGAAGGAAATGAAAGCAGTGAACATTTTATGGACATTTGAACATTTTCACAGGGTCATATTTTCCCCTTGGCATATAATTTATATGATCTACTCTTCTCATATGATACCGGGAATTTAAAAATCCTACTAGTTTGGATGATGAAACACATTGATTTTCTTTACTTCTAAGGAGATGACAATGCCTTTTTTATTCTCTTTATTTGATCACATTTAAGTCCCTGAATTCTCACATTCTACTGTGCTCTTGAAGGTGATGCCTCAAGAATGCAAATTCCTGGAGATCTGGTAAATACGGAATGATTTAAAGTGGGTGACCAATGATGGACTCTAATTTCTGTTGAGGGATAACAGATGAATTTGGAGAAGTCTGTTATCCAGTTAAACACTGGTGATGATTTTTTCACTTACAACAATGTGCATAGACCATGAATCTCTTACAGAGGATAGCAGAAGCCTCTACCTTTCTAATTTAGTTTTCTTACTCTTTACTCACCACCATGCTCTCTATAATCAATCTGTACTTGCCTATTTACTTTTCTTCATATATGATATCTCATCTCACATCTCCATTTCTTTATACTGATTGTCACATGCCTGGAATGTTCTCCCTCCTCACCTCCACCTTTTAGAACCCTAGGCCTCAACCAGAACTCAGGTCCATTTGAAAATTTTACCAGAGGTCTTTTTTGGTACCCTCAGCTGTTAAAGCCTGAAGCTCTAATATTACCATCAATTTAATCATATATAGCTTTTATGTACCTATTTATTCACAATCTGTATCTAACATTGGAATATAAGCTCCTTGAAAGCAGATACCACCTTTGCCTGTCTTCATATCATTTAATGTGGTGCCTGGAACATAGTGAATGTTTAATAAATGCTTGATTAATTGATTGGTACTGATTTGTCAGTGGATGTAGTAACCACAGAGGCAAATATTGAAGTATCCTCCATTCCATATAATCAACATATAAAAAGGACCATAATACTATAATTCTTGTTGTCTTTTAATTGTTTCTACCAAACCAATACATAAAAATTAGCTATTTGGCAGCTTATAACTAAGAATCTTGAGAATATCTTGAACATAATTAGGAAGCTAAGTTAAAAAGTCATGAATAAAAAAAAAAACTTGAACTCTATCATAAATACAGGTAGAAAGATCAACATAACAAGGGAGAAGAACAAATATTTATATAGTTCCTATTATGTGCCAGGCATTGGGATAATCACTTTAAGAAATATCTCATTTGATCCTCACAAAAATCCTTCAACATAGGTGCTATTGCTATCCTTATTTTATAGTTGAGGAAACAGACAAATAAAGACTACTCCCAGGGTCCCATGACCAGTAAGCTGGATTTGAATTCAGGTGTTCTAAACTTCAGGTCCAATGCTCCATTCATTGTCTGACTGTTTCCTGGAACAAAACTGAAAAAAAAAAGTGTCAAACAAGATTACTGCTATCTTTTGGGTTAACACTCAAATAGTAGAGATATTAATAGTTCAGGTTGGAACTAAAGAATGTTGTTGCCAAATGGGACAACTGTTTCACATAATGATGTTCAAACTATACTTGGTTATTACATGTTTAATTTATTAAAACTTGATAATTACTGAAGTAAGTCTATGCCTAAACTAATCACTCTTTGCAAAAAAAAAAAAAAAGAATAGTTATTAGACTTCAATGATATTCTGACACCAAAATTGAAAAGTTGTCATTGAGGGAATTAACAGTCTTTCTATTAAAAACAAATCACTTATATGGAGTGAATTGATCAGGGAATAGCAAGATGGCTAATGTTACTGAATCACAAAGTACCTGTGGGTGGGGCAGAAGGTAAAAATGACTGGAAAAGTTAGGGGGTCAGGTTAATAAGGTATTTAAATATGATCTATAAAATTTTATTTGACCCCAGAAATTACAGGGACCAGTGAAGTTTGTTGACTGGTTTGGATTACTCAAACAATTCCCTTCAAATGCAAGTATTCTGGTAAGCCAGGCTAGAACATAGGCTCATATTGCTGTTTTGTGGTAATTCACTTTAATTGAGAAACTACTGTTGCCATTCAACTCTGACTGAGAGACCCAGACAGACCTCTTTAACTCAAAAGACTATTTTTAAGACACACATCTCAGAACTCCTATTTAATATCCTATGTTCAGGGGTGAAAACACAAAGCACAAAAAGCAATCAGGATCCCTTAGGGCAAGGCTTACTTTTGTTTTCTAGCTGAGCCTTTATTTTAGCTATCATTTGATTGTAGAAATCATGACACTAGAATGGGTGCTGTCCCTTCTAATCCTTACATGTAAAATCTAGCTATGGAGAACTTCTTGCTAGATGAGAGAAAGAAAGGAAGAAAGAAGCAATAGGCAGTCACACTCCTTTTTTAGGTTGACTGAGTGGGTTACTATTCTTGGCATGTTGTCCAGTCTTATAGGAAACAACTTTGATGCAATCTCCCTCCAATTTGAGGCTTCATACAGTGGAGAAAACTGGGTTTGGAAAGGATTTACTGCTTCTTTCCAAAGTGACAAGATTTAGAGAAGGGAACACATTTTCCAAGAAATAGCCAGGAAAACTTAGTTCGTGGTTCATAGGACATTATTTACAGACCTGCTTTTAGCATGTAGCATAATGTTCATTTTTTTGCCACACACACACACACGTATCATCTCCCATAATAAAATATAAGCTTCTTGAGGGAAGGGATTATTTCATCTTTGCTTTTGTAAATCCAAACTCTAGAATAAATAATGCATAGCAAATAGTAAGTGCTCTCTTCCTCTCTCTCTCTCTCTCTCTCTCTCTCTCCCTCCCTCCCTCTATAGATATAGATACACATATATACATATGCTTTAATTAAATTATGGCATGCAGATTCTCTGAGGAATATAGAAATGCACTTAATTTGTTGCGGCTGTCAATGCAACAAAGCAAGGCTCTTGAAGGCAAAATCAAATTAGCATCAATCAGCCTAGTTTGTCCTACCAGTGATTACTCTTTTGAGTGATATTCCCAAAGTCTCTATTTTCTTGTTCCCCATTACATTCCGTAGTGTTTTCTTGAGATTTGTGACATTCAACCTCTTCCACTAAGCCTAGAATGGTGGTGGGTGTACTCGTGATTTATTGAACCTCTTTTTATAGAAATCCCCCACACCTGTTGTTTACTACATCTGTTTTTCCCTCCAGAAATTTTTACTTAAATATTAATTCGTCAACGGGTTTTTTAAATGCACTGTTCTAGTCACTTGTTGGGGGAAGAAGGGGGAAGTGAAAATAAGAGAGGGAAAAAAGTGGGAAAGAAATCATCCTTGACATTAAGGACCTTATATTCTGTAGTAGGAGACGTGTGTGAGTGTGTAAAACACATATATTTAAATGCAAGATATTACTACAATACCAAACAACTTTAAACATTAAATTTTTGCTGTGTGAACACAATTCTATAACAAAATTCTTAAGAAGCAGGTTGGACCTTCCCAGTGAGGTAATAAGCAGTGAAGAAGAAATGAGCAGTACTGCTAAGAATGATTTTTTAAATGTAAACTAAACCTACATGTTATAGTGATTTGCTTAATTCAGGAACCTCATAATTATCATCATCACATTCTCAAATGTCTCTAATTTTGCCAAAGTTTAGAGCAACATAGAAGTGGCGATGCTAAACTAGGTAGTTCATTAAAAAGATATTTAGAGTTTTATCTGAGAAGAAAAATTCCATATGGTGATACACTTGTTAATGTCTCTTTGAGCTGAATGCAAATCAAAGAAAATATGTAGAGGAGAAGACCAGACTACTAATCTGAGTTATAATAAAACTAAATTTTATGGAGGTCAACAACAACAACAAAAAAAAGATCACTGAATATGAGAGGTATCAAGCAACATTTAGATTATTTATACAAATAAACATGTAGTTTCCTTGGATTTTTTTAAGAATAAAGAACAAGCACTACCTTTAGATTAAATAAAATATTTGAAATATATATGACTTTTTGGCATTATCTTTCTAGTCTCACTTTGGTGTACCTCTACCTCACCAATTTAGACTCATAAATGCCAAGGATTTACCCAGTTTCAAGATAGGCCATAGATTTTCACTCCTGAAACTATAAAGTCCCCATCAATGTATTTATCTTTCAAAATTTAGAGGATGCAATTAACTCACAGCAAAGATATTTTATAAAATGACAGTATATGAAACATAACATCTCCCCCATAAATACAGGGCGCACAACCTCTCCCCAACATATTCAGCGTCAGTGTAAAAAAAATGAACACAGATGGAATTTAAAAGTAGAGAGGCATACATTTAGGAGTTAGAGTTAGGAAATATGTATTACTGGAGTGTTACTTATGTCCTCATGTCCTCTTGCAAAATAATCATGGTACTTTTCACTAGTCAAGATATTTTACTGGGTGTGTTCTGTTGGACTTGCTGGGTCTGCTCTATTCAGAATATGCTATTCTATTTATAGCCTGCTTTATCTGCTCCCTGTAAATTCTGGTTCATCCAAAATCTGTGAACAGAGCACTGTTAGGATCTTTCAGATATGATAGAATTCTTGATATAGGATCAAGAAAAAGAGCCCTCAGTTATGCTACCTTAAAGTTTGAGTTCTGAAGCCTGCCCTCTCCTAACCAGAAGTGTCCTGTATCCAGATCTTCCTAGTTCTGAGGCCAAATTTCTATTCACTATGTTATTCTGGGTTAGTTTTGTATTTGTTGTTCAGTTGTTTCAGTTGTGTTCAACTCTTTGTGGCCCCAATATGGTGCTTTATTGGCAAAGATACAAGAGTGCTTTCCTATTTCCTTCTCCAGCTCATTTTAAAGTTGAGGAAATTGTGGTAAATATAGTTAAGTAACTTGTCTAGGGTCACACAGTTAGTAGTAAATATATGAGGTCAGATATGAACTCAGGAAAATAAGTCTTCCTGACTCCAGGTCTGGCATTCTATCCACAGTGCCACTTAGCTGGGTCAATAGGATTTTCTAAGAACATTATACAGTAGAAAATGTGCAACTATACTTTACTATTTCACATTTAAATGTCATATAATAAAAAAAATTGAAATCAAAATTAGAAACTACTTGCAAATAATTAGGAATTAGAATCATTACTATGTTAAATTAGTGTAAAGCCCATTTTTACATTTACTATATTTAATATTTTATTTTTCTCAATTAAATTTTAACAAAAGTTTTTAACATTCATTTAAAAAAAGTTGGTTCCAAAATCTCCTTCTCTCTCCTTCATCTCCCACTCCCCACATTTGAGAAGACAAGCAATTTTACATAGAATATACATATGCTGTCATGTAGAACATTTCCATATTAGCCATGCTGCAAAAGAAAATAAAGACCAAAATTTTAATAAATTTTAAAACAATGCTTAAATATACATTCATACTCCATCCCTTTCTGTTTTTCTCCAGGCAATTGGGGTTAAGTGACTTGCCCAGCGAACATATAGCTATTAAGTATAAAGGGATCAAGTGTCTGAGGCCATATTTGAACTCAGCCTCTCCTGACTCCAGGGCCAGTGCTCTATTTACTGCACTACCTTATCTGCCCCCATTACTTCTTTTCCTGGAGGTGGAACATTGCAAGTCCTTCAGAATTGTACTGGAGTATTATATTACTTAGAACAGCTAAGTCATTCAGAGTTGATCATCATAAAATAGTGATGTTACTGTGTTCATATTCTGCCCATTCCACAAGGTTTACATTCATCTAAGCCTCTCCAGGTTTTTCAGAAACCATCTTGCTCACCATTTTTATAGCACAATAGTATTACATCACAATGAAAAAGTAAACAAAACAAAACAAAACAAAAAAACCACGTGTTTAGCCATCCTCCAACTGATAGTAATACTGTCAATTTCCAATTTTTTGCTAACCTTAAGAGTACTTTTTGGAGAGGTGGAGCCAAGATGGCAGAAAGGAAGCAGTAACTTCTCTAAGCTCCTCCGTGAATCCTGTCACTAAACCTTAAAAAGTGAATCTGACTCCTCCTGAAAGTGACCCCAAATTGAAAACTCCAAGAAATATAGTAGCCAAATTCCAGAATTACAAGATTAAAGAAAAAATACTGCAAGCAGACAAAAAGAAACAATTCAAACATTGCAGAACTACAGTCAGGATCACACAGGACCTAGCAGCTTCTACATTAAAAGATCAGAGGGATTGGAATTTGATCTTTCATAGGGCAAGAGAGCTAGGACTACAACCAAGGATTAACTACTATAAAAAAATAACTTTATTAAGGGGATCCAAGGGACTATAATGGGATAAAAGGAAAGGATGAGACAGAAAAAGGTAAAGTATGCCATTTAAAGAGGCATAAAAACATACTACAGTAGAGTTGAAAGAAAGAGGGAGAGGAACATCATTTAAACATTACTCTCACTGGTTCTCATTCAAACAGGGATCAACATAAACAGTTAAGTTTAAGATTCTAACGTTGATAGCCACAAAAATTCATTAAATAGGGGAAAAGGAGGGAGGGAGAGGAGTAGTATTTGAAATTTACTCTCTTTGGTTTGGTGTCAAAGAGGGAGTAACATACTCTGATAAATATAAAAAGGTATTGTGTCCTATAGGCAGTAGGAGGGTAAGGGTGGGAAAGGGGGTAGTAAAGGGGGAAATTAGAGGGGAGGGAAATAGTAGTGAGGGGAGAGGGTAGGTAAAGAAGGGGGGTCACGGGGTGGGAACACTGAGGGAGGGGGAGGTCAAAAGAGAAACCCTCAAGGAGGGGAAGGGAGAAGGAAGAAAGAAAAACATAAACAGGGGAGGGAATAGGATGGAGGAGAAGAGACAGATGGTCATCATTACTGTGAATGTGAATGGGATGAAATCTCCCATAAAACAGAGGTGGATAGCAGAATGGATTAAAAACCATAATCCTACAATATGCTGTCTACAAAAAACACATTTGAAACAAAGGGATACCCACAGGGTAAAGATAAAAGGCTGGAGTAGCTAAAGTAAAAAAAGGAGGGGTAGCAATCCTTATCTCAGATAAAGCAAAAGCAAAAATAGATCTAATTAAAAGAGATAAGGAAGGAAACTATATCCTGCTAAAAGGTACCATTGAGAATGAAGCAATATCATTACTTATCATATATGTACCAAGTGGTATAGCATCCAAATTGCTAGAGGAGAAGTTAGAAGAATTAGAGGAAGAAATAAATAGCTAAACTATACTAGTGGGGGACCTTAATCCCCCCCTCTCTGAACTTGATAAATATAAACTCAAAATAAACAAGAAAGAATTTAGGGAGGCAAATAGAATTTTAGAGAGACTAGATATGATAGATTGCTGGAGAAAACTGAATGGGTATAAAAAGGAATTTACTTTCTTCTCAGCAGTGCATGGTCCATACTCAAAAATAGACCATGTATTAGGGCATAAAAGCCTCACAATTCAGTGCAGAAAGGCAGAAATATTAAATGCATCATTCTCACATCATCATGCAATAAAAACCATATGCAATAAAGGGCCACAGAAATATAGACTAAAAACTAATTAGAAATTAAACAATTTAATCCTAAAGAATGAGTGGGTGAAAAAGAAATTATATAAACAATCAGTAATTTCATTCAAGAGAATGATAATAATGAGACAACATACCAAAATTTGCGGGATGCATTAAAGGCAGTTCTTAGGGAAAGTTTTATATCCCTGAGTGTATACATGAATAAATTAGGGAAAAGGGAAGTCAATGAATTGGGCATGCAATTGAAAAAGCTAGAAAAAGAACAAATTGAAAACGCCCAATTTAGTACTAAATTAGAAATACTGAAAACCAAAGGAGAGATTAATAAAATTGAAATTAAGGAAACTATTGAATTAATAAATAAAACTAAGAGCTGCTGTTATGAAAAAACCAATAAAATTGATAGACCCTTAGTCAATATGATAAAAAAAGAAAGAAAAAAAACAAATTATTAGTATCAAAAATGAAAAGGGTGAATCTACCTCCAATGAAGAGGAAATCAAAACAATAATTAGGAATTATTTTTCCCAATTGTATGCACATAAATTTGACAATCTTAGTGAAATGGAGGAGTATTTACAAAAATACAGGTTGCCCAGATTAACTGAAGAAGAATTAAATTACTTAAATAACCCCATCTCAGAGATAGAAATCAAAGAAGCCATCAGTGAATTCCCTAGGAAAAAATCCCCAGGGCCAGATAGATTTACTAGTGAATTCTATCAAACATTTAAAGAACAATTGATTCCACTACTTTACAAACTATTTGGGAAAATTAGTGAAGAATGAGTCCTACCAAATTCTTTTTATGACACAAATATGGTACTAATACCTAAATCAGGAAGAGATAAAACAGAGAAAGAAAAGTATAGACCAATTTCCCTCATGAATTTAGATGCAAAAAATTTAAATAAAATATTTGCTAAAAGACTACAGCAACTTATCACATGAATAATACACTTTGATCAGATAGGATTTATTCCAGGAATGCAAGGATGGTTTAATATTAGGAAAACCATCAGTATAATTGATCATATCAACAATAAAACTAGCAGAAATCACATGATTATCTCAATACATGTAAAGAGATGATGGTCAACTAGGGCAATGTTTTTTTTGTGTGTGTTTGTTTATTTGTTTTTCACTTTTATGTCAAAGGAACATAGCCAGGATCTGATGATGGAAGAACTGATGCATATGCATGAGGAGCAACAGAGTTTGCAAAGGTTTTCTCATCTGAGGAGGAGGTTGAGAGATAGGAGGAATCCCTCATGTCAAGTGAAATTGGGGAAGTTTATCAGATGTGGGAAACATGCAAAATTTGGTTGAAAAGCATCACCCAAACAAGGCAGTAGCAATGGAAGCCACAAATATTTTTTTAAACAATAATGTGGTGTCATGTTTCTGTGACATTCTGAAAAAAAACTACAAATACAAGTATCTATATAGGTTCTTAGTCAGAAGTGAAGGTAAAGAAAAAAAATCTGAGTCAAAACATGAAAGTAATTCTAAAAAATGAAAAATAAGTGAAGGCAATAGTGTTAGTCTTACTTTTAGTGAAAGTAGCAAAAGAAAGAACACTGCTGACATCTAAATCCCCGATGTTTCATGGAAGCAGATTCTCCTTCCACACAATAACCATTCCTCTTCCTCCTCCTGCTTGTCTCCCTTATGTCAGCCATGACTCTTCTCAAAGGTAAAGTGCAGGTTAATTTGTTTTATTTTCAGCTTATATTGTATTTCAGGTGCATTAGGGACAAAAGATTATTTTAAAGTATACATAACTACTTTTATATGAATATTTATATGAATATTATATGATGTGCAACTGATTATCTGAGTTTACATTATTTCCTAAAGGAAAATTTTCTTTTCAATATAAACAAATCACATGATGAACAGAATCTTGGAACAAATTAAATTCATAAACCAAGGTTTTACTGTATTGCTGAGAAGAGCTAAACCAATCATAGCTGATCGATGCACAATGGTGTTGTTACTATGTACAATGTACTCCTGGTTCTACTCACTTCACTCAACATCAGATATTTATGTAAGTCTTTCCAAGTGGATTTTTTTTTCTGAAATCTGACTGCTCATAATTTCTTATAGAATTTCATATACCAAAACTTGTTCAGCCATACCCCCAAATGATGGGCATCCACAAAATTTTCATTTCTTTGTTCCCAAAGAAAGAGCTGTTATAAATAATTTTGTACTTGAAGGTCCTTTCCCCTTTTTATGATCTCTTTTTGGGATACTACATAGTGATGTTATTTCTGGGTAAAAGAGCATGCCCAGTTTAATTGCCCTTTGAGAACAGATCAAAATTGCTTTCCAGAATGGTTGGATCAGTTCAAAATTGCACAAACAAAATGTTAGTGTTTCAATTTTTCCCCATACTCTCCAACATTTATCATTTTCATTTTTCTGTCATATTAGATAATCTGATGGGTACAAAGTGATACCTCAGAGTTGTTTTAATTGTTAATTTCACTAATCAATAGTGATTTAGAGCATTTTTATATATGACTACATATATCTTTAATTTTGTAATCTGAAAATTGCCTGTTCATATATTTTTGCTATTTTTCCTTTGGGGAATGGCATGTATCCTTATAAATTTGACTCAGTTGTCTATATATTTGAGAAATGAGGTTTTTGTCAGTAACAGTGGCAGTAAAATTTTATTCCCAGTTTTCTGCTTTCCTTTTAACTGTGGTTGCATTGTTTGCTTGTTTTGTGTGTGTGTACAAAACTTTTAAAACTTGACGTAATTAAAATTTTCCATTCTGAATTTCAAAATGTTCTCTATTTCTTTGGTTACAAATTCTTCCCTTCTTGATTGTTATGACAGGTAAACTATTCATTGATCTTCTAGTTTGCTATTTGTTAATGGTAAAATACTTTATGTTTAAATCATGTGCCCATTTCAACCTTACCTTGGTATATAGTGTAAGATGTTGGTCTATGCCTAGTTTCTGCCATACAATTTTCCATTTTTTCTAGCAGACTTTGTCAAATATTGAGTGCTTATCCCAGAGGCTGGAATCTTCGGTTTATCCAATAGATTACTTTAGGCATTTACTACTGTGTCTTGTGTACCTAACCTATTGCACTGATCCACCACCCTACATAATAGCCAATAATAAATTGTTTTGGTGATTGATGCTTTAAAATATAGTGTTAGATCTAGTATGGCTAGGCCACCATACTTTACTTTTTTATTAATTCACTTTATATTCTGACCTTTTGCTTTCCAGATGAATTTTGTAATTGTTTTTTTCTAGATCTATAAAATAATTTTTGGTAGCTTGGTATGACAGTAAATAAGTAAATAAATTTAGATAACATGGTCATTTTTATTACATTAGCTCAATGTACCCATGAGCAATTGATAGTTTTCCAGATATTTAGATCTTACCTAATTTGTGCAAAAAATGTTTTGTAATTGGGTTCACATTTCCTGGGTTTGTCTTGAGGGGTAGACTCCAAAAAGTTTGTACCGCCTACAATCATTTTAATGGAATTTCTCTATATCCTCCTTGTGGGTTTTGTTGGTAATTTATTGAAATGCTGATGATTAATGTGGGTTTATTTTATATCCTGCAACTTTGCTAAATTTGCTGATTAGCTCATTCTCTAGGATTCCCTAAGTATACCACTATATCATCTGTATTAGAGAAAAGTCTCATGGGTTACAAATATCATCTTTCCATGTAGGAAAGTAAATAGTTCAACTTTAATAAACTCCTTATGATTTCTCTTTCCTGTTTACCTTCTCATGCTTCTCTTGCTTCTTGCATTTGAAAGTCAAATTTTCTGTTCAGCTCTGGTTTTTTCATCAAGAATGCATGAAAGTCCTCTATTTCATTGTATAACCATATTTTTTCTGGGTAGGTGATTCTTGCTTTAATCCTAGCTCATTTGACCTCTGGAATATCATATTCCAAGCCTTTTGATCCCTTAAGGTAGAAGCTGCTAGGTCTTGTGTTATCCTGATTGTGTTTCCCTAGTTCTCAAATTGTTTCTTCCTGACTGCTTGTAATATTTTCTCCTTACCCTGACTCATTTTTCATGATTTTCTTTCATCATTCTCATGTCTCCTCCCAATTTTCCTCTACTTCTCTTGCTTAATTTTCAAAATCCCTCTTGAGCTCCTCCAAGGCCTGTGAGCAATTAATGTTTTTCTTGAAGACTTTTGATACTGGAGTTTTGACTTTGTTTTCTCCTCATTATATATATATATATATATTTGATCCTCTTTGTCCCCTGCAAAAGATTTTATATTCTGATTGCACTTCCTCTGTTTGCTCATCTTGCCAGCCAATTACTTGACTTTTGAGCTCTTTGCCATGATTCCATAGTGGAGAGTGCTGTGTCCCAATTTTCTGGGGGTTTGCACAGCTGTTGTCAGAGGTTTTTCCAAGCACAGGCTTTGTAACTGTGAAGAAGACTCCCTCTTCACAGCCTCAAGAAGCTCTACCCCACCAGTGCTCTTCACCCCAGGACTACCACCCATGACTGGTACACAAATCCAAGCAGAGCAAAGCAAGAGAATCCTGCCTCAGTGCCAGCTGAGAGTTTCTTGCAAATGCCCTCTGGATAGTCATTTGGTCCCCTTATGATCTGTAGGCCTGGAGTTAGAAGCAGCATTAGCGGCAGCAGTTACAGCCACTGTGATATCCACTACCCTAGGGCCAGGGGCCAGACTATGCACTTCTCTCACCCATGATCAACAGAGTTCCCCACTGACCTTTTACTTTCTCTTTGGGGTTTCTGGGTTGAAAAGTGTGGAAACTGCCATAGCTGTCTGAAGTCTGCTTCAGCTGGTCTGTGCCACTGGTCTGGGCCCACGTAGCTCATGCAGGCTCGTGTTCTGCTCCCTGCTTGGTGCAATAGAACCTTAATATCGGCCTGCCAGGCTGCCTTCAGCTGGAGATTGTTTCTCTCTGTCAGATTGTTGGTTCTATAGCTCTAAAATTTGTTTAGAATCATATTTTACAGGTATTGTAGGAGGTTGGAGTGGGAGCTTAAGCAAGTTCTTCCTTTTATTCTGCCATCTGGGCTCTGTCCCCCCCAGAAGGGATTAAGGAGGAGAAATGGCTATCGCTTAATGAGAGCATTTACCTTATTCCTCCCTAGTAAGAGAGTGGGCTAAAAGTATAGGTCTTTGTGAAAACTGTGACCTGAGTTTGAAGAAGGGAGAATCTAGAGATTTAGAAACATATTCACAAGGAATACTAATAAAACAAGGGAGAGAACTAGAGGCAGTGTGCAGAAGAGCCTGTGTTTTACTAACAGGTTACTGTATTATATGTAAGAGCAGAGAAAAACTGTTACAAGAAAAAATCAAATGAAGTGACAGTTGGCTGTGTTGCAGTATTTGGGCTCTCCTTTAGAAGAGCAAACTGGAGGATGTCAGATGACAGAAGAGAGGGCTGTTGTGCATGTGGCTCAGAAAAAGAAAAAGTATAGGAATAAAGTTCATACAGTTTTGGTAGAGACTGAGCCTAGCTGCCATGATGATGACTGCTAGGAGAGTACACATATACAATGCTAAACTATGAAACTTTTACTTGGTCAGAAGTTTGCCCAATAATAAGAAGAAAGCAGGAGAATCAAGGAGACCAAACAGAGTTCAGGGAGATAACTGAGGATTTAACTCAACAGGAGGTTACTGATATATTAAGCAGACTCAGCCAAAGGATAAGAGAACTGATGGTATCTTGGATGGTGAGATTCAGTGATGAAGGGGCTGGAGGAGGATGGGTAGATAGTGTGGACTGCTTGAAATTTGTAGGTATTTCTCAGAATACTTTTCCAGCAAACTTTTAGAGATTTTCATATGGCAGGAGGTAACAATACAACCAATCTGTTAGCTTTAGCTGCTAATAGATGCAATAGAATGTATCCCACTGATTCTATGTGGCCTAGTGGAGAGAGATCCTGGTATTCACTTAGAGACTCCATGAGAAAGTTGAAAGAAGAAGTAATGAAAACTGTTCTCATGGTTAGAGATGCATATGTGTATCATGATAGACCCTTAGCAGTTTCTCATAGAAACATCGTAGTGAAAAACAGCACCTCCTGCTTATAAGCACCTACTTCTTACTACTAATTGGTAAAATAGCACACCTCTTTTGGAGGTGCTAGATAAGATTTCACAGCTAAGTGACTTGGGGAAATGGGAAAGAGATAAATTTCCTTGAGAGAGAAAAGTAAATGGCCAGCTATAATGGTAAGGGAATTTGAAGATATTCCCTGTTCTTTAATGAACCTAGGGTATTTGAAGATCCTCCTCACCTATTAATGGGCCTTACTTGGAGCACAACAAGAGAAGCTTGCTTAGGGGATGCTTGTTTTTGTTACTTTGTAATTAGGCAGTGGTTTATGAAGGCTGTGCTGTCTTCTTACCCTGAAGAAGGCTATGTATAACCTGATGTGAGATTTTGTTCTGGGGCTCACTTATGAGAAGAGTTGTGTGATTTGGCCAGATGAGACTCTGCGTAGCCATTGAGCCCCCTGGCTTTGAAAACCCAGATGGTGGTGTTTCTCTCTCTGGTAAGTAACTATGTGGGTATGTGATGGAAAGACAGCTAGAAGCCCTGTTTGTTGGTCTCTTGAATTGTGTTATTTTCTCTGTATTTTTTTTTGTTTGCTTGTAACTTCTGTTTGTATTTTCTCTGAAGTTCCGGGTGCTGACTTTTTCCCCTGAACTAAGTAAATGATATATGTTTGACTAAACTAAGATTGTTAACCCCTTTTGAGTTGCTTTCCTTTAGAAAAGCAGATCAAAGAATCTGTTCTAAGAGCCATCCTGGGTATGCTAGGGTGCTTGCTGCTACACCAGTGGGTTCAAAGTCAGAATAGATTGACAAGAACAGAACTGTTTCATGCTCTAATGAGAGCAGGGGTTGATTTTGGAAGAATTGATGGTGTTCCAACTAATGAACTATATAAAATATACTGAGAAAAGGGGCTTAATATTGGATAGAACAAGCAAGTGAGAACTGCCCTATACTATAGATCCTCCTGAACCATTGTATCTTAGTCCGTCACAACTTCAGGGAGAATAGGAAATTGCCAAGCCCCAGGTCAGATTAAAAAAAAAATACACAGATAAGGTTACAGGCCCTATATCCATCTGACTATGTATTAGAAAAAATGGATCAAATACCATAACCAGGGCATTGATAGATGCTGGGGTGGAGGCCTTCCTTATTTATGTGAACCCTGATAAATTCAAACATGGAGCTCTTATTACCATCACAGAAATGGGGGTCTGAAATATCAACCAGAAAAGTTAAACTAATGATGAATATTGGAAAATTACCTAAGAAAGAATATACAGTGGTTATTGTATTGATTCCTGAATGCATCAATAGAATAGATATGTTGAGAGGTATGACGCTGAATTTACCTGAAGGAAAATACCAATTTGCAGTAAGGAACATAGGGATTAATAGCATTTTAGTGGGAAAAATAAAAATGGACCCAGTCACTTTACCTTACCCTTCTGAAGTAATTACATTAAAACAGTATTTTGTGCTAGGTGGACAAGATGGAATTACCAATACTATAAAGAAATATGCTGATACAGCAGTGTTAGTCCCCACAACCCCTCAATGGAATAATCCTGTCTGGCCAGCATGAAAGTCAGATGGGACATGGAAAATGACAGTGAATTATAGACAACTGAATATAGTGACTCCTCCCTTGTATGCTACTGTTGCAGATGCCATCACCTTCATAGAAAGGATCCAGAAATATGATGAGACTTGATATTCAGCAACTGATTTAGTCAATGCTTTCTTTACCATTCCAAATGACTCTTGAAAATAGGACCAGTCTGGGGTGGCTACGTGGCACAGTGAATAGAGCACTGTCCCTGGAATCAGTAGGACCTGGGTTTGGATCCAGCCTCAGACACTTAACACACACACACACACACACAAATAGCTGTGTGACCTGTAATCCTGATTATGACCTTTGTAATGAGTACCCCAGCTTTTCACAGAATTGGACATGCCCAAGAAGCCAGCATAATTAAATGGAAATGGTACATTCAAAATAGAGCTAAAATACACAAAAGTGGAGTTTCTGCTCTACATGAATCTATAGAAAGCATTAATACCAAGGGAAATGATATATCCCCTGAACCAAAGCAACAGTTGGTATAGTCCTTTGTAAAATGGAATGATGGACATAAACCATAGATTAACTGACGAGAAGAAATATGCATGGTTTATTGATGAGACAGCAAAATATTTTGGCCATAAAAGTCATTGGCAAGCAGTACCCTATAACCCATGCACTAAGTGGACTTTGGGAAGTATTGGGATAGGTGGAAGAAGTCAATATGTTGAACTTATGGCAATACATCAATCCATAAAAACAGAACAAGGAGGACAGTGTCATATTCTTATTGATTCATGGGCAGGAGCTAATGGGTTAGCTAATGGATGGCCATGTGGAAAAATCAAAATTGGGAAATTCATGGTAAACAAACCTGGGGCAAAGATTAATGGGAAGATATATGGGACATAGCTGTGGCTACTAATTTGTCAGTTTTTCATGTAGATGCTCACATAGCCCTCAATACACCAGAACATGAGTACAATGAACAAGCTGATTGACTAGCAAAGATTGCTACTCAACATATTGTCCCTACTGACACCAACTGATGATCCAATATTAGAAAAATGGGCCCATCAAGTGACTAGCCATTTAGGGTTGAAGGTAACAAACCACTGGGCAGAAGATCAAGATATTAGTATCTCTCATTCATTGTTAAAACAGATAGCAGAGGAATGTCATATATGTCAATTGGAAAAGGAACAAACTGTTCCTAGCATAGTAACTGGAGACTTAGCAAAGGAAAAAAATCCCAGCCCAAATTTGGCAAGTAGATTATATTTGTCCTCTGCCACAAGATAAAGGATGCAAATTTATATGTGCTTGTATTTGACTCCTATTCAGGTGTACTAGTGACTTGTCCTTATAAGAATGCAACTCAGAAAAACACTTGTAAAACTCTAGGTCTCATAAGTCTATATTATGAAACCCCAATGCAGATTCAAAGTGACAATGTGTCACATTTCAAAGGTAATGAAATGAAGAGATATAGTATATTAAATAATATAGAATGGATATTTCATATTCTATATTATCCACAAGCATCTGTGTTACTTGAAAGAATGAATGGATTATTATTGAAAGGCCTGTTAGGAAGTTAAGTTCTAATAATTTGTATCAACATTGGAAAGATAACTTGTTCACTGCTTTATGCAATTTGAGTAATAGACCATTGGAAGGAAGAACATCTCTAGTCAAAATGATGACCCCAAATCTGCAAATTAAAAAATAGTAGACACATAACATCCCAAATATTGAGTATTGTACTGTGAGGCAAGATGTCCCAGTACCATATCCAGGGACATCAGGTTTGGCAGGATATGGTTTACATTGCTTAAAAGACTTTTGGTTGTACAGAAAAGAAAAAAAGAAACATTTCTCCTAGAATATGTAAGAGAATCCCTAAAAATCATTTTGGTCAGATATTACTTAAATCAGGTTGAGCAGCACAAAGAATACCTGTATTGGCTGGAGTAACAGATTTTAATTATCAAGGAGGAATTATTGTGACATTCCAAAATTTGGGTGAAGAACCCACACAGTTTTGTAAAAGTGATAGAATTGATTATTATTCCTTGTGAAATAATATCTCTTGGGAAAACTGACCCTTTTTCTGAAATAACTATCAGAGGAAGGATTTGGTTCTTCTAATAGAATAAAATTGGTAGCTAAAGTATGGGTAAAGAGAAAGCAAGATGATGTTACAAAGCCTGTAGAGATTATAGCACATGGGAAAGACAATACTGTAACTGTTGTTTATTCAGGAGAAGATGATTACTAACTTTAACTCATATATTCTACTGTGAATGAGGCTGTGATGTAAGTTGATGGACTCCAGAAGTATGGCTGACCTTATATTTGTCTCTTTTTGGCTTTTTTGTCTGTTAAACTTGTTTGCAAGATTTGTTTCTTGCAAGTTTAGTACCCTCCACCTGCAGATACCTGATAGCTTAAGCCAGATGTTATCCCCTGTTCATGACTGAGATGTGCCACCCTTGGACCTGGCATTGTCTGAGCTCCAGATACCAGCTAAAGAACTGACCTTTTGAATGGAACCTCCTGGACTTGTCATAGACGCAACCCTAGATGCCAGCTAAAGAACTTACCTCTTAAATAGAATCTCTTGGGGCAGGGAAAGCTCTACCTTCATTTTCAGCTGGAAGTAGCTGTGGAGAAAAGATCTTCACTCCTTACCCCAAGATTTTTAGGTCCATTCATTTGAGCGGGGGAAAGATGGGGTGCTTGTGCCCAAGCCCCCACCATAAGATATTGCTTTGTGTGTTTATTTTCTATTATCCCTGTTACATTGCTGCAAAGTTCTATTGACACCAGTTACCCCTAAACTCTCATTAATCTATGTAATGCAATGTATTGTTTATGTATTTTTGTTATGTATGGCATATGAAACATCTTGTGGCCAAATGTAATGGTAATGGAAATTTGAAGATCTTCCCTGCCTCTTAATAAACCTAAAGGAACTTGAAAACCTGCCTGGCTTTGAAGAAATTCCCTGCCCCTTAATAGGTTGAATGTAATCACATGGAGTCTGAGGTGGGAGAAGTTTACTGAAGGGTGGAGCAGACTACCACAGGAAGTTGATAGCAGCTAGACTGGAGGGAGGAGAGGATACATTAGAAGGAAACAGGCTTGTGAGTATATGTTGTTTTGTGGGAAGACTAAAGGATGCTGTGACTCTCTGTGTTGTAAGGTTATTAACTTCTCTGTTGCTATGACAGAATCAACCTACTGGTTTGGGGATTCTGTTTTCTGATCTCTGAATAAATGCTTTGCTTCTGTCTTCTATTTTGAGAATCTGTTATATTTTGTGATTGAGCACTATGCTGGCATATTTATAATCACAGTAGGGGCTGTAAATATTGCAATGGTACTCCAATAGTTGCCTTCATTTTTTCTTTTAATTAGATTTTTTCCTTTGCTTTTTCTGAGATCAGGATTGCAACCCCTGCTTTTTACTTTTAACTTTGGCAGAAGTGTAATATATTCTGCTCCAGCCTTTTACCTATACTGTGCATACTTTTCTGCTTCAAATGAGTTTTTTGTAGGATGATGGTTTTTAATTCACTTTGCTATCTACTTCTGTTTTATGGGAGAGTTCATCCCATTTACATTCACAGTTATGATTACTAACTGTATATTTCTGTCCATCTTATTTTCACCTCCATTACAACCAAGAATCAACTAGCCAGCAACATTAAGCATAATATTTTAGGGGAAAAGGTGAATATTCAATGAAATAGATAACTTTCAGATTTTCCTGATGGAAAGACCAGAGGTAAAAAGAAAATTTGATCTTCAAATAGAAGACTCAAGAGAAGCATAAAAAATTAAAAAAAGAAAAACAAAACAAAGCATGTTATTCAATAAGGTTAACTTGTTTATGGCCTTACATGGCAATATGATAGTTGCAACTCTTGAGAACTGAATCTTGGTTAGGGCAATTAGAAGACAATATACATGGCCTGAGGATGTGAACATAAGTTGACTTTGATGTGATGATATAAAAAAAAATTAAGGGTTTAAAAAAAAGAATTTTGCTGGTAGAAGAAGGGGTAAGGCAGAATAAGGTAAATTATATCACATGAAGAAGCCCAAAAGACTCACTACAGTAGAGGGAAAGAAGAAAGTGTGACAAATAATGTTTCAGTCTTACATAAGATTTATCTCAAAGAAGGAATAACTTACACACTCAATTGGGCATAGAAATTTATTTTTCCCTATAAGGAAGCTCAAGAGGAATTTTGAAAATCAAGCAAGAAAAGAAGAAGAAAATTGGGAAGAGAAATGAGAATGATGCAAGAAAATCGTTAAAAAAAAAAAAATGAGTCAACAGCCTGCTAAAGGTGACCCAAAAAAATACTGAGGAAAATAACACCTTAAAAAATTGACTAACTCAAATGGCAAAAGAGGCCCAAAAAGCCAGTTAGCAGAAGAATACCTTAAAAAGTCAAATTGGCAAGGTGGAAAAGGAATTTAAAAAAACTCACTGAAGAGAATAATCCCTACAAATTAAATGTGAGCAAATGGAAGCTAATGACTTTATGAGAAATCAAGATACTATAAAACAGATCCAAACATTTGCAAAAATAGAAGGCAATGTGCAATATTTCATTGGAAATACCACTGGGAAGAAAATAAATCTTAAATTATCTCTCCCAATTCTATTTTCCAGATCAGTTGTTTTTCCAAGGAGGTATTTTATATTTTCATCTATATTTTTTATTCTTTTGATTTTGTTTGAATAATCCTTTTCCCAATTTTAATTTTAAAGGAATTATTTTCTTCAGTTAACTTTTATACTTCCTTTTCCCTTTGGTCAATTCTACTTTTTAAGGAATTGGTTACTTCAGTGGATTTCTTAATATTTGGCCAATTGTACTTTTTATATATTTTTTTCCTTTAGTCAGTTTTTGTCCTTTCTTTTTCCAAACTGTTGACATTTCTTTTTGCATAGCTGCCATTTTTTTTCCCAATCTTTCTTCTACTGCTCTTATTTTATTTTTAAAATCATTTTGGAATTTTTCCAAAGAGACTTTTTGGTCTTGAGACCAATTTATTTTTCCCTTTGAGACTTCACATTTAGGTATTTTGACATGGTTGTTCTCTTCTGTGTTTGTGTTTAGATCTTCCCTGTCACCATGATAGCTTTCTATGGTCAGGGCTCTTTTGTTTTCATTAATTTTGAATCTATTTCATGACTTTTAAAATTGAGCTTTTCTCCTGGGGCACAGAGTATATTCTTCCAAGCTTCTTGGCCTGGGGAGCATGGGGCTGGTAACTGGCTCTCTGCACTTGGCTTAGCACCTTGCCCATTGTGCTTGGGTCTTCCAATCTATTCATGCATGTTTTGGGGCGGGGGTCCCCAGGCTGGCAGTTTGCCTAATGTGGTGGGGTTGAAGGCCCTGCAGCTGGCCTGCTGTGCCACTAGTCTGCTGAGTCAGAAACAAGGAACCTCAGTTGCTGATCTGTGCCATGGTTAAGAGCCTCCTCCTGGCTTGACCCAATAACTGCCTGAAATTGGCTGCCTTCCTCTTTTACCCAATTGAGAGAGACCTTTCCTGAATTCTTTTTAAGCTATCTTAAGCTGGAAAATTGTTTCACTCCATCTTTGTGTAGGTTTTGTCATTCCAAAATCTGTGCAGAAGCTTGATTTAATGTCGTTTCCAAGGGAAACTGGGGAAAGCACAGGACAATTTCTGGCTTTCTCCAACATCTTGGCTCTGCCCATATCCCTTTTTCTTAATTTTATTATTTTCAAATCATCCCACCACAGTCATCCCACTTCCATGCCCTCTGTTTATGTACACTCTTTTAACTGCCCTAATCATCATATTAGTAGATACAATTATCATCTTTCCATAGAGGGATGTAAAAATTTTAACCTTATTAAGTGTTTGATGATTATCTCTTTCATGTTTACTTGTTTTCCTACTTCGTGTGAGTCTTGTATTTGAAAGTCAAATTTTCCATTCATCTCTGGTCTTTTCATCAGGAACACTTGACAATTACTGAGGGCCAGTCTCTGACCTCGTCCGCAAATGGGAAGAGTCTGGTCCAGGATTTCTCCCAAGCCAGCTCCCCATGAGGGCTATATTATGTCTTAAGATTGGCTCACCATCTCTTCCTGACTTGCAAGAGTTTAAGACATGATAACAGAGCAGTAACCCAGACATAGATGCATGCAAGAGAACAAGAACATTAAAACATAAGGATTTACATATGTGAACAAGGACATTAAAACATACAGATGTGCAGAAATGAATAAGGACATTAAACATTTTCTCATGTGAACTTAAGAGATAATTGCTTTACAGAGAACCCTTTTCTCTGATCAATAAATGGAAACTATTATGACAGATCCTGTCTGGCTTGTGTCCAATCATTTCACTCTTTGGTTCAGCCCATGGCCATTTTGATGGAGGCATCAGATAATCTGTTTTATTAAATATCCATTTTTCTCCAGAAGTGTTTTACTCAGTTTTGCTAAATTGGTTATGATTGGCTATATTCTTAGATCCTTTGCCTTCTAGAACATCCTATTTTAAGCTCTATCATCCTTTAATGTGGATGCTACTAAACGTCATATGATCCTTAGTATGGCTTAATGATATTAGAAATATTTCTTTCTGGCAACTTGCAATTTTTTTTCTTCTTGACCTGAGAGCTGTGGGATTCCTGGGAGTTTTCATTTTGGTATGCCTTTCAGGAGGTAATCACTGGATTCCTTCAATTTTATTTTTACTCTGTGGTTCTAGGCTATCATGGTACTCTCTATTTTCTACCCTGGAACAGTAATCTGAAATCCTATTCCCCTACTACCACAAATATTATTCCATTAGGCCCTGGGACTACAACCCATAACTGTGTATGAGAAATGTAACAGGGTTGTGAACCAAGTGCCAACAAAGTGTTCCTTTAATTTCTTTCTTTTTTTTTTTTTATTTTTATTTTTATTTTTTTTTAAAGCAATTGGGGTTAAGTAACTTGCTCAAGGTTACACGGCTAGTCATTATTTATGCGTGGGTGCTCATTTTCTGAGGCCGGATCTGATCTCGGGTCATCCAAACTCCGAGGCCGGTGCTCTTACTCACTGCGCCACCTAGCCGCCCCTAATTTCTTTCTGACTAGTTGTCCAACACCACCACAACCACCTCCCCAACCATCAATGGGTTGAAAGATACAGAAACCTTTACATCTGCTACCTGTACTGTACTCCCAGGGCCCACCACCCCTGACAAGACAGACCTTTCTTGCTGACCTCGTAACTTGTCTTAGTTTGGAAAATTGTTTCACTTAACCTTTTGTTGGTTCTGCTGCTCCATAATTCGATTAGAGACTTTATTTGAGAGTTTCAAAGGGAATGTGGGAGAGTATGTTTGAGTGCTATTCTACTCTGCCATCTTGATTCCACATACTGTAATATTCCTCAAACTAAAATACTTCAACGTATATACTGAAAATGATTATTTTGTGACTCTATTTCCTTCATAATTTTTTTCATTTTAGTATCATTTTATGCTTTAGATTATAAATGCCTCTTATTAAAATGGGATTCTAATGATTCTCTCTTATTGTACTGTGAATAAATAATAACTGATTAACTCACATGTATTTGTTCAATTTTTTTTATCTTAAGATAATGCCATCAATACATTATAATCAAATCTGGGCAGATTGTGACACACATTGGACAAGGTGTGATTTTGAGTATCAGTGATGTTTCCCCTAAATAATTCTGTTTCTTATCATATTTTTATCATTATTTCTATGGAGCAAGTTATTTTCTAAACCATTGTGTTACATAACATATATTTTCATTAATCAATTAATGGCATCAGGTAAGGGAGAACTTTTAATAAAACTTGGAATTTCCTATAAACTATTTTTTCTTAATTTTCTTCAGTCTCAATCCTTTTAAAATGTATCAGCATTTTTTAAAAATAAAATTTGGCTTTAGTAAACAAAGACTTTTGATTGAGAGGACATAAATTAAAATCCTGACTGTTGCTTAAAATGTAAGTGACTTTGAATGAGTTACCTCACTTCTATGGGACACAGTTCTCTCATCTCTAAATAAATAAAGAGTTAGTGAACTAAATGATCTTTAAGGTTCTCCCCCAGTTTTATATCCTATGATTTTAAGAATATATACTTAGATTATTTAAAATATAAGATAAAACTTCTCCCTCTGTTACTGTATATGTGAATATAGCTGAAAATATCCAATGCTATTAACATATTAAACCATTCAATTTGTTGCTTACAATATTTTCTAGGGTTAGTTTCTCTGCTTCATTGGCTAAACTACTTTTCCAGAACCCCCATCATCCACATTAATGGGTTTTTAGATATCTTTGAGATCTTTTTCCTGTTTATTATAGAAAAAGTAGCTGCTTCTGACATGGATTTATGTTACTCATAAGCTGGACTCTATAATGCTCCCCCTGTTTATCCTACTTGAAATCAACTCAACTCAACTTGTTATTTATCAGCTATTGACTATCCTGTTTCTAGCTACATTTTTACTTTTTAAGCCCTGTAGAGAAAATTTGGCATACATTTACTTCTGGAACTGGTAGACAAGTCCAAGGATCAAGTTAGAATTAAGCCCTTCTTGCTATTGCACATGAGGATGCTGATGGGAACTGTTGATGAATACAAATATTTCATCTATGACAAACCCATGTCTGAGAGCCATAAAGCCATTTGAACAGTAGCAGTACTGCATGTTCAATGCCATGTTGATGCCATATTCTGTTATTAATCTCAAAAGAGATGCTGATCTTCTTGATAGGGTTCCTGCTTTTAAGTTTATCAGAGTGTCATTTGATAATGTGCTGTCTGCCAAGGGAGGAGAACCAAGTTTCAACTCCAATCTCTGATGTATACCTTCAATGCATTGGTTTCCCATTGTATGTCAGTATGTAACTGACACGTTCTATAAGCTAAATGTCAGTCTGTCACTGTACTAATTTTGCAAAACTACTCATATATTTTATAGGCCTCTTGTTTGTTCCCTGCCAGAGGACACTTATCTCCGAGATAATAATTTCTGATTATCAGAATGGCAGATTTATTTAGTCAAAAGGAAACTAGACATGTAGTCAAAAGAAATTACATCTAGTACTAGTAATACTTTAACTAAGCATGTAGCATTTGTCATGTCATTTAGTCTTTCGGGGTCTCAGTTTCTTCCTGTGTAACATAAGGAGATTATATTCATTGATTTCTAATGTCTTTTCTAACCTTAAGATCTGATTCTCAAGCCTATCATACTTTCAAAAAATGATTATATTCCCACAAATGGAAAGAGCTTCTTGGAGGACAGAAAAACCCTTAAATAAAAGTTATTGAATAGAATTGTACTGATTATCAACCCTTCCTTTTTTCTATTGCTGGTACACAATGGTTCAGACAGGATATAATAATACTCTAGCTAATTTTCAGGCCCATAATTTAAAATTTCTCTGAATAGCTAAATTTATTTCACATTCACTGCAGCCCAAACCCATCGCAATCCTTGGTGAGATAAATCTATATCATGGAGAGGGCACAGACTTATCTCTTTTTTCTATTGAATTGTCCAATCATATCCAATTCACATTATTACCTTTTCAGATGTGAAAAGAACAACATTTCTTAGCCTTATGCAAAATGCCTTAGATTATTTCCCCCCCTAAGTTCCTACCTGATGCAGGGTAGGCAAATTTTTGCTAAAAATACATTAAAACTATTCTCCAAAAGTAATTGACTTGAGAGTTTAATACTTGGGACATTTATAAGCTTCCTGCTAGCCTGATACAAAAAAACCAGGGACATGAAGAACTCCAGCTTCTCTCTCTGGCTTCTGTCTGCATACCAACACAGGAATGGAAAAAAAAGGGAAGGGAAACAATGCTCAACTCAATCCATGCTGTAGTCTTGTTATGATAGGACCATTATTCTCCCGAAGGAGCTTCCGTCATGGCTCTAGTTTCCCAGAAACAGCTATCTCCCCTGTGCAAACTGATTGTTCTGGAAGTCAAGTAGATGTGACCTTGCAGATTCAGTGGTTTCTGAAACCACATGAATCAAGTCATTAACCTTGATGAACTGACAAAACACATTTACAGATGGAGATGGTGGGTGATACCCAAACAAAATAAGTAACTCTATAACCACATTGCATATTCTTGCTGTTTTGACAAAGTAAACTTCCTTTTTTAAATATTCAGTGATTTCTGAGTGACTCATTCCATCACAACCTCAAACCTGAACTAAAAGGGTGCACAGGTTACAACTGTACCTATCATACTTGATGAAGAGCTTTCCTTTGTTACAGCTAAGTGCAGTATTTGTTGTTATTGTTGAATGCTAAATATTCCATATATCTCATTTCATTTCATTATTAAGCATGAGTTACAAAGGCCTTAATGAGGCCTTATCTACTAGAAAAAACCAACAAATAAACAAACACACCAAAATAAAGTCACTAGTTGACTTCAACTAATCTAGGAAAGAATTCAGAAACATCTAATTTTTTTCACAAGATATATGATGTGACAAACATTATTTAATGCCTACTATATGCCAGACACAATGCAAAACTCTGAGAATACAAATAAGGAAAAGAAAGCTGGTCCTTGCCCTCAAGGGACTTACAATTTAATGGAGGAAGAGAAAAAAAAAAACAAAAGAAAGATGAAAAGGAACAGGAGGAGGAGAAGGTATCCTACAAAGAGGCATGATGATGGTTGTGTCAAATATAAATAGTGCATCTATTTGGACATTAAGATTTGTCTGGTACTCCAATCCTCCCATCAGAGAGGAAGAAAGAAAGAAGAAGAGAGGGAGAAAGAGTTGGGGGAGGGGAGGAAGATGATAGATAAATAATAGACTGCAATATTATAAGAATGAGGAAATCTATTATTTCAAAGAGATAGGGAAATTTTTATGAACTAATGCAGAATGAAGTGAGAAAAACCAGAAAAATACATAAAAATACACTGTTATAACATATACTATATATGTATATGTGGATTGATGTTTTATATATACTATAACATATATACATTATTTATAGTATGTATATATACATATACATTACAACATCAATATTATAACAATGAACTTTATTTTCTGATTTACAATGAAATGAGCAGAACCAAGAGAACAATTTATATAGCAAAAAAACAGCAAAATAAAGAAATAATTAAATTATTAAGAATTTTCATCCATTCACATACTTATTTATTCATCTATCCATTCACTTATCTATCCATCCATCCATCTATTTTTGTGCCTCATGAGGTCAAGCAGGATACTTAAAGACATTCTTCCATGGATGGGCTCTTTAAGTATAGGAAGACAGCTATCAGATCTTCCTAAATCTTCTTTTCTCTAGACTACACATTTTCATTTCCTTCAACCAATTCTCATAGAGTATTCATAGTCATTCAAACAAGGGTTCTTATCTCCTGTTCTTTCACTTCCTCATTACTCTCTTTCTTACAAAGCTCACTGCCTAAAGCACCCTAAGGACTTGGCTTCTAGACAACATTCTTCCTCCCTGCAGAGTTAATTCACCCAGTTTTAAAACTCTACCCAGCAAAAGAGCTGCCCTAATCAATGAGTGAGCAAACTCACCTAAAACAATTCATCCAGTATACCCTTAGACCATGTTTCACATCCTATCTGTAGCCATCTATCTGATATTTGTCTCATCTGCCCTGTAGCTGTGTGCTTTTCTTTCCTTCCCTTCCCTTCCCTTCCCTTTCCTCCCCACTTAAAATCCTCCTCCTCTAATTCTCAGCACAATTTCCTCCTCTTGCTCTGGGAATAGTTATCAGATCAATATGATAACTGCTTCTGAATAGAGTGAGGTGAGCTATTATACTACCCCTAGTACTCTTTTTGTTGTTGTTGTTCAGTTGTTTTAGTTATGTCTGACCCTCTGTGCCTCAATTTAGGCGTTTTCTTGACCAAGATATTAGAGTGATTTGCCATTTCCTTCTCCAGTTCATTTAACATATAAAGAAAGTGAGGCATACAGGTTTAATTAGCTTGCCAAGGGGTCAGGCTGCTTGTGTCTTGGGACAGATTTGAACTCACAAAGAAGTCTTCCTAATTCCAAGTCTGGTATTCTGTCTGATGCACCCACCACCTATTTGCCCCTGAATATTCCATTTAAAAACACTATAAATCCCTAAAGCAAAATTCCTCTTCCTGCCTACTACTTCCTTATGTTATCTTTCCCTATTAAAATATGGGCAGGGACTGTCTTACCTATGCATTTGTATTCCTAATATCTAGCTCAGTGCTTAGCACAAAGTTGGCTCCTAATAAATGCTTATTCATTTGCATTAAAAAATAACTGATAAATTCAGTGACAATTTATGAGTCCAGAAAACCAATAACAAAGCATATTATACACCACTTGACAGAAAAGTGATGAATAGAGTATGCAGAATGAGAAATGCAATTTTTTTAACAAGGCCACTGAATGGAATTTGTTTTGACTGATTATATATATATATATATATATATATATATATATATATACATACACACACACTTGTGTATATATGTGTGTATATGTATATGTATATACACACATGCATATGAATACATATATACACACATATATACATATATTTGTTTAAAGAGGTTTTTTTGAGATTGCTGTGGAATGGTAAGAAAATAGATTTTCAGACATTAAAATTTTATAATTTATTTTTAAAAGTATAGAGACAGATAGATACAAGTTATCCCAAAAGTCTTAACACAATTTGAAACTCACAGAAAGATTTAAACTTCACTATGACTTTTGGGAGTTATAGATACAGATATAAATATGGATATCTCTTTCTAGTATTTGAGAACATATCGCCCATTAAAAATACAATTCACTGCCAGCTCTGAAAGAGTCAACATAATAAATTCTAAAACAATGCAAGTTTGGTGAAGAGCTTTTGAATTCTCTGTTGACAAACAGAAAATTGATTTGTGATATACTGGGAAAAGATGTTTTCTCTTAAAAGATTGGATTAAATTCTGAGAGGGGAGAGGGAGATACTGTGTATCAAGTACTGATGAAAAAGATTTCCAAAACAATGTCTCAAAGGGATAAGAAAGGAAACAAACCCAAAAGTTGAAGAACAACAAAAGAAATGCAGTACATATGAGTAACAACTTTGTAATCAAGGTCCTGACTTTATAGACAGCTTTGGATGGTACAAGAAGATATTCTGCATCAAAACTTTCTGTCTGACATTTCAATTAATCATCTCCTGAATGAGTGACAATTTAATATAAAAAAATTAAAGTGGCAAAATGAAGATACTTGGCTTGAATAATTTTAGTTTTATCAAATGTTTCTAACTACTCTCTAAAGATACATGGGGAGGGGTAAGCAAGAGGGAAGAATAAAACAATTTTACTCAATTTAATATTTCAATCAAAAGTCTTGTGGGCCTCTCCACTGTTAGATTAACTTTTAAAAATCAATTTCATTTTTATATTCCTTTACAATTTGGGAATGGAAATACCACATGACTAATTAGGCTTAATGATGCTATCAGAAATGTCAGTAGAAACTTTTCTTTTTTTTTAAATAAAATTTTAGCTTTTATTTTTCAATTGAATTTTTAAAGATAATTTCTTCTGAGTAGTTAGTTGAAACAAACAAATTTTTGAATCTTCTCATATTTCTACTTCAAAAAGTTAAAATTACTTTTGACACAGCTAAACACGATATTTCCATTATATTTTTTGTCCAAGGACTCTTTTATTAATTGTGCCATAAGGCATGTGCATGGTTAATGAAACACCTTTATAAAAAAGATAATTTAAAAAACCCTTTATTACAAAAATTGTATATGGAATTCAACGGTAACCTCTAGGCAGATAATTCTCATATGCATTTACATATTTTAACTATCTTCTGATATCCTCATCAACTTACTATTTGACATCTTATACTAGATGTCTTGTAGACATACCAAAGTCAACAACCTGAAAACAGAACTCATTATCTTTTCCCCAAACCACCTCCTTTTCCAAAATTATTTATTGTCTTCTAAGGTATCACCATCTGCCAACCACCCAGATTCCCCATGTAATTGCTATCCTTGACTTCTAATTCAGATATCACTTACTATCCTGTTCCTAAGCCTTGTTGTTTCTATGGTCATAATAACCCTTGTATATATTTCCTTCTCTATATTCAAACAGCTACCACCCCTGTGGAAGCCTTTGCCATTTCATTGCATTATTCTTCTAGCTGATCTCATGGTTTTAAGTCTCTCTCCAATCCGGTTCATCTTCCACTTTTTGTACCAGTGATTATACTAAAGTTCTTACCTGATCACCCTACTGATAAATAAACTCTTATATTTCTCCAAAAATCTCCTGGATCAAATATAGAACCCTCTATATAGATTTAAAAGTCTTTTACCACCTGGTTGCTTTATCTACTTTCAGTCTTCCTTACACTTTACTCCACATATTTGGTGATCAATAGGATGGCCCTTCTTGTTGTTAGTTGTGCAAAACACTGAAACTCATGCCTGCTTGGATTTTCAGTGACCATTCCTCATATCTGGATTGCTCCCCCTTATTGCCTTTTCCTCAATATTTCCTTCAAATCTCAAGTCAAATATTACTATCTACAATAGCCTTCCTTCATCTCCTCTTTTCCCTTCATTGCTCCCTCTCCAAATAATCTCCCATTTACACTGCATGTATATTGTATTCACACAATTTGTTCAACATTTTTTCTCTTTTTAAACATGACTTCCTGGAAAACAGGAACTACATTTTCTTCACCTTTACTTGTTGCCCCAGTGTTTAACATAATGACTTACATATAGTAAATCCTTAACTAAATACTAATTGGTGATTATGATAATGATAAGTCTATTGGGAAACAATCCATTTTTTATCAGTGTCCCATTTATCTACTACGACAAGTATCTCAGTGCCCAATACACAGACTACATGAGAGTTTTCAGAGAGATAAAGATGCATAAAGATAAGTACAATGGCATATATTATGTTGTTCAGCTACAGAAACAATTTGGTCATTTTCAGTCATCTCCAACAATTCTGGACCTAATTAGATTTTCTTCACAATGATATTGCAGTTGCTTGCCATTTTATTCTCTAGCTTATTTTGCAGATGAGGAAACTGGGGCATACAGGGTTAAGTGATTTGTCAACGGTCACACTGCCAATAAGTATCTGAGCCCAGATTTGAACTAAGAAAGATGAGTCTTCCTGACTCCAAATCAGGCATTCTATTCACTGTGTCACCTAGCTGCCCTAAATATATCCAAGTTATTGATAAAAACTCTATTTATGGCCAAAGTTCCTCACAAATCACTGAGATTGCTCAAAGATGTCATAAGTACCTGCTCTTGCTAAAGTAGGTGAATAGGTGCCACTGGAGGTTGGAGGAACATGGAACTGTTGCACAGATGTTTAGCTTCTAATTGGAGGACCTAGGTTCAAATTCCTGCTAGGGATGGATATTACCTCTGTGCCTTGGGCAAGTCTTCCTTCAAAGTTTTTTCCTCATCTATGACAGAAATTTATTGGACAGAATAATTTCTGAGGTTCCTTCAGTTCTAAATACATGAAGCATTATGAAAAGCTATTATGCTGAGATTGTATTTTTTTAAAAAAGAATATATATGATTATTATCATCATGTTTATACACCATAAGGTCATTCAAATAAATGGAAATTTCATTTGATACAGTATTAAATTGTTCTTGGAGAAGCTCTTGAGATGGACTTTCTCCTGTTAATTGTCAAGTATTTAAGACTGGGGAAGAGGAACACATGCAAATTTGATTCCTGTTCAAACTGTCACAAAGCAAGCTGGTGAAATTCTTGCATCTTTACCCACATTTAAATTATTAATAATTTGGAGGTATTGGCCTCACCCTGTCACTAAACATCACATGATAAGTTACTGGAAGATCTGGAATTAATACCTAATTTTTCTGACCCCAGAAGAGCAATCTTTCATTATAACCCATTGTCATAGAGACAGACTACATCAATGAAAGCAGTATCTAAGTTGTATACATCATACATAAGAAACACCAGTCTGTTTCCTTTATGAAGATTGAATGAGGGTACTATTCTTTCACAGGAGTCAGAGCTGGAAAAGAAACAGAAAAAAATGTGTATTATCAAGAAGGATCTATCAAAAGTCCAAGTTATACTTTGGGCTCTAAAATAAAAAAATACATATATATGCATATATATATATATATATATATGTGTGTGTGTGTGTGTGTGTGTGTGTGTGTGTGTGTGTGTGTGTGTTGTGAGATTCTTTTCATCTTTCCATAACTGTTCTAGTCCCCTGTGCATAGATGTGCTAATGTCACTCTTTAGTTTCTAATGGAATATTTCCCCAGGAAATGTCAAAGTTTTGTTTGGCATCAATTTGTAAAAACACTGTCAACATTGAATATGTGGTTGGATTTCACAGCCCTCCAGCTGGTTCTTCTGACAGTGTCTGATGATCTCTGAATCAACACTGTCTGCTCCAGATACATGACTCTATTCCTATGGCTAGAGAAAAATGTAGATAATTTATTCAAAGAACAAAATTTGAACTCTTACTTTTTTATCTTTGAAATTCCATATTGTAATGTAATCTGATAATAACTCACAGGTGATTATAGTTTGATATATATTTAAAATTTTATTATCCTCTTATAATACTCTGTGTGTGTGTGTGTGTGTGTATGTGTGTGTGTGTGTGTGTGAAGGGATTCAAAGATTCTTTACTGTGAGCTGATTTAAAATTTTCCACAACATACAGGAGATTTTGGGTGGAGAAGCCTTATCTTAGACAGCTGATTTGGGGAAGAAATGGAAAGAGGAATATATTTGATGAAAGCAATAGGAAACATATCTGTATTATGTGGATGACAGATTCATCTGCACTCTAACAGAATGTTTGACTCATCTAATGCCATATCTCTTCCCTTCAGAAAAACCTGTTGATTTTTATCCTAATCTGTCTAGCAAGACCAAAACCAAAGCCCAAAGTTTCTTTCCAAAGCATTCCCTACTACATAAATGAATGTTTACTATTGCACTGAAAAAAATCATATAATTTGTAGTTCTAGGATCCCAAATGTAGTCTAAATTTTACCTTTTAACACTGGTGTGGTCATGATAAAGTAACTTTATTAATGGTCTATTTTTTAAGCCAAATGTAAAAGAAGGATACAAATACATGGGCCACCTACCTCCCAAATGATTGCTGATTTATTTATTGATTGTAAGGAAAGCAAAATTAGGAACAAAGGGCAAACAAACAAAATTGCATTAATGAACTACAATTCATTTCTTCAATCCTTTCTACTAAACATTTAGGTTGCTTTCAGGTTGTGGCAATGATATATAATACTGCTCTGAAAATTTGGGGGGATATATTTGGGACTTGTTACTGTTCAATGTAAGCATATATCCTAATGAAGGAATCAGTGGTAAAGAGAGCAAAAGTGTTTTTTTATAACTTTTACTGTATTTAAAAAAAAAATTTCTCATTTCACAGAGCTCTCAGTTTAACAGGAGAGAAAAGACACAAAACAACTATTTATAAACAAAATACAAACAGGAAATATTGGAGATAATCTCAGGGAAGAAGTATTAACGATTATTGGATAAAATTTCTTGAAGAAAGTAAGAGAAATGTTGTTGTATGTTGAGGTTCCTCTTTATAGGGAGGGTAAAAGAGTCCAGGTTAACACAAGATTTTGGTCAGTGGTAGAGAGGCAATAGTAGAAATAACTAGGCAATGTCCCTTAACAAGAGTAAATAGAATTTAGTAGTTCGTTAACTTATTAGAATCTGACATAGCTCTTCATTGAGGTGGGGAGATGGGGCTTTGGACCTGACAAAGAGTTTCTCAACTAATTAGGGGTGGAGGGTCTGGTACTGAAAGGTGATAAGGAATTAACTTGGTTTTTAACAGCTGGGGCAATTACTTAAAACACAGAATAATGTGGGGGCAGAGCCAAGATGGCAGAGTAGAAACAGCACTTCCAAGCCACTCTGACCCCAGATTACCTCCAAAGTATGTAAAAGGGGACTCTGAACAACGTCTGGAGCCCCAGCACCCACAGAATGACACAGAAAAGCTAACCTCCCACTGAGAACAGCCCAGCAGCCCTGCAGGAAGGACCAGGACAGCACTCTGGGAGCCAGAGCTCGCAGCGAGAGCCGAGCACAGCCGGGCACCTGAGTCGGGGTTTTAGCCCCAGGGTGGCAGGGCCAGCAGCCGGCTGGAGGGACCCCAGAACACCAGCAGCTGTGGCGATTCCAGAATTATCAACATAGAGATGCCTAGGACAAAGTGAGAGGTTAGTGGCCTATGGACTTTGGGACCAGTATTTGGGGAATGAGTCAGATTCCTCCCCTGTGGGCTAGAAGCCACTGAGGAGACACGCCATTTTGTAGTTTTCAGAGACAGCTCCAGCTCCTGGCCTGCAAACTGTAGGGAGATCCAGCGATCAGTCTTGGGGGTAATCACTCTTGCTTTAACCTCCCTGGATCTGGATTGTGATCTGGGGTGGAAGTCGTGGGTGGGTTTACAGCTTGCCAGAAACGGAAGTTGTCCCCCACACATTTGGGACAAAAATTCCTCTATCTGGCCTTAAAGCCATACTGTGGCAACAAGCCCAAAAGTCAAGTAATTAAGTGGCAACATGCCAAGGCAAAGGAAACAAATTAAACAGAAAAATGCAACCCTAGACTCCTACTTTGGGGACAAAGAGGGTCGAAGCATAGAGCGAGAGGAGGGCTATGAGGTCAGAAGTCCTGCTCCAAAAGTCCCAACGGAAAACATGAGCGGGTTGCAGGCCATAGAGGACCTTAAGAAGGAATTTAAAAATCAAATAAGAGAAGTGGAGGAAAAATTGGAAAGAGAAATGAGAAGGATGCAGGAAAAGTTTGAAATGAGGGTCAACAGCCTGACTGAGGAAAACAACACCTTAAAAAATACACTAACTCAAATGGCAAAGGAGGCCCAAAAGGGCAATGAGGAGAAGAATGCTTTAAAAAGTCGAATTTTCCAGATGGAAAAAGAATCTCCAAAGCTCACTGAGGAGATTCATTCCTTCAGAGTAAGAATGGAGCAAATGGAAGCTAATGACTTTATGAGAAACCAAGATGCTGTTAAGCAGATCCAAACAAATGAAAGATTAGAAGGCAATGTGAAATATCTCATGGGAAAAACCACTGACCTGGAAAATAGATCCAGGAGAGACAATTTAAAAATCATTGGACTACCCAAAAGCCATGATCAAAGAAAGAACCTAGAAATCACCCTTCAAGAAATTCTCAAGGAAAATTGCCCTGATGTTTTAGATCCAGAGGGCAAAATAGAGGTTGAAAGAATCCACAGATCACCTCCTGAAAAAGATCCCAAAAAGAAAACTCCCAGGAATATTATAGCCAGGTTCCAGAATCCCCAGATCAAGGAGAAAATACTACAAGCAGCCAGGAAGAAACAATTTCAATATTGTGGAAACACAATCAGAATAGCCCAGGACCTGGCAGCTTCTACACTGAGGGATCGAAGGGCATGGAATATGATATTCCAGAGGGCAAAAGAGCTGGGAATGAACCCAAGGGTCACCTACCCAGCAAAACTGAGCATTTTGTTTCAGGGGAAAATATGGTCATTCAGTGGAATAGAGGACTTTCAAGCATTCTTGAGGAAAAAACCAGAATTGAATAGAAAATTTGACACCCAGACACAAGAAGGAAGAGATGCCTGAGAAGGTAATCAGGGAAAAGAAATTAAAAGGAACTTATCAAAGTTGAACTATTTACATTCCTAAATGGAAAGACAATAACTGTGACTGATGAAATCTTTCTCACTATGAAAATAATGGAAGAAGGGTGTATGGTCATATGAATACATATGTGAATGTGTGTGTATATGGTTACAGTTATATATGGATAGAGGGCATAGGTTGAATTTGTTGGAAGTGAGGATACTCAAGGGATGAAATTATGAGGTGAGAGAGGGAAGTGGCAAGAGGAGATGGGGAGAGACAGGGTAGGCTAAAGTATCTCATGTAGAAGAAGCAAGGGGAAGTGGTTGCAAGGGAGGGGAAGAATAGGAAGGCAGAAAGGCAAAACCACATTCTCATTGAATTTGGTTCAGGGAGAGAATGACATACATACTAAATGGGATATATCAACTTACAGGAGAATAGGGGGAAGGGGGATGAAAGGAGGGATGATGGAAGGGAAGGCATCCTTGGGGAGGGGAGCTTGGAAGTACCCACTATAGAAGAGGGACAGGATCATGTAGGGAATGGACCAGGTGGGGGGTGGGATGAGTGGGAGGGAATTATAAACAGCCTTGTACAAGGTATCTACTATGATAATGTTTTGCATAGCTAGACATGTACAACATATACTGAATTACTTATCTCCCCAGAGGGAATGGGTGACAAGGGAGGAAGGAAATGGATCTGAAATTCAAGGTCTTAAGATTAAATGTTTCAAATATATACAAATACTATTATTAATACTTTTTTGCTTGTAATTGGGAGATAAGATGTGCAGGCATTGGGACACAAAGAGTCACCTTCCTCTAATGGAAAAGTCGAAGGGGGTATGGGAGATGATATGGGAGAGAGCAGATTGGAGGAAGCGATATCTTGTGGGACTGCTATTCTGGGAGAGAGGGTAGGGGGAAAACAGGGGAGGAAAAATGATTGTAACTCAAAATCTGGCGGAAATGAATGATGTAAAACAGAAGTTAATAAAGCATTTGTTTAAATAAAAAAAAAGTTAAAATAACAAAAAACACAGACTAATGCCCTGTGAATCATTGTGTGCTCATATTCCATGGCAATGGGACAGGTTGTAATATTCCCAGTCATAAACTGACCTATCTCTACTCTGCCACTTTCATGCAAATATTCTCACTGTTTTTTTTTTCACTTTGTTCTTGTCTGGCTACCTTGTACTTCACTCTTACTTCTTTAATACAGAAGCAGGAATAGGTATGCTTCTACTTGTATCCCCATAACTCCCATAGTGACTGGGAAATGAAACAAGGGGAAACACGTCAGTCATACAGTAGCTGGCATTATCTCTCACATAACTCTGCTACCCTAATGAAGTATTGCCTCAGAAAACTCCTAAGGATTTATTTAGTAAGATGTGCACCTTTCTGCTGGAGAAAAGAATTTCTATGTAGGTAATGCAATATAGTGACTAACTTATCCTTCCTTTATGTTCCAAGAAACTAGGTACTATTACATTGTTGTCTTTGTACACTTGGTACTAGGCTGATACTGGTGTAATAGTTTAATAAAGACTTGATTGATTAATTTATACTTGATTCCAAAGCCACTCTTCTACTTCTTTTCTAGATGAAGCTTTTATATTGAAAACAAAATGTATTGTTCTGTTTTTTTCATATTTCACATGAACTATATTATTTCACATAAGTGATTATTTAAAATGTATAGCAATGACGAGAGAATGAAGTATTTTGAGCCTTAGTTTATGAGAGCCATTAAAAAATCTTGAAAAAAATTTTCTGAGTTCTAGAGACTTTTTATTTACTTTGAAGTGGTAATAAATGTTTTATAAAGTAATATCATCAATGGTATGGCCATCAGCATAAAATATATATTTTCAGGGATGACAGAATATTGTTCTCCCTGACATCATTCACACATACAATACAATTTCTTGACAAACGCCTTGTTCTTTTTTTTTCAGCAGAAAGTAGTATAGCTATCTCCTTAATATGAAATATGAATTATTTTTGGCTGTTCATTTAGTGCTGTACTTGGTGAAATTAGAATAATGTTAGGGCAGAAAAATAACATTAGTAAATTCTGAAGAATATATTTTATAAATATTTATATTGCTTAGAATGTTTGCCTTCATCAGAATATTAAGTTATTCTCATCTAAATTATTAGAATCTTTCTTTCATTTGATTTTTAATGAAGTATGTTAGCAAACATAGTTGATATGGAGGAAATAATGCAACATATAAGTCATATACAAATAGACAAAGGAGAAGGAATTTGAAGAAGAAATGGAAAATAGAAATATATCTTCATTAGAGGAAATCTTGTGCATAAAAGATCAATAAAATTTTATCCAACAAGTACAGCTCTGAATACACTTGAGCTTTAATTCTTACATTCTTCATATAGGTAATAAAATCTCTAATAAGCTTTTTTATTTTCCTTAACAAAGGAAAATTAGCATTTGTTTAAGGCTCATTAAAGTAGACAAATCATGATAATTGGTTTGTTGCAAGTGTAATCTTATACTTACCTTTAAAAGGATTAGAGGGAAAAAAATCTTCATTTATTGTAACCATACTTTTGGATTAGTGGATGAAAGATAGTTACATTACCAAGTAACTAGACTTGGAATAGGGCTCATTATACACACCTGACAGCAGCTACATTAAGCATCTAATAACAGAAGGAAAAACCCTTATTCTCAAGAGTGATTAATGGGCATATTTTCTGGTGTGTGTGTGTGAGTGTGTGTGTGTGTGTGTGTGTGTGTGTGTGTATGTGTATGTGCATGCACACTTAAATCTGTGGTGCTGATTTCCTAAGTTACAAAACCATACTTTCAAAAATGGAAAGATATAAGGGACTTACTAAAATAATTTATTCTTTAAATACTTACCATTTTTGGTAGGAACACCACTTCTGTCCTTAAAAGACATTTTACTAGCTGAGCCAAGATGGAGGAGTAGAAGCAAAAACTTGGTGTGAGGTGTCACTCCAAGCACTTCCAATATATGTAAAAAAAGGACTCTAGACAAACTTTAGAGCTATAGAACCCACAAAGTGACAGAGAGAAACAAATCTCCCACTGAAGGCAGCTTGGCAGGCAGAGAGAAAGGGTCTAATGCACCAACTTGAGAGCCAAGAGCAGGGCCATGTGAGCCGCACAGTTTTGGATCCAGGGTGGCCCCAATTAGCAGCAGCCAGAGCAGACTTCAGGAGAGGGAATCACCAGCAGTTGTGGCATTTTCTAGACTTCTCAACCCATAAATGCCAAAGACAAAGTAAAAGTTCAGTGTGGAAATTTTTTGGAACAGGAGGGATGGAAAAGTGTGGTCTAGACCCTGATCCCTGGGCGAGAAGACTCAGAGGTGCAGAGAATGTGCCGCATAGCTTCCTCAGGAGCTCCTGACCTGCTGATTGTAAAGGGACCAAGTGACCATTAGCAAGGTAATCGCATTTGCTTTAACCTGCTTGGATCTGTGTTGCAGTCTTGGGTAGTGGTCTTGAAGTGTGTGACCAGTGAGTCAGGCATTGTGGGGACTGCAGTGAGGCCACTTTTCTAATAGCTCTGGCAGCTGCAAAAACCCCAGTAATTTGGGACAAAGCTCTTTGTACTCTGGAAGCAGAAGTCTACTGTGGCAAAGAGCTCAAAAGTCAAGTAATTGGCTGGCAAGGTGAACAAGCAGAGGAAGCACAAACAGACCATAGAATACTTTTTGGGGACAAAAACAATCAAGGCATGGAGGTGGAGGAAGACAGCAAAGTCAGAACTCCTTTATCAAAAGCTTCCTAGAAAAATATGAATTGATGACAAGACATGGAGGAGCTCAAGAAGGACTTTGAAAATCAAGTAAGAGAAGTGGAGGAAGAATTGGGAAGGGAAATAAGAATTAAAAAAGAAAATCATGAAAAGTGCATCAAACAGCCTGCTAAAGGAGATCCAAAAATACACTGAAGAAAATAACACCTTAAAAATAGACTAACTCAAATGGCAAGTGAGGCCCAAAAAGCTAGTGAGGAGAAGAATGCCTTAAAAAGCTAAATTGGCCAGATGGAAAAGGAATTTTAAAAACTCACTAAAGAGAATAACTCCTTCAAAATTAAATTGAAGCAATTGGGAGATAATGACTTTATGAGAAAAAAAAAAACATAAAATAGATCCAAACAAATGAAAAAATTGAAGGCAATGTGAAATATCTCATTGGAAAACCCACTGACCTGGAAAATAGATCCAGGAGAGATAATTTTAAAATTATTGGACTACCTGAAAGGCATGATCAAAAAAAGAGCCTAGATACCATCTTTCTAGAAATTCTCAAGGAAAATTTCCCCAATATTCTGGAATCAGAGGGGAAAATAGAAATTGAATTCACCAATTGCCTCTTGAAAAAGATCCTAAAAGAAAACTCCTAGGAATATTATAGCCAAATTGTAGAGTTCCCTGGTCAAGGAGAAAATATTGCAAGCAGTCAGAAAGAAACAATTTGAGTATTGTGGAAACACAATCAGGATAACACAAGACCTAGCAGCTTCTACTTTAAGGGATAAAAGGGCTTGGAATATGATATTCTGTGGGTCAAAGGAGCTAGGACTAAAAACAAGAGTCACCTACCCAGCAAAACTGAGTATAATGCTACAGGGGAAAATATGGGCATTCAGTGAAATAGAGAATTGTCAAGCATTCTTGATAAAAATACCAGCGCTGGACAGAAAATTTGACTTTCAAAACACTTTTGAAAAGGGATAGGATCAAAGGAGAAAATAAAATAAGTGAGGGTCAGGATAGGATGGAAGGAAATATAGTTAGTCTTTCACATCATAACTACTATGGAAATTATTTGGGTAAGTACACATGAAAAACCTATATTGAATTGCATATCTTCCCAGTGGTGGCAGGTGAGAAGGGAAGAAGGGGAAAAAAATCTGGAACTCAAAGTTTTCAAAACAAATGTTTATTTAAAAATTGCTTTTTACATGCAACTGGGAAATAAGATGTACAGGAACTGGTGTATAGAGATCCATGTATAGAGAAAGTTAGGAGGTGATGGGAGAGGATATAAGAGAGAAGAGATTGGAGGAAGGAGTATTCAGTAGGCTTCTATTTTGGGGTGGGAGTAGGGGAACAATGGGGAGAAAAAATGTAACTCAAAATCTTGTGGAAATGAATGCTGAAAACTAAAAACAAATAAATTTAAATGAAAAAAAATACATTTCACTTCCAAAATTAAAAGATTTAAAAGTATTATCCACAAGCATTATATCTAAGTAACTTCTATTTAGCACATATTGTGGTTATATGTACACACACACATATACATTGCATATATGAGAAACCATCCTAGACTTGTGTGTGTGTGTGTGTGTGTGTGTGTGTGTGTGTGTGTGTGTGTGAGTTTGTATCCTTGAACATCCTCAGGAGGAGAGAGAGACAGAGACAGAGAGAGACAGAGAGAGAGATAATGTCATTCCATCAGATCAAAAACTTATTTATTATGGGAAACAAGCAGATTTTAAATGTCCATCTGAGCTTTATTAATTACATAAATAAAACATGAGGTTAACAATTAAATGTTAATAATATCTGTCCTTTATAGTTTTGCTTTCAATTCTTAAGAACTTCAAACTTACATTATTTATTTTCTTGAAATGGAATCACATGAAATCCAATAAGCCAACCATTAAAGCTATATATATGGAATAAGGAATTTTTCCTTTAGCTAAAGGAAGAATAATAAACCCTGTTGAGAGCAGTTTCTTCAATCATTTCCTGTTACTTTTCATTCTATAATGATTCTGTGATACATGAAATGAATGCTACATACCCAATTTGAACTTTTAAAAGAGCCATGTGACTTAAAAACTTTGAAAGCTTCTTTGTTCCATAGGAATTAATTGCTCAAATTATTTTACTGTTTTGTCACAGAAACAATTGTATTTTCAATGGAAATATCTGATATGATACAATATACATTTAAATACAATACTATGATATGATAATATAATCTAGCATTGCATTATATGGTATGCGAAGATTAATATAACATGAAATAACATGTGATATGTAATATGATGTATATGATATATTGCACATGGCACAGCATTGTATGACATGTGAGCCTTTACAATGCTATGTGATTCAATGTGGTACACCATGGTATAATATATTACATAATTTAATATAATATAATGACAGCCTAGGTCACCTAGTCTAATCACGATGAGAAAATGGAGGACCACAGAGGTTGACTTGTCCACAATTATAAAACTAGTGTCAGGTATGAGATTTGACCCCAGTTCCACAGCTGCCAGAAACACTGATATTTCTACTGCATAGTGTTGCCTTAAAGCTAACATATAATGTCTCAAAAAACAATACATGTTATTTGCCTCAGAAGTAAATCTAAGCATTTCATTTCTTGCAAATATTTACATCAGAATTTGGAGTAAAAGATAAATTTATTTTTGGACATGTTAAATTTAAGATGTCTCATGAAGTCTACATTGAAATGTCCATAAGGAAACCGTGATGTGGGACTATGGTTCAATATATAGGAGAAACTATGGTTCTATATATAGATCTCAGGGTCAATTGCAGGGAGATAGAAGTTGGGCACAAGCAAACTCCATTTCCTTCAAGGTCTCCAGCTAGGATTTTCCCATTCCATCTAAAGGGAATCCATTCTCCTTTGGGATATAGCTAATCATCCTACAGCTTCAATTTGACTTAAACTTTTGACTTTTGTTCTTTGCTCCGCCCACTGAGTCTAAGCAGAACAAATTCAACCCTCTTCCATGTTGTTGCTATTTATATACATGAAGACAACTATATTATTCTTCTCCCACAGAACTCTGACATCATTGTTGAAGACAATTTATTTTCTTGCGTCTTCAGTGCTTGCGTGAATCAGGAATTTGTTGAAGCATTGATATTATTGCACTTTAGAAGGTACAAAACTGTTTGATGTCACACATTGAAAACATATTTTTCTGACACCAATTATATTTTCTTAAGCAGTCATAAGATTCCATTAGCCATAGAATGTACAAAACTTTTTTCTTATGCTTGATTTCATCATTGACACCAAGTTGACAATAATATATTAGTTCATAAATATTTCACAGACCTTTGTGACACTTTTGGATTTTGTCTTTAAAAATGAGATGATATTTATAATGGGCTTTACAAACAATAAATTTCTATAAATGTTATCATCATCAATATTATCATCACTTAAAATTGTGGTGGAAAGCTGAATGAGAAAACAGGAATTTGGAATTTTTTTTTTAAAAGCTGGTGAAATACTAACAAATACAGTTACTTATATGGAACCTTTACCAGAGGTGCCAAGAACTCTAAGAAACCATTTATATGTTGGAACTTTATGTCAAGAGATGTCTTCTAGGGGGTGGAGCCAAGATTTTGGAATGGAAGCAGTAACTTTTCTAAGCTCCTCTGTGAATCCCATCACTAAACTTTAAAAAGTGAATCTGAATGGATTTTAAAGTGTCAGAATCCACTGGGAGATGGAGCATGGCACAATCCAGCCCAGGAAATTGCCCACGTAGGTCAGGGCTGGGGCAGTACCAAGCATGTGGGGGCAGTAACAAGCATGTGGGGGCTGCACCAGCCTGGACCAGAGAGCAGACTACAGAAGGGAGAGAAGGAGCCCCAGCCAGCAGACTTACCCATCCCAAGGGTGATTCACAGGCTCTCAAGGGACAGGAGGATCAGTGGGAGCTGGGTAAGAGAAAGCACAGGGTTCACAGCAGAGAGAGCAGTTTTTCCTGGGGCTATCAGCCCACAGCCTGGAAGTTTAAAAATCACCTGCCTGATTTTCCAGGGGCCAGGATGGCAAGGTAAACTCTGGTGTCTCTGACTCCCCCTCCCTGACCAAGAAAACTCAAAAATAAATGTCCCACAAAGAGTAAAATCCTGAAATAGCAGAAATAGCCTCAGGCTTAGGAGTGACTGAGAAAGGGTCTAACTGAGGTAGTAAAGAGTCTGAAATGAAGAGCAGGAGGTGTCCCAACAAGCCCTACCTCACCTGACCAGCAAGAACTCCCAAAGCAAGATGTTGGAGCCATCAAGTGCTAACAGCAGAAGCCCAGGTAGACCTCAGCATTACCAGGGAATCTGAAGGCATCAGTACTGCCAGCCACCAACTGCTGAGCCTGACTGAGCTGTAGCCCAAGAGCATAGAGGCAGAAATCTGAAGCCGCCAGTCCACCCCTCACCCACAGGTTACTCTGTGAGCCTGAGGGTAACTCGTGAAACACTGAGAATCCTGGCCTTGGCCTCAGTCAAGACACCCAGAGGCTATAGCACACAAAGTCAACAACCAGGCTCTTAGCTCCCAGCCTGACAAATTAGGAAATAAGAAATTGCAATGGGAAGGAAGGAAGCTGAGAAGGGGAAAGGGAAGGCAAGAAAATTGATCAGAGCCTATTATAGTGAGCAAAAACAACCACATACAGAGGACAACATGGACTCTATACTCACAGCTAAGACCACAGAAGGAAATATGAACTGGTCTCAAGCCCCAAAAGCATTCTTGGAGGAGCTCAAGAAAGATCTAAAAACCCAAATTAGAAAAGTGGAACATAAATTTAAATCTACAGTGACCAAATTGGCAAAAAGTCTCATTGAAGAAAACAAATCCTTAAAAAGTAAAATTTGTGACCTAACTGGAGAAAATGCCTGCCTAAAAAAGGACCTTCAAAAACTAACTGAATAAAATAATTCATTAAAAATTAGAATCAGGGGGCAGAGCCAAGATGGCGGAGTAGAAACAGTACTTCCATGGTGCTCCAGCCCATACCACTTCAAAATTATGTAAAAGGGGGACTCTGAACATCCTCTGGAGCTCCAGAACCCACAAAATGACACAGAGAAGCTAACCTCTAACTGAGCACAGTCCTGCAGCCCAGCAGGGAGCAGCCAGTATGACATACATTCTAAATGGGATATCTCACCCTGCTGAAGAGTGGGGGGGAGGGGGATAATGGAGGGGAGGGCATGCTGGGTGGAGGGGAGGTTGGAGGCACCCACTTTTGAAGAGGGACAGGATCAAAGTAGGGAATGAAACAGGTGGGGGGTGGGATGGGTGTGAGGGAAATATAGTCAGTCTTTTACAATATATCTACTATGGTAATGTTTTCCATAGCTATAAATGTACAACATATACTGAATTGCTTATCTTCCCAGTGGGAGTGGTTGACAAGGGACAAAGGGAATGGATCTGGGATTCAAAGTTTTAAAATTAAATGCTTCAAATATATATATATATACACACACACACATACATACATATATACATACATACATATATATATACATATATACTATTATTATACTATTTATACTATTATTAATACTATTTTGCATGTAACTGGGAGATAAGATTTCAGGCATTGGGGCACAGAGATTCACCTTGCCCTAATGGAAAAGTCGAAGGAGGTATGGGGGAAGATATGGGAGAGAGCAGATTGGATGAGGGGATATCCTGTGGGAGTGATATTCTGGGGTGGTGGATAGGGGAAAAATGAGGAAAAAAGTTGTAACTCAAAATCTGGTGGAAATCAATGATGTAAACCAGAAGTTAATAATGCATTTGGAAAAAAAAATAGAATCAGTAAAATTGAAACTCAGGACTGTATGATGCACCAAGAGTCAATCAAGCAAAATATGAAGATTGAAAAATTAGAAGAAAGTGTAAAATATCTCACTGGAATAACAACTGACCTGGAGAACACATCCAGGAGAGATAACCTAAGAATTATTGGTCTACCAGAAAGCCATGATGAATGAAGCAGCCTGGACAGCATCCTCTAAGAGACTATCAAAGAACACTATCCTAGAATCAGAAGGTAAAATAGTTATTGATAGAATTCACTGGACTCCTCCTGAACGAGATCCCAAATTGAAAACTCCAAGAAATATAGTAGCCAAATTCCAGAAATACAGGGTTAAGAAGAAAATACTGCAGGCAGCCAAAAAGAAACAATTCAAATATCATGGAACTGCAGTCAGTATACATAGGACCTAGCAGTTTCTATATTAAAAGATTGCAGGATTGGAATTTGATATTTTGTAAGGCAAAAGAGCTATGACTGCAACCAAGGATCAACTTGGGAAAGAATTTTTACAACGTGTGTCTCTGATAAAGTCCTCATTTCTAAAATATACATAGAACTGAGTCAAACATATAAGAATACAAATCATTCCCCAATTGATAAATGGTCAAAGGATATGAACAGGCAGTTTTTAGAGGAAGAAATTAAAGATATCTATAAGCATATGAAAAAATGCTCTAAATCACTATTGTTTAAAGAAATGCAAATCAAAACAAATCTGAGGTACCATATCTCACCAGTTAGATTGGCTAAGATGACAAAACAGGAAAATGACAAATGCTGGAGAGGATGTGGGCAAATTGGAACTGATTCAAACATTCTGGGGAGCAATCTGCAGCTATGCCCAAAGGGCTATAAGTAATTTTGTACCCTTTGATCCAGCAATACCACTTCTAGGGTTGTATCCCAAAGAGATCATTGAAGTGGGAGGAAAACCCATATATACAAAAATATTTATAGCAGCTCTTTTGTGGTGGCAAAGAATTGGAAATTAAGGGGGTGCCCATCAATTGGGGAATGGGTAAACTAGTTGTGGTATATGAATGTAATGGAATACTATTGTGCTATAAGAAACGAGGAGCAGATGGGCTTCATATTTACCTGGAGAAGTTTATATGAACTGATGCTGAGAAGAGCAGAACCAGGAGAAATTTGTTCACAATTACAGACACAACCTATGTGTGATGACCAACTTTGATAGACTGGACTCTTCTCAGCAATGCAAGGTTACAAGTCAACTCCAAGAGACTCATGATAGAGAGAGATGTCTACATTCAGAGAAAGAACTAGAAAGAACAGAGTTTGAATGCAGATTGAAGCAAACTATCTCCTCTCTGTCATTTTCTTGTTTGGTTTTGTTTCCTCTTTCCCATTGTTTATTCCATCTGATACAATCCTTCTTTATAACCTGACTAATGTCTAATGTGAAATTATGTGCTGATCCTATACTTGATTGTATGCCATCATGGGGGGGAAGGGTAGGAAGGGGGAAAATTTTTGAAATTTAAAGACTTGTTTAATTGAATACTATAAACTAAAAGTAAATTAATAAAGACCAAAAAATTTAAAAATAAGATAAGAAAAAGAAAAAAGATTCCTTCTAGTTGTTTTTTTTAGTTTTATCTAAGGTGCCAGATAAAAGAGAGTAAACAAAATAGCTCCTGTATCATACCTAATTCCTATATAAAGCAGGATCTTGAGATGATGAACTTTAAGGACAAGAGGCATATTATGGCAGAGGAAAACAAATGAACAAACATCCACTTCACTGAAAATTTGACTTATGTGAAATGTGTCACTCTCACAAAGATGTTGACTATAGGTACACATACAGGTAATTTTCCTTGTGTTTAATACCATGGTAACAGTAATGTGGAGAAGCTTCATTGTTTTAGACCTAGGGAACTTGAGATTCATAATAACTAGTTGACAGGGATCATAAGTTTTAAGATTTGTGTAGTGTTTTACAATGATTATCTCCCTTGATTCTGGATAAGGAACTGGGGGGAAGATACATTCATTGTAGGGACAGGGTACAAACCCTAAATTATTTCCCCTTTGGTGGGGCAATCAAATTAAATATATTTCTCTAGAACTGAAGTACTGTCTAGGTCTCTGGGATATAGAGGCCCATTGAATCTTTGGGAATAATGTGTAATTCTTTAATATTTCTCTAAGGGTAAATAAAACCTACCCTTTATTAAACGTCTTAATTGTTTGCATGGGAGATTGTGTATTTACATGTGTGTGTGTGCGCGCGCGTGTGTGTGTGTGTGTGTGTGTGTGTGTGTGTGTGTGGATGTGGGTGTAGGTGCATAGGTGGGTGGGAAACTAGATATGGTCCTAAATCTGATATTGCAAGGGAAAACATCTCCACAGTGCACAAGCCAAAAATAGTTATTGAATGGAGACCCTCCCCGACCCGACTCTTCCCTGACAAAACCTAATGCTTTGGGTTTGCATAGGTTAAATTATTAAAAGTTTAATTACACATCCATTGGATTGTCTCTAATTAAGAAAAAAATTAAGTTTTATATTGTTCAAAGTCAGCAATTAAAATCATGAAGAATAGCCAATGCAAAGAAATGAGTATTAAAGCCTGAAGACAGGGAAATAAGAAGCACCTGTGTATAATATAATGGGAAGATATTTTTATCTTAACCTGTAATTTTATCAATGTGGGTACCTGCTTGCAGGGAAAATCCTCCTACTAATACGAACGGTTCTTATCCTAGAGTCTGAATTTGTTTTCAGAAATAGTGCAATAATATGTAATGCCAAACAAAGGCAACTTGCAAAGTTTGGAATACCAGCATAATAACTCTCCATTTATTCCATGACCAACTAAGGCAAAATATTCACAGAAAAGAGAAAATCAAAATACAGCATTCACCATGTGTAATTCAACAATTTAGTAAGTCCTTAATTCAATCACAAAATACTAAGGTCTAAGCACTACCCCACCCCTGGGCAGTATATTCATTTAGTCAATCACAAAGTTTTCTCTCTATTCAACTGGAGATTGTTTTCCAACTATATACAAAGTACATTCCTTTAGTCAGTCACAGAGCACAAAAATCCAAGTGCTCCACCCCTGGATCACCACAGAATTACCATCAGTTATCCCCAAGCACTTTCTCAAAGGGGCAATGGAGAGCACAAAGGCCATCTACCCCATCTCACAACAAGGTTACCCTCACAGCATTCAATACCCAAAAAGAGGTCTTTGCTTCATCTTGACCTGAGCCAAATTCTCAGCAATCTCTGTTCCTGGGGAGACAAAGCTTAACAAAGCCATTATATACATTGCCAGTGTCCTCATCAATTCACTCTCTGCCTGCAGAACAGTCACAGGACCCCTGAAAACATCAGCAAGACCCTTCTTCAGGATTTCTGTAAACGTACAATAAGAAAATCTTCCTTCAGGGCTTCTGAACCAACAGCAAGGTTCCAGGACCTCTGCAACAACAGCACTGTCCTTTACCAAAAGACAAATATGGTAAAACAACATCAAAAGAGACAGACATAATACCAGCATCACAGCCAAGCCTTCTCAGTTCTCAGCAGCTCCAGGTATCAACTCTCAAAAGTCCTGGGCAGCTCCAAATAGCCCTCAGCCATCAGGGTGGACTCAGCTAGCTGTTCTCTTTCTCTCTCCCTCTCTCTCTCTCTCTCCCTCTCTCTCTCTCTCTCTCTCTCTCCCCCCCCCCTCTCTCTCTCTCTCTCTCTCTCTCTCTCTCTCTCTCTCTCTCTCTCTCTCTCTCTCTCTCTCTCTCTCTCCAACACTGGCCCCCGGTGATCCTCTCTCTTTCTCTGCCTACACAATGCTGCTCCCCAAAATTCTTCTACCTCTCTCTGTTTGGGCCTTCTCTCTAAATCCACAGCACCAGCTCCTCCCAGTTCAGCCCTCTCTCTTCACATCAACAAGTCCATCCTACAAGTGGGATTCACAAGCTCTGGGTTTCAACACCCAACATGGAAACCAAGCAAATAAAGGAGGATCTTAAAATCCCATTACCATTACAAAAGTAAAAATATTTAAGTTTGATTATCAAATATACACACACATATACACACTCACAAAATGTTCAGAAGCCTTAATCTAGCAGATTGATAACTCATCTGTAGCTCACAGTCTTAGAGGTATCTGTGGCAATGGGATATTAAATAGCTTACCTATAGCTGTATAACTAGAATGTGTCTAAGGCAGAAATCGAATGCACGTCTTAATTCTAAAGATGGCCCTATATTCACTACTCCATGGTGGCCACTAAGAGAGTAGAGAAAATCAGAAACTCACATTGGAATGAATTCCAAATATAATAAGATATAGGAAGAAGAGGGCAAAGATAATTCAAAGTGATAATGCCAGTCATAGCATTGAAAACTATTCCAATGTCTTTCAGAGTATGAACTAATAAATGAAGGCCAATGAATACAAAACAAATGATAGGGAGTAATATATCTTGTTTTGTTCTGTGCATCTATTGTGCCCATTGGTGACAATACTTTTTTCCTCACGTAAAAATACTGTTTTCTTTTAGAGATTAAACATCTTTGAGATCAATGTAATACATTTTAAACCTGAGGCACACTGGATACTAAACAAAAAAGCAACATCCCAATGTAATGATGAACTGTTCATCTAACAGTGGAAATAACCACTGTAAAACATTCCTAGAAAACAGGATAAATATGAATCAGAATTTATTACTCCAAATTACTGTGATGTGCTAACAAATATTACTTTTGAATGGTAAGCAACAATGAAATGAAACCCTGTATATTATATTTTCTCAATAAAGCTGTTATTCCAAGACTAAATATAAAATGTTCAAACCATAATTCACATTGGGAATAAATTGATGATATTTGTCTTAGTGTATATATGATTATACTTATCCTCAATTCCCTGTGCATCACTTTTTAACTGTGCCTTAGAACTGGGCAGCAAATTACTTGATGAAAAGGAAGAAGATAGACAAAAGGCATCATTCTACCTGCAATACAGCTTTGCCAGCAAAAATGCATTTAGAAAACTTGTTACTGTCAGACCATAAGGTTAATATGAGGCTGTATTTGGGGGATGGCTGGAGGTTTGGATTCATAGAAATATTATAAAGCAATCTGTACCACTTACGTATCCTCAACCTGTCTTGCTTTGAGCTCATTTGTAATCCAAAAAGGAAGTTGGATGTACAGTAAATTTTTGAATTGGATGTAACAGGTGTGAACGAACGTAAAGGAGGATCAAGCTCACTTTGGAGTGTGTGTGTGTATGTGATATTGTTAAAGTTGAAGAGAACATATTAGTTGATCTGTTAAATATTTAAAAACACATTTCTAAAATATTTTCACCTCTTCTTTCTTCACTATATGATCCACAATGAACTCCTTCTTTGAAAGTCAACAAAAGAGGAAAGTTTGTTTTCCCCCAACAATTCTTTTGTGTGACTTTTTTAGTTCTTCAGCCCAACATCAAATTATCAAAAGTTGATCTGAAAGTATTGGGATTGCATAGTTATTTTATTTTAGCTATAATGTATGCTATGTTTCCTTCTGAAGCGTTAAAGATTCCCATTGATGCTATCAGTATGAATATAATATCTGAGATATATAGTGTAAAAAAAAGTTTCACAATAGAATCACAGTATGAGGCAATGTAGTGGAAAGGACCTGTATGGGGATAAAATTCTGGCTTAGTAAAGTCATTATCCAAAAAACTGTTAGCATATGCATCAACTACACCTCAGTAAAATCATCTTGGTAGATGGGATAAACCAGGTTAAGGGTAACAACAGGCCTTTAACCTGTTAAAAAGTATAGAGGATCTACACTCCAGGCATAGGAAAACTTATCCTGATAGAATGGAGGAATGAGAAAAAATTGTACCAATATCCATGAAAGTGGCTGAAACAGGTATTTAGAGCCTGTTTCAACATTGAAGGCTCCAAGGTTATGCACTGCATCCTCATCAGCAGTCTTCTTGACTTTTGTCCAGCTACTGGAAGAGATAGTAAAGCTGATGACATTGTGCAATTCTGCCTCACTTAAATTCAATTCATTAGTAAGTCAAAACATCACCCATCATGTCAATGGTACCCTTTGAAAATGAAGGAAGAACAACAATTTTCAGAAACCTATTTCTAACTGTTTATCACATATACCTATGACTCTAGTATGATAGAGATTATCTCCAAGAGTCTGAGGTTACCCCACCTTCCTTCCCCCTTTCCTCCACTCTAAGATATCAAGCAATCTGATATAGGCTCTACCTATACATTCATATTATACATATTTTCTCATTAGTCACGTTGTAAAGAAGAATTTGAACCAATTGGAGGAGCCATGAGTAAGAACAAATAAAAAAGACAGCATTGCTTTGATCTGCATTCAGACTCCATAGTTCTTTCTTTGGATGTGGAGAGCATTTTCCACTAGGAGATTTTTGGAGTCATATTGGATCCTTGCATGGCTAAGAGGAGGTAAGCCTATCAAAGATGATCATCACACAATGCTGCTGTCACTGAGTACAATGTTCTCCTGGTTCTCCTCACTTCATTCAGCATCAGTTCCTGCAAGTCTTTTCAGGTTTTTTTAAAGTTTGCCTGCTCATCATTTCTTATGTAACAATAGTATTATATTACATTCATATACCACAACTTTTTCAACCATTCCCTAATTAACAGGCATCCCTTAATTAGTGTTGGACAATGAAAACTTCTTACAGAAAAGTAGAAGTTATGAATGAAAAAAGTTCCAAGTATATGGTAACAGAAGAAAGAGAGTAACATCTCTTTTTTTAAAAGTGTGATGGATAAAAATGGAAGGCAAATGTTTGCCTAGATAGAATCATTAGAGAAGGGATATTACCACATTTTTGTAGGAATAAAGATTAACTGTTCAATATTTCAATAAAAATAATAATAGATGATAGAGCTAAGATATGTATGACAGTAAGAAACTTTAAAAAACTACTTTTTCCTAAGTATGATCCCAATTTTACTTCAAAAGTGTGTTAAACTTATGGTCTATTTAAACACCTGTCCAAAAATATCTATTCTGATTGAATTATTATCATAATGATGAATTGTATTTTGTCAAATGAAAGTTATTGATGAACATATTATGAATTCTATATCATTCAAAATATTTTACATAATTACTTTGTTCCAGATTTGAAGTGTACCCCCCCTCCAGAAAATAAGATTTATTTGGATGGTAGTTGGTGTTAAGGGGGATGGAGATGTGGTAAACACCCATTTTTTTTTACTTTAAAAGGCTTATCATCTGATAGGGAACATGCAATCAAATTATGGAAATACTGTTATTTTTTTGTTGTTACGCTTAATTACATAAAAGGGACAAATTAACACTATTTAAAGGATGATCTTAAAGCAGATGAGGATGCATCTGCATAAGTAAAAGAAAATTGAAAGAAATAAGGAAAATTAGTCCATTCTTGGTTACTCTTTGCCTTCTCTCCTTATTCAATTCAAAATATATTCTTAAAATCCCTACCTAGAAAAAGATTTAAGTACACATCAAATATAAGTTTCTTTGAATTTTACCTCCAAAGATAGCCAACAAAACATCTTTTTATCCTGCTGAAATATATTTGCAAAGATTAATTAAATGCTTTTACCCTGAGTAAAATGTAAGGATTTCTTATTTTGTTGTAAACAAATTAATTTCAGTTCCACAGGCAAATACTAGATGAAATTTTGACTAATAGATTGTAGTTATGGTCTGGACGTTTCTAAATTCCAGGCACTAACAGATTTAAAATCATATGAGTTATTTGCATTTCATTCCAGGGCAGAATATTGTTCAAACATTAAGAAAAAAAAAACCCTACAACATGAACTCATCTCAGATAATTAGGTTCATAAAAATAAATAGTTCTCTTCCATTTATATCATGAAATAATATTTTTCAACAGAAAATAATTATTGATTTGGTAAAACCATTCCTATTTTTCCAGTTATATGTAGAGTATAAACATATTTCCAGTCATCTGAATTCACATGCTCAAAATCATTCTGTTTTTCACTCCCTTTCACCACTATATCTGACTGGCTGACTAGTCTTCACAACACTACCTGAACAGCATCAATTAGATCTATCCCTTCTCTTGACTCAGAACATAACCACACTAGTCACCAGGATTACTGCAGTAGGCCCCTAATTGACTTTCTTTTTTTTCTCCAATCTATTATCCACATAGCTAACAAATACTAGTCTAATTAAATATAAACCACCCCCCTCCACTACCAAAAAAATAAATAAAGAGAGAGAAAGAGAGAGAGAGAGAGAGAGAGAGAGAGAGAGAGATAAATGAATGAATAAAGTAACTATCTAGATAGATAAAGATTCAATGCCTCCCTATTACCTCTGGGATAAAATATGAAACCATTCATAATGCTATTCCTCTATATTTCACCAGAAAGATTTCATGTTATGTTCCTTCATCTACTCTACATTACATAGCCTCCTTTCTGCATTCCAGGAATGTTAGTCCATTTTCTGTCTCCAAGGCACTGCATTGGTTATCTCCTTTGTTCTTTAATTTAGCTTCTATGATACATAATTCTATTTGAAATTCAATTCATATGCCACTTCCTATATGAGACTTTTTTAATCCAGAACACCCAAATGTTTCTATCTATATCTATCTATCTATCTATCTATCTATCTATCTATCTATCTATCTAATTATCTATCTACATGTATGCATATTAAATATATTTATCTGTACACTGTTATTTTACCTCTCAAGAATGATTTGTCATCAGTAAGACTTGGTTTCAAATCCTACTTCTAAGCCTTAGGAATTAGAATCATAAATTTAGAGCTGATAGAGGCAAAATGTCTAACCAATTCATCTACCCACATGGGGTCATGACTCATAATTTAAGAAGGACTGAAAGGGTTGTGAGCAAAAAAGAAAATTTTAAGAAATGCTGGCAGATGAGAGGCTCAAAGGAATAAGTAATTGTACAATAAGTTTCTGTGGCTAGAATTGAATTTGAATTTCCCTGATTCTAAATTTAGTAATATGTTCACTAAGTCTCCTAGATATATCTAATGATAAAATATTTATGTCAACCTACCTAATTTTAAAATCAATTAACATCTGTCATTTTAAAAGAAAAGGTTAGGAAAAAAAAACATAAAATTTAGTTCTGTAAGTAGTAGACTGTAAGTAACCTTACAGGCAATCTAATGAAAATCCCTAATTTTACAAATGAAGAAAATTAGTTTCAGAGTATGTATGTGATTCATATGATATCACAAAGGGAGTCAGTATCAGAACAAGAATCCAAACCCAAAGTTTACAGGTAATGTTTAATCTTTTAGTTCTATTGGAGTGCACATTAGTGAAAGCTTCTCTTTATAATACATTCCTATAGGCTCACATACTAAATATGCAAAGCTAGAAAATCATTTAACCTTTCAGTGTTCCAGGCAGCAATCTAAGACTACAAATTTTAGATAAGGGGACTGATCTGCATTGTGTTTCCCTTTAAATTTATTATAACTTGTATTCTCACCTCTGAATAAAAGAATTCAACTTAACCTGCTCTCAAAAGTTATAGCAAAAATATATATGTTTATTTATACAAAGTTATTAAGTGTAAAGAACACTGTATTTGGAATCAGCAGATCTGTTATTAAATTTAGGTGGAGTATTTATTACATTGACAATTTTGTTCAATAACTATAGTTTATCTCTAAAATGGGCATTTTTAACTAGGGACTCCACAAAGTCCCTTTCAGTAAGATACCCTATGTATCTTCTTTGTGACAACAGTTTTCTTTTGAGATATGAAATCATATCAGGATTTTCTGAGGTACCACTGAAAGGAGGGACCAGTTGATCACTAAAGAGTATTTACTGAGTGACCAGTAAATGCCACTAACAAATATTTTATGTAATTTCTCCTGGAAAGGAAAGGCAAGGCAAGGTAAGGCAAGAGAAGTAAAAGAAATGGAAGGCAAGACAAGGGAAGCAATGAAGGGAGAGAGTTTAAATGGAGAGGGATTGAAAAGATTTATTTTTCTTCCTAAAAAAGAAAGCATAGTATTAATAATATGGCTGTTGTTTTAATACAAATGAAAGAAGATTTAGAATACACAATTCAATTGTTCTTTTTTAAAAAAAATAGTATTTTATTTATTCCAATTACAAATAAAAATTATTTTAACATTTGTTTTTAACACTTTGAGTTTTAAATCCTCTCCCTTCTTCCCTCTTCAGTCCTCTTGTTGAAAAGGCAAGCAATTCAATATAGATTATACATGTGTAGTCATCAGAAACATATTTCCATATTGGTCATGTTGTGAAAGAAAACAGACAAAAAATCGAGAAAAACTAAGTAAAAAAATATACCTCAATCTATATTCAGATACCATCAGTTCTTTCTCTAGGGATGAAAAGCATTTTTCATGATAAGTCTATCAGAATTGTTTTGGATAATTGTGTTGCTGACAATAGCTAAATCATTCACAGTTAATCATCTTAGAATATTGCTATTACTTTGTACACAGTACATTTCAGTTTTCATCAGCTCATATAAGTCTTTCCAGATTTTTCTGAGAGCATTCTATTAATAATTTCTGATAGCACAATAGTATTCCATCATAATCACATAGCACAATTTGTTTAGTCATTCCCCAGCTAATGGAGAGCCTACCAATTTCCAGCTCCCTGCCACCAGAAAAGAACTGCTATAAATAATTTGGTACACATGCATCCTTTTCCCTCTTTTTAATCTCTTTTGGGATAAAAAAATAAGTATTGGCACTACTAGGTCAAAAGCTATACATGGTTTTATAACTCTTTGAGCCAAGTTCCAAATTGCTCTATAGAACTGAATCAGTTCACAACTCTACCAAAAGTTCATTAATATCTCATTTTTCCTATATCCCCTGCAACATTAGTCATTCTCCTTTTCTGTCTTATTAGGCAAACTAACAGATAAAAGATAGTACCTCAGAATTTTTTCAATTTGCATTGCTTCAATCTCTAGCACTTTCCCACATGGCTACAGATAGTTGATTACTTCATCTGAAAATTGGTCATATCTTTTGATTATTTATCAATTGGGAAATGCCTCTTATTTTTAGAAATTTGACTCAGCTCTCTGTGCATTTGAGAAATGAAGACTTTATCAGCAAAACTTGTTTCAATTTTTTCCACAATTATTACTAAGTATATTTCTCTCCATTCCATTCCCACCCCTGTTTATTCTATTCTCTCTACTTTCACCCTGTCCCCCCTCAAAAGTGTTTTGTTTTTGACTACCACTGCCCCCAGCATGCCCTTCCATCTATTGCCCTCCCAACTTCTCTTATCCACTTCCTCTCTTACTTTCCTGTAGAGTAAGACAAATCCCTATACCCAACTGAGTGTGCATTTTATTCCCTCTTGGAGCCAAATCTGATCCAAATAAGGTTCACTCACAGTGCGCCACCCTCCCACCTTCCTCAACTTCTCATTGATTGTAAAAACATTTTTGTCTCTTTTATTTGAGATAATTTACCCCATTCTGCTCCCACCTTTCCTTTTTCTTCCAGTGCATTTTTCTTTCTCACCCCTTCATTTTATTTTTTTACATATCATTCTTTCATATTCAACTCACACCTGTGTCCTCTATCTATATATACTCCCAATTGCCTTAACAATGAGAAAGTTTTTGTATGAGTTACAAGTACTGTCTTTCCATCTAAGAATGTAGTTTAACCTTAATTAAGTTGCTTATGATTTTCCTTTCCTATTTATCTTTCTATATTTCTCTTTAGTCTTGTAGTTCAAAGTGAGTTTTGTTTTGTTTTTTTTTTATTCAGCTCTCATCTTTTCCTCCAGAATGCTTGAAAGTCCTCTATTTCACTGAATATCCATTTTTCCCCCTGAAAGGATACACTTAGTTTTTCTGGGTAGGTGATTCTTGGTTATAATCCTACTCCTTTGCCCTCCAGAATATCATATTCTAGGCCCTCCAATCCTTAATATATAAACTGCTAAGTTTTGTGCTATCCTAACTGTGGCTCCACAGTACTTAAATTGTCTCTTTCTGATGACTTTTAATAAATTCTCCTTGACCTAGGAGCTCTGGAATTTGACTAAAATATTCCTGGAAATTTTCATTTTAGGATCTCTTTCAGGAGGTGATCAATGGATTCTTTCAATTTCTATTTTACTCTCTGGTTCTAGGATATCAAGACAGATTTTCTTGTTAATTTCTGGACAGATGGTGTCTAGCCTTTTTTATCTTGGCTTTTAGATAGTCCAATAATAAATTTGCAATTACCTCTACTTCATTTATGGATTTATTTTTCAGGTCAGTTGTTTTTATAAAGAAATGTTTCACAGTGTCTTTTGTTTTTCATTCTATTGGTTTTGTCATATTTTTTCTTGATTTTTCATAAAGTCATTAGCTATCATTTGCTCAATTCTAATTTTTAAAGAATTATTATATTCACTGAGATTTTGTACCTCTTTTTCATTTGGCCAATTCTACTTTTCAAGGAATTTTTTCTTTTCTTTTTTTTTGAGGGAAAATTGGGGTTAAGTGACTTGCCCAAGGTCACACAGCTAGCAAGTGTTAAGTGTCTGAGGTCACATTTGAACTCAGATCCTCCTGACTTTAGAGCTGGTGCTCTATACACTGTACCACCTAGCCACCCCCAAGGAATTTTTTTAAGTGAATTTTTTCACCTCTTTTTCTATTTGGCCAAATCTGCTTTTCAAGCATTATTCTCCTTATTGACTCTGTATTTTTCTTTTCCATTTGGCCTGTGCTGTTGTTTAAGGTATTATTTTCTTCAATGATGTTTTGCGTCTCCTTAATCAAGCCGTTGACTTTTTTTTTGTGATTTACTTGCATCACTCTCATTTCTCCTCCCAATTTTTCTTCTACCTCGCTTACTTGATTTTCAAATTCCTTTTTGAGTTTTTCCATGGCCTGAGACCAATTCCTATTTCTTTTTGGAGGTTTTGGAATTAGAGCTTTGATGTTGCTATCTTCTTCTGAATATGCATTTTGATCTTCCCTATCACCATAGTAGCTTGCTATGGTCAGATATTCTTTCTGTTGTTTACTCATTTTTCTAGCCTATTTCTTGACTTTAACTCTTTGCTAAAGTAAGGCTCTGCTTCCAGGGTGGAGAGTACATTGTCCCAAACTATAGGGATTTTGTACAGCTGTTTTCAGAAACACTTCCAGGGACCTGTAAGTTTTCTGTTCCTCCAAGGTGGTATGATCTAAGCAGAGGTAGGTTTATTTCTCTTCTGGTTTGTACTCTGGTCTGTGAGTAACCACCAGCACAATTTTCTGCCTTGGAACTGTGAGGAGAGTACCCCATTCCTCCTCCTCCCCCCTACCCCAACATGGCTTCAAGCTCTGGTGCTCCTCCTCACCCTGGGACTTGCATTCAGGACTATGATTCAGACCCTAGTATGGGGTCCTGCTCCCCCCTCCACCCCCCAGTATCAGCAAAGATACTCCCATAATCTCCTTCTGATGAGTTGTTCAACTGATTTACAGTATGTGGGTTGAGAACTCTGGAAGCAAATGTTACCACTGCTGATTCAGCTCCCAAGGTGGCTGCTCCTTGGTTTGTTGGGGCCTAGTCTGTGCTGGCATTCCAGACTGTGCTCTACTCCCACCCAGGTTGACAGACTTTTCCCACTGATCTTCTAAGTTGTCTTTGGCTGGGAAATCATTTCATCCCATTCTTTTTTGGATTCTGCCACTTCAAGAAATCTTTTATGGCATTATTTAAATGTGTTTGAAGGGTTTTAGGTTTTAGATTTGTTTGATTGTTTTTTTTTTATTTTCATTTTTTTTTTCTACTTTGTTTTTTGGTTTTAGAGCTCAGGGGCGTCAATGCCTTTCCTCTGTCATCTTCGATCCACTTCTCCATCCATTTGCTCTTAAGTAATCTCAGGAGTGAATAATTAACTATCAAAATATATACCCACCCCCATTTTTTTCAGCTATTGTCCACAATGTGCTGTTATTGTAACCATTATCACTCAAAAATTATATAAGAATATTTGTGCTTCTGGGCTAAGCAGAGAATTATAAAGTTATCTCATTTCAATGACTAATCAATAATCATCCAAAATCCCTGTCCCTGGGTATAATTGACCTCATATTGGCATACAAATGTTTCTTTTCCATCAAATAATGTCCTGGTTGTCTTGATATTTGCACTTATAGAGATTGATAACAGTCAATTCAGTTTATATTTCAGTATAACATGGAGTTTTTGTTTGCTAGTACATCAATATTTTCCCTAATTCACCTTTGTCTTGCCCCATGCCCCATAAACCCCACTTCCTACAAAAAAAGAAAAAAAACACACAAAACTAACTCTTATGGGACAACTGGTTTGTGTTCTACACAGTCTGATTAAATTCCCTTCAATGAAAATGAGGGGGAAAAAAAGGTGTATGGTAAACTTTTCCAGATATCTAAAGCAGCTACTGAAATATGGGACTAGATCCTCACTGAGCAATGAGTTGTAGACAGCACTATCCTTGAACTAATTTAGTTACTGAAGAAAATTTCCTTTTAAAAAGACACTAAAGAGTAGGCATTAGAGAATATTGTTTTTTATTTTGTTTTTTCTAAAGAGTCTAATGTTTCATGTTTTTGTTGTTTTCTAAATTAGTATATAAATCTATGAGTATATCCAAAAAAATGAAAGTTTCATACCATTTTATTTATTTCAAAATTGAAGAGATTAAAATGTTTCATGTATTTGAGGAAAGGGATACAATAATGGAAGACCTTACATAAAATGAAATTTGTAAAAAATAAATCTTTAAGATGGAAAAAAATGTTTAAGGAAAAAGATCAATTAATGCCTTCAAATTGTTTGGTGTTTAAAAATGTTTCTACATTTCACACCACAGTGCATTAATATATTAATATATTCATAATATGTAACTATGATACTTTTAGAAAGATTACTTAGGGGAGCAGAGCCAAGATGGCATCATAGAAACAGGAAAACTCTGTGAGCTCCCTCCACAACCACCTCAAATACCTTTAAAATATGATTCTAAACAAATTGTAGAGCTACAGAACCCAAAAAGTGACAGAGAAAGACATATCTCCCGCTGAAGGCAGCCTGGCAGGCTTACAGGAAGGGTCCATTGCTGAGAGCTGGGAGCCAAGCCCAGCCCCAGGTAAGCCTTCAGTTTTAGCTCCAGGGTGGCCCTGACCAATGGCAGCTGAAGTAGACTTCAAGAGAGTGAATCACCAGCAGCTGTGGGGATTTCCAGACATATCAACCCATAAACGCCAAAGAGCAAGAAAAAGGTCAGTGTGAACTGTTGGAATTGGAGGGGTGGGGGTGGAGGAGAGTGTTCTGGCCCCTACCCCTGGGGAGAGAAGTAGTGGAGGTATGGCTGTGCAGCCACTGCTGTGTGGCTGCTTCAGAGCTCTTGGCTTTCAGATTGTAGGGGGACAAACAACCAGTCAAAGGGTAATCACTCTTGCTTTAATCTGCTTGGATCAGGATCACTATTTTGGGTAGAGGTCCTGGGGTGTTTGGCCAGTGGGCCAGAGCTTGTGGGGGCTTCAGAGAGGGCACTCAATTAAAAACTCCAGCAGTTGCAAAAACCCCAGCAATTTGGGACAAAGCTCTTCTCTCTGGAAGCAGAGTTATACTGTGACAAAAAGCTCACAAGTCAAGCAATTGAGTGGCAACATGAACAAGCAGAGGAAGCAAAGCAAAACCAGCAATCAAACCTTAGATTCCTTCTTTAGGGACAAAAAGGATCAAAAGGATGGAATGGGAGGAAGACAATGAAGTCACAACTCCTGCATCAAAAACTCCCAAGAAAAATATGAATTGGTTACAGGTGATGGAAGAGCTCAAGAAGGATTTTGAAAATCAAGTAAAAGAAGTGGAGGAAAAATAGGGAAGAGAAATGAGAATGATGCAAGAAAATCAAGAAAGGGGAGTCAAGCACCTAACTGAAGAAAATAACACCTTAAAAATAGGCTAACTCAAATGGCAAAAGAGGTCCAAAATGCCAATGAGGAGAAGAATGCCTTAAAGAGCCAAATTTGGCAGATGGAAAAGGAATTTCAAAAGCTCACTGAAGACAATAATTCCTTCAGAATTAAATTGGAGCAAATGGAAGCTAAAGACTTTATAAGAAATCAAGATACTATTAAACAGATCCAAAGAAATGAAAACATAGAAGGCTATGTGAAATATCTCACTGGAAAAACCACTGACATGGAAGAGAGATCCAGGAGAGAAAATTTAAAAATTATTGGACTACCTGAAAGCCATGATAAAAGAAAGAACCTAGAAACCATCCTTAACGAAATTCTCAAGGAAAATTGCCCTGATATTTCAAAACTAGGGGGCAAAAAAGAGATTTAAAGAATTAACCAATTACCTCTTTAAAAAGATACCCAAAAGAAGACTCCTAGGAATATTATAGTCAGGCTCAGGAGTTTCTAGATGAAAGAGAAAATATTACAAGCAGCCAAGAAGAAACAATTTAAATATCATGGAAACACAATCAAGATAACACAAGACATAGCTTCTACATTAAGGGATCAAAGGATTTGGAATATGATATTCTGGAGGTTGAAGGAGCTAGGATTAAAACTAAGTATCACCTACCCAGCAAAACTGAGTATCATGTTTCAGGGGAAAATATGGTCATTCAATGAAATAGAGGACTTTAAAGCATTCTTGATGAAAAAAACCAGAGTTGAAGAGAAAATCTGACATTCAAATACAAGAAGCAAGAGAACATGAGGTAAACAGGGAAAAGAAATAATAAGGAACTTATCAAAGTTGAACTATTTACATTCCTACATGGAAAAATTATCATTGTAACTTATGAAACTTTTCTCAGTATGAGGAGGGATGAAGGCAATATAAATGTATACATGAGTACACACACACACACACACACACACACACACACACACACATATATATGTCTATGCAGGAGGATATATGTGTGTGAATACATATGTGAGTGTTTGTATATGTGTGTACATGTATACATAGACAGAGGGCACAGGATCAAATTAATAGGAAGGACTGATATCTAAAAAATAAAATTAAGAGGTGAGAGAGGAATATAATGAGAGGAGATAAAGAGAGCCTAGAATTGGGTAAATTATCTCATATAAAAGTGGCAAGGGAAAACTGTTACAATGGAGGGGAAATATAGGAAGGCAAAAGGGAATGGATCAACCTTACTGTCATTGAATTTGGCATAAGGAGGGAATAACATATACACACAATTGTGTATCTTAACCTACAGAAAAGTAGGAGGAAAGGGGATATGAGGGAGGATGATAGATGGGAGGGATGATTGGGGAGGGAAGGGAGTTAGAAGCACCCACTTTTAGAAAGGGAGAGAGTCAAAGTAGAAAATAGAACAAGTGGAGCACAGGATAGGAGGGAGGGAAATATAGTCATTCTTTCCCAATATAACCACTATGGAAATGTTTTGCATGACTACACATGTACAACCTATATTGAATTGCTTATCTTCCCAGTAAGGGTGGGTGATGAGGGAAGAAGGGAAGGAATCTGGAATTCAAAGTTTTAAAACCAAATGTTAAAAAAATATTTATTATTATTTTTACCTGCAACTGGGAAATAAGATATACAGGCACTGGGGTATGGAGATCCATCTTGTCCTACTGGAAAGTTGGAGGGGAAATGAGGGAAGATATAGGAGAGAGCAGATTGGGGGAGCGGTTATTCAGTGGGATCATTATTTTGGGGTGGTGGGTAGGGGAAAGGCTGGTAGAAAATGTGTACCTCAAAATCTTGTGGAAATGAGTGTTGTTAACCAAAAATAAATGAACTCAAAAAAAAGTCCTGCAGGAGGGTTTCAGAGGTCCTGGGACTTTACTGATGATTTGTGCTGAACTCTTGGGCCTTGTTTATGGGTCTGTCTAGATTCCTATGTTGATGATTTGTGTTGAGTTCTCAGACCTTGTTGGTGGGTCTGAGTTGATTTCAGAGACAGATAGTGAATGGTGCTGGCAATATGTATGGATATTGTTCTGGCTCTGTAAAGCTTTGTCTTCCCAGAAACAGGACCTGTGAAGGACCTGAGGTGAACTGGACACTGTGAACCTCAAAATGGAATGGGAACAGGATGAAAAACTGCACAAGGAGCTGGACGAGGAACTGGAAGCTGCCTGCCTTTAAATCCAGGTGATAGTTGGAGCTGGGACCATGGAAGAGGAACTATGGAAGCTGAGACAACCTCAAGTCAAGCTGAAAGAAGACTTTACTTGGATACTGTGTATTGACTGAGATGATTATGATTTACTGTGACCTAGGATGGAAATCTTTAACTTTTGTACTTTGTGATTGAATTAAGGATTTGGGGATTGACTAAATGAATGTACTTTGTTTAAAACTATGTGACTGCTTTGGCAAAAACTATGTGGCCATTTTAGTGATAAGTTCTTGAGTTGTGACATGGTGAATGCTGTATTTTGATTCTCTGTGAAAAGTTGTAATAGTGTGAATGCTGTATTTTTATTTTCTATGATTGTTTTGCTCTGATTTGTTATTGAATAAATAGAGAGTTCACTATACTAAAAAAAGATAACTTAGTAAAATAGTTAAAACAAGGATGAACTAGGAGTGTTCAGTTTGAATTGTCTCAAATGCATGTACTCCATTCTTGCTACTAGTTTGAGAACTGACAATGAAGAATGAACAATGTATAGGCAGGCAATGCACAGGTTTTCTCCTTCATAGATTCAGGTATAATTATAGATATAGATAAAGATCCACCTATGGACTAGATATAGATAAATTGATAGAAATAACTATTTATAGATCTAAATATACACAGATCTATAGATTGCTCTATCAAAATTGATACATATGGTGCATATTTATATGTGTGTACCTGCATATACACATTATATGTAGATTACACACATATACATGTGTATATATATGTATATTTATTAAAGGGTGTTTATATGCATATTTACATGTCTGTTCCTTAAATATACTAATATAGCTTATATATGTTATATATGTATATAGTATGAATATATATAATATTTCTATGTATTATTATATTATTAGATATGGGCATACAAACAAACAGAAGGCAGCTAGGTGGCTCAATTGATAAAGAACTGATCCTAGGGTCAGTAAGACCTCAGTTTATATGCTTACTAACTATGTGACCCTGGGCAAGACACTTATCCTCTTCTTGCTTTAATCCCTTGGAGAAGGAAATAGCAAACCACTTCAGTGTCTTTACCAAGAAATCCCTATGGACAGTGTGGTCGATGGGGTCATGAAGAGTCAGATAAAACTGAATGACTGAACAAAAAATATACATATGTTTATATGTATAAACATGTATATATATATGTATGTATGTATTTTGCTTCCTCATTAATAACATGGAGACTATAATGTGTGTATGCATGCACATACACATGCACATACACATGCACACACACAGTACAGTATCTATCTATCCATCTACTTATCTATTTATCTATAATAAAGGAGTTAGTAGTGCAGTGGACAGAGTCCTGGGCTTGGAATTAGGAAGTCCTAAGTTCAAAACTCTGCTCAGATGTTTAATAGCTATGTGACCCTGGTCAAGACAGTTAACACCAATTTCAGATTCCACAATTGTGAAATGGGAATAATCATAGCACCTACCTCACAGAGTTACTATTAAGATCAAATAAATATAATATTTGTAAGGCATTTAGCACAGTACCTGGCACATAGTGGGTAGCACAGAGAATAAATGTTTATCCCCACTGTCTTCTCTTTATTAACATGGGAATAAAGTCATAGGATGTTAGGATCATATTTCAACAAGATGACTTTTTTGATGATAGTTTGCATTAGTTTAACAATAGTTTGCTGTATTTCTCAAGTCACTTTTGCTTATTCTAACTACACCTAAAGCTATTAATATTGGACATTTTTTTTATTTTAGCTAAGTGCTAGAAGCATAACAAGAGATTCCCCCCACAGCCAGGTTCCTCCCAAACAGAGTTTACTGGCCTCAGATCTTAGTATGTGGATATACTCAATTTTTTTTGTTTCCCATTTCTGAGTTTCTATCCACTCAGAATCCTTTCATTTCTGAGCTTACCATCTCCATCCAGTTTGGTGGTTTGATTGCATCCAATTGAGACAGATTGCCTGTATTGTTTGTTTGTCCTGGGAAACCTCATAGCATAGGATTGCTGTGATTAGTGACAGTGACAACAAATGTTAGTTTTCCCAGTAGTGACCGTGGGATCTTTGTCTTTACTACTTCAGCTGAATTTTCCTAGGATGAAGAAAATTCTAATTGCAGTTTTATTGAACACCAGCATTGAACGCATTTATCTTTCATTTCTGCCAACTATACTCACTCCTCTATTTCCACTCTGAGGAACACATATATAGATGCAAACATTCTTTTTCCTTGAAATATCAGCTCTACTGTCTAAATTAACCTCATGTCTTAATTTGTAATTCAGTTTAATCAGTCAGTAAACAAGCATTTATTAAGTGTTCATTATGTGCCAGAGATTGTGCTAAGTGCTGGAGGATACAAAGAAAGGCAAAACACTTCCTGTTGTCAAGAAGCTCATATTCTATTGGGGTAGACAGCATGCTAAGCTCATATAAGATATATAGAAAATAAATAGGATCCATTTTCAGGAGGCATTTCCTTTATTTCCTATACACTACTTATTTTTCTATGGAATCATTATCTTTCTTTGCTAATCTTCCATCATCTTTCCGCTAATCTTTTTGTGTTTGTGATTTTATTTTATAGGTTCATATTCTGTTTATGTATTTTCATGCTTTCTAATATTTTTATAATACTTGTTACCATCCTGTGAGAAAATTTTATTCTTTTAATCACTAAATCACTACCTTTGCCCACTTCTCCCTACTGCTACATTCAGGCCAATGAGTCAGTTTTTCTTTCTTTTTTTGTTTTTCTGCTTTTTGGAGGGCAATTGGAGTTAAGTGACTTGCCCAAGGTCACACAACTAGTAAGTGTTAAGTGTCTGAGGCCGGATTTGAACTCAGGTCCTCCTGACTCCAGAGCCGGTGCTCTATTCACTGTGGCACCTAGATGCACCCCAGTTTTTTATTCTTGAAGTTACTTCTGATATTTATCCTATACCAGTAGCTTAAAATTTCTGCACTTTGGTTTTCACAGCTGTAAATTAGAGGAGAGGAGGGGGCTGAAAGAGAGGTGAGTTGGAGTAGATGATTTCAAAATCTTTTGTATTTTTAAATCCATGATACTATGACCTTTTTTGAATTTCTTCTAGTAATAAGTCTTTAACATTTTTATTTATTAACGTGAGATCTTTAAACAACAGCTTTGAGACTAGCTTACTATCTATTTTGAAGTACAAAAGCCTATGCTGAGTACCTTTTCCAAGGACATATGCCACATCACCATTAAAATAAGGAATAAAATTCAGCTTTCTAATTCCCCTGTGGTATTTCTGCACTAATCTACAGCCACTCTAGTCTATCTGAAAATAATGAGGCAAGTACTAGTTTATCTTGGCAAAGCATTTGGAAGATTGAATAATCCTTAAAGAGCTAACAGGTTTTGTTTAACAATTTGAGTTCTATGTATTTGTCTGATGCAAAAGATTATGTATGTGTGTGCTGAGATGTGTGTGTGTGTGTGTGTGTGTGTTTGTAGCTTCTACCTCAGAGGAGTTTAAAGTAATTTGCATGCCTTAAGTCTAATTAATCTTCACAGTTTCCTAGGGAATAAGATAGGCAGCAGGTAGTGTTATCCGCAATTTGTCAAAGGGTGTATAGAGGGAAAAGAGGTTAAGGACTCACTGAGGCTTAAATTTACACATCAAATGTGTAAAGGGAATGGGAACAGAACTGAAGTCACACACTGCTCAAATGCAGTGCAATGTCTCTTCTTAAGAATAGATACCAAGGATTCATCAAATCTTAGACTTGAAAGAAATTGCCCAAGTCATAGTCTCACCCAGTTAAGATGTGACTTTACAATATTGCTTTCACACTGGCCCTGAGAATGGATGCAGTATTTCATAGGACAAGGTACTTCATTTTCAAATAAGTCTAATTAAAATCTTATATATAAACAAAAATGTTCTTTCCTATATTTTTATCCATTAATTCTGGGTTTACCATTGAGCAATCACAATAAAATGACTCCCTTTTCTGCATGACAGTTTTTTGATTACTGTGATCATGCCTTCCCAAACCTTTTTTTTTTCTGAGTAAAACATTGTAATTTTCAAATTCGAAAATAAAATTTTAAGTTGCTACATGTAGCGAGTTAACTTGGGATCAGTTATAAATCTTAGAGGATGTAGTGGGGACTATATCAAACCCTGTTCTGGTCAAAGAGGTGATTTTGGATTCTAGAGATATCTGCAGTTCAGCACAAACTCTGTCAAGTTCAACACAGAATCCTATAGAAAATGAAGAAATCAAGTTTAAACTCTGTTTGTCTAAGTTTCCTTATCCATAAAATGAGTTGGACAAGGAAATGGCAAGCCACTCCAGTATCTTTGCCAAGAAAACCCCAAATGGGGTCAAAAGAGTTGGACACAATTGAAATGGCAAAACAAAAATAAATCAAAAGTAAAAAATAGTATCTAAATTAGAAAGATAAAAATATACACAGCACCAATTTTAGTGGAATTCTAAAGGGTGCATCTGGCCCTTTCTATGGGTTTTAAAATTTTATTGCTTCAGTTTATGTATTTGAAACATTTTCTTTTTTTTGGTAAATAGTGTTTAATTTTTTTCCAATTACATGAGAATATAGTTTTTAACATTTATTTTATAAGGCAATGAATTCCAGATTTTTCTCTCTCCTTTCCTTCTTTCCCTTCCCTCCAAATCACAATCAATATGATATTGGCTATACATGTGCAGTCATGGAAACATATTTCCAATTTAATCATGTTAAAGAAGAAACAAAAGAAGGGGGAAAACACACACAGGTGAAAATAATATGCTTCAATCTGCATTCAAACTCCATAATTCTTTCTTTGGATGTGGAAAGCATTTTCTTTCTTGTGTCACAGCACCAATTCCAAAAATTTAAATATCTTCTTTGAATAAAATACTGTCTTGTAAAAGTTAAAAATGTATAGAAGTAAAGACATTGACATTTCTTATCAGTCTCTTAAATAAGTTTAACTGATAAAAATTGCCATAAATAGCCAAAGCACCCTACAAAAGTTATTTAGCAAACTCTTAAAGTCTTGATAAACTGTGGTAGCAAGGATATTATACACAATACTTGGTTTAAGTATAAGACAATATTGAATAAGGAATAAAACAAGGAAACTTGCTTATAAACGTGTCCTAGAAGATGTTTAGAATTTCATAGAAATGGAAAATGCATCCCTGATAGCATGTGAGGTCATCAAGATTTTCTGGCTGATATTCAGTAACTTGAAGTGATTTTCTCAAGTCCTAGAACATTACAAGCCCCGTAAATGAGGTCCATAATCACTGGATAGAATTTGGCCTAACTACAAATAAAGGAATCGACATTTTTCTAGAAAGTCGTTTCCCAAACTTAAAGGAAGGCAAAAAATCCAAGAAGTAGAGATGAGTAAGGAGAACTTTCCAGATAGAGAGAATAGACTTTGAAGATGTCTAAAGTCAGAAGATGAACTATCTTGTTTGAGGAACATCAAGGAGACCAGTATTCTCAGAGAATGGGGAGGAGGAGGTATTAACCGTACAAAGACTGGAAATTTGGGAGGTGGCGTGATGAAGACATTTGATCACCAAACTAGGGATTTTATATTTGAGGTGATACAGAGTTGCTAGAGATTTTTGGTGGTTTATTGTTTTTTGTTTGTTTGTTTTTTGTGGAAAGAGGTGGCATAGTCCTACCTCTTCTTTAGGAAGATAACTTTGACAGCTAAATGCATTTTGGACTAGAATGGAGAGAAACATGCATCAATGAGAACCACAAGTTAGCTATTCCAATATTCTAGGTATAAGGCTATGTGGACCTGTAGCATGGTTGTGGCAATATCAAAACAGAACAGTGTATATAAGAGATGTTTCAATGGTAAAATTGACAGGCTATGGCAATTGATTCAATAAGTAGTGAGAAAGAGAGATTGAGGAGTTAAGGATGACACCAAGCTTGCAAGCCAAGGTGACTGGGAGTATGGTCATAAACTTGATAGTAATAGGGGAGTTAGAAAGAGAGGAGGATTTTTAAAGAAACACAATGCATTCAGTTTTTGGATATGTCGATTTTAAGCTGCCTATAGGACATCTACTTTTCTATGTCTAAAAGGTAATTAGAGATAGGGAACTGAAAGTGAGCAGAGAATTTGGGGCTGGATTACTAAATATGAGAAATGTCAGCATAGAGATGGTAATGAAATCAATCAGAGCCAAAGACAATATCAAGTGAAACAGTGTAGAGGAAGAGGAGAAAAAAATCAAGGACAGAAATCTGTGGGACACTCAAGTTCAACAGTGTGACATGGAAGTTGTTTCAGCAAAGGAGACTGAGAAGTCAGTGAGGGAGGAGGTGAGCCAAGAAAGCACAGTGATAACTAATGAGAAGTTATCAACAATATGAAAGGCTACAAAGAGGTAAAGCAGGATAAGGACTAAGAAAGGGCCATTAGATTTGGTCATTAAGATACTGTTAGCAATTTTGGAGAAAGAAGTTTTGTGCAAATGATGAGTTTGGAAGTTTGACTGCAGAAGTTTAAGAATAGAGATGAAAAGAAATTGAGACATAGATTGTAAATAGCCTTATAAAAGATTTTAGCCAAAAATAGAGGAGACATATGAGCTGTTAGCAAGCTGGGTTTCTTTTTAGATTTGGGGAGACATGAACATGTTGGTCTACACTGGTAAAGCACTAAGTAGACAAGGAAAGATTAAAAATAAGTGAGATGGGGCAGCTAGGTGGCACAGTGAGTAAGAGCCTCGGCCCCGGAGTTGGGATGACCTGGGAGCGGTCCTGGCCTCAGAAAATGAGCACCCATACATAAATAATGACTGGCCATGTAACCTTGAGCAAGTTACTTAACACCAATTGCTTAAAAAATAAGTGAGAGGTTGGGAATGAGAGGAGGGTAAATCTGCTGGAGAAGGTGAGATATAAGGGGTTCTCTTGTACATGTAGAGAGATTTACTTCAGCATGAAGAGCTATAGTATTATGTGAGACAGGGGAGAAGGCAAAGATGTTTGCAGAAAGGGTCTAGGAGATGGAATTTGAGGAAGAAGCAAAAGAGAAAGCTTTTTGGAAGTGACTTCAATATTTTTTCATTGAAAGAGGAGTAGCTATGAGACATTTAAAGAATGATGAAAGCATTTGGAGAAGCTGCTGTGATGAGTGGAAAATAGTGAGTCACTGGTGGAGGGGGGTAGAAAGAAATTTCTGCAGTCAGGGCCCAGATGAATTTAGGTAACAAAAATTTTGTAATGGATCCAATCTTTATGGTTTGCAGATATTCTGTTTTCTTGGGTTTTTTTCCAGCTTCCTATGGCAACAAATGACTATTAGGGAAGGTAGTGAGTGGTAGGAGTAATTTAAAGCTAAGGCTTGGCTTGGTAGGGAAAGACTGATGGTAAGGAAAGGGTAAGTAATTTGAGTGAAAAGGACACTATAGAGATGAATTGATTCCCTAGCATCAAGATGACAAAAAGAGAAGCATGTAGTTTGTTCACAGGTAATGATAAAGAATGGTAAAGGAATAAGGAGTCAAGGGATTGAAGGTCATAACTAGGCAGAAAAACAGGGATTGTGCTTCCAAAGCTGAGACAGAGGTAACATGATAATAAGTTGTGATCAGATAATGGAATATCAAATTTTATAAACATGGAAGTAAAGAATTTATAAGTGTTGACAAGATCAAGAGCATGACCATCTTTGTGTAGTAGAGGTGAAATGCAGGACTACATCATGGGATATGAGTAAGTTGACAAACTGGATGTCAAGGTAATATCAATGTGTATGTTGTAGTCTCTCAGTATAAGGTCAGTAGTTGGGGAGAAGAGAAAGATGGAATGCCAGGCACTGAACTCATTGAAAAAAGATAAGAAGTGTCTTATGATCTGGTCAACAATAGCTTTCAGAAACTTAATTGGGAGGTACAAATAGATTGCTTGAACTTCAAAGGAGGAGAGGTTACTGAATGATTCTGGTAAGGAATTCCTGGGGTTTATAATGGAGAGCAAAGATTATTCCAGATATCCAAACTATACTAGTGTGTCAATGAGAATGAAAGCACAACCAGTGCTAGAAAGGGTGTCCAGAAAGGCTGCAGTAGCAGGAAAATAGACAAGTCACAATAAAAACTAGAAAGGAAAATATTTAAGAAGAAAGCAAGTCTGTTAAAAACCACAGATGAGGGGATGGGTAACTTTAGAGTATGACATGGGAATAGGGGTGTAGTTGAGGGAGATGTCAATAAGGAAAAGGGCAGTAGGTACTGAAGAAGGGGATTTATATAATGACATCTGGGGGTTCAGCATTATTGTACATTTACTTAGCCTCTTCTGGCTAAACTCTTCAAGAAGACCGTCTACAACAGGTCCCTACACTTTCTACCCTCTCTTTCCTTAACCTATTACAATCTGACTTCTTATCATTTCACTTAAACCGATCTCCAAAGTTACTAGTGGCCTCCTAACTGCCAAATTCAAAGCATTTTTGTCAACTTTTCTTCTTCTAAACCTATTTGTACTATTTGACACTGTTGATTACCCTTTTATCATTGACAGTATCTTCTCTCTCAAATTTAAGAATGTCACTATCCTGATTTTTCTTTTATCCCTTAGACCATTCCTTCTCAGTCTATTTTACGCAATTCTCATTCAGCTCATGACCTCCTCATCTCATACTTGCACTATTTAAATGCGTTGCTACTGGTTCTGCCTTCCAAAATTTTCTCCCCACTCTAATCCACTGTGAATTCATCTGCCAAAGCAATTTTCCTATAATATATTTCCAACCATATCAACCCCCCTTTGCTGACTTTCCCCTTGCCCCCCAGTGACACACACACATACACAGTCAACAAACTTCAGTGGCAATAAACTCTATCAGCTCTATGCTCAAATAAAAAATCCTGTTTGGTATCCAAAATCCCTAATAACCTAGATTTCCACCACCACATTTCTACTCTTCTTATACTTTACTTCTCAACACATAACCTTTGACACAGTGACATTATCGCCTTTGCCATTAAATAAGATACTGTTTTTTGATTCTAGTCATTTTGTCTCCCATGATTGAATGGTCGCCCACCTCGTATCAGCCACTGGAGCTCCTCCACCTTCTAAAGAAAGCCTTTCCCAATTTTCTTAATTCTAGTGTTTTTCCTATTTTAATTATTTTCTACATATTCTGGGTATAGCTTGATGTACATTTTCTTTTATCATTGTCTCCCCATCAGATTGTAAATTGTTTAAGGTCAGGGATCATCTTTCTACTTTTTTTTTTTTTTTTTTGCTTTTGGGAGGGGGAAGGCAGGGCAATTGGTGTTAAGTGACTTGCCCAAAGTCACATGGCTAGTAAATGTTAAGCGTCTGAGGTCAGATTTCAACTCAGGTCCTCCTGCCTCCAGGGCCAATGCTCTATTCACTGTGCCACCTAGCTGCCCCATCTACCTTCTTTTGTAGCCTGAATACTTAGCACAGTGTTTAGCCCATAGTAAGCCTTAATGAATGCTTATTGAAGTTATATTATATTATATTATGTTATGTTATGTTATATTACATTACATTACATTACATTACATTACATTACATTATATTATATTATATTATATTATATTATATTATATTATATTATATTATATTATATTATAGTGAAGGCAGTGAGTGGTGGGAGTGAACTCAAAGAGGGATCATTGCCTAAATTTGAAGTTGGATGGCAATCCCATTAATGGCCTACTAATTTGGAATAGCAATGTTAAAAAATGAGATGGATTTAGAATTTGAAAGGGGATGTAGATTGCTTGCATTTGAAAAATGGGACAGTGGTTTCATGGTCCCCAAACTTCTCTCTACCACATTTCCATATTATTACATAGATGTTTTTTTTATTGTAAATTATGGAACACCATACTAAATAGAATTACAATTTTAGGTGACCCAAATGTAATGGAACACTACAAGAGTCACAGGAGACTGTAGAATATTGCCAAAAATTATTTGCGTGTAAAAGGAATAAAATATAAAAATATAAAATTGTGGGCATTCATGATTAGAAAGTTAGGAGGGAAAGTGAGTCATGAACATGGGATAACAGTGTATTTATTATCTATTAAAACACATTGCGCATTTATATTAGTTTTCCTATAAATGATTATGAAATACATTTAAAATGTAATTTTATAAGAAGATGCATATGGATTGGGTTGTCTAATGATCAAAGACAATTTGAACTCTAGTAATTCCATGGATTCATTGAAGAACTGAGCTAATTTGTTTCCCCTAATCCTTCTCGTTTCTATTTCAAACATTAAATGAGCTAAATTTCATTCAAATTAAACAAACTTTTCTTAATTTACCATTGTATACAGAGTTTTAGGTAGGATATTGAGTTAAAAAGAATAAAGGAGAGAGCTATGAAATTCCTCAAAAGATATGGTATCCAGGGTCTTAACCATATTAATAGTATTTATTTGGACACCATTCTGTTTGACAATGTCCCAGTTAAAATTATGCTATTTAGAATTGAACACAATAATCATAGAATGTTACTGCTCTACGGACTCACAGTTATCTTTGCCAAAGGCCTTATTTTACAGAGGAAAATATTTAGTTAAGTATAGATGGTAAATTTCCCAAAATTAGATAATTCATTAGTGGTATGGCAAGGATTTGAACCCAACCCTGCCAGTTCCTAATATATTCCAGAAATCATCTGGATGACATAGAATACTGTGAAGGTATTATTTAATTTGATTAACATTATTTTCTCACTTAAGTCAATCTAAGATATCATTAGTACTTTGAACACTATACCATACAATTGGAATGAAATTATTTTTGTCAACAAAAATATCTATGTCTTCTTTTTCTATAAACTCCTTTTAAGAAAGGGTATCCCTTCTCATAATTTTATAGCTGCCTATTTTATCTGAATACAAAACTTTTCACTTAAATGTGTTAAATTTTATTTTATTATTTTCAGCCCAGCATTTTAGAAATGTCAATATCATCCTAAATCTTGATTATGTTATCCAATGTCTTCACTATTGTTTTCAGATTTGGGTCACCTGTTCTTGCCTTTCTATCCTTTCCCATCGCCATCATAATATCATTTTCTTACATCACACCTAATTTATGATCATCATTAGCACCATCATCATTATTTCTCTTACTATTAAAGACTGAGTATCCCTATCTCATTCTGCCTGGAAGTACAGCATAAGCTATGCCCCATTATTGATCAGCATGAAAGTTTTGACCTTCTCTGTCTCTGACCCGAGCCATTTTGCCCATTGCTTTGTCAGTCCATCCTTACTAGCACAGGTTCGAAACATTATTGCCTAATTTAATGTGGATATCCTATTTCCTTGGCACACTAAAATTCTGAATGCCTGAGGTTAAATGATGTTACCATATATTCAGATAAGTTAGTAAGAATTTATTGAGCACACATTATGTGCAGAGCATGATGCTAAGAACTGTGTGGGGATTAAAAAAAACAGCAAAATATAGTTCCTGCCTTCAACAAAAATCATAACGTAATGGAATAAGCAACAAGCTAAGAAATTAAGTTCAAACAAGAAATATACAAAATAAGTAGAAAATGATTAAGAGACAGTATTACCACAACAATCTGCAAACATCATTTTCATGATGTTACCACTCACAATCTTTCAGTATTTCTCCCATTGAAATCCATTGCCACATGGGCATTAGGGTCCACATTCTTCTGTTTCCAACTTCCTTTTTTACCTCCCTCCATGTACCTTCAATCAAATTGATTTACTTCATTATTCAACTAAATTTCTCTAACATTTTTGGTTGTTTCCACTATTATACCCTTACCCATGCTATCTCTAGGTCCTTTCCTTCTATTCTCATCACCATCTTATGCAATCTAGCCAATTCTTTTTTTTCCAAATGCGTTATTAACTTCTGATTTACATCATTCATTTCTGCCAGATTTTGAGTTACAATTTTTCCCCATTTTTCCCCTACCCACCACCCCAGAATAACAGTCATACAAGATATCCAATCATCCAATCTGCTGTCTCCCATCTCTTCTCCTATGCCCCCTTCGACTTTTCCAATAGGGTGAGGTGAATCCCTGCACCCCATTGCCTGTACATCTTATCTCCCAATTATATGTAAAATAGTATTAATCACAGTATTTATATAACTTTTAAAATTTGATTATAAAGGAAGATAAGCAACTCAGTATATGCTGTACATGTGTAGCTATGCAAAACATTACCCTAGTAGATATATTGTAAAAGACTGACTATATTTCCCTCCCTCCCATCCCACCTTCCATCTTGTCCACTCCCCATCTTGATGCTGTCTCCTGTCAAAAGTGGATGCTTCCAAAATCCCTCCCCCCAGTCCTCCCTGCCCCCTACCACCTTCCCCCATCCCCTTTCTCCCCCATGGTCCTGTAGGGTGAGACACCCTATTTAGTATGCATGTCATTGTCTCCGTGGTCCAAATTCAATGAGAATAAGGTTTTGCCTTTTTGCCTTCCTGTACTTCCCCACCCCTGCAACCACCTTCCCCTGCTTCCTCTACATGAGACAGTTCACCCCATTGTCTCTCCCCATTCCCCCTCACTGCATTACTCTCTCACCTCTTAACCTCACCTTCTAAGTATCATCCCTTCCTATTAAATTCCTATTAAACTCCCAGGAATATTATAGCCAGGTTCCAGAATCCCCAGATCAAGGAGAAAATACTACAAGCAGCCAGGAAGAAACAATTTCAATATTGTGGAAACACAATCAGAATAGCACAGGACCTGGCAGCTTCTACACTGAGGGATCAAAGGGCATGGAATATGATATTCCAGAGGGCAAAAGATCTGGGACTGAACCCAAGGGTCACCTACCCAGCAAAACTGAGTATTTTGTTTCAGGGGAAAATATGGTCATTCAGTGGAATAGAGGACTTTCAAGCATTCTTGAGGAAAAAACCAGAATTGAATAGAAAATTTGACATCCAGACACAAGAAGCAGGAGATGCCTGAGAAGGTAATCAGGGAAAAGAAATCAAAAGGAACTTATCAAAGCTGAACTATTTGCATTCCTATATGGAAAAACAATAACTGTGACTGAGGAAATCTTTTTTACTATGAAAATAATGGAAGAAGGTTGCATGGTCATGTGAATACATATGTGAATGTGTGTGTATATGGTTACAGTTATATATGGATAGAGGGCATAGGTTGAATTTGTTGGGAAGGGAGGATACTCAGGGGTGAAGTTGTGAGGTGAGAGGGGAAAGTGGCAGGAAGAGATGGGGAGAGACAAGGTGGGGTAAACTATCTCATGTAGAAGAAGCAGGGGGAAGTAGTTGCAGGGGAGGGGAATAATAGGAAGGCAAAAAGGCGAAACCACATTCTCATTGAATTTGGTTCAGGGAGAGAATGACATACATACTAGGTGGGACATCTTAACCTACAGCAGAATGGGGGGAAGGGGGAGGAGAGGAGGGATGATGGATGGGAGGGCATCCCTGAGTGGAGGGGAGGTTGGAGGTACCCACTATGGAAGAGGGACAGGATCAAGTGGGGAATGGACCAGGTGGGGAGTGGGATGAGGGGGAGGGAATTATAAGCAGCCTTATACAATATATCTACTATGATAATGTTTTGCATAGCTAGACATGTACAACATATACTGAATTACTTATCGCCCCAGAGGGATTGGGTGACAAGGGAGGAAGATAATGGATCTGAAATCCAAGGTCTTAGGATTAAATGTTTCAAATATATATAAATATTATCATTAGTACTCTTTTGCTTGTAATTGGGAGATAAGATGTGAAGGCATTGGGACACAAAGATTCACCTTCCTCTAATGGAGAGGTCAAAGGGGGTGTGGGAGAGGATAGGGGAGAGAGCAGATTGGGGGAAGCGATGTCTTGTGGGACTGCTTTTCTGGGAGGGTGGGTAAGGGAAAAACAGCGGGGGGGAAATGATTGTAACTCAAAATCTGGCAGAAATGAATGATGTAAAACAGAAGTTAATAAAGCATTTGTTTAAATAGAATAAATAAATAAATTTAAAAATCCCTGTTTCACAGTTTGCTCTAGGGACAATTCAAGTTAAAGACTCAAATGATACAATATGAGAAATGCTATACATACATATACTTTATTCATAAATATATGTATGTATATATATATATATGTGCATATATCTGTATATGTATAGTCTCTATATGTATATAGGGAACATAATTTCAACAACATATCCCAAACCCATGAAAAAGGTAGAAACATTATAATAAGATTTTACTATATTAGCAAAGAAATGAGGGTAATATTATTTAATGCAATGTCTAGTACATTTTTCTGTGTCTTATATTTTTCATCTCTCTCTGAAAGTGAATAATTTATACAAGTGAAACAATTACACATTAATTTTGCTAATGCTGTTTTATATGTAATTCCTTTGTATATATTTTGGTAATGCCATTCTTTGTATTTAACCTTTATTTGTGTGGTTCCCTATAGGCTTTTGACTTTAGAAATGAGTAACAATGTTATAAATTAATTTCTTTATTACAGGGATTTGGAATTTATTCTCAGTGCAGTTCTTTTGGGGATTTAGGGAATTGCATTGTAAGGAAGTAATTCCATCATCTATTGTGTGTTGTTGAAAACACAGGCCATGTTTAAACAATGAGAAACACCAGATCAAGAAATGGTCACTGCAGTGTTTTCAGCTATGTTAATGATTGCATGCCTAGTTGGATCTAAGATAAAGAAAGTGGCAATTAATATGCAAAAAAACCAGAAAGGAACAAAAAAAGGTCAATTGTAGTATCATTTCGTTTGTAAAAGATAAGAAAATATATGTTTTATATTTGAAGATGAAATTACCATCAATGAATAACCTACCATGTTGTTCAATATTTATTTTGTTGTTATATTCATTTAAATAATTAACTATTTCAGATCTGCTTGAGAGTTCTATTATACTCTTTGAAATTCTAGTTGAAGTTTTCAAAGCCACCTGTAAATATTGCTCTGGATTGGTGAGTCACTCCATGAATAAGTTTTAGTTCATTTGATATTATCATTATCCTTAATAAAACTCATATTTCCTGAGGGAGGCACAACAAAACATTAGAATGGCTCTGTCGACTATTTTGAATGATCAATGAATATTGGGTCTTTATAATACATCAGTGACATTATATGGCACCAAAGAAGAATTAAATTCAAGCAATGTATTTTGAAACTAAATTTGTTTTATTACTCTTCTAACTATAAAGTCCTTCTCTAATAGTCTATCATGGTGGAAAGGTGGAAAAGTTCATTGTGCCTAATAGTATCACAGTTTTAAAGAGCCAAAAAGAACCTTAGCAATACTCTGGATTGACTAGTTCATTTTATAGCAGTGCATTAAATTCCAGAAAGTTTAGGTAGTTTTTCCAAGGTCACATAGATTTAAATAGAAGGTTTAGATTTAGAACTTGAACCCAGGTCTTCTGATTCCATGCTCAGGTGCTATATCTAGCTATTGCTATGGGTTGTCACCAAAACCATCATTACAATTATCATCTTATGTTCACATTCCTCAAGACATCAGTGCCATAGTGAAGAAGTGATAGAGTTCAGAATCTTAATGCAGATTTTCTTATTCCAAATTCAGTTTTTCTTCCTCTATCATGATATGGATATTTTTTAAAACTTCTTCTATCATATGATATGGATATTTTTTAAAACTAAATAATTCAGAAATATTCACAATTCAGTTTTCATGACAATTTAGTACTCATGCTGTTAAACTTTTAGACTGCTGAAAGGTAGTTTCACTTGAAAAACCAAAACTGTACAATGCTCAGTTATGTCAGGAGTTCAACTTTAAGAAATAAAATTGTTTATGTAGAATTCAGCCAGGACTACAAATTAATGGCTTCATTGTTTTCATATGACCTAAGACTAAAATGAACAATTTCAATTTAGTGGAACAGTAATTTTCCCCCCACAGTTAGACCTTGAGAACTCGTGGAAGTTTATGATGCTGTTCCAGTTCCTCACCAAGTTTCTTTGTAAAACAGAACAAGACCTGTCAAAACGTGGTGAATCCAATAACTTGGCTGAAACTCTCCAGGTTTGCTTTCAGTTTGGGCATACAGCTTGGTCTTGGGGGAGCAAGAAATGTCAGGCTAAATGCTCTTCGTGTTAAATTATAGAAATGAAAGGCACCAAATACTTAACTCAAACTTATATGAATATTATAATGTAGGAACCATCATCATTGGTACTTTCTAAAATCTCCAGTAAGAGTCACAATGAGAACGTTCAGGGCTTACTCTAGGCAACATTGCAAAGTATATATTCAATTATGCCTAACTTCTTTCCCTCTTCTCTCTCTCAATGATTATTTAAATTAAGCACCTCATATTTTCATGATCTCCCTTGATCTTATAATGGATGGCATCAAAGTTGCAATGAACAGCTCTGAAATATTTTTTGACATTTTTAATAATCCAGAACTATTTTTTTCTTATTACACCATGTAAAGTTTATCTATCTTCAATGTTCTTGAGACCAATTTGCTCATTTCTAATAAAATAATATACATCAAGGTGTATTTATGCTCCCCTTAAATATTATATATCTTTATATAACCTTTAAGTCACCCCATCCCCAAATCTTTATGTCAAAACCTACATGTATTTGTATGTTTGTATATTTATATAAATATATACAGAAGTAGAGATGTGTGTGTGTTTGTGTGTGTGCGTGTGTGCGCTTGTGTGTGTGTGCATGATTCTGCCTTAAACCAAAGGAATTTATTTTTGCTGGTGGGAATTTCCAGTACTGTGGGATGCCTGCCAAGAACTGTTCTCACCCCTAATAAATAATCCAGTGGCAAGGTTATATGTATATTTTATTTCCTAAAATCAATAAAGATTTAAACACAGTAAGCATGTCTGGATCCAAGGCATGGTTTGAATGAAGTTTCTTTGAATATTTTATCATGTATGAAAATGTGATCTTGCGTGTTCATGAATTCATTCAACAAAACATGAAAACAATATATTAGGTACTAGAAAATATTCATGTTTGGATGAAACCTGGTCCTTGTCTTCATGAAATTGACCTAAACTCAGATAAAAATAATAAAAACTAATGAAAGCTAAACATACAAAATCAATGGTTCCTTTAGAAGCGACTAACAAACTTTCCATCATCCAGATTTACAATGCCAGAATCATTTATCTCTCTGCCTTTCAGCTCATATCAGTAGCTAAAACTTGCCAATTCTAATTGTACAGCATTTTTTCAATCCTGCTTCTTCTCTTTGTTCACATTTTGACCACCTTGGTCATGACTCATATAGCTATCCTCATCACTTCTTTTCTGAATTATTGCAAAAGTCTTCTAATTTGACTGCAGTTTTCCAATCTTATTCCTTTTCAATCCTTTATCATGCACCTACCAAAATAATCTTTCTGAAGCACAAATCTGAACATGTAACCCCCCCTACTCAAGAACTTTTAGCAGCTCTTTGTTGATTTTAAGTTAAAATTAAACCTCTTTATCTTGGAATTTAAAGGTCTTTAATTCTACTTTGGGTTATATAACATATTATTTATGTTATAAATGTAGCAGCTATTCCAAACTGCTTTTTTTTTTTTGCTATTGCCTGAACTCAGTGTTCCATATATATCTGAGCTCAAGGCTATGCCCTTTACCTGAAATATGCTCCTTTATCACTTTCTCTTTGAATTGCTAATTTGGTTTAGAACTCATCCCATGATCCATCTCCTATGAAAAGCTTTTCTTGATGCCACTTGTTTATTGTGGTCTCTCTTTCCTTAAATTATCATGTACTTATCTGTTTACATGTTCTATTCTTCAAACACTGTAAGTTCTTTGAGGTCAGGGTCTGGTTTCCATTTTGTCTTTCTCTTCTTGTACAAGGAGGCAATGTTTCATAGTAAATTGAAATGTGGGTTCAGAGAGACAGAAAGATCTGTGCTTAATTCTGGCTTCTGATTCATGCTCGCAGGGTGAAATAGGACAAATAGCTTCACAATGGTCTATTTAATTCTCTAAAATTATAATTTTCAGAGAAACCTGCATAGTTAGAGGTAATTTTCTCATCTATGAGTTGTTTGTCAATAAAACCACAGTTCTAGCACCTCTTACAATCCCTAACCTTTCACCTTATGAATTGTTGCTTAAGACATGCAAATTCTTAGAAGGTAAGTGTATTTGAGAATTGTAAAACAAAATGCTATATAGAGTGAGATGTAGTGGGTATTATATAAAAAGGAAATCAGAAAATGCTTCTGAAGAAAGAAGTAATACAGCTGGATTTTGAACAGATGACTAGGAATTTAATAGGCAAATAAAAGAGAACATATTCTACCCATAGAAAACAGCTGAAAAAGGACATAGTCAAGAGAATATAAAGAGGTTTCAGGGAATGCTCACTTATATAGCTTGCCATTGATGTCGAATCCTTAACAGGGCAAAATATGATGTAATTTGGGAACAATTGGGCAAGATAAAATTAGAGAGAATTTCAAGAGCCAACTAAAGGAGTATAAATGTTGACCTAAGCAATAGAAAGTCATTCCTCAAGTTTTATGCATAAAAAATTCTAGCACTGATGCAAAGGATAGATTGCAGAATTTAGAGAGAGGAAGATAACAAAATATGTTAGAAAACTATGACAAAATATAGACATTTTAATGAAAATTTCTAATAAAATCATATCACTAGGAATATGATGAAATGGATGGATTTCAAAGATGCTATATATCTAGAATGGACATGAATTAATAAAATATTGGATATAAGAGAAGGATGAGGGAAAGATCAAATATGACAAGGTTTCTTACACTAAAGAAAGAATAAGTGCTGATGTAACAGACAGAAATAAGAGGGCCAGAAAAAGGTAGCATTAAGAAGAAAACTATAAGCTCAAAATGAGACATGATGAGTTTCTGGTATTAGTAGAACACGCAGATGATTTTTCATGCAAACAATTGACATAGAACGTCTAGTCCTCTAACCAGGACTAAAGCTAAAAAGTTGAACATCATCTACATAGAAATAGAAATGGAAGTTGATTGAATAAATGAATTTGTTCATGAAGAGACCACACAAAAAAAGAGAAGGACCTAGAATAGAACTTTGAGAAGGAACCACAAATATCAATTATTAAGAAGATGAAGAGCCAAAGAAGGGTAGAGGGAAGGGACAGAAAGATAGGTAGGAGGAAATCAGCACAGTCTTGTGCATCTCACACTGAAAGAAAAGGGTATCTAGGAGGATCGAGTGGTAAAAATTGGCAAAATCCAAAGGAAGGTCAAGCAGAATAAGCATTGAATAAAGATGAATGAATTTGGCATTTTGTTGGTCATTATGATCTGAAAAAAAAAATTCCTTAATTCAAGCAAGGAAGTTTTAATTCCAGTTAGAAATGGATAAGGAGAGGCAGTGAAGGAATAGGGACATTAGCTATAAATAACTTGTACAAGTAGTTTAGTCAAAAAGTAGGGGAAGATGCTAGGGTAGTAGCCAGATGGGGTATAAAAGAAAATCTTTTTTATTTAGGTTTAGGAAGAACTATGCATGAATGTAGATATATACAAAATAAATACTAGAAAAATAGAGATAAAAGTTATATGAGAGAGGTCTTTTGGAGAAAGATTAAAGAGTTAATTTAACCAGAAGCACATATAGATGGCCTATATTTATGTGAATTAATCGATCTATCATATATCAATCATTTTTTTAAAAATATAACTACTACATAGAACTCTAAAGGTGACATGGCATTGTAGACAGAGAGCTGACATTACAATTAGGAAGATTTTGGTTGAAGACCTGCTTCTGAGACATAGTAACTGTGTGAGCCTGGACCAGTCAGTTAACCTCCTAGTGTTCTATGCAAATTTACAGATCTACCAAATACATAAAAGTCAGAAATCAACCTTCATTGGTAGAGGAAATTTCCTTTCTGGAGAGTTCCCTATACTAATGAAATTATATGCTCATACTCTGTTAGAGGACATTTGCTCAAGGAGAAGGAATTTACATGGAATTCCTATAAAATTCCAGTGAATGGGTAATTAGAAATCATGATACCATTTTGAGAAAGTTTATGGAATGAATTTCTTTCTATCAATATCTCTTACATGTGCATTTTCATTTTCTCTTTACTTATATATTTATATACTTATTTATATATTTATATTTTATACATATTTATATATAAATATATATGATATATTTATAAATATATCATATATATTTATATACTTATATATATATATATATCCTTGCCTTATACATTCTCAAGTATACATAGTCTTTTAAAAACAAATTCTTCTTAGCTCTTTTATCCCTAGAGCAAAGTTCCTAACTTGTTGTCCATAAATGATAGTTCAGATAGAAAGATAGTAGATGGATAATATTTCAATATAATTTTCCTTTGTTATTCTTTTAGTTTGATTAACATGTATTTAAAATTTTATTCTATGAAAGCATCAATCAGGTTCACCAGTCTGACAAAGTAGTCCATGATGCAAAAAAGTTTGAGAATTTCTACACTAAAACAACTATTTATCTGTTACCCTAAGATAGAATATTGAGTGATTAAGGAACTGGAAGATAATAAAGAAACCTGACTATGGTCTTGACCATGATCTCATAGCTACTATCTGTCTGAAACATTTCTGTTTAAAGTAAAAAAAAAAACCCTTCACTTGAACCAATATAAAATATTTGGAATTATGAATAACATGTTTTACGGTAGACTTCCCCTAAGAATTCCATTAGCTGCATTCCAACTCCCTACATGTTAAGGAAAGAAATTTTTCTTTGCCCCAGGTTTTATTTGACCCAAAGTGAGCTCTCAAATGTTATTGTCCTGGCATCAAAAGTTTGGACAGTGGGGAAATACCTTTTCTCCACTTCAGAACAAAATAACTGGCATGGTTAAACTATCTTTCGATCCTGGTTTTGTGCCATATGTGCCTATGGAAACCCTGCTGCTCATCCAGCTGCCAACAACAGAATTGATGAACAATAAGTGTTAAAAGTTGCCTACCATTCTGAAAAGTTACTAGTGAAACAACATGACCTGATCATGGCTTATCTGACTCTGCAGGTAAAGCTGGTTTTTCTTTCTGCTCCCCAGCCTCAGGAGGCCAAATTTCAGAATCGGTCATTCCCTCTCCTGCTGCCTACATATAGTATTTGTCTATTTTTTAAAACAAAAACATGTTCACACTTTCACTAACATGAAAGGTTCTCTGAAGAAAACGACTTTGCCTTTCTTTATCCTTTGCCCATTTAATTGTCTTGTATCTTCACTTTTTGTTTTGGCATTCAGTTTGGCATTCTTCCTAACAAAAGATGCCCTCATAGGTTTCAGATATTAGTCAACTACACTAGAACAGCCTTCTCAACATATAGGTTAAAATACATACACATGTACATAAACACTTAAATACGGAAATGAAAACTTAAAAAACCTTCAGTTCAGGGGATAAAGTTATATGACTATGATTAAAAAGCTTAAAGGTGCTAAAATTTGGAATAAAACCCAGAAATTCTGACATATTTTGAGTAGACTTTCTATTATATAAAGCTGTCACAAAAGCTTAAAATATTAGAATCTCTGAATTAGAAAGTATCACAAGAGCATTACAAAATAAACCCCTTTTCATATAGATTTGGAAGCTCCCTCCAGTAATGAAGGTTAGAATGAATCTATATCTTCCTATCATGAGAGCCTTTTAAGCAATACTTCTCATACTTTACTCCCCACAAGAGGTCCATCCAATGAACTGCAAAGCTTTCTCATTTATTTCTACATCACAACAATGCCAGAAACTGTCAATCTTATAATGCAGGAATAAGGAAGAAAGTCAGTCAACATTGTCTTTGTGAAGTTCTTATCCTTTGTTCCTTCTATGTGACCAGGACAACTTTTCTTACTCTTATTTAGTCCCACAATGGCATCTTTTACCTTTATATTTCTTTGGATTTCCACATTGATAATGTTTTCCACCCTGTTCAAAGCCACCATGGGTCTTTTCATTGCCTTCTGTGTTATATTCAATGTTTTTCAGGGGCAATTATATTCAATGTACTTCTATATAGCTATATAGTAGAACGTTGCTTTTACAATAATGTGTTTTCACTTTCATGACAAACTTGAAGTCCGTAAATGAGCTTTGAATTTCCCAGAGGCAATTAAGTCAATTCTATTGTTCAATTATTAGTCTAACTCAACATCCATCTATAATGTTATAGATAGATAGATAGATAGATAGATAGATAGATAGATAGATAGATAGATGATGATAGATAGATAGATAGATAGATAGATAGATAGATAGATAGATAGAAAAAAAGAAAGATAGCCAGACAGACAAGCTGTATGTGGTCCAAAAGTATGTTAAAATTTGGGCAGTAGAGATCTTTGATCATTTTCCTCTGCAGTAATAGAAAGGCCAGACTCCTTTGAGTGATAACAGTAACTTCTGCATTAATCCAAAGATTGATGACAAAAACTCAATCTCGTCTGCCCTTTTCATTTTCCGTCTTCTGTTCTTTCCTCTCTTTTCCTAGACTTGGTTTGTTGAAAAGTTGAAAATAAAAGAGTATATTCACAAATGGGGATGATGTCTAAATAGAATGTATTAATAAAATTAAGAATTAAAATACAGTCTTGAGAAAAATACACCTTATTTCTCAAAATATTTATATTTAAACTTGTCCTCAATTCTGAAGTGAAAGAAATTATACCAGATATAAAACCTCTTGTTTGGCTTTTAAAGCCATTCATGATTTCTCTTATTGCTACCTTTCCTAGTCTCTTTACACCCTATTCTACGATGTAGTGACATTGTACTCCTTGGTGTACTTTGCATACTACATTTCATCTTCTAATTGCACACATTTTTCTTGGCTATTCCTCATATCTAGAATTCTCTCCCTCTTCAATTCTGCTTCCTAATTTCACTGGTTTCTTTCAGATTCCAGATAAAATTCACCTTCCACAAAAAAAGCTTTTCCTGGTCCTCCTTAATATTAGTACTTGCACATTAAATTTTCCCCAAATTATCTTGTATATATTTTATTTTTACATAGTTGTTTGCATTTTGTCTTCTCTATTAGACTGTGAGTTCCCCGAATGCGAGATCTGTGTCTTTTTTAATCTAATTTAATTTTTTGTATCCCTTGCACTTTGTACAATGCCTTCCAGATAGGAGGTACTTAATTCCAAATCACTACACAAAGCCACTTAAGCATAGATGATATGGAATTCCATTTGGTCAGTAATTTCCACTGAAACAGGTGCAAAGAAAAGCTATACATACCTTTTAAATTTTATGATGACTATAAATGAACAGCTGAAGTAAATGATAGATACTTACAGTTCCTACTTCTGGAGTCTAAAACTAGCCCAACCAATCCAAATCCTCTTCTAAATGGCAGCCTTTTAACTACTCAAAAATACCAGTCATCTTTTCTGAGACTTTTCTTTTGCAGGTGAAACATCATTCAGATTCTTCATTCAGTCCTCATATGGCATAAAATCTAGACCTTTCACCATTTTTGCTCTCCTCTCCATGCTCTATAGGTTATCAATATACTTTCTAAAATGTAGTGTCCCAAACAGAGGACAATATACTCAGTGTGTTCTGCACAAGGCAGAACACACTGGGAGATATGTTTATCTTACTTCAGTAGTCACATTTATTTTTAGCTGCCATATCACTCTACTAAGAGCTGACTCTTGGCATATTGGATAGAAAAGGGGCATTGTTTATTTTACCCTGACTCTATTAACAATGAGCAAGTCACTGAACTTCCCAGTGATCTAAACAACTCGATTAGACCATAAGTTGTAGAAATGTCCTATTCTTCCCCACCCCAAATGCTGGCACTCTGTACCCCAAATCTATCTTTTATTTAATTATTATTATTATTACTATTATTATTTGCTTTTGGAGGGGGGAAGGCAGGGGAATTGGGGTTAAGTGACTTGCCCAAGGTCACACAGCTAGGAAGTGTGTAAAGTGTCTGAGGCCAAATTTGAACTCAGGGCCTCCTGACTCTAGAGCCAGTGCCCTATTAACTCCACCACCTAGCCACCACATAATCATTCTTTTTTTTTTAAACAAATGCTTTATTAACTTCTGTTTTACATCATTCATTTCCGCCAGATTTTGAGTTACAATCATTTTCCCCCCATTATTCCCCTACCCAGCCTCCCAGAACAGTAATCCCACAAGATATCGCTTCCTCCAATCTGCTCTCTCCCATACCTTCTCCCATACCCCCTTCGACTTTTCCATTAGAGGAAGGTGAATCTTTGTGTCCCAATGCCTGCACATCTTATCTCCCAATTACAAGCAAAGAGTATTAATAATAGTATTTATATATATTTGAAACATTTAAACTTAAGACCTCGAATTTCAGATCCATTTCCTTCCTCCCTTGTCACCCATTCCCTCTGGGGAGATAAGTAATTCAGTATATGTTGTACATGTCTAGCTATACAAAACATTATCATAGTAGATATATTGTACAAGGTTGATTATAATTCCCTCCCACCCATCCCACCCATGAACTGGTCCATTCCCTACTTTTATCCTGTCCCTCTTCTATAGTGGGTACTTTCAACCTCCCCTCCCCCCAAGGATGGCCTCCCATCCATCATCCCTCCTCTCATTCCCCTTCCCCCTATTCTGCTGCAGGTTGAGATATCCCATTTAGTATGTATGTCATTCTCTCCCTGAACCAAATTCAATGAGAATGTGGTTTTGCCTTTTTTGCCTTCCTATTCTCCCCCTCCCTTGCAACCACTTCCCTTGCTTCTTCTACATGAGATAGTTTACCCTAACCTGTCTCTTCCCATCTCCTCTTGCCACTTTCCTCTCTCACCTCATAATTTCATCCCTTGAGTATTCTCCCTTCCCAACAAATTCAACCTATGCCCTCTATCCATATATAACTGTAACCATATACACACATTCACATATACACACCCTTCTTCCATTATTTCATAGTGAGAAAGATATCATCAGTCACAGTTATTGCTTTTCCATATAGGAATGTAAATAGTTCAACTTTGATAAGTTCCTTTTGATTTCTTTCCCCTGATTACCTTCTCAGGCATCTCTTCCTTCTTGTGTCTGGATGTCAAATTTTCTATTCAACTCTGGTTTTTTTCTCAAGAATGCTTGAAAGTCCTCTATTCCACTGAATGACCATATTTTCCCCTGAAACAAAATACTCAGTTTTGCTGGGTAGGTGACCCTTGGGTTCATTCCCAGCTCTTTTGCCCTCTGGAATATCATATTCCATGCCCTTGGATCCCTCAGTGTAGAAGCTGCCAGGTCCTGGGCTATTCTGATTGTTTCCACAATATTGAAATTGTTTCTTCCTGGTTGCTTGTAGTATTTTCCCCTTGATCTGGGGATTCTAGAACCTGGCTATAATATTCCTGGGAGTTTTCTTTTTGGGATCTTTTTCAGGAGGTGATCTGTGGATTCTTTCAACCTCTATTTTGCCCTCTGGATCTAAAGCATCAGGGCAGTTTTCCTTGAGAATTTCTTGAAGGGTGATTTCTAGGTTCTTTCTTTGATCATGGCTTTCAGGTAGTCCAATAATTTTTAAGTTGTCTCTCCTGAATCTATTCTCCAGGTCAGTGGTTTTCCCATGAGATATTTCACATTGCCTTCTAATCTTTCATTTGTTTGGATCGGCTTAACAGCATCTTGATTTCTCATAAAGTCACTAGCTTCCATTTGCTCCAGTCTAACTCTGAAGGAATGAATCTCCTCAGTGAACTTTTGAGATTCTTTTCCATCTGGCAAATTCGACTTTTTAAGGCATTCTTCTCCTCATTGCCCTTTTGGGCCTCCTTTGCCATTTGAGTTAGTCTATTTTTTAAGGTGTTATTTTCCTCAGTCAGGCTATTGACCCTCATTTCATACTTTTCCTGCATCCTCATTTCTCTTTCCAATTTTTCCTCCACTTCTCTTATTTGATTTTTAAAGTCCTTCTTAAGGTCCTCTGTGGCCTGCAACCTGCTCATGGTTTCCCCTGGGGCTTTTGGAGCAGGACTTCTGACCTCACAGTCCTTTTCCTGCTCTATGCCCCCAAAATAGGAGTCTAGGGTTGCATTTTTCTGTTTCCTTTGCCTTGGCATGTTGCCCCTTAATTACTTGACTTTTGGGCTTGTTGCCACACTATGGCTTTAAGGCCAGATAGAGGGATTCTTGTCCTGAACGTGTGGGGGGCAACTTCCGTTTCTGGCAAGCTGTAAACCCACCCACGACTTCCACCCTAGATCACAATCCAGATCCAGGGAGGTTAAAGCAAGAGCGATTACCCCCCAAGACTGATCGCTGGATCTCCCTACAAATTTGCAGGCAGGGAGCGGGAGCTGCCTCTGAAAACTACAAAATGGCGTTTGTCCTCAGCGGCTTCTAGCCCCCAGGGGAGGGAGCCGACGCATTCCCTAATACCAGTCCCAAAGTCCATAGGACACTAACCTCTTACTTTGTCCCAGGCAAGTCTATGTTGATAATTCTGGAGTCGCCACAGCTCCTGGTGTTCTGGGGTTCCTCCAGCTGGCTGCCTGGCCCTGCCGCCCTGGGGCTAAAACCTTGGCTCACGTGGACCTGGGCTCGGCTCGGCTCGGCTCCTGCGCTCTGCGAGCTGCATGCTGCCAGGTCCCAGACCACTGTGCTGGTCCTTCCTGCAGGGCTGCTGGGCTGTCCTCAGCGGGAGTTTAGCTTCTCTGTGTTGTTCTGTGGGTGCTGGGGCTCCAGAAGTTGTTCAGAGTCCCCTTTTACATCGTTTGGGGGGAATGTGGGGGCAGAGTGACTTGGATGAGCTGTTTCTACTACGCCATCTTGGCTCCACCCCCATAATCATTCTTAATATATTGGAATTTGCCCACCATATATTTGTATGTACACTTATTGTCCTTTCCAGTTCAAAAATAAGTCAAAATTTTCACATTCTTTGTGCCTGTATCCTCAGTGTCTATCAAAGTGCCTGGCACATAACAGGTACTTAACAAATATTTGTAAACTAATCAATTAAATAACTTTCTCTTGAAAAATTCCTCACAGATATAACACATAAAGGCATAGCAAAAGCAAGGAAGGAATAATTATAATCATTAATGAAAAATTGATTCAGTTTAGAGTCCATAGTGTCAGATAAATGGTTTAGTTTCTTTTTCCCTTTCAATTATCTGAATTTCAAAGGAATTGATGATGGCTCTAAATGGTCCATAATTCTGAAGAATTTTATCTTTTAAGAATGTTGTTGAACTCCTAGAAGGAACAGTTGTGAACTTACCATTGGCTCTTGGTAACCATGATTTTCTTGCCACCTAGACCAGAGGATTGTAAGTCCCTCGGAGTTGGTATATACCAAGTGGTCTCCTACAGATAATAACATGTTCATTTGCATTTTTCTTGGATATTTAAATAATAAGAGACCATGACTGACTGAAGATCCAATCCGAATTTACAAAACTGTTGAGAATTCTTCAGTTGGAGAGATCTAAGTTGTATGCCTGGCAGTTGGACTCAATGTGAACATTGAGAAAAATAAAATGTACTCCAGAGAAAGGAATCCTGATTTACAATATAGGGGCAGAATATGGGGGAGCTAAAACAGAGAGATTGCAGGGTTTGCCTTGTGCAGTTCGAATCACAAAAGTCAGTAATATTGTATGCAGCTGAAATGATATCTAGACTAAAAACAAGGACGCAAAAAACAGGTGTTGACCAAAGTCTTCAACAAGGAGAGGGGGTTAAAAAAAGAGGTGTGATTCAGTGATACCTGATTGCTGAATGTATGTCAAGCCTACAAAAGATAAGAAAAAACACTTATGATTTGCTCCTGAAGTGAATGATGAAAAAGGAAACTGAAGAAGTTATAACGCTTTGTTACCTTCACTTAACTGGAACGTGTGTATGTGTTTGTGCCTCTCAACTTCAACAGAATAGTCAACCAACTTGAGTTCACAAAACTAAAAAAAAAATGGCTTTGTAAAGTTAGCCTTTACATAGTACAAAGCCAGAAGTCCTCTACATATCAGCACTGAATTGTTGGAGGAAAATGCATGTATCTTTATAAATTTAAAAATAATTAGTCAGTGGATAACACAACTTTTAAGTCATTTGCTATACTGTGCTGTTTGTCACAATTTAAGTGTCTTAGATTAAAAGAAAAGTTATACTTTCTCAGTATATTCTGTTTGAATTAAACATATTCATCGATCTTTAATTTGGTCTGCTCAACTTTTGTTAAGTTTAAGATCATGAAATAAAGCAGATGAAATTGCAAAAAGAAAAAGAATGTTCTTGAGATCACAGAGAATTTTCAAAGTTAATCACAGGGAACAATTACTATGTGAATTTTAAAAATGTAATATATGGAATCTACTTAATTTTGTTAGGAATATTTGTTTAGGGGCGGCTAGGTGATCAAGATTGTGCATTGTCACTGAAATTTAAGGGCCTTGAAAATACTCATATTCGTTCAAGAAGAAAGAAAATATGAGCTTAGTATGTAGAAAAAAATCATTATTTTAAAATAATAAACTAACAGATGGATAAGTCTTTTCAGTCCTTAGATAACACTTCCCAATCATGAGTTGACCTGCCTGTCCTTTTCCTTCCTATAGGCGTTCCTCAGCAACAGCCTAATAGTACCTTAAGGTTTTGCACATGGGAACAAATGTTCCAGGATATCTATAACATTTAGTCACCCTTGGGTGATATCTCAGTTCTCCATATCTCCTGGTGTGGTCTTTTTTAAAGATCTAACCAATTTTTCAATGGTTTCTATCTCTGCAAATTATTTTGTTAAAAAAAAGATTAGAATATAACCTTCATGTGGCTTGCCTCCCACCAAAATTATTAAGTAGTGCTTTGGTAACTTTTTCTCCTAGTCTTTAAAGAGATATTATTGCAAGGTGAACATAGGTCTAAAGTTTCTTTTGGAATGCAAAAAAAATATTAGGATCTTTTATTATTTTAGAGTGTATTTAAATAAAACATAGAGAGACAACTTTTCATCAAAGATACTTAAACATTCACTCAGGTCACCAGAAGATAAATGCAAACAAAGGCATAAATCCTTGGGGTGTTGGTATATTCAATAGTTAGTTTATTGTCCCCCTTAAATGAATAGGTAAGAATAATTTGCAATTAGCATATTAATTATCTAAATTCAAATTGCTTGCTACTAAAGTGGTTTTAAAAGTTTATTTGACTTCACTCAATTAGACTCTCTCCCATTGTTAAATCCTCTTTATCCCTACTAATTTCTTCTTCAGCAATCTTATTTTTATGGATAATGCAAAACTAAACAATAGCCTAGCAAACAAGCCCAAATTTCACTCTGCTAATCATTTACCAACCTTAATTGAATGACTGTCTTAGATGCTGTCACATATACCTAACTTTTTCTTGGTTCTGATTTTAAGTCAAATAGAACAGGACTGAGGTGGCTAGGTGTCCCAGTGAATACATCACTGGCCCTGGAGTCAAGAGGACCTGAGTTCAAATCTGACCTCAGATACTTGATACACTTACTAGTTGTGTGACCTTGGGCAAGTCACTTAACCCCAATTGCCCTGTCTTTCCCCTCCAAAAAAACAAAAAATAAAATAAAATAAAATAGGACAGGAAAATATTTAGTTCAGTTTCTTATATATAACATATCTACAAAAGGGTACTAAATTTGGAATCAGAAAATTTTAGCTAAAATTGCTACTCTGCTGCTTACTGAGCTTTTACCTTGTGGACATCTCTAAAATAATGTCCTTCAGTTTCCTCATTTATAAATGAGAGAGCTGGATTCTCAAGAAATGTAAGCTGCTTAAGAAAAGGTACACATGTATTTTTCCATTTATATGCTCAGATCCTATCAAGGTGCCTGTCATTTAAAAAGGGCTTAATAAATGCTTGTTGATTGATGAATCCTGATTTTGTTCATTTCTACTACTATGTGCAATATCCTCCTGATTCTGTTCACTTCACTTTGCATCAATTCATATGTCAGCCCAGGTTTTTCCAAAACCATCCCTACATCATTTCTTTTAGCATAATAAGATTCTATCACAATCACATACCACAACTTGTTCAGTCATTTCACAACCAATAGGAATTCATTCGATTTCCTTTTATTTGTTTGTTTGTTTTGGCAAAGCAAAAAGAATCAACACATTTTTTGTTGTTGTTGGTAAATGTAAGGTTTTTTCCCCTTATTTGTTTATCTCTTTTGGATACAGATTTAATAGTGGTACTTCCTTGTCAAAGGCTATGCAAACTTTTATAGACCTTTGAATTATTCCCCAGAGTGGTTGAACCAGTTCATAACTCCATCAAAAGTGCATTAGTTTATTTCTTTTTCTACATTCTCTCTAGTGTCTGTCATTTTCCTTTTCTTTCATGTAAATCAATCTGGAAGGTGTGAGTTGGTACTTGATAGTTGTTTTAATTTGCATTTCTCTAATCACTGATGATTTGGAGCACTTTTCATATGGCTAAATTTAGCATTGATTTTTTTTTCCCCTTGAAAACTGTCTGCTATATCATGTGGCTATTTATCAAATAGGGCATGACTCTTATTTATTCATTCATCCATCCATCCATTTATTTATTTATTTAAGAAATTTGACTCAGTTCCCTATATGTCTGTAAAGTGAGTCTTTTATAAGAAATTTGCAGTAATAAAATGTTGCAGTTTTTTGCTTTCCTTCTGATTTTGGCTGCATTGTTTTGTCTAAATAAAAAAAATAGTTTCATGTAACCAAAACTATTCATTTCCCCTCCTATGATACTTTCTCTCTTATTTGGTCATAAACTCTTCTCTTAACCATAAGTCTGACAAGGGAATGTGTCCATGCTTCCCCTAATTTGCTTATGATATCACTCTTTTAAGTCTGAATCATGTACCCATTCTGAATTTATGTTTTTATGCAGTTTGAGATAGTGATATACACATAGTTTCTTCCAAACCACTTTCCAATTTTCTGCATTTTTTGTAAAACAGTGAGTTCTTGTTGTAAAAGCTTAAGTCTTTGTGTTTTATCAAACACTAGATTACTATGGTCATTTACTGATGTGAATTATGTAGCTAATCTATTCCATTTATTTACCACCTTGTTTCTTAGCCAGTACCAGATTGTTTTGATGAGTATTAATTTGTGTTATAATTTAAGAGCTGGTGTTATTAGGCTTTTTTTCTTCAAATTTTAATTGATTTCCTTGATATATTTGACCTTTTATTATTTCAGATGTGCTTTATTTTTTTCTAGATCTATGAAATAACAGTCTTAGTACTTTGAATCATAGGAATAAGTGAATTAACTTAGGTAAAATTGTCATTTTAATATATTGACACAGCCTACTCATAAGCAATTTATATTTCTCCAATTTTTATCTATTTATTAGAAAAGTATTTTGTAATTACATTCATATAGATCCAAGGTTTGTCTTAGCACATAGACTCCCAAGCATTATATATTGTCTGAAGCCATTTTAAACAGAAGTTATCCTTCTATCTCTTCCTATTTAGATAGATAGAGATATATTGGTGATATATGTGCATTTATTTTGTATCTAAAGTTTTTAAAAATGTTTTAACTAGTTAGTTCTATGGAATTCTCTAAGTATAACACCATACAGTCTGCTAAGATTAATAGTTTTGCTTCCTCTTTGCCTGTTATTCCTTTAATTTCTTTTACATGTCTTATTGCTGTATCTATCATTTCTAGAAGAATATTGAATAATAGGTGTGTTTTGGATATCTTTATTTCATTCCTAATCTTATTGGGAAGGTTTTTCTTTATCTCCATTACAGAAAATACTTGCTCTTGGTTTTGTTTTGTTTTTTTATAAATAATACTAATCATTTTAAGCAAGGCTTCATTGAGTCTTATACATTCCAGTCTTTTTAATAGGAATGGGTGCTGTGGATTGTCCAGAGCTTTTGCTGCATCTCTTAAGATAATTACATTATTTTTATTGTTTGACTATTGATATAGTCTCTCATGTTGGTAGTTTTCTGAATATTGAACTAGCACTGCATTCCAAGTAAAATTCCCACTTGGTCTTAGTGAATGATCTTTGTGGTATATTCTATAATCACTTTGTTACTGTTTTGTTTTGTTTTGTTTTGCATCAACATTCATTTAGGAAACTGTTCCATGTTTTTCTTTTTCTGCTTTTTTCTATCCCTTGTTTGGGCATAAAAACTATACCCGTGCCACAGAAAACATTTGGTAGAACTCCTTGTTCATCTATTTTTTTTCAAATAGTTCATAGAGTATTATAATTAATTATTCTTCAAATTCTTGGTGGAATTCATTTGTAAATTCTTTTCATCCTGGGGATTTTTTCAAAGGAAGTTCATTTATGGCTCATTCAATTTCTTTTTGTATGATAGATTTATATAAGTTATTTAAATATTATACTTCCCCTTCAGTTAATTTGCAAATTTACATTTTTAGGAATATTAATCCAATTAACTTAGCCTGTCATAATTGGGGAAAATAGTTCCTAATATTTTATATCGTGTAACTACAGTAAAGCTGTTAATTATTTCAAGTAGTTTTTAGCTGATTATCTAGAATTATCTAAGTATAGCATCTATCATCTGCCATGAATGATAGTTTTGTTTCATCATTGCCTATTCTAATTCCTTCAATTTCTTTCTCTTTTTGCTAAAGCTAACATTTCTAATAAAATGCTGAATAATAGTAGTGATAATGGACATCCTTGTTTCACCTCTGATCTTATTGGGAAATCTTCTAGCTTATACCCATTGCATATAATGCTTGCTTATGGCTTTAGAAAGATATTACTTATCATTTTAAGGAAAACTTCATTTATTCCTAGGTTGCCTAGTATTCTTAATATAAATGGGTGTTATATTTTCTCAAAAGCCTTTTCTACATCTATTGAGATAATAATATGATATATATATATATATATATATATATATATATATATATATATAAAGGATATGATCAATTATCCTGACAGTTTTCCTAATATTGAACCAGCCTTGCATTTCTGGTATAAATCCCACCTCTTAATAGTGTAGTATGCTGGTGATAAATTGTTGTCATATCTTTGTTAATATTTTATTTAAATATTTTGCTTCAATATTCCTTAGGACAATTTGTTTATAATTTTCCTTCTCTGTTTTGACTCTTCCTGTTTTATGTATTAGCACCAAATTTATTTCATAATTGGAATTTGGAAGATCAATGCCTATTCTTTCAAATGATTTACATTGTATTGGAATTAATTGTTCTTTAAATGTTTGGTAGAACTCACTTTTAAGTCCATCTGGCCCTGGAGATTTTTTTCTTAGGGAGTTTATTGATGGCTTTTTCAAATTCTTTTTCTAAAATGGGATTTTTAAGTATTTTATCTCCTTTTCTGTTAATCTGGACAATTTATATTTTTTTGTAAATCTTCATCCATTTCACTTAAATTGTCAGATTTTTTGGCAAACAATTGGGCAAAATGGCTTCTAATTATTGCTAAATCTCCTCTTCAAGGGTGAACACACCCTTTTCATTTTTTGAGTCTGGTAATTTGATTTTCTTCTTTCTTTTTTTTTATAATAAAATTATCCAATGTTTTATTTTATTTCATAAAACCACTTCTCAGTTTTATTTATTAGTTTAATAGTTTTATGTCTGATGCATAATAGATTCTGCTCCATTGCCTTATTTTAATACTATTTGTGTTTTTCTGTTTCAAATGTTTTTTTTTTTTTTTTGGTTTGTTTTTTTGGTAAATATCTTTTGTCACTTTGGTTTCTGCTCTTTTGATTTATGGTGAGTCCATAGCATTCACATTTATGCTTATGATTGCTAACTGTTTATTTCTCTAGATTCTATTTTCTTCTCTGTATGCTCTCTCTCTCTCTCTCTCTCTCTCTCTCTCTCTCTCTCTCTCTCTCTCTCTCATTCTCCCTTTTCCTCAGCCTGTCTTGCCTCTAAAGCCTGGTTTGTGGCTGATCACTACTTTTCTCAATCTGTCCTCCATTTTATTGATTCTCCTTTATCTTAAGCTCATTCACCTCTGTAATAGGAATGGAAATGTGAAGATCTTCCATGACCATTAACAGACCTGGGGGGGCGGGATTTGAAGAACTTCCCTGCTATGAAGATAAACTCTTCCCCCTAATAGGTTAAATATACTCACATGAAGCCTGTGGTGGGAGGAGTATTTGCTGAAAGGAAGCAGAGACCACAGGAAGCTTGTTGAAAGCTAGCCAGACTGTGGGGAATAGAGGAGCTCAGGTAAGGAGATAGAGAGTTTCATGAGTAAATATTGATCTTGTATTGGTTTGTGGGAAGGCTAAAGGATGCCATGGATCTCAGAGTTATGGCTTCTGAATATCTTTGGTACTATGATGTAATTGGCTTACTGGTTTTGGGATCTGGTTTTTTTTGGTGTCTAAATAAATGCCTTAGTTCTATCCTCTATATGGAGAATCTGGTATATTTTGCTATCATATGTCATGCAATTCTTATGGTCACAGTCTTTATCGTGATTGTGAGTGCTATAAATATTGCATTGGTGCTACAACCTCCTACCTCCCTGTTTGATTAGATAAAATTCTGTATCTCCCATCGAGTGCATGTGCATGCACATGCGTGTATGTGTGTGTGTGTGTGTATCTGAGTCTGTTTTCACATATTTCCCCCCTTTTAAACAGTTGAAATGAAAGTTAGGTTCAAATATTTCCACATTCCCCCATGCCCCATTTTCCTCCTTACTATAGAATCTCATTTTTGCACATTTCTTTTATGTGAGATAGATTTCCCCACTTGTTCTTTCCCTTTCTTCTTCTCTTAGTGGTTCCCTCTTTCTCACTCCATTTTCTTCAATCATTCCAAAATAATCTATTCACACTTATGACCCCTGTTGATGTAGACTCCTTCTAACTACCTTAATGATGATAAGATTCTAAGGAGTTGGATGTTTCATCTTCCCATATAGGAAGGTAAAAATCTAACCTTATTAAATTCCTTATTATTTCTCTTTCATGTTTTCCATTGTATATTTCTCTTAAATCTTACAGTTCAATATCAGATTTTTTTATTTAACTCTGATCTTTTCATCAGGAATCTTGAAAGGTCTCTATTTCATTAAATATCCATTTTCCTCCGGAGGTTTACATTCTGTTTTGCTGAGTAGGATATTCTTGGTTGTAATCCTTGCACCTTTGCCTTCCAAAAATAACATATTCCAATACTCTACTACTTTAATATGAAAGCTGCTAAATCTTATATGATCTGCACTGTGACTCTACTGTAATTTGAATGGTTTCTTTCAGACAATTGAAGCATTTTCTCTTTAACCTGGGAAGCTCTAGAAATTGGTTATTATAGTCCTAGAAGTTTTAATTTCAGGATCTCTTTCAGGAAGTAATATGTGGATCTTTCCATTCTTTTTTAATCTTTTATCTCCTGGCTTTAAAATTTTAAGGTACTTTTCAATTTTCTTTTTCTTTCTTTCTTTTTCTTTTATTTTTTTTGAAATGTAATACCTAGGCTCTTTTTTAGTCATGTATTTAATATAGTACAATATTTATCAGATTACCTATTCTTGATCTATTTTCCAGGTCAGTTGCTTTCCCAATGAGATTATTTCACATTTTCTTCTATTTTTTTATTCTATTGACTTCATTTTATTTTTGTCTTGATGTCTCTTGGAGTCATTACCTTTCACTTGGTCAATTATAATTTTCAAGGAATTATTTTCTCCATTAAGTTTTTTGTCTCTTCTTCCATTTGTCCACTTCTTCTGTTTAAAGAGTTATCTTCAGGAGGTTTTGTACCTCTTTTACCATTTGGTCAATTATGTTTTTTTAAGGTCTTATTTTCTTTAGACTTTGTCATATCTCTTTTACTGAGTGGCTAATTCTCTTTTTATAATTTTCTTGCATTGCTATAATTCCTTTTCCCAAATTTTCTTGTACCATTTTATTTGAATTTTAATTATTTTTCTGTCAATTTTTTTTGGATTTATGCCAGATACACACTATTCTTTGAAACTTTTCTTGTAGCTATTTTCCCTTCATTGTCTTCTTCAGAGTTTGTGTCTTAATCTTCTGTCATCATAGTATCTTTTGTATGATCCAGTTATTTTTTGTTGTTGTTGTTTCCTCATTTTCCAGCCTATTTCTTGACTTCAAAATTTATGTTAACATTGGGTTCCCATCACTTGGATGGGTAGCACTTCAGTCCTTTTCAAATTATTGTTTTAGTAGTGAATTAGGGAGGTTTGTAATTTTTCAGTGATTCTAAGTTTGTATGGTCCTGGGAAGGGTGTGTTCACTGCTCTCCTGGTCTATGCTTTCTTCCTTACCCAGCAAGGGCTCCTGCATCCTTATAGCCACAAGAACTAGCACTCCTCTCTGTCCTTGAATTTTAACTAGGGTCCCCAGTTTCTTGTAAAGGCAAGTATTCCTTTCTGCCCTGGAACTATTTACTTGCAACTTGGTGGACTTACCAATCACATCCAGGTCCTAGGTCTAGTGCAAGTTCAAGAGCTCCTGTAATTTCTTTCTGACCAGTTGCCCGATCTTCTTATTGTGTCTGGTCTAAAAGTTGCTGCTGTTGCAGCCTCTTCTGAGGCACACCTGGTATTGCTAACCTGTATGTTCTGGGCCATCAAATGCCAGTGCAACATATCTCTTCTTCTGACTTCCTAAGTTGTCTTGGGCAGGAAAAATGTCTCAGATCTACCTTTTTTTTTTTGGCTATGCTACTCCAGAATTTATTTTGATGCATTTTAAAAGTGATTTGGAGGGAAATTTTGGGAAAACTCAGCTATAATATTCCCTCTACCCTTTTGTATCTTAATTCTGCACTCCCAGAATGTGTTTAAGAAATGAAAAACAAAGTAAAATTATTCTCTTGACATTTTAAAAGTAAAGTCAACATACTTTTAAAATCTTGTATCCCAAAGTCAAATTTACATATTACTTTGATCCTTTAACTTGTGGAGTTGCTATTGTCTTTGCTATTCCACTTTGTTAGAAGGCATAATCAGGAATTGATTATTCAATGATGATACACAATAAATACATATTAATAGCAAAGAATTAAAACCTATGAATGTTTGGAAATGACATGGAGGTTCAAATTAGAAACTTTTAAATGAAATCATATTTAAATATCCAGAAAGGGCTATGAGCTAAAACAGTATGTCCTTGCAAGTATACTTCCTATTGCATTCCTTTAAGCATATTTATTAATTAATATTTTACTTTCAACCTACCATTTTGAAGGTTTTAAACTCAAAGGGCTACACTATTATTTGGAACAAAAATCAATAACATTATTCCTGCTATTGTTCCACTTAGATCTTGCAGGTTAAGATGTTCTTCTTCATGTTATCTATGTAACATTAGCATAACTTATTGACAAAAGCGATCTGTGACCCTTAGTTTTTCCCAAAATACATCTACATAAAGATTGTCCTTGTCCTGGCATTTGTTTCCCAGAAATTTCTGCCCTTTACCTCATATTTTTTTTCTTTGAAAGAGAAACTTTATTTACATTACTGTATAGCAATACAGTCTGTTTGCTATTAAAGGAGACTAGGAAATTTCCTTCACTACTAATTTTTCATTCTAGAATAGACAGCCATCTGTCTTGGAAAACTGAAGAGAAGAATTGATTCTACAGGCAAAGGGGGAAAAAAGTCATGATCCTCTTTCAAATGTTGCTTTATGATTATGTTGGCCTTCCCCAATCCTCCAAAACAAAGTGGCAGAAGGAGTTGAAAGCTTTGGATGCATTTTAATCAATCAATTAATCAACAAAAATATATTAAGTGCTGATCCCATGATGGAGAATGTGCTAGAATCTAAGAATACATATATAAAAGAGAGAGTTTCTGACATTAATAAGTGTACATTCTATTTGGTAGATACAACACAATCACAGATAAATAAATAAGTACATTAGCATATACAATACAATGGAAAGAACCCTCTATCTGGCATCCTAAGACCTGGATTCAAATCTTGTCTACTATTAATGGAACCTTTCAAAAATGACTTAAGCTCTCTGGATCTTGCTTTCTTCCTCTTTAAAATAAGGGTTTGTACTTCATGTCCCCTGTTGCTTCTTTCAGATCTTGACCTGGGGTGTTATATAGCTTCTATAAAATACTATGTCTTGGGGCTTGGGATACTTACAACTGGGAAATGAAGGAAGACAACCCAAACAATGTTGTGCTTTGAAGTGAAATTTTATGGGAGCTAAGGCTAAGACCTCTGAGTGTTGAGAGAATTCTAAGCAACTAGAATAACATGCACAAAATGCTTTGAAGGTAGGAAATGAAATCCTAATTATACGCAATATCAAGCCACCAAGTTTAGCTGAAAATAGAATGTATGAGGAAGAATAATGTTTAATCATCCTACATAGATTGCTTAGAACTTCATTATAAAGGGTTGCAAAAGTTAAATAGAAAAACCTATATTTTATAGTGGAAGCAATCATGATACCACTGAAATTTCTTGAACAGTGAAGTGTCATAGGATATTGTTCAGGTGGAATCTCAGAAATTTCATGGGAAATCAGAGCAGGAAGAGAATTAAAGGATCATCCATTTTTTCCCCATAGCCTTATATAGAGTTTAAGCAAACAGTAGGCTTTGATTTAAGAGTAAGGTATTAATGTTGTGCTTTTCATTTAACTCAAATTTTATTGCCTCTGTGTTATCTTAATTCACATTATTGTAGTCATTGTGCATAATGTTTTGTCTCTGCTTTCTTTACTCTGAATCTCTTTATTCAAGTCAGTCTATATTTGTATGGATTTTCATATTTGCCATTCCTTATTGCATTCCACTACATTCTTATATCAGAGTTGGTTCAGCCATTTCCCAGTTATTGGGTATACATTCTGTTTCCAGCTTTTTGTTGTCATGAATAATACTGCTGTGAATATCCTTGTGCTGCAGGTCTTTTCTTCCTGTCAATAATCCCTTTGGGGAATAGTCCCAATGGTGAAATCTCTAGTTCAACTTTAATTGGATCAATTTAATAACTTTTCTTGCATAATTTAAAATTGTTTTCCAGAATGCTTCAACCAATTTAAAGTTCCAAAAGCAGTGAATTAGTCTGCTTTCCACAAGCCAGTGCAAAAATGACTTTCCCCCTTTTAATCATCTTTGCCAAATTATGGGTATAAGATGATATTTCAGAGTTGTTTTAATGTTAATTTCTCTATTAGTGACAAAACAATTTACCAAATACTTGATCATTAGTATTTACTAATTATTTTAAATTTTTTCAGTGTTTTTGATAACAATTTTGTTTCTGAACTTTTCTCTATTACTTTCCTTAAAAAAAAGATTAGTTCATAAAAATCAAAGAAAAGATCCAGTAAATCTGACATATATAACTCTGTGTGTATGTGTGTGTATGTGTATGTGGGTACCCCACCTTTGGAAAGAAGGGAAAAGGGTATAGATTTTCAACTTTTTTCTAGGTTTGAGGTTCTCAGAAATTATTATAATGAACTGCATTAAGATCATATGCATATATATATATTTCTATGCAGAATATACAATTATACATACAACATAGATAGAAAAATCTTAATACAATTCATTATATATGCATATATATCTACCTAATTATAATTGTAGCCACTTTGTATAGTGTATCCCTTGCTCTGCATATCTCATTCTACATCAGTTCATATGAGGTTGTTTTCTCCCATATGTATCTGAATTCTTCATATTGCTTGCTTCTATGGTGAATTCATGTTCCATTACATATATGCACCATAATTTGTTTAGTAATTCTAACCCTAAAATTTATCTTTAATCAATATACATGTACTTTGTCTCTATTCTTTATAAAATAATAATCTAAATTATATATTATGTGTGTGGACATATATATATATGTATGTATATATATATATATATATAGAGAGAGAGAGAGAGAGAGAGAGAGAGAGAGAGAGAGAGAGAGAGAGAGAGATGGAGAGAGAGTTACCTTTTTTCTATACTCCTCTATGGGTATATGTATAGCTAGCAGCAAGATCTTAAGGTCAAAGGGTTGGACATGTTAGTCCCTTTGGGTGATATTAATTCCAGATTGTTTTTCAGAATGGTTGTATCAATAAATATGTCTTTCCAACAATGCCTTATTCCATTCAATTCAATTATCATTGCACCTACTATATACTAGACACATTGTGCTAAGCATAACCAATAAAAATAAGAAAAAGAAGGACATTACTTGCCTTTAAGGAACTTAAAACTGAAGGGGGGAAGACAGCATACAAAAGAAAGCTGGAAAGTGGGAGGTAGAAACAAGGAGACAAAGGGGTACCTGAAACTAGCCAATGTGCCTGGGGTGGGGGTGGTAAGGGTGAATTTTGTCCCATGGAGCTGAAACTATATAGAGTTGCAGATGGAAAGTGGTGTAGACTGCAAAACCCAAGTTATGCCCTCTGTAAAGGAAAGATTTAAGTGGAATTTAAGGCTACACATTTCAGCCCCCCCAATCAGCAGGGAGAAGAGTTTGAGGAAGTTGAAAAGATGCTGACAATCCCAGGTTATGACAAAGAGCATGATGAAGAGATTTCTCATGATCAACATCTCCTCAAGGATAAGGACAGTTCTATGGAGTTGAGACCAAACAAAGGCACAGATGGAATGTGAAGTGAGTACTGGTATATATGTTTCTTGAGTTGCATGGATGTTCAGGGAAGACCAGTACTTCTGGTGTGAGGGTTGCTAAACTTTTTTTCAGGGTTGCTTTCTACTTTTGATGTCCACCTGCCCCCTAACTCTCATCTGTGGTTCCAAGAAGTTGTAGTATGTGAAGCATTCAGAAAGATTCATTAAACCAGGTAGAGGGTAACTGATGGGCCTAAAATCCATTAATGAGTTAGGGCAGCATCTACTCCAAGTATATGAAAACTTATTCTAGGGGAATAAGCAGATTTGAATAATGTGTTCCAACAGGCCATGAAGTTAGCCTGAGGAGCACTTAGAGCTCAGTCAGACATTGAAAATTCCAAATCTGTCTACAACATCCTGAGCCATTAACAGTCATTTTGACTTTTGTTTTGCCACTAGACTCTAAGGACTCTGGAAGAAAGAGAAAGGCTGATGACTTTGAACAACTCTCCCTCATTTAAATCCAATTTGTATGTGAGCCAAAAGACATCACCCATACTATTTTATCATTTTCAGCTATCTCAACGTTCTTTGGTAATATATAAGCAATGAAACTACAGGTGCAGATATACTTGGACCTGTACTCTCAAACCTGTACACAGGCAGCACTGGCCATAAGGTCATCTTCCAACTGAACTGAAGCATCAGGGGGATTCAGCATCCCCCTTGGTATCTGAGCAGTCTTTTTCAAGGACCATTACTGCTCTTCTCTGGGTGTGAAGAAGGAATTAAAAAAAAATCCTAAAAATTGTCTGCTTCACCTAACCTAACAATGGTATGCTTATCACAGGTAGGGATCCTACACTATGGTTGAATTAAAAAATATATACCAAAACTTTTGCAAAGATTATTATATTTACCATTGTTACATTCAATGTGAGCATGCTTATGGGCTACATTAAATCTAGTAGACCCAAAAGAAAGATAGCTCTTGCTGTGAGAGACCTCACAGATATATATAAATAACAGCCTTAAGTGAAAGAAGATTGGCAAAGAAGTCCAGATTACTGAAGTCAGAGGTGGACACACATTTTTCTGGAGTGGCTACAGTGAGGGGAACTCCATGAAGCTGGCATAGGTTTCACCATCAAAACTAATCTTGGCAACATGTTTGTAGACCTCCCAAAAGAAGTGAATGACAAGCTCATGACAATGTGATTTCCACTTGCAGGAAAACACAATTCCACTATTATCAGTGCATATTCCCCCCTCGTGACAAACTTTTATGTGGTAAAATAAAAATTTTATGAATACCTGGAGACCCTCATCATCAACATTCCAAAAGAGTACAAGCTTGTAATTCTGGATGATTTTAATGCCAAAGTAGGCACAGACTATCAGGCATGGCAGGGAGTCCTCAAGAGAAATGGAGTCGGAAAAAGCAACAGTGTTTACTTACTACTGAAGGCTTGTATGTCTCATGACCTCATCAACAGCCTATCTTTTATTTATCTAAAGCAATGAAACTTTGTGGATGCATAGTTGCAACAAATATTGCCACTTAACAGGCTATGTCTTTATAAGAAGAGACAGACAGGATATGAGCAATGAAGAGTGCAGAGTGCTGGATCAACCACAGACTTATCCTTTCCAAGCTCGACCTTTATATTCAACAAAATCAGTGGCCCCAAGATAAGAAGACTAACAGAAGCCTTAATGTCAACATATTAGAGTGCTTCTCCAAGAGTGAATAGTTTGTTGCTAACTTGGAGGGAAAACTGAGTCAACATACAGTTGGCAACAGTAGAGCATGAAAGGAGTAGGCAGGTTTCATAGTTTTGGTATATAACATCACATTTACTCATTTGGGTCAAAACACTTGCAAACATCCAGATGTGTTTGACAAAAAATAATGAGGCAATTTATATGCTGATAAATGAAAACTAAAAATTCCACAGGTTTCAACAGCAGGATATTTGTCCATTTCTAAGCAAGCAGTGTTTAACTCCATCAAAAGAAAAGTGAAAGCAAAGCTTAGAGAGATGAAGAATTTTGGGCTCCATAAGAAAACAGATTAAATTCAGTTTTATGCTGATAGTAACAATCCAAGGTGCTTTTATGATGACTTAAAGGCTATTTGTGTGCCAAAGATGTATAGTACATCTCAGCTACTTACTGCTGATGAAGCTACATTGATCAGTGATAAGGACATTATCCTGGAGAAATGGCCTAACCATTTCCATTGTGTTCCCAACAGACTGTCCTCAATCAATGTTGAAGCTATTCACTGTATACTTCGAGTCGAATCCCTTCTATTTGAATTCCCTTAGGAAATTTCTGAAGACCACCTGGCAAAATAAGGTACCAGACACTGAGGTGCCTTCTCTAGCTAAACTGCCAAACATTCAAACTGTACTCCAATGAGCTGGCCATGTTGTTTGAATGCTAAAATTATATTTGTCTAAAAGTCAATTTATAGGGAAGTCACAAAAGGCAAGAGCTCTCATGGAGGTCAGAAGTGATACAGAAACACTCTCAAGGTCTGTCTGAAAAACTTTGGTATCAATTGTGAGACTTGGGAGACACTAGCACAGGACTACCCAGCATGATATGCCTGCATCGAGGAAAGTGCTGTATTCTGTGAGCAAACAGATTTGCAGTAGCTCAAGAATGTTAGATACAAAAAAAAAAAAAAGTAAAGACAACTCCACTCCAAATGGACTATTTGTGCCTGATCTGTGGCAGAGCCTTTATAGCTTTTATTAGTCTTATCAGCTGTAGTTAGACACATTGTAACTTGATTGCATCATAGTGATATCATTTTAGTTCCATTTGAGCATGAAGAACAACCTATTAACTGATGTTTCTTTAGTTTTTCCATTATTGATTAGTTCTATCTTTTCATGATCTTTACAAATCTGATGATTGTTCTGATTTGTATTTCTCTAATTATTAGTGACCAGGAATATTGTTTGAAGTCCTTGTTAATAGTTTATAATGATTTTGAGAACTATTTGATGATACTATTATCTTTTTATCAACTGAGAATGTCTCTTGGCCTTTTGCATATCTGTTAGTTTATTAAATATCTTAGGTATCAAGTCTATTAAGAAATATTTAATGTTATATTTTATTTTATCATTCAATGTCTTTCATTTTTATCCTATATTTATTCTTTTCTTGCAAAACATTTCCAAGTTCATATAATCAAAATTATTTCATATCCTTGTGATTACATTGATAGAATCATGAAAGCAATATATATGACTATAACAAGTAAGCAGAAAACAAAACAGTATAATAGAAATTGAATACTATGAAATTATGAATACCAATATTTTGACCTTTGACATAGAAATCTTATTACTAATATATATATATACATATATATGTGTGTGTGTGTGTGTGTGTATCCACTGAGGAGCTGAGAGTCATAAAAAGTAACTTTATGTGCAAAATTGTTAATATTGGAATATTATAAGTATGTAAAAATAAAATACATGTCATAAAATAATGGGTAAACAAGAAGAAATAGGAGAAAGCAACTACCCCCCTTTTCAGAGGTATGATTACAGAATTCTACAGATAGTCAGACTATTTCAAAGGGTCAATTCAATTGCAGAATTGTTTTTTTCCTCTATTTGTTTTACTTAATTGCTCTTTGAGAGAGGAAGACAGGAGTATAGGAAAGGAAAGGATAGGAAAGAAAAATGTTATTTTATTTAAAAGCTATCAATTAAAATAATTAGAAAAATAATTCTCACTAACTGGATCTGTGAAGGTCTCTTAATTTGTATTTTTTATATTAAAAGTTGGCTTTCATATTCAAGTCACATATTGAGTTTTATTGTATTGTCTCATAATGTACGTTTCTTGTCTAAAAGCCGTTTCTCTCTCTCTCTCTCTCTTTCTCTCTCTCTCTCTCTCTCTCTCTCTCTCTCTTTTTCTCCCCCCCTCTCCTTTTTTGCTTTTCTACCTGTTCATGATTACCTGCAGTCATTCTACACTTTCTATCCTGATGATCTTCTTATCGTTGTAGGTGCCACTATACCTTCTGAACCAGACTATGCTATAGAGAAATCAGATCCTTTAGTTATGGAATCCCTGCCTTGTATTCCATGCTTCTTTCATTGAAGAGTCTCATATCCTTTCATGTTTAAGATAATTTCATACTTCACTCTACTGGAAAGGGTATATCAATTTATTTCCCAGTGGTTCAACTTCCCATCCCAGTCACTTTCCAAACAAATCATGTCTTACAAGATATGATTCATTGTATATTTTGTTCCCTATGAAATTATAGGTGCCTTTAGTCTTACTGTATCAGTTTTGTGTTTGTATCCCACTTGATTAGCATGGTGCTTGGCATGTGGTAAGTGATTAACAAGTGTATTCATTCTTCATTATTTAATTATCAGAACCTGTTTTTTTTTTATTTTAATACCAGTATTATTCTGAAAAAATTATTCTAACTACATAACATAATTTGAGATCTACAGGAATTAGTCTGTTTTAAAACCTATTTGGTAAAAATTAATTTTCTTTGAGATTGAAGGTCCTTTGTCCTCCAAATAAATTTTGTACAGCTATATAAAAGGCATTTTTTATTGTTTGATTGGTATAGCTCTTAACTTTTATATTAATTATGCATTAACCTCATATTTATGTGGTTCTGTGATCCAACCAGGAAGCATATATTTGTAGTATTGGGAATTGCTATGTCTTGGTCCATGAAAGATAGCAAGTTTCTTGTGTATTATTTAGCCACCAGGTCACATCTTGCTACGTGTTCTGCAGGGGTCAAATGTTACATCCTCACATGATGTGTTGCAGTTTCTCCTTCATTCCTTGAAAAACTGACATTGGTATCTGTATCCAACCTACCTAAGAATAATTTTGCAATTTTAGGAGACAATCCCTGGTCTTGAATTGACATAATAAAACTTCATTTTCTTTTATAATCAAATCTACAAGAGGTCAATTTCTAATGATTCTTTGTTGACATATTACTGACTGAGTTGTTTTGGATTTAACCATAGCAGACCTTTTATTTTAATTCATTTCTGTCTCAAGCTAAATAACTTTGCTTCATTTGAGAAATCCAAATTTTATATTACTTATCTTTTTTTTACTATTGATTTGTGAAGTGATATCTATTTGTTCTGCAGAAATTCTAAAAGTTTTGGACCTACCCTGTATTCGAAAAAGTACTATCAATCTTCTTCAACCTTTGTGTTAAAGAACTGTTCATCCTTCTGTAGCTACCTTAAGATAATGGACATTTCATTTTAATAATATTGCTCAGGTTTTTGTTAGGATACTCTAAAAATATATTGTTCTTTTAATTGTTACAATAGAATAACTTAAATTAGTATTGCACAGGTATTAATCGTTTTAAGTGTATTCTTCCCAATAAGTGTGATATCAAAATTTCAGTATCTGAATATATTCAGCATCAAAGTTTGCCTTGATTTATTTATATTTGATTTGTCTTGACTGAAAAAGAACAAAGTATTTGACAGTATTACTTTTGTGCATTTGACATAACATGTTCAAGCTCATATTCAAACTCGAAATCTTTAATCTTTTTCTTTCCTTGATGTTCATTAAGAATTTTATATTTATCAGTCCTAAATTAAGCATCATTTAGTCAGTCAAGAAGAAGAATCTAAGAAGATTCAAATATAATTCCCACTTTTGAAACTTATTGGCAGTGTGATCCCAACATTATGGGATCTGAGATAAGTCATTTATCTTCTCTTTGCTCTAGAAAATTCTGTAAGGCTAATAGTTAAAAAGAATATATTATAGCCAGGTTTCAGAATCCCCAGATCAAGGAGAAAATATTACAAGCAGCCAGGAAGAAACAATTTCAATATTGTGGAAACACAATCAGAATAGCACAGGACCTGGCAGCTTCTACACTGAGGGAGAGAAGGGCATGGAATATGATATTTCACAGGCAAAGGACTTGGGAATAAAACCAAGAATGACCTACCCAGCAAAACTGAGTATTTTGTTTCAGGGGAAAATAGGGTCATTCAGTGGAATAGAGGACTTTCAAGCATTCTTGAGGAAAAAACCAGAGTTGAATAGAAAATTTGACATCCAGACACAAGAAGCAAGAGATGCCTGAGAAGGTAATCAGGGAAAAGAAATCAAAAGGAACTTATCAAAGTTGAACTATTTACATTCCTATATGGAAAAACAATAACTGTGACTGATGAAATCTTTCTCAGTATGAAAATAATGGAAGAAGGGTGTATGGTCATATGAATACATATGTGAATGTGTGTATATATGTTTACAGTTATACATGGATAGAGGGCATAGGTTGAATTTGTTGGGAAGGGAGGATACTTAAGGGGTAAAATTATGAGGTGAGAGAGGAAAGTGGCAAGAGGAGATGGGGAGAGACAGGGTAGGGTAAACTATCTCATGTAGAAGAAGCAAGGGGAAGTGGCTGCAGGGGAGGGGAAGAATAGGAAGACAAAAAGTCAAAACCATATTCTCATTGAATTTGGTTCAGGGAGAGAATAACATACATATTAAATGGGATATCTCAACCTGCAGCAGAATAGGGGGAAGGGGGTGAGAGGAGGGATGATGGATGGGAGGGCATTCTTGGGGGGAAGGGAGGTTGGAAGTACCCACTATAGAAGAAGGACAGGATCAAGTAGGGAATGGACCAGGTGTGGGGTGGGATGGGTGGGAAGGAATTATAAGCAGCCTTGTACAATATATCTACTGTGGTAATGTTTTGCAGAGCTAGACATGTACAACATATACGAAACTACTTATCTTCCCAGAGGGAATGGGTGACAAGAGAGGAAGGAAATGGATCTGAAATTCGAGGTCTTAAGATTAAATGTTTCAAATATATATAAATACTATTATTAATATTCTTTTGCTTGTAATTGGGCAATAAGATGTGCAGGCATTGGGACACAAAGATTCACCTTCCTCTAATGGAAAAGTCGAAGGGGGTATGGGACAAAATATGGGAGAGAGCAGATTGGAGGAAGCAATATCTTGTGGGACTGCTATTCTGGGAGGGTGGGTAGGGGAAAAACAGGGGGGAAAATAATTGTAACTCAATATCTGGCAGAAATGAATGATGTAAAACAGAAGTTAATAAAACATTTGTTTAAAAAAAAAGAATATGCCTACTTGTACTGGTACCAGGCGTTTTAAGTTCCTAATTTACATACTTCAAAATTATGTGTCAGATTCTAACATCATAGAACTTCCTTCAGTGCCTGAGGCCTCAACTCCCTGGAACATCGAGACATCCCTTAATTCTTCCTCAAATTTTCTCAACCTGCAATATACCTTTACAACACTAGTCCATTTCTCTCATTGGTAAGGTCCTCCTGTAACCTTCATTTTCACTTTGTGTATATTTTGCTTCAACTATCTCTTTATTTGGAATCAATGCTTAGTTCTATTTAGGAATGATATAGGTTAAAGGATAAGTAGAATGATAATAGACAAACTATTGCATTGAAAACTGCCACTTAAGGGGTGTTTTAAAGAGAGAACAGTTTTCCATCTGTATGGCATCAAATACTTTAGGATATTCACTGTTTGAATTTCTTTCATATATTTGAAGTACATGAACAAGTCATGCAGTAGTATTAAGTGAAATGATTTGATATAATAAAGTCAATTTCAAGGTCACACATTTTGGGGAAGCTATATGATAATCACTAAGTGAGCAGGTTCTTTACATTCCTAGAGGTATTTTGGACAATGTTTTTTGTTTTTCGGGAAATATGATGCTTTGCTTTTTTTTTTCTTTTTTATAGTGGCTTGTCATTTGTTTGTTTTTGTTTTGTTTTGTTTTACTTTTTGGTGATAAAAGCTGTGAAAGCTTTATATAAAATCCATAAACAAGTAATAGCCTGATATTTGGAAAGAATGCTGGTGTTCTCTTCTTTTGGTAATAAACATGTAATGTCTTTTGTTAAAAAAATGTAGCCATGGGGCGGCTAGGTGGTGCAGTGAGTAGAGCGCCGGCCCTGGAGTCAGAAGGACCTGAGTTTGGATCCGGCCTCAGACACTTAACCCACACAAACAAAAACCTAGCTGTGTGACCTTGGGCAAGTTACTTAACCCCAATTGCCCTAAAAGGGGAGGCTAGGTGGCGCAGTGAGTAAGAGCGCCGGCCTCGGAGTTGGGATGACCCGAGATCGAATCCGGCCTCAGAAAATGAGCACCCACACCCAAATAATGACTAGCCGTGTAGCCTTGAGCAAGTTACTTAACCCCAATTGCTTAAAAAAAAAAATGTAGCCAGTGTGGAGCTAAAGTTCTGCAATTACTGGTACCTAGAGAGATCAGGTTAATATCTATTACACACACACACACACACACACACACACACACACGTGTCTATTCGTGTGTGTATGTGCTCTTCAAATTATGCATTATTTAAATATTATATTTGCCCTTAACATAAGGATTTTTTCTTGTAATTTTGGTCATAGTTCTTTTATTCATTACAACATAACAATTTTATTCATTACAATACTATTTTGTGGTCTGTGAAGAATATAAAGAAAATTTGCTATTAATATATTTTGTATGTTTTATTCATAAGTTTTTACTCCCATATATATGATGAAAGTATAAACATCATATTAGGGTCAGCTAGGCGGTGCAGTGAATGGAGCATCAGCCCTGGACTCAAGAGGACCTTAGTTCAAATCCAGACTAAGACACTTAGCACAAAACTAGCCATGTGACCTTGGGTAAATCACTTAAGCCCCCAAAAAATCTTAAACCCCCCCCAAAAGAAATATCATATTAAAAAGTAAGTCTTTTTATTTTTTTTTTAATTTCTTTATATATGCAGGCTGGAGATGCAAAGAGCTTGCACACATGCAGTATTGATTAATATAGGAGTATACTCAATTTTTTAGGATAATTCTCCTTAAGTAGAAGTCAATTTCCTATTTATAAAATACCATTTTAATTTATTTAAAATTTTAAAATAATGAGAATTTAGCGTCCCTTGGAATGATTTGGACTAGTACCCCTTGGTACATAAGTGGTCTGTCCTTGACTTTTGTTAACTCTTTTTTTTAAACTCTTCACAATGGCTCAGCATAGCTACCACATTTTTCTGTTAGATGATCCCAAGTTTCCTCTCTGTTACAGTACTCTGTATTCCATCAAGTTATATGTTATTCTCTAGCATAAAAATTCCTAATTAATTTTCTTGTATAACTTCCTGAAATACAGGACTCAAGAGATTGTATCAATATTTTTGTGAGTTCCTTTATTTTTCCATTGTCTCACCAATATCTGTCTTTAAGGTTATTTGCTTTGATTTATACGTTGCTCATGGGTTCTTATAATCTTGGTGCATTGTGATTTTCCTTTAATATATTTTGCTGCATGTCCTCTGGTTTCAAAGTTTTCTAATCCATCTCATTTGTATAATTTCATAGTATTTTATTACACTGTCTTATATTCTGTTCGAAATTAGCAGTTGTTTTTTTTTTTTGCCCCAAAGATTTTAAATCTCTAATTCAGCACCTAAGCCTTTAATCCTTTTACTATGCTTCTCAACTACTCTATGGTGAAAATTATTTTTCTCTTCTAACTTCTGGGGCTTTACATGTAGTTACTTCAATATTGTTTTCTTCTTTAGATTTCTCTTTATATTACTTCAAATATAATGTTTTCATTGTAACTCTTTTTTGTAAGTAATTTATTGATTTGCTGTGAAATTAGGGGTCAAGATAGGTCACAGTCTTCCCTTTATCTTGTTTGTCATTTTTTCTTGTTTTTGATCTTTGTGGTAAATGGGAACTTTGTGATAAATGAGAACTGGATTTAGTTATAACCTCTTACTAAGCAATCTCTTTGAAAGTCTCTTCTTAGTCCTTCTAAGGATAGTGTAGTGCCAACACAAAGCTCACAGCACCAAAAACAACTATGAATATGTCAGCATAGTTCTGAATCACAAAATATAACAGACTCTCCATATAGAAGACAAAAGGAAGGCCTTTATTCAGGCACCAGAAAGGCATATCCGGACACCAGAAAGCTGAATTCATCATCATAGCAACAAAGAAATCTATACACAGTAACACTGAAGAGAGCAACACCATCCCAAAGCTTTTGCACACTCACAAGCCTAGCTCTCTCCTTGCCTGTGTCCTCTTTCTCCTCCAGCTGTAACTGCTCTGACTCATAGCTTCCTGCTCCACCCATTAAGCAAGCTCCTCCCACCACAGGCACTATGTGATTACATTCAGACTATTAAGGATCAGGGAAGATCTTCAAATTCCCATTGCCATCTACAGACACTTAAATAAAATATAGCATATTGCTTCTTTTGAGGTCACTGCAATTCTAGTTAAATGCCTCACTTCCTTCATATTATGTGTTTTATGATTTCTTTTAGTAAAAAAAAATTCTTCCCTGTGACCCTAATACATTTTAATTCTAAAACATTTATGTGGTGTTTCATTTTGATATCATCCATACTTTTAAAAAAATTTTTATATGTGTTGCCATTGTATAGGGTGTGTTCACATTTCTTATCTTTTATTCACGCAAGCATATTAAAATATCAGTCCCAAACTTTGGAAAAATCATTCCTATTTGGAATGAAAGTGCTACTCTGCAAATATTTCAAATTGTTAATATGCTTCATCACTGAATGTACTTTTCTTTATAATACTAATTAGTGAATTCATTTTTTCTAACCAGTACAGCTAGTGAATAAATGAGATATAGTAGGCAGTTGCTACATGATTTAATGATGATTTAATATTTTATATATTTATAAGATTTTATTTAATTCCCCTTTTTGATATTTTAGAGAACATATTTCTTTCACCTATGGAATCAATATAGTAAAATATTAAACCTGAATTTTCTTTACATTTCTCAATATAAAAATAAATTATTGTGTTTATTTAAAAATAATAGAACCAATACCCAAAAATAATTTTCACTACAAGTTGGAAAGCCCATATGTTTCAAGAAACCAGGTACTCATAATATTTTTTGCAACAAATCTTTAGTTTAGTAGAATCCTAATTTTAAATGCTCAACAGTGGTATCTTACTTTCTGCATAAACAAGAAAATGTTTAGCATGTGCTTCTTTAATTTTGATATTTCTAGTTCAAAGAAGCTTTTTTTTGCATTCTGATGCCTAATGTTAAGACATGTGAGTGATATTTATAGCTATAGATAACATGATAGATAAGTATAATATTTGACAAATTATAATGTATGGTGGGTCTCATATTTATACTCACATAATTAACTGAAAATTGCAGAGATTATAAGATCCTACTGTTTTTGTTGTTGTAGTGGTTGTGTTTGTCCTTTATTTTCAAGCAGGACCATGGCATCAGGGGAATGATCAGAATGACTGGGAGATGACTGCAGATGACTGGGAGACCCTGGCCCTTTTAGGCTAAGACCTTTTCATGTACTCACTTAGAGTGAGGTAATGCCCCTTCAGGATAGAGCTCTTTAAAAAGTAAGTCAATGGATGGCCCCTTTAATTAGAAAAAAGAGAAAAATAATAAGGTGGGAGGGGAAGACTCTCAGGATTTCTGTTCCAAGGAGAAACAGTTACCATTGACATTCACTGTAAGGTAGGAGGGCCCAAAATACAGCCATTAAATAGAGCTTGGGCAGGAACCTATTGTGGCATAATCCATGAGCTTCAGAGTGAACTGGTTTTAAGAAAGAAAGAAAGAAAGAAAGAAAGAAAGAAAGAAAGAAAGAAAGAAAGAAAGAAAGAGAGAAAGGAAGGAAGGAAGGAAGGCAGGAAGGAAGGAAGGAAGGAAGGAAGGAAGGAAGGAAGGAAGGAAGGAAGGAAGGAAGGAAGGAAGAGAAAGGAAGAAAAGAAGAAAGAAAAATAGAGAAAGAATGAGAGAGAGAGAGAGAGAGAGAGAGAGAGAGAGAGAGAGAGAGAGAGAGGAAGGGAGGAAGGAAGGAAATCTAGCCAGTCAACACCAAGTTAAGTGTGCAGTTTCTGCTCATAAAAATTCACCTTCCTATGGAGAGGAGGAAAGGGAGAGGGAGAACGAGATGATGAGTTGATGTACCCAACTATTTGGTTACCCATTCAGGCAGCTTGTTCTACTCACAGGTTGTGTTTGTCTTTTGTATTAGAAGAGGACCATGGCATCAGGGAAATGATGACATGACTTGTAGTTGACTTTGATTTGAGTGAGAAAGGGCTGCACAAGGTCACCAGCTTCACTTTCTCCAAAAGAGCCATCTGGATTTAGTGACAAGATATTCATCAGGATAACTAGAGATGACCCAGAATGCAATGAGAGATCCTGGCCATACTTACTGGTTGACTATGGAAAAAAAACACTTTACTTCATGCAGAATAAACTGCAGCCTCAAGCCTCAACGATTCGTTTGACAAGGGGTGAGCAAAGTAAGTATAAAGATCACAGAACATTCCTTATTGATGTAACAGAGATAACTGTTGGAAGAATCTCTTATAACATATATGAAGCAAAATATGAGATAAGGATACATATATATGCTTACCAAAGTTGTTTGCCCCTGTGGTCAATACTGTCCATGTCAGGGTCCAATTATTAGAAGAACTGCATATTAACAAGAAAATCATCTAGATGTTCCTATTTGTGGTGATATAATAACATATATATCAAGGTCTAGATTACTGTAGACCCTGCACAAGCACTATAGAGTGTGGCACACAAGATGAGTTCCTATATGAGACAGAAAGAAGAAAGCCTTATATCCAATCCTATGACAATAAATTAGTTTATACAGAGCACTGAGCTTTTCCAAAAGGATATCTATGATGGCCAAACCATACAAATGGCAGAGCAGTTGGTCACAGAATGAAATAAGTGGAAGGACACATGCCAGATAGGATTTGGTGATATGTTCAGTATTCTCAATAACCCCAAAGATTTTCCATATATCACATACCATTAAAAAATAAAAAAAACACCAACATTCTTCCACTAATGCTATATATTTGGAATTATATGTTAATGCAGTGGGAAAAGGAAAAAGCTTTTGGGTCTACAAAGGGAATTAGAGAGATATTTGGTAGATATAAATAGGCAGTATATTACTAACAGGTATTTTCATGAAAGGATTGGAGTAAACAATATTATTTAAGATCTGTGACCAGAGAAATGTGTGAGCTTCTGCAGTAGTAAGAGTTAGGGAGAAGGGTGGCTAGATGGCGCAGTGAATAGCTCATGGGCCCTGGAGTCAGGAGGATCTGAGTTCAAATCTGACCTCAGACACTTAACATAAAAACTAGCCATGTGACCTTGGGCAAGTCACTTAACCCCAATTGCCCTCCAAAAAGGAAAAAAAAAAGAGTTAGGGAGAAAAGATGGCCAATCAGTGTTCTGTATGGGTGGCCAAATAGTGCCAAAACATTAAGAAGTTTCCTCAGTGATTGAATAAAAGACTTTTGAGTATGTTGGGCATTTATGAAAGAACATAGAAAAAAATAATAGGGCGAGGGTAAATAAAGCCATTGAAAGATGTAAAGAAAAAGGCAAACTATAATGCTCTTACCAATGTGTTAAAGTTAAATAATTTTAAAATTATCTAAAAGTGTGTACCGATAAGGAAGAATTAAGCCATCCATAATCAGTTCACAAGTTCATAAAACAAAGAGAACACAGGAATGTAACTCTTAAGATGTAGAAAGGAACTTCTAAATGTGTCTCTATGTGTACACACACATATACATATGCATATATATACACACATATACATATATAGACACATATATACACGCATTCACATGTGCATAAGAGATGGAGTACAGAGTGGTTGGATTATATGTAATTTCATAGTACATTGAAAGAGCTATGAATCTCTTTCAAAGAGAAAAGAAAATTTATGTCCTAGCTCTGAAAATAACAAAGTTTTATTTATTTATTTTTATTTTTTCATTTTTTTTGTAAGGAAATTACTTCATGGTCCATAACCGGACTCCATAGTAATGCCATTTCTTGGGGCTGTTAGTCATCTTCTTATAGTTGCTGATCAAGACCACAGAGTTGGGAAGTAGTACAGCTCTTACTAGAGTATAGATTTTTAACTCCTATTCCTGTGACTGTTCTACTATACCACAAAATGTTTTGAATGTGTAAAGAAAGTGAGATTAATAGCTATTTAAACATCCTGATCACAAAAAAAAAAATGTTATATTATGACCTAACAAGCAAATTTTGTCATTGTTGTTGCTTTCTCCACTAAGAAAGAAAGAAAGATTTCAATCACTGGATTGGTAGTTTTCCCTTCCTGCTCTAGGGTCTGGTTCATGACACCTGATTGGCCTGGGGCTGGTCATGATTGGAAGGCATGGCAATGTACATGCAAATGTTAGGAAAATGTCCTCAATGGGCTGAAATTTTAAAAACAGAATTAATGATTCTGAAAATATGATATTCTTTAGCCCTTGGCTCAGATTGTATAAATGATGAACCTGAAGCTATATGCAGGGATTTGAGTTATATAGAATGAATATATAGTTGATTTCTCTCTAGTATGAATATTCTGCAAACATCTGAGATGCAGAATACAAAAATAACAATCAGTTACTTTCCTCTTAAAAAGTCACTGTTAATGAGACTGGGTCTAGAGAGGGTGACTTTTGGATTTGTTTATTTGATGTAGAAAACAAGTTATGATTGGTCTGAAAAATAACAAGAATGAAGCTTTCTATTTAGTTCTATTCAAATGAAAACATTTGCTTTTTGTCAATCCCATTATGACTATAAAAGCCTGACCTTTTGAACCTTAGATCACATTTACATCAGGGGAGATCGAATCATTAAAATAATTATTGTTAATATGTATATAGTTTAATCAATTACCAACCATTTGCCTTTGAATGACTTAATTTTTCTCATATACATATATACATATATATGTATGTGTATACATAATACATATATATATATACACAAATATACATGTGCAAGCAACAATACATATATACCCCTTGCCTAGCTGTGGTTCTAGTATAATGAATCAATATGCTATATAGCTAAACTTAGGTTCTTAAAAGTATTAGGATTGGGGTGGCTAGGTGGCACAGTGAGTAGAGCGTCGGCCCTGGAGTCAGAAGGACCTGAGTTCGGATCCAGCCTCAGACACTTAAGGCATACACAAACAAAAAAAACCTAGCCGTATGACTTTGGGCAAGTTACTTAACCCCAAGTGCCCTCCAAAAAAAAAAAAAGTATTAGGATTTAGGACAACATGTTTTGTTATAGTGAAGAACTAGAAACAAAGACATGAGTAATGGTTAAAGAAAATGATATGCAAATGTGACAGCATATAATTGTGCTAAAGAAATGTATTTGATGAATTCAGAGAAAACTTGGAACCACTTGTGAGTTGATATGAAGAGAGGTGATCAGAAACATATAAAATGACCATAATAATGCAGGGAAAAAACAACTCCAAAAGATTATAGAACTCTAATCCATGCAATGAACAATCATGACCTCAGAGAACTGATGATGAGGCATGTCTCTCTGGTTATAGAGGTGATGGAGCAGTGCTACATAATGATATATGCATCTTCAGATGTAACTAATGTATTGATATTTTACTTGAATTTACTTACTTGTTAAAAATCAGGGTTTTTTAATTTTTTGAGTGGTGTGTGGTTAAGGTTTAGTAGTTAATGATAAAGATATAAAAATTATAAGATATCAATAAAACATTAATATAACTGGAGAAGAATAAAAGTCATAAAAAGGCACAAATAGCGAAATTTTGTTACTAACATGTTAAATTTAATAAATATATAGTGTGGGATAAGGAGGCAGAATGATGGAGTAATCCCAGTCCCCATAACATCTGTTACACAAAGACCTAGTAAGTTCAAGAAACTAATTCCTGACGCAGAAATTTGGAATGAGAGGAAGGGAAAGAGAAAGGATCAAGTAAGTCACTTTTTTTTCCAGCTCATGGCTGCAGAGAGACAAAAAGAGAGCTAATGATGCTAGGAATGAGTCTAGCCAGGAGTATGAATGCAAAAATTTTCCAGATGCAATATTGAATAGGTACCTATTGCTATACACTACAGAGAGAAAAGAAAAAGTCCCAGATCAAACCACAAAAAGGCCTAACAGGAGGTACAAGTACAAACTAGCACCTCGGTCACTCAAACTCCATAGTAGAGTCACAGATTCAGTGCGAACTGAGTAGGACAATTGTTCCTCGGGGTGAAGATCCAAGGGCAAGTAGTAATCATGGATGGTAGATACATATAGGGCAAGAGGCAGCAAGAGAAGAAAGCATCAACTATCTGAGGTTCTATCCCTGCTAGTAAAGTAGGGTCTCATATCCAACATTCAGTCCAATTTAAAGACTTCCCATAATAAGCTATATGTTTCCCTAGGCATAGATCAGTGATCATGTGAGACGGGCTTTCCCAGAATGGTTGCCTCAGGATGCTGGTAGCTCTTGGACACCTCTGTCAGTACTAGATTCCCTGTGCAAAATGGTCACTATAGGTAATATAATGCTTTACCTTAAGAAAAGACAACCCAAAACACATGAACCTAAACCTTGACTTGGTATGACAGAAAAAATGGAACTGAAAAAGTTATTCTTAAAGAATAAAATGAAGGGTGAATTAAAATGCCTTCTCAGCACTCCTACTATCTTGCTTTTTGTTTGTTTTATGTATCACCTTCCAGAAGAGGACAATAACATTTATAAGATTACTGCATTATTTTTTAAGAATTTGACAATATGTATTTTTTTTCTTTTTTCCTTTTTTCCCCTAAACATTGTTTTGGTTTTTTTTTTTGTAGTGAAGGAAATAAATATGTGATCTTTATCTCATTGATGTACATGGATTACCTTTTTGATCCCTTGTGTGGATACCCTAGACATGAGATAAACCTAAGCTTTAAATGATTTTCCTCAGGGCTCCTTAGGGTCGGGGGTGGGAAGAGTCGAAAGAGATAGTGAGAAAGGGTATGAATTCTCTCTTTGAAAGAAATGAAAAAAAAGTTATATAAAACAGGCAGACATGCATGGATTGTAATCTGCATCACTGAAGGAATTATTCATAATGATGAAATTTCGGATTTATTTGAATAGTGAGTATGAGATGAATAACATATATTGATAGAATGCTTTACACTTTTAAAAATACTGTCACATTCCTTATTTGAATAGGTTTTCAAAGTTACCCTGGATAGTAGATGGGCAATGTAATTGAACTATTTGAAAAAGAAGGATGCTGGACATGAGAAGGGCTAAGTTTGCATAAAGTCATAGATAGTACCTCATTCAGGGATGTGCTGAACCCAGCACAAATAAGCATTTAAAAGTTGATTATGGGGGTGGAGCCAAGATGGCAGAGTAGAAATAGCACTTCCACATATCTCCAGCACACACCACTTCAAAATTATGCAAAACGGGGACTCTGAACAACCTCTGGAGCTCCAGAACCCACAGAGAGACACAGAGAAGCTAACCTCCCACTGAGGACAGTCTGGCAGCCCAGCAGGGAAAAGCAAGCTCAGCCCTCTGGGAACTGAGCACAGGAAGACATGAGTCAGAGGTTTTAGCCCCAGGGCAGCCACAGCAGCAGCCAGCTGGAGGGACCCCAGAACAACAGCTACTGTGGCTTTTCCAGAATTACCAACACATATATGCCTAGGACAAAGTGAAAGGTTAGTGCCCTATGGACTTTGGGACCAGTATTTGGGGAACACTTTGGCTTCTTCCCCTGGGGAAGAGAAGTGGCCGAGAAGACAAGACACAGATGCCATTTTGCAGCTACAGTGGCAGCTTCAGCTCCTAGCCTGCAGACTGTAGGGGGATCCAGCAATCAGTCTCAGGGGTAATCACTCTTGCTTTAACCTCCCTGGATCTGGATTGTGGTCTGGGGTGGAGGTCTTGGGGTGTGTGTCCAGCTTGCCAGAGTGTCTGGGGGCTTTAGGGAGGGCACCCAACTAATATCTCCAGCAGTTGAGAAGACCCCAACATTTGGGATGGAAGCTCCTCTGTCTGGTGGCAGAGTCCTACTGTGGCAACAAGCCCAAAAGTCAAGTAATTAAGTGGCAACATGCCTAGGCAAAGGAAAAAAAAAGAAACAGAAAAATTCAACATTGGACTCCTATTTTGGGGGCAAAGAGGATCAAAGTATGGAACAGGAGGAGTACTGTGAGGTCAGAACTCCTGCACCAAAAGCCCCAAATGAAAATACAAGCTGCTTACAGGCCATAGAGGACCTTGAGAAGGATTTTTAAAACCAATAAGAGAAGTGGAGGAAAAATTGGGAAGAGAAATGAGAAGAATGCAGGAAAAGTATGAAATGAGAGTCAACAGCCTGACTGAGGAAAATAACACCTTAAAAAATAGACTAACTCAAATGGCAAAAGAGGCTCAAAAAGGCAATGAGGTGAAGAATGCCTTAAAAAGTTGACTTTGCCAGATGGAAAAGGAATCTCAAAAGCTCACTGAGGAGATTAATTCCTTCAGAATAAGACTGGAGCAAATGGAAGCTAGTGACTTTATGAGAAATCGAGATGCTGTTAAACAGATCCAAGCAATTGAAAGAATAGAAAGCAATATGAAATATCTCATGGGAAAAACCAATGACCTGGAAAATAGATCCAGGAGAGAAAATTTAAAAATTATTGGACTACCTGAAAGCCATGATCAAAGGAAGAATCTAGACATCATCCTTCAAGAAATTCTCAAGGAAAATTGCCCTGATGTTTTAGATCTAGAGGGGGAAATAGAGGTCGAAAGAATACACTGAACACCTCCTGATAAAGATCCCAAAAAGAAAACTCCTAGGAATATTATAGCCAGGTTCCAGAACTCCCAGATCAAGGAGAAAATACTACAAGCAGCCAGGAAGAAAATTTTCAATATTGTGGAAACACAATCAGAATAGTACAGGACCTGTCAGCTTCTACATTGAGGGATCGAAGGGGATGGAATATGATATTCCACAGGCAAAGGATTTGGGAATAAAACCAAGAATGACCTACCCAGCAAAACTGAGTATCTTGTTTCAGGGGAAAATATGGTCATTCAGTGGAATAGAGGACTTTCAAGCATTCTTGAGGAAAAAACCAGAGTTGAATAGAAAATTTGACATTCAGACACAAGAAGCAAGAGATGCTTGAGAAGGTAAACAGGGAAAAGAAATCAAAAGGAACTCATCAAAGTGGAACTGTTTACATTCCTACATGGAAAAACAATAACTGTGACTGATGAAACCTTTCTCAGTATGAAAATAATTGAAGAACGGTATATGGGCATATGAATACATATGTGAATGTGTGTATATATGTTTACAGGTATCCCTGGATAGAGGGCACAGGTTGAATTTGGTGGGAAGGGATGATACTTAAGGGGTGAAGTTAAGAGATGAGAGAGGAATGTGTCAAGAGGAGATGGAGAGATGGGGGGGGGTAAACTATCTCATGTAGAAGAGGCAAGGGGAAGTAGTTGCAGGGGAGGGGAAGAACAGAAAGACAAAAAGGCAAAACCATATTCTCATTGAATTTGGCTCAGGGAGAAAATGACATACATACTAAATGAGATATCTCACCCTGCAGGAGAGTAAGGGGGAGGGGGATGAGAGGAGGGATGATGGAGGGGAGGGCATTCTTGGGGGCAAGGGAGGTTGGAGGCACCCACTTTTTAAAGAGGGACAGGATCAAAGTAGGGAATGGTCCAGCGGGGGGGGGGGGGGTGATGGGTGGGAGGGAAATATAGTCAGTCTTTTACAATATATCTTCTATGGTAATGTTTTCCATAGCTATACATGTACAACACATACTGAATTGCTTATCTTCCCAGAGAGAGTGGGTGACAAGGGAGGAAACGAATGGATCTGAAATTCGAAGTTTTAAAATTAAATTTTACAAATGTATATAAATACTATTATTGATACTATTTTGCATGTAATTGGGAGATAAGATGTGCAGGCATTGGGGCACAGAGATTCACCTTGCCCTAATGGAAAAGTCGAAGGGGGTATGAGAGAAGATATGAGAGAGAGCAGATTGGATGAGGGGATATCTGGTGGGACTGCTATTCTGGGGTGGTGGGTAGGGAAAAATGGGGGAAAATTGTAACTCAAAATCTGGCGGAAATGAACGATGTAAACTAGAAGTTAATAAAGCATTAAAAAAAGTTGATTAATTTTCAGTATCAACTTTTGCACCTTGGAAATTTGCAAATGCTACCCAAGAGGGATTAATTTATTGTTTACTTGATTTTCTAGGCTTACGAATAGGATGCGAGAAACATTAAGAATGAAGATTTAATTTAAAAGTGTAAACTGCTTAATTTTTCCCCTAAGAGACATAGTTGTTAGACATTTGTCATCACACTCCCGAACTTAGAACACAGTTCTAGTGATTCCCTATCGTATCTTCATTCTGCTCTACCACACTGTATAATAATTATAACACTCTCCATCTCTTTCCCTCCCCCTCTTTCTTCTCCTCTCCCACTCTTTTTTCTATCCTCTCCTTTCCCTTTCCCACTTCTGGCTCTCTCCCTTTCCTCTTCTCCCGCTTCTTTTCCCTTCCTTTCCATTCCCTTCCCTTTACCTCTTTTCTCTCTCCCTCTCCCAAATTTCAGTGTAGTTTTAGGAAAATCAAATGATTTTGAAACTGGTTTTATTGTCCATTGTAGATGGGATTATTTTAAGATAACTTTGCCAGAAAAATCTCTTCTATAGCCAGTGCCTCTAGCATTTTTCATAGTGTATTTACCAAAAGATTTTGACATAGTTTCTAGTAATAATAGTAAAACACTGCAAGCATAACCATCTTCACACAATCATTTTTCAAGGACTTTTGTACAATACATTTTTCTAAGAACTGAAGAAGTGTTTCCATTAAGGATAGAAAATACCTAAAGAAGCAAATACTGGGATGATTTGTTTTACTAAATATAATAAAAGCTTATAGGCAAAGAAAAATCACATAGCCTCTGTAGTGTTCCCACTAATAACTTCAACATGATAGTAACATTTGCCTAGGCAAATTAAAGAATATCAACTTTTACTAGATGCTGTGATTAATAGAAAACTTATCAACAAGATACGCCTTCATTTCTCCCTATCAATAAATCATGTGTACCTTACTAAAATCTGTATACTCAGTCACCAAACTGGTTTGTGGTTGTTTTGTGTTTTTGACCCTGTTAATAACCAATCACTTTAAAATAGATCAGATTATATAGCAATATGGTTGGGCCACTTAGCCAGAGGAAATGACTATAATAAATGTTTTGTGGTCTTATTACTTATGTTATCCATAAATGCTTGTGTCAATATAACATATTTATATATGTGTGTATATGTGTGTGTATATACTTACATGTGACTTAATTTTGTTACAATAGGAAAATTCATTTTTTCTTGATTTTAAATCTCCCCAAATATAGTAGAATACATGCCCTATATCTTTAATAACAAGATTTTATTTCAAATGCTATAGGGAAAAGTTCAGCTGTTTGCATTCTGAAGAAACATATGAATCATAATTGCAATCATACTTTATTTTATTAGCTTTACTAAATGTTGGATTTGATCCTGTAACTAAGTTAATGAAAATGTTGATATCCTATTTGCCCTTTTCTCCTCACCTGAATTGAATTCAACAAACATTTTAGGGCAGTATGGTAGAGTTGGAATCAGAGAGCACACAGATTTGAAATAACTGGGTTTAGTTCCCAGGTTTAGCCTTTACTGGTCATGTAACCCTCAGACTACCATTACATCTGTGTGCTCACTTCCCCATGTATAATACCAGAAAAAGAATACTTATACTGCATATGTTATAAGATTGCTATAAAGAAAATTTGTCAACTCTAATGTGCTTTGGAAATGTGAGTTATTCTTAATGCCTTGTAGGGGTGCTGGGTGAAATACCAAGCTTAGACCCATTGCAGATCCTTAGATCCTGCCTTCACGGAGTTTACCACTTAGTTGTAATGTTTATGTTTTCAGTATAAAAATACTTATCCAAAATACATAAATGCTTAAGGACTAAATTCTAGACTCAAGTAAAGTGGAGAATTTGAGGCAAAAGTAAATTTACTGTCTGAATAATCCAGGTAATTGGTTCAATGCTCCATAGTTTTTTAAAGACATGACTATATGAAACGAAGGAGCCACCTGTGTTTCCAATTAGAAGACAGTCAGGGAAAATATAGACTTGTCAGACATACACATTAGTAGAGATTAGTTTTCTTATTAGTAACCATTACCAAATTAATGTCACATGGAGAGGGCCAGAGAGAAAGAGAAATAGGGCACTAGATTTGTCCATTTTTATGGAAGTAAGAAGATGAAAACAGAATTTTTTCCAGTGTCTCTTCCCTCTTTCTTTCTATTTTAAGCTACTGCTCCCTATTTTATATTCATTAATTGGGAAGTAATAAAAGAAAGGGCAAGTAGGAGCAGTGGCATTAAAAGCAAACAAAGGGAGAGTGAAAGACAGGATCAACAAGTAGAGAGTCAAACCCTGCAATGACAAAGCCATGAGCTTGAGGGGCAGAGCTGTTCTCACCAGTAGGCAGTGAATATGTGTTTGAGGAATCCTGAAAGATTTTTTAATGGCCCTCCTCATACAAATAACTCAACCACCTTTGTCCCTTTGTCACAGTGCCTAAATTTCCATTTCTATATGAGTGATAGCATATTAGCTAACTTATTGTCAGAAATCAGGTGTTTCCTGCCAGGGGATGCTCACTGGGCTAATAAACAAAGTAAATGATTTGGTCAAGTCTATGATTACCTCTGCAGCTGATGGAGCCAAACACAAAATGGGGCCCTTTGCAAAATCAGAAAAGCAGAAGTTTTTACTTAAACCTTTGTGGAATTTAGTATTTCTACAATATTAACCCTATTGCCACATTCATCAAAAAGATTTTAAGAGGAAAATAAAGGTATTTATCTTGGGTGCAAATTCTCTCCTAGGCAGGTATGTTCAATCTTTGTTACATAACCAATTCCACCTACCTTTGATATGTATACCTATTATTTCTTTCAATGAAATATCAGCTTTTTGGTGGCAGGGAGTGTTTTATTATTAACTTCGTAACCTTAGCATTCAACATAGTACTTGGCACATTTGTGCTTGGCACATAAATGCTTTAAAAATTCTGACTGTTTTTGTGGATTAATTGAATGATTGTGTATACATAGGTGTTTAGGCTGAGCCTTGGCAGAGCCTTTCTTGTCTGTGCATCCAAAAGATTTTTTTTTCCTTTAGGATGCTTGCTTTTCTACATTTTATTATGTAAAGCTTGGAGTAAAAGCAACTGCACACCTAGCAAAAGATCCAAAGGAACGGGGCAGGTATGTTACCCTGAAGATCATTAGCTTCTATTCCTTTTCCCCTAACCACAACTAAGTTACAATGAGCAGAACTGTTCTCCAGGGCACAAAATTTAGTTGATATTGCCATTACTCACTTCTTTCATAGCGGAGAAAAAACCACTAAAAAAAAAATCAACAACAATAAAACCAAAGCAAAAGAAACAAACAAAAAATAGGTTAGTACCCAACTGGAGGGTTGCAGTTGTTTTAATTGTAATTGTTTTATGTTGTTGCTGTTACTGTTGTTGTTAATGATAATGATGATTTAATGGTCCTGTGTTGTCATTTGTGCAAGGAATTCCTGATTAAGAAACTCCTTCAGTTAATACAGATTGGAACCTGGACCACAATTTCTAATTTTAGAATTGTTTAGAGGATTAGGAAGAGTCTAAATGACTTGCTCAGGGCCAGAGAGATAACATATATGATTTATAATACTTATACTGATCTTCCTGACTCCAACGTGGATTTTCTATACACAAGACCCAGTAACTAATTATGGTTAGCAAGAAAAATGAGTTAAAATGAGAAAGGAAGAAATCATTTTCTCACCTGCTGGGTCTTACCTTTCTGGAACTTCTCCATGACCCATCCTCCTCCACATTCCATAATCAATTGGTTTATACTGAGCAACTGCTAGCAATGGTTTTGCTAGGAGTGGTCTTATTCTCAAGAAAGGTAGTGAGCACCAATGTGATAGAATTCTAAGATTGATGGGAAGGTCATCATCCCTCTCTCCAATTTAAAATTTCTTTATAGTGACAACAAAGCCACTTGTTTAGATTTATTCTTTACACTGTTCTCTGGGGAAGCAGTGTAAATGCAGTCATGTCACACTCAAATAAAAAAGGGCTATTAAAATGTATGTAAGGATTCCTATAGGTGTCATATTGACTTACAAAAAACCCACAATACTCATATGTTTATTTTTTATTGATGTGTCAACATTAAAATCAGATGGAAATTACATTTTTATCTGATTTAGGTCATGCCTGAAAGTGTTGTGAGTCACACATTTGACAGTTATGGTGACAAGGACAAATTACTGAATTGATAGAAGACCTGTATTATATTTCTACTTCTGTCACTAATTGACTGTGTGACCTTTGATAACTCATTCTCAAGCTCCTGATTAGCCATATCATTTCAATTCCACCTGAACCCCTCCTCTCCCATTTTATTGGTCCTAGGCAGCAAAATGATTTATTATAATTCCAATACTTCCTATATGAGCATTATAACTCTCAAGCTCCATTAAAGGATGAAACCCAGGAAACAGACATTAGCAAAGATGTATTCACTTTAGTAACCCATTAACATATAATATAGGGAGAGTAATGGAGGGACTCATAATGATCTTGAAGATATACATTCTGATGGACTTCGTAAACACTGGTAAATCATGAAATTGTGAACAAAATAAGAGACTCCTTAACAGCCAAGGGGAAGTATGAAGGTATCGAATGTCTGACTGTGTTTAGATAAAGTAGTGGAGAAGATGAAGGGATGCCAAGGATACCGAAAAAGAGAGATGAATGTGTGCTAAAGACAAATCACCTATTTTCCAATATTGTCTACTGTAAAGCCAATGCATGAAAACTTGAATGTATGTTTAAAAAGTAAAGTTGATTTGTTGCAACTCTTAATTTTTTTTTTATAAAAAGCATGTTAAAGAGACTGCTTTCTTACCTGAGAAGGAGTAAGATTATGTCAATGACTAAACTATATAAGCTTATACTTACTGGCAATCTGGGCAACTATGTTTAGATTATGTTTATGCCTGTTTTTAATTTGACTGAATTTGGTTTAAAAAAAAAGCAACATACTGAATTCTATCTTGTCAGAGTTCCATGACTATCTGGTCAAATAATCAGTATGATTAAATCTTTCACTTTTTCTTAGATGATTTCAGAGTTGTAAAGGCATTATCTATTACTCTGATTCTGTTTTGAAAGGTTTCATAAGTTACTGAGGCAGTAATTTAATTACCAAAAGTAGATCAGTGAGCTGAAAGGAAGTAGTGGAGGCATACATAGTGTATTATGTTAACCAGCATACAACCAAGCTAATATATTCATTTTGGCCACCATTACAATTAATACAATGGAATCACTTATGTAGAAATTCACAGTGCTCATTTAGACAAATGACATTGATCACTGATGCCTCTGTCCTTCCATTTACTACACATAGACATGCCCTGATCTACTTTTGGGTTCAATTTTATTTTTATTTTTTTTCCTCTTAATATGAGTAACCAAAAATGTTTTTAGACTATGACTTCATTCTGTGAGCAGAACTAAATAAAAATGCAAATGAATTTTAGAAATAGTTAATGTTTAGAATATCATCTCTGAAATTTATAGCCAGGTTTAGGTCACTTTTCTGTATTGGTTATTTCTAATTCCTAATAAAGAGAGCACTCAAAAATTGTCTTGGGTATAATCACCTGACAACATATGATTTAAAGCAAAAAGGACCGAGATTTTTTTTTCTATTATCATTTTCTTGAATCTCATGCATTTATTTTTTTTCACACTGTTCATTCTCTGGATATGTATTGAAACTACTAAGAATGCTGGCTTCAATACAGGTACTTAGAGCACCATCTAGAGATGAAATGGCAAATTAAAATAAAAAAAATAAAGATCACCAAGCAGTCTAACGACAAGATGACTTTGCAATTTACAATTAGTGTACAAATTATATTTTCAAATGATAGGCTGAAGAAAGTCACACATTCCTAATTGAAAGCAAATACTTGTTTAATGTTGATTCCCGGCATGACTTTTCCAAAAATACACTGATTGAGCAGCTTCTGACTATAATTTGCATTCCATGGCAAATAATTAAGATAATGAATAGATTACTGTGTATTTAATGATATTCGTAAAAGCCTCTCGTCTTGAGTAGATATATTAAAAATCCCCTAAATAACATACTACGTAAACATGGAAATACAGAGCAATCAAGATTAGCAAGAAGGAGCCTATTCCTTAAATATATACTAGCTCATTCATTTTCCTGGAGGTCTGTGCTTTCATGCTGACCATAGGCAGAAGGATTCCAAAAACTTGAAAGAAATAAATCGCTCCCATTTCTACCTTGCAAATGTTTGAAAACTCAGTAGCCGGATTTGTCCAATAAATGTTTATTGAGTAACTACTATGTTCAAAGTATGCTGCCAGCAATTTAAACTTTGCTCTGATTACTTCATAAGAAGAGAGATTCCTACTTAGATGCTGGTTAATTAGTGATACAACTATTGTTACTCTATATTAACATATTGGTTTCCATGATAGTAGGAAGGGAAATGATGACTTCTTTCCCCTAAGAGCTATTTATAAAGATGAATATTTTTTTTTTGTTTAAAATAACTAAACAGGAATGCACAACAATGTCTAAACTAAGCAATGTTGTGACTCATATAGGGAATTTCGGACTTCAGTGAAAGGCTATTGGGAATGATATTTGGAGTAGAGAGTTCTCTTTCCTACTTTCTTCAAATTACATCATGTAGGGTATGTCTACCAAATCCATCAATAAGGACACTATCCTATATGACCACAGTATGTGGCAGAGACAAGAAAATGCTACTCCTGCAATGTGTATTGTGACAAGGTGACTTAGAGAAGCAAACAGGTTAGATATAAATCTGTGTTCTGCCTTGAGAATATTCACAGTCTATGATAATGCTGAGTATTGTCTCCAGAATGCAAGTGATGTAACAGGTTTCAATATTTCAAGGATTTATGATTTTGTCCGTGTAGGACAACTCTCCATCAATAGACACATCAACTCCTCTGCCACTTGTCTGTGGGAGCTTGGGAGCTTGCAAGTTACTTTGGTGGGAAGAAAAAATAATTTGTTATTCCAATACTGATTTGGAATTCATTTGCCATTCAGAATTCTCTAGGTTGTTCCTTGGACAACAGAAATATAATTTCATACTTTATACACATAGCCTTTTTGGTTAGTAGGAGAGGTCAGAGTCTATATTCTTCTCATATAGTTTTATAGTACTCATGAGTACCCACGTACTATTATGAGACATCAGAGAAGTGGTTGTAGGGAGGAAGGAAGGAAACATGCATTTTAAGCACTTACTATGTATCAGGCTCTGTATTAAGTACTTTACAAATAAGATCCCACTGATCCTTATAACAAGCCTGAGAGTTTTACATGTGATAATTACCCACATTTTACAACTGAGGAAATAGAAACAGAAATTAAATGGTTTTTCCAGGATCATAGACCTAGTCTCTGAAGTCACATTTGAACTCGGGTCTTCCTAATTCCAGGCCCAGAATTTTGTTCATATTGAGAAGTCCTATGCCTTATTAGCATTTGAAAATGATCAGGTCGTAGAAATTGAGCCCTAAAAATGTCTCACCCTCTTATTTTATAGAATGAGAAACTCAGAAAGGTTTAAGATTTACGTAAGTTCACACACCTGGTTAATGGAAGAGCAAGGGCCCATGACGATTTGTTCTCTTTTTATTATAATATGGAGCAGCTGATTTTAACCTGAAAATTTCAATAAACATCATGAAGCAAATAGATTATTTTAAAGCCAAGCACAAAAAAAATTAGATACACCAAAAACAGAAACATGCACAAGAGGCAGTTAGATACAGTGTTAGGATGAGAATTTCCATGAAATAACTAAAATACTAAAGTTATCCAATCAGTGCTAAACCCATGTCATTAAATTTCCAGTCCTTTCCTATTATGAAATGCCTCCTCTTTGTTTCTGGAATGTGATTAATGCTTAATTCCATGAGAAATTCAATGACATATGCTTTACTTCTTTATCCTTTGTTTGCATAGTTAATTTAGCTCCTGGAACCAAGGCAAAAAATTGTTTGCTTGATTCTATTTAAGTTTTTTTGTTTATAACAAACGTTATAAACTTATTCTTAATGTTATGCTTCCATTTCTACTTTTAGTGAGCACTAATCTGATTTTTGGCTAACATCTGTTATTCTACTATTATGATCATTCAAGTATATCTTATTGTTGATATTGTTCTACTGTATTTTATTGATCCCTTTAAATTCTATGTTGTGGTTGTTTTTTGAAAACATCCCTGGCCTTTTCTGAAATAAAACGTTTCCTTATAAGAAAGGAAAACATTTAATTTTGTGATCTCATCTGACAATGAACACAATATTTGACCAGACTAGTTATTGGTGTGTCTTTTGAGTGGAAGAAGGTATATTTCACTTTCTAGTCTCCACATTTCTGTCCATCTTATGTTGTTGTTGTGTTGTTGGTGGTGATGATGGTCATGATAGTAGAGTATGAAAAGGAAAAGGAATGGGAGTTTAGGTCTCTTCCATTTCTCAGATTCTGAAGAATCAGTTTATCTGTACTGATACTATTGTGTAATAGACATAGTTTACTAGGAGGAAAGTTTTTCCTTTCCTAATAGTGGGCCTTACCTCTGTGCTTAAAAAGGCTGAGGCCAATCCTATGGAGACCTGACTCCTGAACAAGGATAGTAAAGATATTCACACACTCTCTGCTAATTACATTCCTCCTCCTGAGGAAGACTCTGTGCATAATTAAACAACATTTAAGTTTGCTTAGTTTTCCCCAAAAAAAGGGAGTGAGGAGGTCTACAGTAAAGTTATTCAGCATATGAAGAAAATCAGGTACATGACTAGTATTTATTTTATCCACCACAAAAAAAAATGAATAAAACACAAATAACTCATAAGTGCACAATAACAATTACTTAAAACAGGAGAAAGTAGCCCATCACATATTCTCTCCCTGGGAGGTTGATATTCAAAATATTAAGATATGAAACATAGGACTTCTCAATAGGCAAATCACTTCCAACTTGGCTCTGTATTGTCTAAACAACTCACTTTAGGACCATCATTTCTGCAACCTGACAAATCAGTCATTATCTAGTTAGTGGTCATGTCCTCAAAAGGACCATTTAGCTGTAGGATTCACTTTCTACTGGGCAACCAGCAACTAGGCCCAGGAGTTCTTGACTTGTTGAACTTATGAGGATGTCAACAAGTTTAGAAACATTCATTTCTGAACTGCTCTTTGATCGTCTGTGCTCAGGGAAATAAACACACATTAGAAGATATATGTAATCACTTGAGGGATAGCTTCAGACTTATCTAAGCCAATTCATGTACTTTTTCCTTTGTGTGGCCTGTTGTCATTGCTGTCTTGGTAAAAGGGAAGAAGCAATTGCCTCCCTTTCTACTTTGAGAAGTTCAAAGAAAATTTGTCAGAGTGAAAACTGACACATTCAGAAAAGAGGAAGAAGAGATTAAATGTAGATGTTCCTATGCTTAAAGTCCACCGAATTATCTCTTCCTGCCCAGCCACTAATTGCCTTTGACACAGCCCTTAATTTGTAGGATGTGTAGAATAATCAACCAGAAGCCTCTTTTTTGTGGCATTTCCTTTAGCAATGGGTCCAACCCACTGGAAGGGCCCAGTGCACCTGGCCAGCTTCTATAGAAGTATACCAATTTGTCAATACAGATGGGTAATTCATTTTCCCCACTGTAATTGTTTTTGCAGTGCATAATTACTGGGGATAGGAATAATAGTGTATTGGAATAGGTTAAGAGAGCTGGGAATAAATAAGCAACAAGGAAACCAGGCAATTTGTTCACATTGTGGTAAATGTGGATCATATCCAGCATCTTTAGTATTTATTAATTTGAGTAATAATAACTTTAAAGACTGGATGAATACTTGTGTATTTTATTCATATTCATAATGAAGCACTATAATATTAGCAGTTTTCTTAGCACTTTTACTATAAGTTGTTATCTTTTCCATGATGCTTAGCTTTATGTATTTAATGTATTTAAATAATTGTAAATTTGGAGTAATCCTATATAATAAAGAGATCTTATGGGAAAATATCTCACATGAAAAAGAAATTCAAGTTGTAAAGTTGAAATTAATTTTATTGCTACTGTTGAACAATCCAAAAAAAAAGTTCCATTTCGTGTCATTTGAGATTAAGTAGTTAATGACAACTTTTGTCTAACACGGCAAGCACTAGATAGGTTATAAGTCATGGATAAAAATCAATTCACTTCAAAAGACTAAAAAGTACCAACCAGCATGTGGTGAAGTTCAGATGTGATTGATTTACATGAGCTACTCTGTTTTAAGCTTACTCTCTAAGCACATATACCATTGCTCACTTTGATCACCAAAGTCTTTAAATTATAAAACCCACTCCTCATCTTCCTTCATTTCTCTTCAGGTTTTGAAGTCACTGTTAGTATCATCTTCCCCTTGGTAGATTTTTTTTTTTATCCCTGTTCACCGTAAGAGTATTCAGTCTTTAAACTCCTATGTGCAAATTCTCAGTATCTCGCATTAGTTCATTCCCTCCTACATTTCATAATTGCTTGTTAGAAATATTCACTTGTGGGGCAGCTTGGTGGCACAGAACACCAGTCCTGGAGTAGGGAGGACCTGAGTTCAAATCTGGCCTCAGACACTTAACTCTTATTAGCCGTGTGACCTTGGCCAAGTCACTTAACCCAATTGCCCTGCTCTCCCCACTCCAAAAAGCAAAAAAGAGAGAGAGAGAGAGAGAGAAATATTCACATGAATGTCACTTCAACACCTAAAATTTAATGTGTCCAAACCTGAGCTCATATCAATATTTCACTGAAATCTGCCCTTCCTTTAAACAAACACATTTCTATTAATAAAACAAATATCTTCCCATTTAGACTTTGTTATCTTTGACTCTTCCATCCATCTCTTTCAATATATACAATGATTCAAAAAGTCCTATAGAACTAATACCCACAATAGATCTTACATAAATCCTCTCCTTTTCAGTAGGAGTAAGGGAGAAAGGAACAAGCATAAAATAAGCAGCTTATAGTAGCAGACATTATGATTAGAACTTTATAGATATCATCTCATTTAATCATCAGAATCTTATCATCTTTTGTCTGAACTATTGTATTCATTTCCTAACTGGTCATTATTCTCAAGTCCTTTCCCAACTCTATCCTTTCTTTTATTTGGCTCCCAATACAAAAGTCTGACTATGTTTCACTCCTTCCTTTTCTTTTGGAGGGAGGAAGGCAAGGTAATTGGGGTTAAGTCACACAACTAGTTAGGCATCAAGTGTTTGAGACCAGATTTGAACTCAGTTCGCCTGACTCCAGGGCCAGGGCTCAATTCACTGTGCCACCTAGCTGTCCCTGTATCACCCCTTCTTGAGTATCTTTAGTGCTTTCCAAATGTACATATCAATAATTTCTTTTTTGTTTTTCTTTTCGGAGGGCAATTGGGGTTAAGTAACTTGCCCAAGGTGACAGGGATAGGTTGTGTGCATGTGTGTGTATGTGTGTACGTGTGTGTGTACGTGTATGAGTGTGTGTGTGTGTGTGTGTGTGTGTGTGTGTGTGTGTGTGTGTTAAGTGTCTGAGACCGGATCTGAACTCAGGTCCTCCTGACTCCAGGGCGGTGCTCTACTCACTGCGCCACCTAGCCACCCCCCCATATCAATAATTTCTAAAGCAGGTTCCCTAGCTACTTGAAGGTGCTATAACACAGTCCTAAGGGTCATATAATCAACCAACTAGACTGCAGGAAGATGTTACTTCATGATCTTAAAAAAAAAATAATTGCCTCCAACAATATCTAGCCATTATTTGCTAATACTCCCCCACTCCATTCCCCACAAACTAAAGTGCACCTAGAGAACAATTAAGCAGACTGACTCATTTGAGCAGGCAAACTAGATCATATTTTGCCTCAGTTCTTACCTAGCCTTAAAATCACTGAATGGATGTTGTCTCAGACAATTTGATGCCTACAAAAGACCTTAACTTATAGAGGACAAAGTCTCCCCCTGCCATCCAGGGCTGTCTCCAGTCATCTTGACCTATACTTTGTCATTGGACTCAGATGACTGGAGGAGAGAGTAAGGCTGATGACTTGATAGCTTTGCACAGCCCAGCCTCACTTAAATCCAATTCACAAGCAAGTCAAGACATCACCCTCCTGATGTCATTGAAAATGACATCTTTGAAAATGAAGGATGAAAACAACCATTTGACCCATTAAGGCTACTGCACAAATGAAATTGGGAAAATTCACTCCCACCCAGTGTACCTCATACATTCCTCCTTGCCTTCCAGATCACTTCATGGTTGCAGCAGTAACATCTCACCTCAGAAGTTGGGCTGTGTCCTGGAACAAATAAGAGGAACCAGTAAATAAGAGGAACCCTTTTCAGTTTTTCATTTGTTTGGACAGAATAAAGTGTGATGTGATGTGAATAGGCATGAATGGGTTCTGATACCTAATTGTATTATCTCTCTGCATAAAGACACATTCCTATATTGAACTTACTTATTTCTAAACTATCCTTCCAGTTCCCATTCTTCCTCAGAACATACACATAGATAAATGTGTGTGTGCATACGGGTGCACGCACGCGCACAAACACACACACACACACACACACACACACACACACACACACCTTAGGTTGCATCCTGGAGACATTAATTTCAATTTTGGATACCTAAAAATATTGGGAATTTTTCATTACACCAAGACTAAAACAGCCTTTCTAAAATGTTAGTTCACTGCTCCTGGTTCTACCCTCAGGAGATAGGAAATGTAATTCTAATTCCATTACCCCTTGAGATCCCTTAAAATATTTGAAGACAGCTATCATGTACTGCTGAAATGTCCTTTTTCTGCAAGTTAAACATATCAGTTACTTTTGATTTTACTTTTTATTGTTTATTTTTTCAGTCAAGTATTTATTTTCTCTCTTGCTCACCTGTCCCTCTCCTACTTGGGGCAAGGGGTATAGCAGCAAGCACCCTAATATACCCAGGATGGCTGTTAGCACAGGTTCTTTAAACTACTTTTCTAAAGGGAAGCAACTCAGAAAAGGTTAACAATCTTACTTTAATCAAACATATATCATTTAACTAGTTCAGGGGAAAACATCAGCACCCTGAACTTCAGAGAATACAAACAACTCTTCCCATAAACCTTACCTCAGATATCTATCTATCTATCTATCTATCTATCTATCTATCTATCTATATCCTTTTCCAGGGTCAGAAAACATCATAACCCTTGTGACCCACTGCCTACTTACAAAGTAATAATGGTTGCATCTTCCTGAAAAACAAGCCTACCCTAAGTTTCTCCAGTTGGACTCTGCTGCACTAGTCAGCAAACTCCTCCCACCACAGGCTCCATGTGACCACATTCAGCCTAGTAGGGGGCAGAGTTTATTTTCAAAACAGGAAAGGTCTTCAAATTCACTTCGGCTTATTAAGGGGCAAGGAAGATCTTCAAATTCCCATTGTCATTACAGGGGGAGAGGGGAAAGAAAGAAAAACAAAATCCTTTTAAAAAACATCCAGAGTTAAGAAAAACAAATGCTCACTCATATGACAGCATGAATGGAGACCTAATAAAACTTCTTGGAGAGCAGGTCATCATGGGCTTACTGTAGTTAGGGCTCTCCGTAAACTTACACGAATGGGACTTTTCCTATGACTGTGGGACTTTGTCTAGAAACCTGTTCAGCAACTGGGCCTTGCACCTCAGCTATTAACCAGTTATTCAGTATATGATTATCATAAAACCCATAAGAACAAATAAGGTAAATTTACCGATCCAATTTAAAACAGAGGTCACAAGATGTTTTCAAATATGAGTCTTCTTCTTCAACATAAATAGATTCTTCTTCAAAGGTCCCTGTCTTTCATCTCCCTCAAGACAGTCTCATCTCCCCATAAGCCTTCTCTTCTCTAGGATAAATATTCCCTACTTCCTTCAACTAATCTTAGCAGTGTATTCAGACCTCTCACTATCTTATTTTCTGTTCTTTGGATGTTTTACTTTGTCAAAATCCTTAAAATGTGGTGATATTACTCAATCTTAGTGGACTAAGCCTCCTACAATTGCAGTGGAATTTTTTTTTTTTAATGTAGCAAAACCAAGAGCACAGAATCAGCAAAGTCTCAATACGGAGGACTTGGTCCTATGGATGTTGTGTTGAATAGGTTCAGATGAAAGATGGACTTCCTAGGGACCTTTTCTCTTTTTAGAAGGTAATCAAATCAATTAAGAATTGTACATTGTGAAGGTGGTTACTACACTGGGAAGACTGTATTCATTCCTGGAAAAATGTTCACCTGAGGGAGGAAGGTTGTTTGATCTATTATTAACCTTTTAGGAGCGCTGCAGTAGAAGGATTACATTTATTTTGGGAGGACAGTATAGATTCCTTAGTAGGCCCAAAATCAAGGAAGGGGAAATAATTTTACTGCTTTGTGCCTTGGGTATAAATCTTATTTTCTGCATGTGTATATGTGTGTGTGTGTGTGTGTGTGTGTGTGTGTGTGTGTGTGTGTGTTGGGGAAGGAATGGTAAATAAAACCTGAAGTACAGACTTTTTTTAAAGGGGGAAGAATTTTGATTTCAAAAGTAAGAGTATAAAGCTAAATTGTTAGCATAATACTGAGGATCAGAGTATATTTGTACCTGAATGCAAGGTACTTTTGCTAAAATTAAAATAGAATTTTATATTATTCTCTCTATTTGCCTTTAAAATATATTTTAAGAATAAATATTTAAATATTCAATCTCTATTTAACCAATTTTTGTTCAATGTGCAGGGAAAAAAAGGTCAGGCTTGATTTCATTTCTGTTCATTACCATTTCACTGTCTAATACCTTGGTTTCACATTGTCCCTTTGGATATCTCAAGAAAATATATAAGATGATCGAGGTAAAATGTTTATTAGGAAATTAATGATTTGCCATGTTTTTTTTCTTTATATAAATATTACCTGGTGTTAAAGATATATCTTGAACAGTCTTCAGCTAGAGTTAATATAGAATGTCCAGTATTTGATAGGTGGCAACAAGCCCAAGTCTTAGAAATAATCAGGGAGACTCACAGATCTTTCAGCACAAAATCTATTTTTTCTTTAAATTAACTATAATTAAGAAACTTGAGTCTTAAAAATATATGCTCAACTTCACTGAAAAGCCATTCTAAGTAATGTGTTTATATGGTTAACTGGAGCCCTGAAAAGCAACAAGGAAGAATATGTAGCTAAAGTAAAAAGTACAAAATTAAATAGGACAAATCTCAGGCACCAACTGTGTCTTTTCCCCCCCCAGTTATGAGTGTTGAGGACAAGAAACGAACATTAGTATGTCTAATTATAAGGTGTAAAAAACTACCCTCTGTAATAATCTGTCTTATGATTTTCAAGGATCAAATAAGACAAAGGAGATAAATAAAAGTTACTCTTTGACCTCCCTGTGGATCAGAGAAGTGTTGTGTATGGAAGATATCAGTATGCAGCTACAGCAGGCCTCATTAGTTTGCCATCTGCCATAGTGGATAGATGCTAAAATGTTGTTATTGTAAGGTTCATTGAGCAGTAAAATTATAATATTTTTTAAAATATATTTTAAGTAAAAGTCCCTGAAAGAAATCTGATGCCAAATGGTGACAAAGGCCCTGAGCCAATTTAGTAAGATAAAATAATACTAATAATAACAACAAAAACATGTAAATATATTTATTTTAAAATTATCAGCTAATCCTAAGTACTTTTTGATATGAACATTTAACCTTTCCAACAAAATGACATTTCCTATGAGCCAATATTTAAATGATGCGGAGGATATTGTGCTTTATTCCATTTATTTTGGCAGTGGAGTATCATTTTTTTTTTTTGCTTCATGGTATACAATTGGAACTGTCAAAGAGTTGTAGTGCTGTTTCATTAAAGAAACTTTTCTAAGTTATTTCTCTTCAACATCGGACCTAGGAAATGAAACATTAAAAAGGGAAAATAAATGACCGTAGAGAATCTGTTAGTTAAGATAGTTATATGTAGCAATTAAGATAGATTTTGATGGATAAAATGCAAGTGGGGAAAATACCATAGCACCACCTATGCCTGCCTCAAAAATATAATTGTACAAATAAATATATACTTTTAATAATATATGTGGTTCTTTAAGACTCAGACATTGAGTTAATTTGATAAGCAGACAGACAAAAAGACAGAATCACAGAACTGCAATCTCCTTAGAAGTCAAAACCTTAATTAAAGGGTGAGTGTCTTGGAAAATATCTGTCCAAAATATTAACCAAACACCTGTTTGGACACTTTGAAGGATGGCAGTACCCCATCTTACATGGAAGTGCCCTGCATTTCATAGAATGGAACTCGACTCCATAGGGTCATAGTCATGTCATCTATAGATTTAGAACTAGAAGGGACGTTAGAAGTTATCTATTCCAACTCTCATTTTACGGTTGAGGATCTGTGGTCCAGAGAAAGGAAATGACTTTAACAAGGTCACACAGGTAATAATTAGAAGAACCAAGATTTGAACTGAGACTGCTGGCCTCTACATAAATGCTTTTATAGCCTGTCATCGTTATTCCTTCTACTGAAATCAGCCTCTTCTAAGTTATGCCTCCTGTCTGTATTATTGCTATTTGACGTCACATAAAGTAAGTGTAGTCCTCCTTTCAGAAGTAGGGCAGGTAGGTGGCACAGTGAATAGAATCCCAAGCCTGAAGGCAGGAAGATTAATTTTCATAAGTTCAAAGCTGGCCTCAGATACTTATTAGCTATGTGACCCTGGCCAAGTCACTTAACCCTGTTTGCATTAGTTTTCTCATCTATAAAATGATAAGGAGAAGGAAATGACAAACCACTCCAATATCTCTGCCAAGAAAATTTGGAAAAGGGTCATAAAGAGCTGGACACAACTAAAAAATAACCAAACAAACACCTTCCAGAAAACACCTTCAAATATCTTAAGATATACATGTGCCATATATCCCCCATTTATTACTTTAAATTTTATTTTAGACTCAAGGGCCAGAATACAAATACAGAAGAGAGAAAAGAAACAAAAATATATCATAAACTTAGATATTGGAACTTGAATACAAAGAAGGAAAAAAAGCATGTGGTGTGCATGGCAGAACATAAGAGAGGATTCAAAATATGTAACAATAAATTTTCATTTCAAGAAAGCCTGCATGATAAATAATACACGTTGTGTTGAGAATTGTCAATCTTTGCTTCCTTGTAAGTTCTTTTGTGCTCTACTGTGCACTTTTTTACTTTGTTCTTTTTTTTCCTTTTCCCTACCCTCCAAAAGGCAAAAATAAAGTTTACATATGTTTCTCTATAGCTATAGATATGTACATACATATATAGATATATACTTTCCCAAACATCTTCTACTCCTGATCTTTGTTTTTATGTTTTTGTGTACCTATTGTTTCCCATAATTCCTGACTCCTCTACTTTACATCTTTACATGCCATTCCCCCCTCCAAGGATCCCTCCCCTATCCTCCCATTCCCATAAATCTAAACACCCTTCTATACTCCTTTTTACATATTCTGTCACCCTCCCCTCTAAAGATCGTTCCCTTGTCCTCTCCCCCCTCTCTGTGCCCTCCTTATGTCTTTACTGTTTTATTTCTTCTGAATTTAGAAGACCTTCAAACTCTTATACATATAAATATATTGTTCCCTCTTAAGCACATTCCCAATGAAAGTAGGTTACCAGAACTACCAGCCCTCCTCCTCCAATTCCTCTGTGTTGATTCTTGCACCTTATTTGTATAAAATAGATACTCTTTTTAGCTTTTCCTACATGGTTTTACTTCTTAATTTCATACCATACTCAGGTTTACCCCAATCTTTCTTATGAACTATGCAATTATGAATAAGAATGTTAGCTATATATTTTACATATATAATAAGTAAACAGTATGTCCTTAGGAATGTCTTATAATCAGTCTTTGGTATGTACTTTATTTGGTTCTTATATCTCAAATCTTCTATTAAGTTCAGGATTTTTAAAACAAAGTCTTAAAAGTCTAAGAGTTTATCAGATGCCCATTTTTTTTCATTTAGGATAATACTTAACTCTACAGGGTATGATATTTTCAGATGTAACCCCAGTTCATTTGCTCTTTGATTTATTTTGTTCCAAAACCTGCAGTCTTTTAATGTTTCTTCTGACAGGTCTTGTGTAATTGTAATTGTGCCATCATCATACTTAAATTGTTTTAATCTTGGTGTTTTGAATATTTTATCCTTGAGCTGGGGGGTTTCTGGTAATTGACTATGATATTCCTATGAGTTTTCCTATTTCTACTTTCCCCCTTATTCTAATACTTCAGAACAATTTAATTATTTCTTGTATAATAGTATCAATATTCTTTTATTGATCATAACTTTCAGTTATCATTAATTTTTATATTTTTTCTTCTTGATCTGTTCACTAAATCTGTTGTTTTTCTCATAAGATGTTTCACTTTCCCTTCTATTTTTTTTTTCATTATTCATTTTTGGTTAATTATTTCTTGATTTCTTATAATTTCCCTGGATTTACTTCACCCAATTTTAATTTTCAAGGTGTCATTTTCTTCCTTAACATTCTGGATCTCCTTTTCTAACTGCCTGACTTTCCTTTCACACCATTCTTTTTTTTCTTATATTATTTTTTTAGGTTTTTTGCTTACTTGCTTTTTATTTTTTCCTTTATCTCTATCACTTGATTTTTAAAATCTTTTTAAATATCTTCTATGAATTATTTTGGGGCAGGTGATCATTTGAAGTTACTCTTTGGGGGTTTCTTTACTTCAATATCCTGCTCTGAAGATGAACCCTGGTCATCTCTATTCCTATAGTAGCTTTCTATGTTTGGGTTTTTTCTCCTTTGCCTCTGCATTTTTTCGTGGTAATAGCATAATTATTTGTAATCACCTCTATCTCATCTAGCCTGGAACCAAAACCAAACCTCCAGCCTCCTGTAAGTGTTCACAGTCAGAGGCTTTCTGTCCCACAGCATTGGTACTCCCTGGGTGTGTACTGGTTCCTTCTCACCCCTGCTGCTCTTTGCCCCACAACTGGGTCTGGCATTCCTTATCAGCAGAGGTTACCTCAATCTTCCCAAGCTCAAACCCCCAATTCCCCTCACTATCAAGGATAAAAGTTCCTGTAGCTGGGGCCAATGCAGTCTCTCAAAGCAACTAACCCTATGACTTGCTGCATGTTGCTTAAGAGGTTTGTTGCTTGTTGTTAAAACAGAACCTAGCCTAGAGGAGTTTACTTTTCACAAGGACCAAACCTTGTCCTGGGATTTTTCTTCTGATCTTCTCAAATTGTCCCAGGAAGACCCAGGTTGTGCCCCTATTCTTATTTATCTCCACCCACACTTTGTTCTCCCTGAGGTGCTTTTTTAACTCTTTTGTGGGGGAAAATCTTGAGAACTTGTTATTTTCTGACCTCCTCTGTCATTTTCCCAGAATCCTCTCCCTATTCTTTTCTTTTTCAAGTGATTTATCATAAACTGTGGCAACTGTATTCCATGACATCATTTCTCATATTCTTACCATCCTGACCAACCTTCTGTAAATGTCATCCAGCTAGCCAAAGCTGTTTTTTAATCAAGTATGTATGAAATTATCAACTGTTTGCCAAACACTGTGCTAGGTTCTCAGTCCTGAAAATAGAGCTTCTGATATATCCTAAGAAAGACAGGCAAGAGTGAACCTCTCACCTTTATTTTTTAAATTCAATAAACATTTATCAAACATCTTCTGTGGGTAAAAGGATGTGAAAGATACAGGAATGCTAAGGATATGCCTTTCAAAAGGATGCATTGGAAGTAGGGAAACCAAAAGAAGGAAGTGAGTCAGGAAAAAACAACCAAAGAATAGTATGTTATGAGTAAACTCATTGTGAACTGAAATGGCTTCATTCTTTGAACTTGTATCCCCAGTGCCTAGAATAGTGACAGGCTTCTAGGAGTGGCATAATACCGATGGCTTAGTTTGAGATAGATTTTCCTGTGTTCAGAGTAGCATGGGTCTGAATTTTATTTCAAAAGTTCTGAAATTTTCTGAAAAAAATCTTTTAAGGACAATACTTTTTTGATGTTTATATTCAGAATGTTTGGTTGGTTTCAAATCACTATTATAAGGCAGTATGCAACATGTTTGACTGAGAAGGAAATTTCCTGGTTTTGGTTTTTATTTTGTGGTCTTGTGTTTGTAAGAGAATATTTCACTCTTCTGTTACCTTATATTAAACCAAAGCTATCAAGAACATTTGACATGGTGAAACTAAAATATGGTTGATGGATAAAATGGACCAACATAAAATTATTGAGTTGACTCATCAATTAAAAGGCAGGGTACATTTTGCATACCGTCAATAACATAAGGTTAACAAAGCTGACTAATAACAACTCAAGAAAAAACATATTTATAATATCCTCAACTCCCAAGAGTAACATTTTAATGAGAAAAATGATATCCTGATATCAATCATTTCTAAAGCCATCAAGTCAATTCATGCCTCTTTAGAAGTTCTCTCAAAGTTGTTTGACAAAATCTATGCAAATGACATTTTTGAATTCCTTGCTCTTGGTGAAAAAATTCCTTCACCTTTTGCTTTGTAGCAGTAAAAAATAAAGCAGGCACTAAAAAAAAGCTATATAGTGTAAAAATGTGTAAGGTAGATTATAATGCTATAGAATATATTTCAAAAAACTTTTTGCCATTGGTTACTTAGCTGATCTGCTGAATCAATATATGCCTTTTACAGACATATTTATGAAGTATAAGTTTATCATTTATGCAGTTCTTAAACAATTTGTTAAACATTATTTCTTGTGCTCATTTCTATAAAAAAGTTGAGAGTTGGACGCTAGGTTAGTAATTTAAGCTAAGCCTTTATTAATTAGATTTGGCTTACAGCATATTTCCAGCAGCACGCCCTGCAATAAATGTGATAATGCATTTTATTATATTTCCTTAGCCTGTGAAAATATTAGAACATATTACTATTATACCTTTAAACTTGAAATTATAGAGGTTGGCCAAATTACTAAAATTTTCGATCTTTCATTAGAAAGCATACAAATAGTTCCATTTTGTCTTATCAGTATTTCTGAATTTGACTACTACTATAATAGATAATATTGAATGAAAGATATGTCTGCATTTATCACAGTAGAGGTCAAAGAAAACAAACAAGAGAGCCACAAGCCAGTTACTTAGCATCTTCTTAAACTTAAGAAATAGTTTCTGGTTTGGGGGCAGTTGAATTGTGCACTATTTAACTAGTTATGTTGGAATCATGTAGACACAGTCTAAATTACACATTTCAATTTTCACTGAAAATGAATTCAGCACTGTATGGAACAGCCCTTGTCCTCAAGGCAGGCCCCAGGCAAAAATGTGAATTAGGCAAAGTTTGTCTTCAATGCCAGCCCACTTCCCTTTCTTTTCCCCTTCTTATTCCATAAACCAGCTATAGCTAATTTTCTATCCCAACAGGTCCAATGTCTTTATAAAACATTTTCCTTACTCCATTTTAATTTTTTTTCTCCTCTAGGGAACTGTACTTCAGACACTGAAATTCTCAGGTAGTATATGAAATGTTTAAAATAAAAAAGAAGATATGTTTTAATTTTAAATAGAATACAGAGTTCTTCAGTGTCACTCTGCCAGAGGAGGCTGTAATATAGCCCCTGTCTTCATGAGACTAGTCTTTGTAACATTTAACCCTCACTGCTTTTTGTGCTTTTAGATTACATACAAAGAGTCAGGAGTGGAGGTTAACTTCTTGTCTTATCTTTAATGCCCTATGCAGCTGTCAAGGATGTTCATCTTCTTCTGTCATTTTGTTCATCATTCACATATGACCCATTAATAGTCACTAGGGAAACATGCATAAAAGGCAAGGTCTACCTAGGTTCAGTAAACTTTAATAACTTTTTATAGAAATTAACATGTTCTATAGAATATGCTCCAATTTGACCTCTTCCAAAATGAATAAAAATTTTTTCAAATATATCTAGTTTCAAAACCAATGCCTCTCTCTACATTCAAGTTCATTTTTTCCAAAATATTTCCCAAGTAACTTGTTTATATATGTCATAATCAGAATTGGCTCTCTGATAGTCTCTCTACTAAATTCTGGTCCCACATAACTAATTTCTTGTTGGGCATTTTAAATTGTAGGTCCCGTAGGCATATCAAACTTATTATGTCTAAAAATTGAACTCGTAGCAAAACCCAACCCCTCTTCCAAAGTTCTTTATTTCTAGCCATCATCACAGTTCTTCTAATCACCCAGATCAGAAACCTGAGTGTTATGCTTGACTCATTCATTCTCAGCAGAACAAAACTTACAGATTTTAGCTCCTCAACATTTCTCACATCCATCCTCATCATTATACTTTCAGTACCACAAATATACTTCAAGTCCAAATCACTTTTCGTTTAGATTATTTCAATGCCTTGTAAATGGTTGGACTGCTTCATTTCTCCCCTCTCAAATCCTTCCTCAACACAACTCCCAAATTGTTTTTTTTTCCTAAAGTATGGTATAAACAATCCCACTCCCTTGATCAATAGACACCAGGGACTCCCCATAACCTCTAGGACAAATAAAAACAGTTCTGTATTTGACAATGAAAGTCTTTTCATAATCTAACTCCAACCCACCTTTCCATTTTCATTGTACATGACTCCTCCATGCTCTCCAATTCAATCAGCCCAGTTTCCTTGATCTTCCTCCTGTATGCCACTCCTGCTGCTGTTTCTTTGCCTTCTCACAGAACATCTTCCTTGCCTCACCTTTGTACCTCAAAATCCTTTGAGGCCTTCAAAGCTCAGCCCAAATAATAAAATTAAACCTTTACTTATCTATCTATCAGTTCTCTGAAAATTACCTTGTGTTAATTATGTATATATTTCATTTATAATTATGTAATGATATTTAAGTATAATTACATATATAGTCTATATATGTTTATATGCATTTGTATTTATATACTGACACATATGTATTTATATATGTATATATACACACACATATATATGTATACACACATACATATATATGAAATAGCCTCCTTCCAAGAGCTTGTATGCGAGTGTACATACATATATTTATATAGATGCACATATACACATATACACATACATACACAAGCTCCCAGAAGGGGACTATTTAATTTTTATGTTATATCCCCCCTCACTTAGCATGATTCCTGATACCTAGTAGGTACTTATTAAATGGTTTCTGATTTATTTATTAGTATTTAATAGAAAGCACTCTCATTCAACAACAACCATTTATTAAACACCCTTCTGGTAGGAAGTACTTTGCTAAGTCCTAAGGATACAAGCATGAAACAAATAACTGTTTTCTTAACAGATTTAAATTCTCTTGAGGAAAAATAGCCAAGGCAATTCTTTTATCCTTGGTAATTTGATGAAGGAGAAAGCACTAATGTCTACAGACACAATCAATTAACAACCGTTAATTAAATGCCCACTATATGTAAGCTTATATTTGGTATTTAGACTAAAGATATGAAAGTGAAATGGCCGTTACCCTCAAAAAGCTTAAATTCTACTGGGCGATTTGGGAAGGAGATATAACATATTTACAATAGTTAAGTACATAGGAGACACATATAGAAACACACAAATCAGGGAGGTACAAAAAACTAGAAGAATGAGGAAAATTCTCTTGAACAAGAAGGAGGTTCTGTTGGACCTTGAATGAGCAAGGAGTTGAAAGCAGATATTGGAAGCGAGGCCATTCTATGAACGGAGTATGACCTGTGTAAAGGCACAGGGGAGGAATAGGTAACAGCAAGTACTGAGTGGGGCATAGTAAGTAATCATGTTGCAAAGATAAACTGGGGTCAAAGCGTATGTCTTTAAGTTCCAAACAGTGGAATTTACGTTTTAAATTAAAGAATATGGAGAGTCCATGAAGCTTCCTGAGGAGAGAAGTGACAATGAGTATTAGTAATATTAATAGTGGTACCTGGGTGGAAAAGAGCTAAGTATTCCAAGGGGTAGAAGCAGAGAGGGAATTTCAGGCCCTATGCCTGTGCATTTTGTTAGCTACTTGTAAAATAATTTTCATGCCCAAGTCATAATGCTAGGTGCTTTATAGGACAGAGATACATAAGGTATAAACCCTGCTTTTAAGTAATTTACAATGTAATAGAGGAGGGGAGAGGAAATATACACAAATGATTTAATACAAAATAACTAATGGTAATTATAAAGGAAAACTAATGGCAAAGGTCTAGGAGAGATCTGAAAAGATCAATATTTCTTTTCTGACTGAGAAAATCAGAGGCAAATTTATGGGGGAATTGTATTTATAGAATCATAGACAAGGCCACCTTGACAGTTAGTAAAGGGACCTTAAGGGATCAACCTATAACCAAGCATGAATCTGTTCTTCATTCACCCAACAAATTTCCATATAGCTTTTGGTTAAATTTCTCCTGTGACAGAAAACTTTCTAGTGTCCAAAGCAATTTATTCCATTTTTGGATAGGTCTATTGTTTGTAATTATTTCTCGATCCTGACCCAAAATCTGACTGCCTTGGAATTTCTATCCCTTGATTTTGGTTTGGCTTTCCAAGGCAAATCAGAATAAATCTAATCCCTCTTCCATAAGAAAATACACCAAATATTAGAAGACTGATATCACAATGTTTCTGTATTCTGTTCAGGCTCACTGCTTTCACTGCTTATATGGAATCTAAGTGAATCTTATCATCTTGATCACCCTTACCTACATACACTGTAGACTGTGAATTCACCTTCTGAGATGAATCCCTCAAAAGTGGACAAATTACTCTAGATTGCACAGTCCGTGGCATCACAGTATTATAATTAGTAGTGTACAAATAAATGTTTAAAAAATCAGCTCCCTGGAGGGAGAAGAGGTTGTATACATGTAATGGAAATTCAAATTTAAAGATCTTCCCTGCCCTTAGGCCCTTTGGTAAGCTTAAGAGACTCTGAGAACCTTTCTTGATGTGAAAATATAATCTGCCCCCTAATAGGCTGAATGTGGTAAGATGGAGCCTGTGGCAGGAGGCTTGGTTTTCAGGAATGCCCACACCTTGTTGCTTCATGATTGGACAGTGGGTCAAGAGGGCTGTGACATTCTCTGAGCCAGGAGAAAGCTATATAATCCCTGATGTGAGGCTTTGCTTTGGGACTCACTTTGAGAAGTGTTGTGTGATTTGACAAGATGAGACTCTGGGCAGCTGTTGAGAGCTCCCTGGCTTTGAAAACCCAGATGTTGATGCTTCCCTCTCTGGTAACTGTGATTTGGTATTAATGTAATGGTTAGACAGTTTGGAAGCCTGTCTGCTTGATCTGTTTGTTTCTCTGTCTTGTAAGTTCTGTCTGTATACTTTGAAGTTCAGGATGCTGACCTTTTCCCCCGAACTAGGTAAACAATCTATGTTTAATTGATTAAAGTAAGCTTGTTAATCCATTTTGAGTTGCTTTCCTTTAGAAAAGCAGATCTAACAACCTGTGTTGGCAGCCACCCTGGGGATGTTGGGGATGCTTGCTACTACAATACATGACACACTTTTATGTTTACCATACATTATTAACATTATCTCCATCATTACATTAAGTCTAGACAATCAACAAAACAATAAATCACCTGTTTTATAGCATTTGATGATTTCTGAAGTAAAAATGTTCACACTGTTAGAACCTACTGCTTATTCTAGACAGTTTTTACAAAGAAAGTCTAAGGCAAAGTTAGCTTTTTTGAGACATCACAATGCTGACAAATATTGAGTTAGTATTCAACTATCATCCTTGAGTTTTCCTTACATGAACCATGCTGCAACCATGTCTTTGCCTGCTGTCCTTGTCTAGTTCATTTTTATGAATCCAGATACAGGGCTTGGAAGTCAAAAGGTCAACTTCATTTAAATGAACTGAGGACAGAAATTAAGGTTTCAGCTATAGAGAAATAGCAATATTAAATGTTGTCTTCCAACAATGAGAAATTTTCCTTATAACTTAGCCACTCCAGAGACTATTTTCATTAGTAATGACAGTGATTGTTGGTGATGATGATGGGGATGAGGGTAATTTTTGGATACTATGTAATAGTTTTTCCCTTTATATCATTGTGAGGTAGTGATAGTATAGGTTTAGGCAGTTCTATTTTACAGATGAAAAATAGGATGTTTAAGGAGAATACATGACTTTCCTAAAATCATAGACCAAGTAGTTAGTAAAGACAAACAAGTGACTCAATTTTGTTTTGTTTTGTTTTTATCCACAACTGCTCATGGCCTGCCTCTATTCAGGCAGTTTTCATTTGTATATTTTTGTTTGGATGAAGATTTTTGATGTTCATAAGGCTAAAAATATTATCACATAAATAAAACTAAAAAAGTCTTATAAGACAACAATAAAAGAGAAATATGAGCAATTTATTAAGGCTTTTTAATATAGGCTCATAGAAAATATGGTGAAAATAGTGTTTTCTTGTTTGAGAGCATTGATTTCTGATCAACATACAATAAGCTGGACAAGTTGGTTTAAGAATTCTTTATTTTCTTCAAAGATTTGTAATTTTTATTGAATTGTGTATCACATTTGTCCTCAGTTAAAACTACTAAAGACTTTAGCTGTTTGTAGTCAGTCAAATATTTAAACTAATTGTGTTCTGTTAAGAAACTTGTTAAGAAGGTATGACAAGCAGGGAAGTGTTTCAATTTTCTAAGATGCTTGTTTTGTAATAGAAATAGTATGAGGATATAAGGGACCTATTTTCTAATACAACTTTTTGTTAATCTCTTCTAAGTTTCTGAAATTGCAGTGGGCTTTTGATAAAACATATTATTATTACTTGAAACAAGGGAAAAAACAATTCTCTTTAAAAATGTTATATATAAATATAATTTGCACTTCAGAATAATAATTGGTCAGATTATTCCATTCCTATGTAATAAAGTATTTCTAATTCATTCTCAGAAGTACAGATGGAAAATATCCCATACTCTGCCAACTCACAAATATGCTAGCTATCAGCATTGTGTTGGTACATGACTACTAGGCCTGGGAATAGAGATCTAGTTTCAGTTCCTATTTCTGATGCTTAATAGATGCATGATTCAGGATAAATCAATGAATCTTTCTGAGCTTGAATTTCCACATTTAGAATGAAGAGAAAATAATGCTTGTAGTACTTATCTCACATGGCATTTATAAGGCTAACATGAGATAATGCGTATAAAATGTTTTGCAAAATTCAAAGTGTTACATAATTGTCTGCTCTGTTTGTGTCAGGCTGGCACTATATGCTTAGTTTCTGCAGACATAGTTTCAAGTCTGTGTTATAAAATATGAAAAACAATGTCCTCCCCTCCCTTTTCTTATCAATGCACAGACTAAGTCTCCATGAAACATACCATGCACAGGAGGCACCACACTTACTACACATATCAACAAGATACTGGATGAATAAGATCCTTCAGTACTCCTCTACCCTAACCCTGGCAATTCTCACTTTGTAAAATCAAGGTCAAATTGTGTTTAGGCAGAACATCATTGTCTAGTTCTGTTAACATTGCAGAATAAACAGGACAAAGGAAAAGGACTCACCTTGGGCAACATTATTAAACAAGCAAGGTTTGTATTGCCTTGTATTATTATTTATCATTGTATTATTATGTATTGCATCATATTGTGTATTGTATTGCATTGCATTATATTGTATTGTATTGTACTGCATTGCATTGTGTTGCATTGTATTGTATTGTATTGTATTGTATTGTATTGTATTGTATTGTATTGTATTGTATTGTATTGCATTGTATCATTTACACTCAATTCCCTTACCTTAGCACCTGGTCCAGTTTTCCAGGAGCACAGTACTTGGAATAAGCAACTAAGAAATCTTGCCCCTGTCATTAGAGTTCTCAGGGTCTCTTTAGGGTCCTCATCCCCTGCAAATAAAGATGTTTCTATAAGTAGATATTTGTCCCCAGTGGGTTTGGAACTCTAAATATTTTCTTTCTAAGGACTTCAGTCTATTGCTGGAGCTGTCCAACTCCTGTTCATAGTGTAGATACATTTCTTCCTTTCTACTGCTGCCCTGAACAGTTAGGAGGTACAGTGGATAGAATGCAGGGCCTGAAGTCAAGAAGACTCATCTTCTAGAGTTCAAATCTGGCCTCAGACACTTACCAGTTTTGTGACCCTGGGCAAGCCACTTAACCCTACCTCAGTTACTCAGTTCAGTAAAATGAGCTGGAGAAGGAAATGACAAACCATCCCAGTAATCTTTCCCAAGAAAGCCCAAAATAGGCACACAAATAGTCAGTAATGACCGAAACAACTAAACAATGACAACTGCTGACCTATCCCAAAATGTTCTCTTCACTTTATTTGCCCCAGTAAAAATAATTGCTGTTTCTATCTCTATTGTGTCCCCATTTAATTTCTGTTCCAATGTGTAATGGGGAAAAGGAGGCATAAAAGGAAAAAGGAGAGAAATAAAGTCAGTTTGTGTGCTTGTGTTTTTAACTGATGCAGACATCCCATGATGGACATAGAAACAATGAAATCAAGTGCCTTCTACATTGTGAGTTCCAAAGGATGCATTCTAATCACCCTCTTGGAGTTATTCCTCGTGTCTTGGACAGCACAGGAAATACATATTTAAGCAAATTATATATATGAATGTTACATACATTAGTATCTATGTCTAACTGAATACACAGGTAAATATGCAAATTGATCATAAGATGATGTATATAAGTCTATGAATGGTTAAGAATTTTAATAGCTAAGTGGTTTTGATTATTTATTATTTCCTTGATGTATTGCCTCTAAAAGGGAACATAATGTAAGAGAAAATCATACTACAGATAATTATTCACAACCTTGAGTAATTTTTGACTCTTTTCCTTTCCTTACCCAACAACCATATGAAATTATTTACTCTCTTGTTGATTCAAATCCCATAATGTCTCTCCATCTCCTTCTCTGTATCCACATGCCACTTTGCTTTATTTAAGTCCTCATCACTCTTTCCAGGAATTTATTGTAATAGCCTTCTAGTTCCCCTCCCTGATTTCAGTCTCCCCTCTGTCCCATTCATCTACCACATAACTACTAATGTTTTCTTCAAACAAACAAACAAAAAACTAATTCTGACTCTGTTTTTTCCTTTGCTTAGGGACCACACGTAGTTTTTCATTATCTCTAGGGTAAAATGCAAATTCTTTAGCTTGGCATTTAAGACTCTCCACAATCTGGCTACAGACTACTCATCCAGAATTATTTCATATTATTCTTCTTTATATATTCTATGTTCCAGCAATACTGAACTACTAGCTATTCCTAAATTTCAACATATTATCTCTTCAGCAATTATTCATACTGCTCTCCCCTACCTAAAATACTCTTCTTCTTCATCTCAATTATTTAGATTCAAAACATATATTCTGAATAAGTTCATAGTTCATCTTCATCTCCTCCTTGAAGAATTCATTGGTTAATTGCTCGTGGTCTCTTTTCCTTCAAATTTCCTCCTAGAATGTAGTCTCCTTGAGTACAGTAATAGCACAGATTTTGTCTTTGAATCTCTAGCTTCTAAGGCTTTGCACACAGGTGGAGATAAAAAAAAAAGATATTCCTTGAATTAAATTGAGGATATCCTTATGAGCAAGCAGAATTCATTTTTCAAAGGTGAAACCAGCCAAATGAGTGCTGAGGAAACAATCACGCATAACCACAGTGAAAAACTAATAGAGGACATGGGGAACAGTAAACAATACAAAGCATTGCTAAACTAAATACAATTTGGGAAATTGAAATAGTGAAATTAAAAACTACTGAGGCATAAAAGAGGAATTTCTCCAGTCTATCAGTCGCAAAAACATTGTACTAGTACACATTTCCATTATGCTATGACCCAAAGAAAAGGTGAGGTGAACTAACTAGATTTTCCAAAAAGGTTAAGACTTTTTTTCCTGAAGAAAACATAACATGCAAACTTCTAACAAAAACTAAAAATGAAATTCAATCAACATTGTTGCAGCAGTTTTAAATCATAAGCCTTTCTCTTTTGTTTCATAGAAATGATTTTGCATTCTTATGAAAAGCTATATGAAGAAATATTTTATGAAAAAAATTTTAATTTTATATTTAAAAGAAAATAAGTTTATTTGAGAGACACTGTTTACCTGCATCAAACAAACTTCCTTTTCTTTTTACCATAACTTTGGCTTTTGTGGTTATTTACCTATTGTTTATTGCCCTAACACCTAACAAAATTCTAAATATCTATCCAACCTTCAACAAGCTTGTTGTGAGGATCAAATAAGAAAATATTTTTAAAAAGCATTTAGAATAGTGCCTGGTATACAGTAGGAGTTGTATAAGTACTTTCCCCCTTCCCATTCCATATTTATTTTCCTCACTCTTAATATTGGTTTTATTAGGAAGTAGTGAAATAATACATAAGTTTCAATATATTAAAAAATATATAACAACCATACATACATGTAAATGCACATCTTAAACATGGGGCAGAAAGAAGATAGTCAAATAAACTTTATTTATACTGAGAAGGGTTGACACAATCCTCCTACCTGTTTGTTGGTTGGTTGGTTGTTTTTTATCTAGAAAAGTATCTGAGTTTTGATCAAAAAAGAATTATCAAGAAAAGGAGCTGAGCAGCTCTTTCCTTGAATGCTGAAGGACTCAGACACATGAGCACAAATGTTTGAAACAGAGATTTCTGTGAAAGATGGAGTCAAGGGAAGATAGGATGTAAAAAGATCCCAAGTGTATTATGTTGAAAACCTTCAACATTAAAACTGATCAATCTGATCTTGAGTGTGTATATCTGTGTGTGTGTGTGTATGTGTGTATTTTGTTTTGTTTTGCATAGCCTTAACTTCTTCAGGTATTCAATATTTCTTACTTTTTGGAACATGGGTTAAATTTGGTAGGTTCATCTGGGATATTTCGGGGGAGGAGTTAGTCTACATGAAGTAATAAAGCAGATTAATGCTTAATATCTATCTAATCAAATGAATATACAAACAACTGGAAGTTTTTACATCTAGAGATATATTTTACCTAGTTAAAAAAGAAAATACAACACTCCCCCTAACCACAACACAATTTAAGGCTACCACACAGAATGCTTGGTACAAATTATATAGCTTTTTTGAAAGACCATAGAAATCTGTAAATTGATTGGCAACCGAAAAGTATTCTTATTCTGTGTAGATCCATCAGAAAAGTAGTTCCTACTGAAAACTTCTTGTTAGAGGTTAAATTTACCCTGTATTTCGTGGTAGAAAAGAAAGATTCTCTGATTTCTAATTGCTGCTATAACCATTGTCTCTTTCATTAAAGCATTAACATTTTGAGAATTTTCCTTTTGAAAATATCTACTTTTCATTTATTTAGCTTGTTAAATATTGTATGTATGTACTTTTTCCTGTTGTTTTTCATTCTCTCTGACTGAATTCATTTATTTCTAAATACATGAAGTTCTGAATTCTAGATTTCTATCCTAATACAGTATAAGAAAAATATGGAAATTAGAGAAACACATGACACCTTGTACTCAACATACTGTACTCAGCAACAGAACGGGACAACATATGGAAATCTAAGTATAAAGTAGTGTGAGTATAAATTTGAAATTAAATAAACAAGTAGTTCTGGGCAAGCAAATGAACGTGAGAAGCCTGACTACAGCTGCCATTCTCTAAAGAAATCAGGCCTGAGGCCACAGATACCATCAGTTGAGAACATTGAGACCCCAATCTATTTGGGAAAAAAAAAAAAGTTAAAATCCGTTTATGTCATAGGAAATATTATGTTTAACTGGTCAGTCTGTGACAAACGGGAAGTCTATTTAGTAGTGAACCAAAGAGGATTTGCTTTTCTGGACTGTTTATGGGTTTTGTAGACCTATGTGCCTGGAGGGAACAACAGAAAGAAAGAAGAATCTTTTACCACTTGATTGAATGAATGTAAAAATATTTATTAAGTGCTTTTTATATACCAGGCACTAAACTCTAGGGATATGATAAAAAAAGAGATCCCCTGACTCAAAGAATGCATATTCTAACAGAGTAAAGCAATATATACAGAAGTAATGACTAGGGATGAGTGTTTCTTTTTTGTGGTATACAAGGTGTCCATGAGTAGTGACAAGCAGATGGTTATATGGATGCAATGTAAAGTTGAAATACAGTCTGGTTTCTAGAGCTAGCCCATAGATATAGTAGATAAAGAATAGGATTATTTCACCTCCATAAGTAAGGGATAAAGCAAGGTGACTGATTATCTCAGAATATTGCTAAAGTAGAAGGCTTTCACAGAAGTGATTGCAGTAGGCAGATTACTACTTCTCAAGATAAAAATTCCATTCTGCCATTCCTTATGGTTCTCTAGAAACTTGTGTAGAAAATTAAGATTTTTCTAAATGATTCCACAAAAAAATTGTTTTACACACCTCAGTAGGGTTAACATTAGATTCACATTGTGAAACGACTTTATGTACATATATCAATATTATTGACAAGGTGAGTTTACTATAACTATCTACCTATAATTATTTACATGAATGTGTATATCTATACATAATTATTTACATTGAACTCACCCTATTGGTAATGCTGATATATATATATATATGTATGTATATATATATATATATATATATGTCATGTATATGTGTTTTTAGCTATTATTTCCTCTTACTTAAGGTATGGTTTTGTCCTCAAAAAGTTGAACAGTGAGGTACAGTGCTAAGAACACTGGAACAGGACTCAGAGCAACCAGTTTATAGTATATTGTTGGCATTTATGGCCTATCAGACATTAAGTCAAGTACTTAGTTTTCTTTGGCCTTCTATCTTTCATATGTATGTACTAGGGAGCTAGTCCTTGTGAAAATTAATAGTGTTACTTGCATATTTCCTCATCTTCAAGAAACTCAGCACATATCATTATGCCTGGCACACAGTAAGCACTTAATAAATGCTTGTTGACTAACTGTTATGAAGTTGTGGGTGAGGGCGTAAAAATTTCAAGTATTTTGCAATAGCTTAATGGGCAAATCCCCCAACCATCTGGTGGCCAATAGCAGAAAGTCTCCAACCCCTATTGAAAGAGAATTAAAATATGACAAACTATGTGGGAAGATGGTAATTGGATGATGCCACCCACTGTTGTAACTACTTCTAGTCTTTGGAAAAGGGACCCTATGGTGTAGGCTAAGGGATTTCGATCACAATCATAAAATAATAATAATAAAGATATATATTTTTTTACTTTGCTCACTCACTTCCTCTTCTCTCCTGACTTTGAATAGGAAATATTTTTATATAATACATTCTGCCAGTTGCACAATAAGTAGTACCTTTTTTTTTTCTGTTCACTGAGCCTCCTTTCTCTACCCCTCAATTTCCTGTGAATTGCTTTACTTATGAATTTTAAGTTGCCACAGAATGTTGATTGGCTGTGTAATCTAAGTGAAGTTGAACAGTTATAAATTTAAGCTTTGAGTTTTAAATATATTTTAAGCAAAAAAAAAAGGTTTATGCTAAATTCAGTATGTTAGTTGTGAAACTGACCCACTTTTCTGTTTCTCTTCTGTGATTTTTTTTCTAAAAGCTTTATTGATTCTCTTTTATTCTATTTTTACATCACTCTTGATAGCTCTGTCCTCCACCCCTCACTCTTCTATTCCTCAAAGAAAAAATTCTCTATTTTTATACAAAAATAAGAATATTCAAGCAAAACAAACCAAAACTTTTTGCTATGTCAGAATATATCTCATTCTGCATCTAAAGTTCAACACTTATTTGACAAAAGGTGCGATATACATTTCACCATTTTTCTTCTGTAGTCATGATTTGTCATTGCATTGCTGGAAGTTCTAAAATCTTTCAAAGTTTTTTTTTTGTAATAAATATTTGCAATGTTGTTATTAAACTATTCACATAGTTACCTGGTTCTACTCACTGTACTTATATAATCAATTCACAAAATTCTTCTTAAATTTCTCTGAATCTGTTTCATAATTACATCTTTAGATCACAATTTGCTCAATCATTCCCCCATTGATATACACAACTTAGTTTCTAGTTCTTTGTTTCAATAAAAAGGTGCAACTATGAACATTTTAAAATATTACTCTATCCTTCTTTCCCTTGTTTATTTAGACTTAGTGGTGGTATTTCTCAAATATTATGTTCAGTTTGGTGACTTTTTGTGATATAATTCCAAATTGCTTTCCAGAATGCCTGGAAAAATCCATGGTTTCATCAATACTATACCAGTAGAACTTACTGTTGTAGACCCTCCAACAATTATCATTTTACTTTTTTTATATTTATTAAACTGACTCATGTAAGGTGGAAACTCAGATTTAATTTTAATTTCTCTTGTTACCAATACTTGTGTTTTAATATGGTCATTGATGTTTTGGTCTCCTTTTGAGATATAACTATTCATGCTCTTTGACTGTTGGGAAACAGCTCTTAGTCTTACATATGTGAATGAATTTCCTGTAAAATTTGAATATTAGTTCTTCATCAAAGAAAATTATTATACAACTTTTTTCTCTAGTTAAATATTTCTCTTCTAATTTTAGCTGCAATGATTTTGTTTGTGTAAAAAAACAAAAGTCAACATTGAAAGTTTTGCATGAGAGTCACTTTTCAAAATTAATTTTAGGGCAGGCATTCCTCAATTGATAAATGTTCAAAGGATGAACAGACAGTTGTCAGATGAAGAAATCAAAGCTATCAATAGGCATATGAAGAGGTGTTTTAATAACGTTTGATTAGAAAAATGCACATTAACACAACTGTGAGGTACCAGATCACTCTTAATATGCCAAAAAAGGAAAATGATAAATGTTGGAGAGAATGTGGGAAAATTGGGGGCCCTAATACACTATTGGTGGAGTTGTGAACTGATCTCTGGAGAGAAAGTTGGAACTACGCCTAAAAGGCAACCAAACTGTATATCTAGCAATACTACTAGTAGGTCTGTATCCCCAACAAGATCATAAAAATGGGGAAAGCACCTACATGTGCAAAAAATATTTATAGCAGCCCTTTTTTCTGTGGTGGAAAAATATTGGAAATGGAGGTGATATCCTTCAATTGGGGAATGGTTGAACAAGCTGTGTATATGAATGTAATGTAATACTACTAGGCAATAAGAAATGATGAGCAAGCAGATTTGAGACAATCATGGAAAGACTTGCATGAACTGATTCAAAGTAAAATGAGCAGAACCAGTAAAACATTGTATACAGTATCAGCAAAACTGTGTAATGATTAACTATGAATGACACAGCACTTCTCAGCAACACTGACCTAAGACAAGTACAAAGGATTCACAAAGGAAAATGCTATCCAAATTCAGGTGAAGAACTGATGAACTCTGAATTCAGAGAGAAGCATATTCTTTTCCAGTATTTTATTCTTTTTTGTGTTTTCTTTTATTTTTTGATCTGTTTTCTTTTTTCACTGCTGTGACCAATATGTATAACTTACATTAAATTCTCTCTACCATGTTCAGAAGCAGGGAGGGCAAAAAGGGGGGGAGAAAATTTTGCAATCCAAAATCTTGTAAAAATTATTCTAAAAATTGCTTTGATAATTATAATTGGGAAAAAATTAAAAAACTATTTTAAAAAGAGTAAAAAAATAATTTATAAGGCTGGATTTATAAAACATATATTACTTCAATCTAGTCCTTATCTGAAAATATATAGAACAATTTTCTAGCATATAACAATCTATATGACTGAACATTCAATCCAACACTAAGTAGAATATTTACTGTTACCATTTTTTACAGTAATATCTCACCAATAATCCCATATTATAACAAAGAAAAACAGGTAAAATAAACTGGCAAAATGACAATGACTAAAAAAAATTTAAGCAATACTCACATGTAATCCACTACATTTCTGTTGAAAGGACAGAAGATTTTTGAGTTTCATGAGTTTTTTGAAGCCAAGATAGTACTTTTTGCATTATATTTTAATCTATCCCCAGATGCTTGGAATAACGGCTGCAATTTCTTGGCATAATGCAAATCCTAGAATTCTAGGATTTGATAAATTACTTGTTATTTGAAACAGAAAAAGGTATATGACTGCAATTCTCTCAACTTGTACTAACTGCTTCAAAATCCCCATTAAACATTACATTGAAATGACATGAAAATAAACTGATCTTATTATTCCTTTTAGGATGCCAGCTCTAAAGTGTGGTCTATTGTATGCTCAAATTCACTCAACTTTATTTTTCTTTGATCTTATTTTTTTTATTTTATTATTTTTCTTTGATCTTATTTTTTTCAAAAGTCACATTTTTTCAGATTTTTTTCTCTTCTTTTGAATCAGGCTTTATTCAAAAGTACTATAATTCTCACCTATTATTTTTTCTTTATCCAGACTGATGACAAGACTCTCCCAAATAAAACTGATAATTTTCAAAGACACTATATATCAGCTATATAGATATAGATTTAAACTCTCTATTATTAAACATAACTATCTTGCATCAGCAACTTCTCAGTGATATGAGAACAAAGTTGGAGAAAATGTGGCTCCTCACCATTCAGAACTGATTAAAAACACTATGGAACAGTAAAAACTGGTCCACAAAATCCCTTTTCATCATATGGCAAGTGACTTGATTTGTAGATTGAATTATAGAAGTAGATGGTAGTTTATACTTTGTCAAACCTATTTTTTATTAACAAATTTTAATAGTACAGTAAGAATTCTACAAAGAAAATAATAAATTCTCTATCAACTTCTGTGACCACATAAAAATTATAAGGGATCACATAAATCTGGCATTTTGCTATATTATTGGTCTTTTAATGAGAAAAGGAGCACATTTGCATTTCTTTATTAAATATTGATGTAAATCAGGCATGACTAGATATAATTCATTGATGATACAAAGTACATAAATCTAAAATATGAAAATCTGCATTCATATATTCCAGGGAAATCTTTGGAAGGAGAAAACAAGTTTCATACTATAAGATTAACAAGACAAATGAGAAAAATAGCCCAGAAGGTGGTATTATTTAATTAGAAAACTAGGATATTTAAAATGTTAATTTTATTAATTATTCTTAGTACTTATCTAATCACTTTTGCTATTAACTGGAAAATAAAACTGGTCAAATGACTACTAAAAGGAAAACCAAAAAAGGGGGGAAAGAGCAGATTTCTTGATTCATTTTCTCTATCAAAGCACCTTACATATTGGTTGGTATTGATAATTATCTTATATATTGGTATTGATAAGTTATTTTCAAGGAAAAATAAGAAGCACGTTTTCCTGAAAACTATGAACCTACAGAACAATATTATACTATCAGTTAGTTCAAGACTTTCCTGATAAGGAAATTCAATTCATCAGGTAAACTGTAGAACATGACATGCAAATGAAATACTTATTTTAGAGAATGCATCAGTGATTTCATTGTTACAGGAAACCCTCAGTGAAGCAACTCCTTCTATAAATGTAGATTGGTGCTTGTTATACAACTTAAAATCTTACAGAGTTGCTAGGAGACACTGAGAAGTTAAATTAGACCATGATCACAAAGGGAATGGGTGATAGAGGTGAGACTTCAATGTTACTCTTCTTGACTCTAAGGCCAGTGCTAAATCCACTGTATCATGTTGCTAATTCGAATACCATTAAAAATAACTTTAAAAGATGACATTCTAGAAAAATCCTGACCTGTAAGATCATATACGAATTTAAGTATATTTACCATAAGAAGCAAAATACTAGACACTCAGAAGAAGTTATATAGCAATAGACGCTGTGATTTCTTATGTTTGAGGAATTTAGGAGAATAGGATTTAAATTTAAATTGAGCAAACTCTTACTAAGATATTATGTATCCTCAAACTATTATACTGCATGCTTGTCTTTCTCAAACTCCAAGGAAAAATATTTTCACTTGTGCCCATTTCCTCTCTTTGATTCACCCCTACAAATCTTTGATTTCAGATTTTAGTTCTGACCTCATCACTTAACTTAAACTGCTTTCTCCAAATTTACGGATTCATAGTCTCTCTCTCTCTCTCTCTCTCTCTCTCTCTCTCTCTCTCTCTCTCTCTCTCTCTCTGTCACACACACACACACACACACACACACACACACACACACCATCAATTGATTTTAAGTGATCTGTCCATAGTCACACAGCTAGGAAATGTTTGAGGACTAATTTGAACTCCAGTCTTCCTGATTCCAGTCCTGGTGTGCTATCCACTGTGCCATATAGCTGCCCCCAGTTATCTCTTAATTGGCAAATCTGATGTTCTTTTCCTCAGTTTCTTCCTTCTTGACCACTCTACTGCATTTAACATTGTTTATCAGTCTCTACTTCTTTATTTACTCTTCTCTCCTTTCTCTTTTTAACACTGCTATATTTAAAAAATTACTTAAAAATAGAGAAAAATTAAAAATAAATAAATAATATCACTATCTCCAGATTTTCTTCCAACCTGTCTGAACATTCCTTCTGAATGTCATTAGTGGATCATCATCCATATGATACCCCCAAACTCTGGATGTTTCATATGATCCTGTCTTTGGTATTCTTTTTTTCTCTCCACAGTCTTTCTCCTGGTAACTTCATGACTTCTCTGTGGTTTTATTATCATCTCTTTTCCAATGACTGTCAGGTCTCTAAATCCAGCCCAAATATATTTCATGAACTTCAATCTCACATTACCAATTACTTGTTAGATATTTAAAATGGAATATCCCTTAGATATGTAATATTTGATATGTCTAAATGTCTATGGGGAGGTGGGGAGAAGTGCTGTGGACCCCCATGATGCCCACCCTGTTGCCTTCGTTTTGTAACTGCCCCTCAGGACTTGGAAGTGGGGGCTGTAGCAATGTTAACACTGGGACTTGGCTCATTAGGACCTGTACCTAAGAATGACAGGAGGAAGCCTGCAAGGGCAGCATGGAGAGAAGGACACACCCCCAAGACAGACTTTATTTGGATATTTTTGTTTTGGATTATAATATTATGTACTTTGTGTTTGCTTAAGGTTGTTTGTCCATTCTGGTAATGCATTGTAAAGTTATATATCTTGCAAATGTGATGTGTTTATTTTGTGGGGATTATGTTAAGAGATGTTAATGCCAGTTCAGATGTGTTGCCTATGTAATGGGCATGAAAGGTCTTGGGGCCAAATGTAAAGGAATTTGAAGATCTTTCCTGCCCCTTAATGGGCCTCACTTGGAGCCCAACAAGAGAAGCTTGCTTAGAGGAGGCTTATTTTTTCAGGAAGGCCCACACATTTTGTTACTTTGTAACTAGGCAATGGGTAACAAAAATTGTGATGTCCTCTGACCCAGAAGAAGGGGCTTTGGGTCGTGCTTATGGGAAGAGCTGTGTGATTTGGCCAGATGAGACTCTGGGTAGCCACTGAGACCCCCAGCTTTAAAAATTCAGATGTAGGTGCTTTTCTCTTTGGTAACTATGTATGTATTTAATCGTTAGATAGCTAGAAGCCCTGTCTATTGTTCTGTTGAACTGTGTTATTTTCTCTGTATATTCTGTCTGCTTGTAGTTTCTGCTTGTTTTTTTCTGAAATTCAAGGTGCTGACTTTTTCCCCTGAGTTAAGTGAATGATATTTATATCTACATTTATCTATCTATCTATCTATCTATCTATCTATCTATCTATCTATATATACATATATTTGATTAAAGTAAGATTGTTAACCGCTTTTGACTTGTTTTCCTTTAGAAAAGCAAATCAAAGAACTGTGCTAACAACCATCCTGGGTATGCTAGGGTGCTTGCTATTAAACAAAGAGAATTATAAATGTATATATATATATATATATATATATATGTATGTATGCATGCATACATATACACACATTTCCCACAGATCCGCCCATCTTGAAAACTTTACTGCTTCTGTTTAAGGTACCACCATTCTTTTCATCAACCATGGTCATACTTTCAGTATTACCCATAATTTCTTGATCACTCTTACCTCATGTTTCCAATAAGTTGCCACATCTTATTGTCTGTTTTCCAACTCTCACCTCTAGCCTCTTCCCTTCATTCATAGTTACTACTTTAAATGAGAACCAACTCCTTACTCATTCAGCTGCATACTCCCATACAGCTGCCAAATGGCAGATTCCACTGGTTTTCTGTTATTCTTAACATACAATAGTAAATCATTATATTTTACTCCATTGTCTTCTAACATTTACCACATATAGTATTTCACATCATTCTAGACAGAGAATAAGCACCAGCTTCTACCTCAAACTTTTCCTAATCTCTCACCAACTGCTAGTTACCTTCCAGACTCACTACCTTGTCTTCAACTGTTTCTATTTCATTCATTACTTGTATTTATTTGATCTATATTTCTTTTTGCATGTTCATAATTGCTTTATAATTATTTAACATTGTCTCCAATAAAATTGAAGCTTCTAGATAGTAAAGGTTTTTTCAATTAAAGGGAAAAAAATATATATATATATGTATTTACTTGAATGTAATTTAATTAGGATGCTAAGTATTCTTTTAAGGTATTATAATTTAATAGGGTAAATTTATCCCAAATGAGAAGCTAATAGAGAATAACTTAGTATTTTGGAAGAATTAAATATGTAACTTAAGGGCCAATTAAGGAGTTCTCATATATTTTAAATATTTGTAAGACTGGCCCCAAGCACAACTATCAAAGTTACAGATCAATCAGGAAGTTAATAGGTTAAGTACAAACTATAAGTGCTTAAATGAAAAGAAGGATCTAAGCAGAGAATTTGTATTGCCAAGGCAATATTCACAGGACCAGTGGTGACTATGAATATGAAAGCATAGTTCTGAATCACAAAATATAACAGACTCTGCATAGAGAAGACAGAAGCAAAACACTTATTCAAACACCAGAAAGCCTAATCCCCAAACCAGAAAGTCAAATAACAACACCAGAAAACCAAATCCATTATAACACCAAAGAAGCTAATAACCTTATCACTGTAGGAAGGAACACCATCCCAGAGCCTTCCCCCTGCTTGGGAATTTCCCACAAACACTCACAATCCTAGCTATCTCCTTACCATGTCCTCTCTCTTCTTCCTTCCATACTGACTGCTCTGACTCCCAGCTTCCTCTCAGCTCTGCTCTATCCCTTCTTGCTCCACCCATTCAGAAATCTCCTTACACCACAGGTTTCATGTGATTCCATTCAGTCTGTCAAGAGGTAAGTAAGATTTTCAAATTCCCATTACTATCATAGCTCTCTATTTGAGGTTATATGATATGTCAAAACTGTATGTTCATAAAGCATTTAAGTTCTTTAATTAAGTTGGGTGACCTTTGACCTTCCACAGACAACTGCTCTGTCTCTCAACCCAACCTATAGAGGAAAAGATCTTCTCTCCCCCCTCCCCTGCTTTGCAGAATTTATGAGTGGAAGACAAGAACTAGAGATGTACTGCCTTAGAAAACATTGATACGGGGGCAGCTAGGTGGCGCAGTGAATAGAGCGTCGGCCCTGGAATCAGAAGGACCTGAGTTCGGAGCCAGCCTCCGACACTTAATCCACAAAAACCTAGCCGTGTAACCTTGGGCAAGTTACTTAACCCCAATTGCCCTAAAGGGGCAGCTAGGTGGCGCAGTGAGTAAGAGCATCGGCCTCGGAGTTGGGAAGACCCGAGATCAGTTCCGGCCTCAGAAAATGAGCACCCACGCATAAATAATGACTAGCCGTGTAACCTTGAGCAAGTTACTTAACCCCAATTGCTTTAAAAAAAAAAAGAAAGAAAACATTGATACGTCTTCAAGATAAAATCCTACTTTCAATTTTTTTCCAGAACAAAGATTTATTTCAATGTGTTAATTATTTAATACTTTATTAAAATGACAAAACTTTTTCAAAATGCTTTTCCTTTATTTCCTGATGGGATTTCAAAAATTCCTTGAGTGCATAATATTTGTTAATGTTTCAATTTTTCTCTTTATGAGTCTGATATATTTAAAAATCTATGAACATAGTAACTAAAATTATTGTCTTCACAGAAAATATTAAAATTGTATATATACATTTTTTAAAGAAGAATTTTATGTTGCAAGAATATCATTTGGTAAATTACAACACATTGAGTTGTCATTTCTTCTCTTCTGTAATGAACATTCAAAAACCTTTTCTGGTCCCTATTTTGACTTGCTGTGACTGGCTATAAATGAGCAATGAGAAAATTTTTAGCCAATGTATCCAAACAGTTTATGAGTTTAATTCAAAGCAAGACACTTTAACCAAGATTACTAAGACAATATGATTTATAGACTTTTGTAGATAATTTTCCATAAAACAAATTATTTCATATGATATGTTATCTTGAATGAGTCTACCAAAGAGATGATTACTTTTTATACCTAAAATATCAAGGAACAGCATTTTATTCTTGACTCTATACTTAGAGAATAAAGAAGCTACTGATTTGTTTTGTCATAATTATATTTAAAAAACACACACTTTCAGAGGGGTTCTTTAATTAGACACTCAAAATCGTATATTTCTGTTTTGTAGGCCAATTAACTTGCTGAACAAAATACCATTTCTATTCATGGATTATTATATCTATTGGTTACACAGATAGAATTTTTTTTCCAAAACTAACTAGAGGATGGTAACGTAGTAATTATGATATTGAACATCATGGTAATGATGATGATGATAGTAATCAGCTGATGATATAAATGCAATGGTCATGATGATGATGATGATGATGAAGACAGAAATCATAATATAGTTTTCATTTTTAATACAATTAAAAAACTAATTGGGCCCAGCATAATAACATGTTATTATGATGACTATCATCATCATCACCAATGCATTTACATAGCTCTTTTTTATATATGCTTTATACATATTTTTAAATTTCAACTTCACAAAATTATGGGTGCTATTATTATTCCAACTTTACAGATTAGGAAATTGAAGTAGAGATAATGAGAATCTGAGCCAAGATTTTAATTCAGGTTTTCTGACTCCAGGTCTTCTGTTCTACCTAGTGTGGGTTCAACATATCTTTATTTTCCTTGGTTCTATATTCTCAGTATGTCATTCATTAAATAATATGCTTTTTTATCTTACCTTTACATAAGGTCTCATTCAAGAGACTATACAATCTTACCTAGGTATCTAGCCTTATCATCTAAAATTCTCTCTATAGAAATTTTCTTTCCTAGTCAGCTAGTCTGGTCAGAAATTTTGGGTTATCTGTATTCCTAACTACCTTCAGTCCACATTGATTCTCCTACCTAAGACTCATAATTTCTTTTTCTCCACCTATCCTGTCCCTGCCCATTTTAAATGATTAATCTCTGGCTCTATCTCTTCCATGTAGGCTTTTCTAACTATTCCAAACCACAGTGACCTGTCATACTTATTACATTTAGCAAGTATTATATTCATCTATCCTTTGAAGGTTAATAATTACTATATTCTTACTTAACTTTTCACACAGGAGTGATAGTAAGGTATTTATGGACAGGACTTTATAGTTATCATAGCATCTGATACAATATTATGCACACTGTTATACCCACTAAACTCTTGTTGAACAAACACGTTTCCTTTTGTATGTCAAAAAATTTATAACCAAAAAAATGGTATATTCTAATCTCTGTAACTACTATGATTTGTGTTTCCTATTGGCTTCTATAAACTGGGTTATTTACTATTCAATGTGTGTTATAGTCTTTGTATAACTAGCATTCGTTAGGAATAGAGTAAAGCTTTTGAATATATAGCTTAGTATTTCTTTCCTCATAAAAAAGTATAATGACCACTTTTATATCATACCAAATGAGTGGTAGTGTAATGATTATCTCAATGTGAACAGGTCTATATAATCTGTTCCCAAATGGATTTTTGAGCTATGAGTGTGATTTTGTTCTTCAGTCATTTCAATCATGTCCAGACCCAGCCCTCTCTCCACTGCGCCACCTAGCTTTTCTGCATGTGATAGGGATTAAAAAAAGAAACCAGCATTAGCTTGAGTCATCTGGAAGTCTTTAAGAAGCAGAAGGAACTGGATCAAGTCCTCTAATAATAAGTAATGTTAGATAGGCACCCAGGAGAGGAAAAGGACATTTATGTGTCAGTTATGCTAACATATGTATGTGAATTTTTTATGTTTTATTGATGTATTTTGTTTTTGTATCATAGTTATTTCTTCCATGATCTAAAATGAATGGTTAGACTAGTAGAAAAGAATCATAGAATTTTAGAGCAGAAAGAGACTTCAGAGGTCACCTCTTTGAAATATCTCTGTTTTATAAAAATGCAAACTGATATCCAGTGAAGCTAAGTGATTTGTTTAAGATTACAGAGTTACTTAGTTGCAGAGTTGGAAACTGGGAGGGGAGAGGGTTCTCATTGCAGATCTAGTACTTTCCATAACATTAAGTTATATGCATATGAGTGTTGCAAACAAAATGTTAAGTTAAATAGGAGAAAGGTTATTCCAACTGAGGCAGAAGGATCAACTGAGCCAAGGCACATAGTTTGTTCTGTGATTTTATTACTTCTGTTGATTTGGGATTTAAAAGAAGAGTTTTATTTTGAATCACAAAACAGAATTAGGAGAGAATAACATGATCAAATGCATAGTGGCAGGAAAATGTAGGGCATTCCATGAGAGTTAGTATAAGGCCCAGTTTAGTTTCAGAGTAGAACATGGAGTGGTCTGAGGTAAAGTTGCACAGGTAAGGTAGGACCATATTCTGGGGCAATTTAAATATTTATAAAAAATTCTGAAGTAGAACTAGGTTGGCAGCAAAACATATCGAAAGATTTTGAGCATTTCTGAGGAGATCTGTGACTAACAATAATAATAATTCACCATACAATGCAAAAGAGCAATAAGAGAGGTCCAGCCATGCTATTTTTACATAATTTAGATTGATCATTGCCAATATGCAGAATTAAACCAAGTTTAAATGTTATCAAATAGGGCTGGCTAGGTGGCACAGTGAATAGAGCACTGGCCCTGGAGTCAGTAGGACCTAAATTCAAATCCAGCCTCAGACACTTAACACAAAAACTAGCTGTGTGACCTTGGGCAAGTTACTTAACCCCAATTGCCCTCCAAAAAAAAAAAAAAAAAAGAATAAAACTAACCTGCTTGACATATTTTACAGCAGAGTAGTGTTCCATCATAACAATAAAGCCAAAAATTTTCTTTCATTTACCAATTGATGGACATTCCCTCAATTACCAATTCTTTACCAACCCAAAAAGAGTTGATATAAATATTTGTGCGTGTGTGTGTGTACAAAAAAGCATGTGTATATATATATATATATGTGTGTGTGTGTGTGTGTGTGTGTATACATATATATATGTGTATGTATATGTGTGTGTGTGTGTGTGTGTGTGTGTGTGTGTATCCTTTTCTTTTTTCCCTTATCCCTTTCAGAAACAGTTCTTTTAGTGGTATTGCTAGGTCAAAAGGTATACATAACTCTTTGGACATAATTCCGAATTGTTCTTTAAAATAGTAAGAGCAATTGAAGTTTTGAACAATTTTTCCACATGCCCTCCAATATTTATGAGTTTTGCCTTATATAATTTTAGCCTTTCTTATAGGTGTGAAATGGTGGCTCAGAGTTGTTTTAATTATCATTTCTCCTCTCAACAATGGTTTGTTGCAGATTTTATGCCTTTTAGAGGATAAAATAAAATTTACTACTTGACAATCCCCTTTCAAAACTAGATCCAAAACTTTCAAAACATATAGATAGATAGATAGATAGATAGATAGATAGATAGATAGATAGATACAGATACAGGTATAGATATAGATATACATAGAGATAGAGAAAATATAGATATAGATAGATAGATATGTAATATTATATTATTACATTATATCCACATGTATGTGTGTGTATATATATATATATATAATTTCCTTTCACATACTCTATGGTCCAGTAAAATTGTATTCTATGCCCCATGATTAGAATGTTCCCCTTTGTTGTCTCTGCTCTTGAGATCCCTGGTTACTTTCAAAGATCAATGGCAGCATATGGGACTTCTCTTGATCATATCTGGTGTTAATGCTTTCCCCTCAGGAGATTATGTTAAATTTGCTTTGTTTTCAAATTAATTGTGTATATATTCTTTGCCTTGAGGAGACTATAATATCTTTGAAGGAAAGGACAAGGTTGTGTTTTTTGTTTGTTTGTTTGTTTTTGTATTCTAAACAAAACTGAGGTTCTAGGCAGAGAGTAAAAACTTAAATATTTGCCAAATTAGACTACTATTAACAATGTAGTAGTGAATTTGCATTGGAAAAATTAATTTGGAAAGAGAAGAAATTGTAAGGAGCCAGATTCTACATCCTAAGGGGCTTAATGCATTTGAAAAAGCTAATTATTAAATGTTCAGTGTAAATATTTATAGTCAGAAAAGAGCAACCCAAATCAAAGCATGCTTTATTGTTTTACAGATTTTCTATACTTAGGAAAGTGGTGGAAAAAAATGTCAATAGCTTAGATTAAACTGAGATGTTTAGTTGATATAAATATTTCTGTCCAGAGAGCTGCTTGTTAAACTTTTACTTGCACACTGCTAGGCTAAAACTAATGAAGATTCTAAGAAAAGAATTGCTAGAGGAATGAATGTCTTTTTTTAAAATAAATTATTTTATTGTGATTAAAAATAAAAATATTTGTTCTATCATATTTTAAATGGTCTGTGACTTTTTTTACATGTAGTCTAAGTAATGTTTTAAAGAATGAATGTGAGATGGAGTGGTTAGGTGGCTCAGTGAAGAGAGTACCAGCCCTGGAGTCTGGAGGATCTGGGTTCAAATCCCACCTTAAGACAATTGACACACCTACTAGCCATGTGACCTTGGCCATGTCACTTAACCCCAATTGCCCTGCCCTCCACCCTCCAACAAAAAAGAATGAATGTGAGGGTCAATACTGTATATGATTTTCATTACAATGAAGATCACTCAGAAAGAAAATCCTATTGAGAAAAAGGCCAACAAAAATTCATCCAAATTTTGCATAGGAATCTTTGTTTTATGAATCATTTGAAAAATTAGGAGGAGGGGCAGCTAGGTGGTACAGTGAATAGAACAACAGCCCTGGAGTCAGGAGGACCTGAGTTCAAATCTGGCCTCAGACACTTAACACAAAACTAGCCTTGGGACTGTGACCAAGTCACTTAACCCTAATTGTCCTACCTTCCCCCCTCCAAAAAGCAGAAAAAGAAAAATCTTAAAAAACAAAACAAAACTATACTTCCAAAACATTTCTCATCATCGGATTCTTCCAATGGGTTTTGGGGGTGGCTAGGTGGTGCAGTGAATAGAGCACTGGCCCTAGAGTGAGGAGAACCTGAGTTCAAATCTGAACTCAGACACTTAACACAAAAACTAACCTTATGACCTTGGGCAAGTCACTTAACCCCAATTGCCCTCCAAAATGCAAAAAAAGAAGAAAAATCAGGAGGAGCTATTTAATCTTGTGACTTTAAGTTGAGGATAGAAGTAACCCCACCTTGACTGGTTCTTTTCAGAAGTAACATGAAGACCATTATATACATTATAAATACAAGGATGAATGCTATTGACTAATTCTGGATTGCAGGAAATATATCTGGCCTATAATTTAAGACAGATGATGACAGTTTACCATAGACACAAGAAACTTGCACATTGTGGGAGTAAAGGGAGTAGAAAATAAGAGGAAGGAAGTGGTTCAGATTACACATACACAAACATATGCATACATACATACATATTTCTAAGAGAAACATACTGAGAATAGCCATGTTACTAAACATAGAAACATCATTGTTATTCAGAGTAACTGAGGTCTAAGATTGTGATGGAGTAAAGATGTAAACATCCACTGTCTATCCAAGGGAGAGAGATAAGATAAAAGAACAAACAGAAAATGCCTTGAAGATTGGATTTCTTGAGAAGACCTTATCAGGGATAACTGATTGGGTTACTGCTTACATTAGGGCAATAGCAGGAATCTACTAATTGCTGTGCAATTGTGTCCGGAAAAGTCATGCAAGATAATGTGATCAAAGACAGGAAAGTCCATCATGCATCAGGAGTGTTAAGAGTCCCTGGTGGCAAAGGCCAAATGAGGCAATGAAGGGCAAACAAGTTGGGAGGGAGTTAACAGTAGTAGGTGCTAGGAAGAGCTCAGAAAACTGAGGATCCATTTTCAGTAGAAATAGAGATCAAAGGGAACTGCTCCATTAACTTTCAGGGTTTGTGATACTTCTTTGTTTCTTCCGGAGATATTTCAACAATTATGTGTGCTCAAAGTGCAGACTATTTGACTTATTAAGAGTAGGTTGAAAAGGCAATAGAAATGTGTCTGTTATCTGGAATATGAAGGAGAATGGTGTATTCTTTGAAAGAATGAAATGCTTTAATGGTAAAACAAAGGGGGGAGAAGATTCTTAAGAGAGGGGGGAATTCATATGGGTGTTAGATAGTTCGTGGTGCAATTTGTTAATATAGAGGAGGAAAGGAAGAATGATATCTGAACAAATAAAGCAATATAAGAAAGCTGAAGAGCTTTTCATTGGATGTGGAATAAACTTCATTAAGAAAAAAAAATCCTCATACTTCTTAAAAACTCTCCACCATGTGATATTAATGATTGAAATCTCCTCGAGGACACATCCTGTGTTCAGGGATTTTGTGAAAACTACTCTCCATGGGTTATCCTCCTATCTGTCTGACCATTCCTTCTCAGTCTCCTTTGATGGATCATTATCTATTCTGTGTCCTATGTCCTAACTGTGCAGGTACAGCAAAGATTGCCCTAAGCCTACTTTTCTTTTATATATTCCACTCTTGGCAATCTCATCAGTTCTCATAGATTTAAATATCATATCTGTGCACGTTCCCTATCAATGTAGTACCATAGGTGGCATTTTTGATATTTAAGGAAAAGGAAGCAATATTACAACTTTCCAGGAGATTTAACTAGGTTGCTCAACATTTAGATAGGCAGTTTTTGATTATTCACAGAGAAAGAGGAGACCCAGGTGAGTCTCCAGAGACTGGGCAGGTGACCAGTGCATTGTTTAGTTTGCCTAAGGAAAAATTTTCCTCACATGGTTATGTCTCTGTATTTCTTCCCCTTTTTACTACCTGGCAAGAAAGCAGCTGGGGAAAGAATACACTTGTCTGCATTACTCTTCATCAAAATCTGGCTTCTTATAAAATTACTTGGTAGCAATATCAGTTGGGAAGAGGATATTTCTGGTAAGGGTTTGGTCTATAATAAAAAAAATTTTCAAAGAAAATCTTAGATGCATTTCTGACACAAAATGTGTTCTGGGACCACACCTTCATCATTATGCAGGTGTGTTTAAGAACCTAAATGTTAAAGACTATAATCAAGTTGATTCTTAAATGAAAAAAAAAGTTTTTCATCATTCATGGAAACATGGAAGCAAAAGAAGTAGAAGAGGAAAACTCAGTGCATAAATTTTAGGTGAGGACTTGAAAGGGAGGTGCTACATAGAGATGGGACTGGAGATGGAAAACTAGCAAAATGACTTCTTTAAAATTCTAAAAAATATGAAGCTATAAAGTGATGAACTTGACAGTAATTCCTGGTGAACTTCTGGGATACATTTTAACAGGGATCTGTGAACACTTATGAAGGGAAACGACCACTATTAGCCAACATGGATGTATTAAGAACAAATCATGCCAGATTAACCTCATTACCTTTTTTGACAGTTTTACTAAACTAAGAGATCAGACTACCATAGACACAAGATATCTGAATTTCAGCAAAGCATATGGCATGGTCTCTCACAATTTTTTTCTTTTAGACAAATTTGAGACATATGACATATATGATATTATAGGTTGGTTGGATTCAGTTAAGGTTGAACAATAGGATACAGTGTTTGATAGATTCATGTTATCCTGTAAAAAGATCTCTAGGGGAATAAGATAAGTGCTTTAAAGCTCTAAGTCCAGTGCCTGACTCATGGTGGGTAAATCAATGTTTCTTTCTTTCTCTTGTTTCCCCTAGGATATACTGTTAGCTCAGCTCTACAGGATTATAGGATTTTAGAATGGAAGAGGTATTTGAAATCTTGTAGTCTACACATATCCCCCTTTCACAAATAAGAAAACTGAGGTCCAGAAAGCTTAATGACTTGCAAAAGTTGACAGTGACATTTGTTTAAACAATGATTTCCTTGAAAGCAGTCATTTTTTCTCCAATTTGTAGAAGAATCATAGCTGAGAGGGCTAGCTAATAAGTCTGATGAAAATTAGGATAAGATGTTATCCTGCACAAAGTACAACAGGGATAAATTTAAAGTCCTACAGTGGGGGTTAAGTGACTTGCTCAAGGTGACATGGCTAGTAAGTTTTAAGTGTCTGAGGCCAAATTTGAACTCAGGCTCTCCTGACTTCAGGGCCAGTGCTCTATTCACTGTGCCGCCTAGCTACCCCAGGTTAAAATAATTCTTTACATAATTACAGAAGGGAAGATGAATTGAGAAAAAAATACATGTGAAATGATTCTTTTTTTCTATTTGTTTGTTTTGAGGGAGATTGGTTTTTTTTGGACAGAAAAAAAAGCTTAATATTAGTCAATAATAGGATATGGCATCCTAAAGAGCTAATATTCCCAGTCAGTTTTAATGGAAGCATGATTTCTGAAATAATGGAAATAATAATGCTGATGGACTCTACTCTGGGGCAGGCCACATCTGATGTGTTGCATTGGATTCTGGGTACTATGCTTTAGAAATGTTATTTGCTCACTGGAATTGTCAGAAAAAGAGGGACCAGGATGGTGGGAAGACTTTAAAATTAAGCTATATGAGAAGCTTTTAGCTTTTTTTGCATAGTTAAGAGAATATGGAAGGATGGCATGATTGTTGTTTTTAATATTTAAACAACACGCATGTGGAAGATGGTTTAGACATGATTTGTATGTCCCCAGAAGAGTGAATTAGTGTCCAGTGGGTAAAAGTTGCAGAGAGAAAAAAAAAAAACAAAAAACCAAGAAGGTGGAGAACTTCCTAATAGTCAGTACTATAGAAAAGAGTCTTTTACTGCCACAGGAAGTGATGAATCCCTTGTATAATAGTAATGTAATTTGAATTTGGAGACCCCTTTTTGTATTGGCAAGGTAGCAGGTAATTAACACTTAGTAATTGATCAAGCCTTTGCTGGGGAAACAAAAGGTATGAACTACTGACTCCAGTTACTGAAGGAATAGGAAAGAGTTGGCTAAAACAGGAAGCTAATGCTGTGTGTATATAAGAAAAAGCCCCAGAGAGGCATAGTTAGAATTTCTTGGGACCAGCATCTGGTGGCAGAGCAGCTACAGAAGAGAGAATCGAGAACTGAGCCAGAATTTCCTGAGAACTTGTGGTGGTGGAGCTTCTTCTGAAGAGGAGCCCAGGAGCCTAGGAGCCCAGGAACCCAGGTGACAGAGGAGCCCTGGAGCCAAGAAGACTGAGGAAGTAGAAGACTGAGGAAGTATGACCGGGATGCTGAGACTTTGTTTGTGGCTTGGTTGAGCCTTGAATTCCCAGGAGCAGAAACTGTGAAGGATTTGAGATGCACTGGACCCTGTGAACTTTAATATGGAGCACAGCCTACCCAGAGAGCTGGACAAGGAACTGGGAGCTGTCTGCCATTGAACCCAAGTGACAGTCTGGTGAATCCAGGTAGAATCTGGGACCATGGAAGGGGATCCAGGGAATCTGAGAACAGGCCCCAAGTCAAGATGAAAAGACCTCTCCTTGAGCACTGAGTAATAATGAAATTGTAGTTTACTAGTGACCCAGGAGTGGAGGATTTGTGTATGATACTTAGTAATTGATTGCTGAATAAGTGACTTGATTGAGTTAATCAAGTGGTGCCCCATGAGGGGAAGATTTTGACTATTGTACTTTGAGATGATTGTTATTGATAAGTGACTGATTAAGTTAACTTAATTGCCCCATGACTGGGATACTTTGAATAAGTGACTGGATTGGGTTAACTTAGTTGCCCCATGAGTGGAAAACTTTGACTATTGTACTTTGAGATGATTATTCTTTGTTTTAAATATTGTGCCCACTTTCCTGAAAATTATGTGGCCATTTTAAAGATAAGCCGTTATGAATACCATATTGTGATTTTCTGAGTTAAGTTGTAGCATTGTGAATGCTGTACCTTGATTTTCTGTGGATGTTTTACTTTGATTTGTTATGGAATAGAGTGTTCACTATTCTGTATAATCAGAACCTTAAAAGATGTTCACAGTAGCAGTCCTCTGGAAAGCTCCTTGTGCATGGCATTACACCTTGTCACTTTAGATCTTAAAGCAGAAGCTATATCATCATTTCTCAGAAATATCATGTAGGCAACTCATCCCAGGTGATACCTTTATTTTTTTTCAAGCTGACTTGTGAGATCTCCAAGATTTTTTTTTTATTCAATGATTTTCAGAGCCTGGTATTTCAGGAAATATTTAAAGGAATCTTGGCCTAGTTGGTTCAAGAAACCTGCAGGTGTGCTAAGAAAGTTACTCTGGAATCAGTCCAAGTGCCTGCTTAGGGAAACCCACAACTGAGAATAACAAGTGAACTGTCAGCACAAACATTTTAAATTGTTCCATGGAAATCTCCAGACATGCTCCTCAATCTTCCAGAGCCATTGGGGAACTCACTAAAAAAATCTCAGAATAGAAGGCTCCACAACAAACTTTATGGAGTAGGAAATTCTGGTAGCTCCTGGGGACAATGGCTTGACATGGTACCACAACAATAAATTTGTCAAACCAGGACTTAAAACTAGAAGAAAATGTTAGTTCATCTTTTGATGTGATGTGTGCTCTTATTTAATTTTTATTTAACATTGATATCAAACATCATATGATATGTGTTCTTTAATTTTTTATTTAACATTGATATTAAACAGAATTTATAAATTCTCTTACCGAATAGATTTTTGCAACAATAAAAAAAAAATCCTGAAATGGCATTAGTCTGTGCATTTCTTAAAATAAAATTATTTTAAAATATACAGGTATCATTATTAATAGACCCATACTGGATTTGTTAAAAAAAAAAATTGGCAGAATCTCCCAGGATTAGTTCAAGGCCCATAGCTATTTAACATATTTATTAACAATCTGGAAAGAGAACTGAGAAGCAGATGATTTAAAAGAGGGAGGAAAAGTAAATACTGTGCTCTAAGATTTAACATTCAATAAAATGTAGAATGATTAAAAGAATAGGCAAAGGGGTTCTTAAGTCAGCTTCAGCACATATATTAGTAAAGTAGGGAGCAAAAGACACTATCTGAAGTTATAAGCAGCACCCCTTTTGTATAGCAGATCTGCAGAAGTATATTTTCTAACAGAACATCATTTGAAATATATATAATTAAAACATGTAATTATGCACACCATTATTTAATATGTATGAGTATGTAATGTAACATATTAAAATGCCAGAGAGGGACTCTAAAACACTGAGATCTAAAACAATGACAGCACTACTAAGACAGAAACACGGCTGCAAATGGATTATGGGGAATAGGTAAATTTTATTATAGCAATGAAAAATAAAACAGTTGGATACACAACTAAGGATACTGAACCTCAATCATGTGGGGGGAAAAACTACAGCTGTAGCATGATTCTCCAGGGTATTTCTCCTTCATGTATACCCTGAAAAAATTGGGTGTTGATGTTTTGAGTACATGTAAAATAAAGAATGAGTAATAAAATAAGTTTTAATTGGAAAAAAAAAGAAAGATAATGGGAATAAAGGTCTATAAGTTCTATAGAAAATACTATAAAGAGTTCCTCCCCTGATAAATGAAAAATTAAAAAAAATATATATATATATATATATATATTCAAGACAAATATAGTTCTGTTGCAATACATAAAGCATATGGAGCAACTCTGACTGACACTTCAAGCTCAAAAAGTTCAAAACCAAGGTGGTTATATTTATGTTTAGTTTTGTTTTTTACTTTTTGGAGGGCAATTGGGGTTAAGTGACTTGCCCAAAGTCACACGGCTAGTAAGTGTGTTAAGTGTCTGAGGCCGGATTTGAACTCAGGTCCTCCTGAATCCAGGGCCGGTGCTCTACTCACTGAGCCACCTAGCCTCCCCTTGTTATATTTATACCTAAATTTGCTCCCTTTATGTGGGGAAATGGATTACACCAAAACAATATAAAAATACTGATTTTACACACAGTTGAATTTGGCATAATTCATATTCATAGAAATTTCCCTGATTGGCTTGGAGAAGTTAGAGTAATAAAGATTACACTAAAAGGAGTTTTTAGAGATATTCTGGTCCAACCTCTTATTTTATTTATAATTTGCTTTGAGATTCATAGACTTGAAATGAATTGCCCCAAATCAAGCTATTGAAAAAATCATAGTCAGAATTTAAGTACAAATTTTTGGCCTTCTAAAGCATTATTCTTCCAATATTCTTTCAGTTTTAGGTTAAATTACACATTTGAGTTCTCTTTCTTTTGAGTTCATGGAATGCTGGATTTGGGAAATCTCTTTCAATTGCTTTGTTGTGGACAGATTTTTGAATTTTACTATATGAACAATCCCTTGTTTGGATTTATTTCCTTAATGGGCATATATATAAGAGATGTTAGAAAGTTAAAATTGACAGAACTCAGTAAAAGTTTGGATATCAGGGGGTTAAGGAAAGGAGAAATCAGGATGACACTAGTTGGAGAGGCAAGATGACTGGGAGGATAGTGTAATTCTCAGTTGTAATAGGAAAGTTTGGAGAGGGGTGAGTTTGGAAGGAAAGATAATGAATTCACTTTGGATAGACTGATTTTAAGATGTCTCTAGGACATTCACTACAAGATTACAATAGGCACTTGGAGATATGAGATTGGAAGTCAGGAGACAGGATCTGAATGAATAAGTAGGTTTGAGAATCCTCAGTATTGAGATGATAATTGAATTTATGGGTGCTGCTGAGATCACCAGATGAAACAGTATAGAGGAAGAAGAAAAGAGGGCCAAGGACTGGATGTTATGGGTCATGCACAGTTAGTAAGTTTGACCTGGATGAAGGAGCTAGGTAGTAAAATTGATGAAGTACTGTATCAGAGTCAGGAAAATCTTATTTTAAATCTGGCCTCAGACATTTATTAACTGTGAGATTCTGGGCAAATTACTTAGACTCTATCTCAGGTTCCTCAACTATAAAATAGGGATAATAATAATACCAATCTTGCATGATTGTGAGGATTAAACAAGATAATATTTGTAAAGGGCTTAGCAAAGTGTGTGGCACATAGTAAGCATTACATAATTGCTAGCTATCATTACTGTTCTTGTTGCTGCTCCTGCTGTTGATATTGGTGTTATTATTATTATTTAGTCAAGAATACTGAAAAGGAATAGTTAGTTAGATAAGTTGGAGGAGAACAAAGTTAAAAGAGTATCACCATAACCTAGAGAGAATCAAGGAAACAAGGGTGTTTGATAGTGTCAAAGGCTGCAGAAAAGTCAAGAAGAATGACAATTAAGAAAAGGCCCTTAAATTTGGTAATTAAGAGATCATCAGTAGCCTTTGGAGAGACAAGATTTGGTTGCATGAGGTTGGAAGCCAGACTGTAGAGATTTTATAAGAGTATACAAATAAAGGCCACTGTAGACAGCTTTCTCAAGGAACTTAGTCACAAAAGGCAGGAGAGATATAGGGCAATAACTAGTTGGAGATCGAGTATGGGATCTTTGAGCGTGAGGAAGCAGCCAATAGATAGGGAAAGACTGAATGTAAGTGAGAGGGTGTGGATGATAGAGGAGGCAATCTATTGGAGAAGATGAGATATAATGACATTACTTCTGAGTGCAGAGGTGTTTGTCAAAGATATGGGGCCACATTTTCATGTGAGAAGGGGTAAGGGAGGAGATAGTTGCAGAAGTGATCTGAGTAATATGAAATGATAAGGATGAAAGAAGCATCCCTCAGCAAATGGCCTCAATTTTTTCAGTGACATAAAAGATAATGTTCTCATCTGAAAGGAAAGGGTAGGGGAAGAATGGGAGGCAAAAGGAGTAAAGAAAAGCTTTGGGAAAAGTCACATAATATTATATTTGTGATATATTCCAATCTTCATTATAGTTTTTAATTAGAATTAGAATTACTTACAATTAGAATCTCTAATTGCAAGTGGTAGACTAAAAAAAAATCTATCATCCTCACAAACATTCTCACTTAAAATATCAGTATATAACCACCAATCACTTAATTCACCTGTGTGGAGAAATGGATCACACCAAAAGAATATAAAAATATTGGTTTTATACACAGTTGAATTTGGCATAATTCATATTCATAGAAATTTTCCTGATTGGCTTAGAGAAGTTAGGATAATAAAGATTACACTGAAAGGAATTTTGGACATATTCTGGTCCAATCTCTTATTTTATTTATAATTTGCATTGAGATTCATAGACTTGAAATGAATTGCCCCAAATCAAGCTATTGGAAAAATCAGGGTCAGAATTTGAATACAAGTTTTTGGCCTTCTAAACCATTATTCTTCCAATATTCTCTGTTTTAGGTTAAATTACACATTTGAGTTCTCTTTCTTTTAAGTTCATGGAATGCTAGATTTGGGAAATCTCTTTCAATTGCTTTATTGTGGACAATTTTTTGAATTTTATTATAGGAATATATGTGGATGAGTTGAAAGAGAAAAAACATAACAGTTACTAAATGTAGAATCTAATGATTTTGTGAAGTTTCCCTAAATATTCATGAGGAAATTACTTTAGCATTGTAAATGAAGGTTGATCTAGTGACAGTATTGTAGACACAGATTATGAGGTTTTAATATGGTAACAATGTAGCATACTAACTAAAATTGTTGCTGTACTTCGTGTTTTTATGAAAATATGAATATCTTTCTGAATGAGTTAGAAAGGAGCAATATGATTGGCTGACATAAAAGTCTGAGTCACTCTTCTCTTGGATACTATATGTGTTGAGAGAAAATATACCTCAAGGTTATAGGGGTGGAAGGGTCACAGAATATTTTGTAGCTACTGTTTTTACAATGTAATCTTAGTAAATACCTTTGCTAAGAGTTAATTATGTGCACTGCCAATATTAGTCCACCAGTACAGACTTATGAGTGAGCCATCCTATTAGAATGATGACACCACAGGCTACTTCTTGAAAATTAAAAATAGCCACTCCTTGGTGGACCCAGCCTACAAAACTCAAAGTGCTAAGATCTGGAGTGCAAATTAGAGGAGAAAACCAGAGGTTGTTGGTGTTTCCCCTTCATTCTCAAAGAGGACCAATGACATCACAAAAGTGATTTCTTGATTTGCAAGTGAATTGAATTAAAGTGTGGCAGGGCTGTGCAAAGTCATCAGCCTCACTCTCTCCTCCAGAGTCATCTGGGTCCAAGGAAAGACATAGATGCAGTGGGAGACCTTGGCCTTTATAAGCTAAGGTCTTTTCCAGGTCTCTGTATGTCTGAGGCAAAAACCATTCAGTGATTAAGGTTAGGTAAGAAATGAGTCAGAGGGACAGCTAGGTGGCGCAGTGACTAGAGCACGGGCCCTGGAGTCAGAAGGCCCTGAGTTCGTATCCAGCCTCAGACACTTAACACACACAAGCAAAAACCTAGCTGTGTGACCTTGGGCAAGTTACTTAACCCCAATTGCCCTCCAAAAAAGAAAAAGAAAGAAATGAGTCAGAGAATGGCCTTTTTTATTTTGTTTAAACAAAGACACCTTAATCTGGAAGGGGAAGAACCTCAGGGTTTCTAGCCAGAATAAGCAACATTTATGTGACGACGGAAAATACAGAAGAGGCAGAAGTGTTCTCAGTAACACATAAGAAAAGTTATTAAGACTATAATGATCATATGAGCCTAGGGTCATTTCAGTTTTCCCATAGTCTAGCAGGGGTGGGGAACCTGTGGCCTCGAGGTCACATGTGGCCTTGAAGGTTCTCAAATGTGGCCCTTTCACTAAATTCAGTCTAGCCAAACACAAATCAAAATTCAGACTGAATTGAGTTCAGTCAAAGGGGCACACTTAAGGACCTAGAGGGCTACAGGTGGCCTTGAGGTTCCAGGTACCTCACCCCCTGGTACTTTAGCCTGTTTTGGTCATAGGCTGATAAGGATTATTTCACCTCTGTTACCAAGTCCTTTAATTTAAATTAATTATCATATACATTGGGTCCCTTTCTCATTCCTTTCTTCTCTTACCTCTTTTTCTTTCCTTCCCTCAATTCTTCCTTCTTTCCTTCTTTTTTTTACCCTCCCTCCCTTGCTCCCTTTTCCATTCTTTCCCCCTGGTTAATATTAATGTACCAACAAATAATTAGTTTAAGTGCTCTTCAAATTTCTTCTCCTAAAGATATTATCCACCTATTAAGTTTCAGACAAATCTCATTATTAAGCAAACAGGCACTGTCTCCTTCATGGTATCTGATAAAGAAAATGAGATTATGATTCTTAAAATATCATTTAAATGAAGCAAAACATTTTCCATTCTCATCATTTTTTCATTGTTTTTAGGGAGTTTAATTTTGTGACTTTTTCTTGATCTTCTATTACCCTTGATTATTATTCAACAAAATAGAGCTTTACTTTAGAAGCATTTTCATTTTTAAAGTAAAGAACAAACATCATCATTCATTCCAAGCAGAAATTGCTTTTAAAATCTTAATTTGTGATGAAAGCTATTCTACTTATATCTTATATACACAATTCCTTTTTTTCTGGGGAAGTTTCAAGAAAATAAATGCATTATCTATCCATATTGCTATGGCAATGCTTCAAGAGTTATCAAAATTCCTAACATACAAGATGCAGATAGCATATAATAGCTTATTTATGAATATTTTAGGGAGTATTTTAGGATGCATCCTTCTGCATTACTTGCACAAAGTTACATTGAGAAAGCTAGTTCAATATAAGTTCCTCACAAAGTCTAGGTGTGATCTGAAATTCAATCATTTGCAGTGAATATCTCTGATTGTAGTTCTTCACACCTGGTATTGTAGGCAATATATCATTTGACAGCAAGGAGATCCCAGGAGTCATCCTAACCATGATCATCAGAATTTAGTCACTCTTCAGTCAAAAAGTCAAGTTAAAATGGATATTATATGCTTGACTTTTTCTCCATCCAAATTTGTCTGCACTCCTTTGGAACTTGAATTGACAAGAAGAACATAGTAAATATAGGGAAGGAGGAGATAAAATTATCTTCTATGTCAGAGGAAGAAAACACATGGCCTGTGGAGGACAGCATAAGGTCCATAATGTTCCCAAGTAATGGGAAAATTTTTGGCATAATAAATAAAACATAATAAACATAGATACTATTGCATTTTAAAATTAAGGCATTATGCAGCCCACAGGGATGCTTATGTAGGGATTAGTGGTCTACATTTCTATTTGGGTTTGACACCCCTTCTTTCTGTGATTGCTTCCAAATTTTTGTTCTTATTTAAGTTTAAATAACTTTGCCATTAATTGGCTCCTATTATATGAAAATACAGCATTGAAAAATGGTCAATCTGGTGTCTCTATTCATTTTATAAATAAAAAATTCTTATCTACTCCCTGCTGACTCAACTACTATAAACTTTTTTTAGGATGCCATTATTGTGTTTTTAAAATGACTTAAAATATTTAATCAGATAGCTTCTTTAAGTGATGTTTTGTTTTGTATTCATTAATTTTATTTAAATTTCCTGATTGTCATTATCATTATTTCTTACCAGTAACAGTTTTCTGGAAGACAAAAAATTAGGAGGGGTAGAAAAAAATGTTTTGAACAAAAAAAAAAAAGCATTCCATAAAAATGTACCAATTCTCACATAAGATTATCAGTTCTTTCATTTTGACTACGACGGGCTCTGTTTTTCATTATAGGATAAGCATTTGTACTGCTATTACTCATGTGAAAGATTTCTGGGGCACTTTATAAATAATATTTTTTTTTGCTCTGCTAATACTCCTCAGAGACAGGCACTACAAATATTTTGCAGATGAGGTAAATAAAGGCTCAAAAAAGTTAAAGTACATTGCCCATGGTCACAGATATAACACATTGGGAAAGTATGATTTGAACCCTAACTTCAAGGCCAGCAATTTATTTGCTACACCCTGATGTCAAGAGATTGAATTAAAGTAAATAGAATAAATAGGAAATCTCTTGTGAATTTTCACAATGAGGCAGTAAACAGACAAAAAAAAAGTTCTTGAAGGCAGTGACTTCTTCCCTTACATAATGTTTTAAAATTATAGATAAATATAGGTATGAATGGGAAAGAAGATGAACCCTTCCCATATTTAGAACAAAATACAGTGGAGGGACACTGATTCACTGGTAATAGTAATTAGGTTAGTGGTCCACTAGTAATTTGGTAATTTGGCTCAATTAACAAGCATTTATTAAGCCTCTGCTTAATTATGGTAGGCATGAGGATTCCTTGTCCTCAACAATCTTTTAATAGAGGTATCCAGTGCATATAATTGAGAAGTAGTTAGGGGAGAGTTGGAGAACCTAGGAAATAACAAGAATTGTGAGTGCAGTCATAAAAAATTAAATTGTCAGGTACCTTCTGGTAGCAATAGTAGCATTTGTTTTATTATTATTGCCAATGTATAGTCAATTAGGTAGAAAGCCGAGGGGATACAGGGTAGGGTGGGGTTGGTCTTTAATGGCAGAACAGATAGATGGGTGAGCAAGCCCTGGTACATGGTTGTATGGGATGTTAAGTTTTTCTGGGGCTGGCTGGATACAGTGGGCAAAATAATAAAAATGCACATAGTTAATTTATTGCTTGCCTTCTCAGTGGTGGGAGAGAGAAAATTTGAAATTCATTTTTTAGTGTTAAAAAGAAAAATAATATTTTAAGGATAATAATGAAGGCTACAATAACACTGGGTAGATCCTCTATGAGGTGTTATGAAAATATGGAAAATAATTGCATAAGAGAAGGTACATATCATTTACTTTATATTTCTTTTGTTTAGAGATATTTCTCCCTGAAAGAATGCAAAGTCTTTGAGGAGAGAGATTACTTCATTTTTGTTCTTGTATTCCCAGGGTCTAACACAATGCCTGACATATAATAGACACTTGACACATGCATATTGATTGAACAACTGATACCATCTGAAATCACATATCTGCCAAAGTAATCTGTTAAATAGTTAATAATGTGTTGAATCTGAGCTACCTTAAGGTCGAGAATCTTGGCCCTGTCTAAGATTTGGATATGTCCTGTTGCTAATAGTGGTGGATCACAGAAAGCTAGGACCACTCTCTGGGCCTCTCTGTTTCCTGGTGTTGATCATTCTGGGAGGTTAGAGGGTAGGTAATTCCTCACTGATGCTATAGCTGAATTAAAACAGTGCCCTGCTGCCAAGGGTACCTCATTTAGCCCTTACCCTTTCTCTCTTCCTGGATGGTGCCAGGTTTATCTTCTTCAACTAGTCATTTCAAAATAGGGTGACATCTCTATATGGATCATTCTTGTTTTCTTACAAAATGCCAAAAAATATCTTCCCAGTAGTATAATTTCTTTTCTTGAAATTGATTTTATTTCAGTCTCTCTTCATTCTTTAAATAAAATGTTAAAATATTTATAGGTTATGTAACTTCTTTACAACTTCTAGGAGATTCACATGGTCTTTTCAACTTTAAAATCCAACTTAAATCTTTGAGATCTTACTAAGTGCAAATAACAGTGCAGTTTAAACGAGGCTATTATCTTACTGCTTTGTGTTAGAATCAGCAGCAGCTGCACTGGCTCTATTTCTGCAGAACTTGATAAATCTCAACAAATATGGGTGGGTAGAGCAAGGAAAGATTTTTCTAAAAGTGAGAGAATATTTCAGTGGCAATCTATTGAGTCACTTCTTTTCCCCATTCTTATTAAAGCACAATATTACCGGACAGTGTTTGAAGGTTGCTGAAAAATAAAATACTCCACAGGACTTTTACTCCCCAAGGTCATGTGCCTTCCAGCCTGGCAAGATGCCATTTTTGGCAGATAGGAATGGAGGCTCTGGTGCTATTGCCTCATTAGTTTCCTCCACAAAGGCATGAATGCCCTTTCAGAAGAATTAAAGGAAAAGTCAGATGAAACTAGGGCAGAAATTGCTACCATGGATACAAAGCTGGACCAAGTACCATAGTTGCATATCTGAATAAGTTGGTGTACAAAACTACAAGAACAGAAAGGGTGGGAAAAAAAGGAGAAAGAATGTGCTGTTACAGATAGAAAAAGATTTCCAAGGGCAAAGCAGAAAAAAGAACCCCCAGTTTAATTTAGCTTTCAACTTACAAAAGTCACCCTGATGCTATTAACAAGAAGACACTGGAATTAAAAGACACACTGGAGAGGAGGAGAAAAGTATATAAGATACATCTGAGTCACTCTCCACACAATCAATAGTAATTTTTGCAATATTTAAATAAGGAGGGAAATCAATATTCTATAGAAAGAGATACAAAGTCCAACTGAGGGAAAAGGACAGGGATGCCATAACTGGTAAAAACTGAGATGCAAACTGTCAGGTTTATAAGACAAAGATAAAATAGTAAAAGCTACCCTGGGCCACAAAGAGAGAGTATAAATTCAAACAATCTTGCTTTCCCCTTTAACCTAAGCATCTCTGTATAGACAGAAAGGACATCCCTGTTTTTGAAAAAAAAGTTCTTTCTTAAAGAAATGAAAAAAAAATCCATTTCTCTCACTATAGAGGGTGATACATAATAGAAAATTGTATTTGTTTTTGTAGACAAAAGCAGTTCCAGTGGAGGCAAAGGTTGCTAAAAATGGCAAAAAAGAAATCTTTAACTGAAAACATCATGGAATCAAATGTAGAAAATATTGAAAAAGAACACTGGTGTCCCCTATTATTGCTAAAACATATCATTTTGTAGAAGTCATAAAAGTGGAGCTGAAATTACTATTCAGTCTTGTTTATTGCACTCAGCTATCCCAGACAGTTTGTTATAAAACCAAAACAGTAACTTCAGGGATTGTCCTTACTATTATGTAATGAGAGAGAAAGGGGAGAGAAAGAGAAGAAAGATATTTGGAGAGATTATGAAAACATATAGGGATCCATTGAATAAATCTTCCTGAGAGGAATGAAGGAAATTGTGCCTCCACAGCAAAAGAAAAGAAATAAAGCAATATAAGGAAGTGATTGTAACTGAAAGAAGTTTTGAAAGTAAAAGATGAGAATCCTGGCTATGAATCACTGGTTTTCTTCCCCCCAAAAAAATACTCCTGTGAATTCTCTCTATCTAGTCTCTGCATAAGTTTCCATAGATTTCAGTCAGTCAAGCAACAAGAAGAAATATTTATTTGTTTGGGTTTATTATTATTATTTTGCATTTTGCAGAGTGGAGGGCAGGGCAATTGGGGTTAAGTGACCTGCCCAAGGTCACACGGCTAGTAAATATTATGTGTCTGAAGCCGGATTTGAACTCAGGTTCTCCTGACTCCAGGGCCAGTGCTCTATTCACTGCGCCACCTAGCTGCCCCAAGAAATAATTAAGCACTAGCTTTATGTCATTGACTGTGCTAAGTGTTAGCGATAAAGAAGAGGAGTAAAGTAGCCTTGACCTCGAGGATCTTGTCTTCTGATATGAGAGATGAATAAGAAATTTCGAAATTTCATGGGGAAAACTATCTATGACAGACATAGCAGTTACATACAGACCATATATAATCATCTGAGAAATGAAAGTACCAGCACTTGGGAAGACCATGAAAGGTCTCCTACATAAGGTTGGGTTTAAAAATGAGTCCTAAAAGAACGCAAAAAGGGTAAGAGGTAGAAGGGAAGAAAGTGAACTTCTAGGTATGGGGGCAACAAGTGCAGAGGCACTAATATAGGATTAATAGTGTCCTTTACAAAAAGGTAACCAAAAAAATGTCAACATGGCCAGAGGAGGTTTCTGGGAAGATTGGAAATTATACCACATGAGTTAGAGTTTGAGAAACTACTTTTAATTGGCCTAAATAAAAGAAAATTTAGGAGGGCATGATGGGTTTCTTCACATAATTGAAGAGTTTGCATGGGAAAGATGTATTTTGTTTAGGCCTAAAGGGCAGAATGAGATGTGATAGTGCCACTATCTACCATTAAATACATTCATACATTCAATATAGTTTAGGCTTGTTAGTTTTTGTTTTGTTTTTTGTTTCTTGTTTTTTTTGTTTTTTTCCATGAAAGATGATGGAACAATCCCGGGGAATTGATTGACTCAAGAAACAAATCTCAGGCTGTGCCTCTTTTAATTTAGTTTCCTGGTAACCTGTGCCTGCATTGATGTAATTTCCTTGTCACCTAAAGGCATAAAAAAAATCTACCTATGTAGAATCAGAGCACTTCAGATATGGCAAAACATCTCAAGAATGCACGAATTGCCACAGCCTGCCTTGTTGAAACATACCTATTTTTACAGGTGGATATGGGGATAGGATCTGATGTAATTGCCATTCTTTGAAGGAGTTGTAGATGCCAAAAGGATGGTGGTTTCCTGATCCTTAGCAGCCCAGACAGAGATGAGGTCAGTGATATTTGGACAACACTACCAACAGCAAGTTGTACTAACAAGACCAGGAGCTCTAGGATAATTGGAAAACAATGATACTCTGTAGCCTACAGTATAAACAACATTGAGACCTTGCAGTGACATAGTATGAAAGGGATAACTCTTACAGACAGATGAGATGATGGACATCCAATTTTTAGCTTGGGAATTACTGTGTTGGACCCAGCCATGTGATGCTAGGCCTCAGATGCAATGTGAATGGAACATACCAAGGTATCTGTAAGGTTCAAGGTGAGCCAAGTAGGCTGGTAGCAACCCTTGAATGACCCCAGTTAGCTGGCAGGCCTTGGCCAGTGAGGATAGTTGGAACCAGCACAAATCTTAGGTGGGCGGGCTACCAAAAAGGATTAGATATATGCAAGTTCTTATTGCTGTGAAGGTGTCCCCTCAGCTTGTTGCAATGCTTAGAAGGTAAGGTAGTATGCTCTTAAGCCTAATTTTATAACCCTGGACACCTATGGCATTAATGGCCAGGACCAGTGTAGAGGGATGGAGGAAGTACTGTAGACCAGGAAGTGGGGAGGTATGAGTCACCGCAAGTCATAAAATATCAGCCAGGACAAACAAGATGTGTTGCAGATATAGGTTATTCAATATTGTTGTCAGGTGAATTGATCTCTGACCAAACTGAGTACCCTTTTAGCAAAAGAATTTGAAAAATGGATTTTTGAAACTTATGCAGAAATCACTGGGAACCTGAGACCACAGGGAATCTCCTTGAAGACTGATTTTTTAAAATCTTCTTTCATGTGGATTTCATTTGTGTGTTTTTTTGTCTTTGTTTTCATCTTTGTTTTGTTTTTATCTGCTTAACTATTTTAAATCACTTTGGGAATTGTGTTATAAAAGCCCTAGAAGCATTTAATTGGTAGATGAGTCTAGAAGAATCAGGACCTTGCCATCAAGGAAGGGGGTGGGATATTTGATAGGGTCATTATCTACCAGGATTCTTTCCTCTCCATTCCCCTGTCCTACCTGCAACGTGGATATGGGTAGGTTTTGTTTTGTTTTCCCCTTAAAGGTATAAAGCTGGCCTTGGCAACATGATTAACCCAAGCTCTTCCTCTCCTACTGGAGCTTTCTGGTAGCCTCTGATTATATTGATGGGAATCTCTGGTCACCTAGGGGCACAAAGAAAACATTCTCCTTTAGGGTCTGGTCCTAACAGGCAGAAATCCAAGAACTGTCAGAGATATGGAGAGAAGGATACTAAATCTAACCAAGCTAAGTGCTGGTGTATCCTTGATAAATAACCTTTCTGTGTTATGACTATGTAAACCTCCTTTTTATTAATAGCTGAATGACTTTTGAGAACCATATTTGTTCCAACATGAGACCTGAAATAACAGAGACTTCTGAGTCACGCCAATCCTAGATAAGAGGAATGGAAGTTACAAAAAAGCAGATACCAACTCAATATACAAAATTTATAGAAACACAGCTTCCTCAAATTGACACTGGAATTTTATCAACACAGCTGCCCTAGTTGATGATAAGTTGTTTATTAATAAAGATCTTCAAGTGGATGATCGATTATTATTTTGAAGGAATGTTGTAGAGGTGATATCTTTTCAGTAAGAGATAAATTAAATGAACTTTTAAGTGTTTCCCAACTGTGATTCTATAGTTCTGAAATTTGGAGTGGAGAAGGTGAAGGATTGTAACTGACTAGCTATTTGGATGGGGCAAAATGGCAAAGAAATAATTACTCTCTAAGACAATTGTTTTAAAGATTAATGGTTAAATGATTACTTAATAAAGATTGATCTTAAATAAAACTATAAAGAGTTTAAAATAATTACATGTTGCATATTGTTTCATATTTAAATATTTTTAAATGATTTTCCTTTTTATAATTCTGAACTTTACTTTAAATGAAAGAGGAATTCAAATATGTTTAGTCTTCCATTGGTTGAGACTGTTGCTAGTCTTTTAGGATTCTTGCATAGTTTTCTGTTTGTAGGTGATGAACTACTTTGTTTTCCTAAACAAGGTAAATTTTACCCTCTTATTTTACTTTCCAAATAATATAGTGTGTGGATTTAATACTAAAGTTGGAGCATGCCACGAAGCAAGGGAGGGAAGAAGGGAGGGAGGGAAGGAAGGAAGGAAGGAAGGAAGGAAGGAAGGAAGGAAGGAAGGAAGGAAGGAAGGAAGGAAGGAAGGAAAGGAGGGAGTAGGGAGAAAAGAAAGAAGGAAGGAAGGAGGGAAAAATGGAAGGAAGAGAAAGGAAGAGATGGTAAGGGAAGGAAAGGTAAGGGAAAAACAAAAAACCAGGAAAGGGGAGGAAGAAAAGAAAAAGAAGGACCCATTAGATTAAGAGGGAAAGAGAATATAGCAGTTTTTCTCTGCTAACATATTAATTTTCGTAACAAGATAGCATGCAAAAAAATGAGCTGAAACAGAGCCATCTTGAGTATTTTGTATTCTATTTATGGATATTAAATTATAGGCAGACAGTTGGCGTCATTTCACAATTGTACTACTTGCCAGAGTAGTGCTATGAGATGAAAAATAAATAGTGTTGTGTTGTATATTAGTTTGTCAGGCATACATAGTAATGTTTTAGTGAGTATCATATATCAAAAAAATCGCAATATCCTATAATGTTAGAACTAGTGTTTTGAATATGGTGCATACATCCTGTTACTCTTTTATCATGTAGGGAGATAAAAATATGTTTTTCATGTTTAAGGGCAATTATTAATCAAAAATCAAAAGGTACTTGAAAATCTAAAACTGTTTCCACATTTAAGTGAAAACTTGTGATTAAAGATTGATCAGGACCAATGAAATATCTGCTTGTATAATGATTGATGTGTGTTTATGTGCATTATAGCTGAAGTCCAACATAGAAAGAACTTTAGATAAGGACTCAAATCCAAATTCTGGTTCTAATTCCACTATTCATTTGAATACTAAAAATATTCAATCTCTCTGTGTCCTAATTTCTCCACCTGTAAGTTGAGAGGTGCAGACAAAATTATCTTTAGGGTCTCTGACAATTTTAATATCTAATTTTTATATGGTTCTACTTGTCATTTTTCAGATTAGTCACTTAATTTTGGGAGTTTCAGGTTAATCACATATCTTGAAAGAAGATAAATAAATTTTCAATACATTTATCATAAATTAGCTCCATTAATAAAGATTTTAAAAATCATTAATATTTAGATATCTGTTGCAAGGTTAATGGCATATGTACTGAAGTAAAGATTATGGTCTTAATTATAAACCTTATTAAAGCAAACTGTAGTTGCATCCTACATGTCTTCATCAAGGTGCTTGTCTCATCAAAAACAGACATATATTAGGATGTAAGAACAAGCCTTTAGTTATATAATTACTCTACAATAAGGTGGGGGTTATGTTTTTTTTCTTTAGATAATTATTTTAAAAGGGGGAATAAATTATCCCAGAGAACACACACAAAAAAATCATTGCAGGACATTTTTGGAGATGCCTACCCAGGCAATTTGGCAAATCTAAGACTAAGATGCATTTTACTAAATGGAGCTAGCCTTGAACCTTAGAATCTGGTTTGCAGTCTTAATACATCATAGATGTTAAGTGAATTTCTCTTAGGTGATTGATTCATAATAATTCTGCCATAAAAATGATTTTTAGCTTGATATGTCTGTTTGTTTTGCCATCCATAAATGGTTAATGTTGTGAAAAAATACGTAGGCAATTGATACTGGGTTTGATATTCTCAAGTGTCAGCAGAGCTAGGAGCCACAGGAGCATATCTGGTGAAGAGCCAGCACAAGTATCAAGCCCAGGAGTGAACTGACCTACTAACCAAGACAACACCCTGAAAGGAACCAACCCAGTTAAGTGAGGGAACACAATTACTTGAATTGTAACTTGTTAGGGCTCCCAGGAATGGAGAAACTTACTCTGAGGATGAGGAGTTTTGGGGTACCCTTCAGCTCCATGAATTCCCTGTATGTGTACATCATGACCTGTGCTTTAAATTTGAGCCCATTGTCCACCAGGACCATGTGTATGCATTAGAAAAATGGGCACCCAGGGGTGGCTAGGTGGAGCAGTGAATAGAGCACAGGCCCTGGCATCAGGAGGACCGGAGTTCAAATGCGGCCTCAACACAACACAAAAACTAGACGTATGACCTTGGGCAAGTCACTTAACCTCAATTGCCCTCCAAAATGGAAAAGAAAAACAAAAAGAAAAGAAAAAGAAAAATGGGCTCCCTACTTCAGGGGAATTGTTTTTCAAGTATGTTCTTGCTATTCTTTTTTATTGAATACCCTTTTGTGTGATATCAAACAAGTCACTAAGGCTCTGTTGGCCTCAATTTCTTTATTGTACAATAAGGAGGGAGGATCAAATTATTTCCAAGATACATTCTAAAATTAAATCTATTAACATGTGAAAAGTGAATTGATGCCCACTGGTTGACTGATTCTGGTCATTAGATAAAAATTTGTGAACTAGATATGTGTTCTAGGAATTCTAACCTCAAGAATACTCTAAGCCCTAGAACTCTGAGGGGAGTAGTCAGGCACCTTCTGAATACCCACCTTCCTTTGTAAATAGGGGTTGGGAGAGTATTAATAGTAAGCATATTTAAAGATCTTCCTTGCCCCTTAATGGGCCTCACTTGGAGCCCAATAAGAAAAGCTTGATTGGGGGAAGGCTCGTTTTTTTTTCAGGAAGGCCCACACCTTTTGTTACTTTGTAATTAGGCAGTGGGTCACAAAGGTTATGATATCCTCTGACCCTGAAGAAGGCTATATATACTCAAAAGTGAGGTTTTGCTTTGGAGGTCATTTATGGGAAGAGTTGTGTGATTTGGCCAGATGAGACTCTGGGTAGTCATTGAGCCCCCAATGTTGGTGCTTCTCTCTGTAGTAACTAACTATGTATGTATGTAATGGTCAGACAGCTAGAAGTCCTGTCTGTTGGTCTGTTGAATTATGTTATTTTCTCTCTCTGTATTTTTTGTCTGCTTGTAATTTCTTTTGGTATTTTATGTTTGAGGTGCTGACTTTTGTCCCCTGAACTAAGTGAATATATATACATACATAGCTGCTTTCCTTTAGTAAAGCAGATCAAAGGACTTGTGCTAGAAGTTATCCTGGGTATGCTGCTAGGGTGCTTGCTGTTATGGAGAGTGAACCCAGAAATTATACTACCTCGATATACCAACTCTATTATGAAGAAAAACAGGGAGAAAAGAAGGAAGGAGGAAGAAAGGAAGGAAGCAAGCAAGCAGAGAAAGAAAGTAGTCAAGGTCACATTTGTGAACATGTTCTTTGGAGTCAGTGTTTCTATTGTTGCTTTTTTTTCTTACACTCTCCTCTCTCTTTTCCTTCTTCTATCCTTTATAGACACTGCTATTAGCATCACTTTTAGAATGTCAAAAAGTCAATAAGGAAAGTAGTTCTATACTGTAACCAGGTAATTTTCTGGCTTGAAGCCAAATGTAATCTTGACTGCAGTAAACATTCTACTATACTGAGTATCAGTTATGGAAACTAAGGACTCTCTAGAGGACCTGACTGTAATTACCAGCCAGAAACACTCACTCTTATAGGTGAGCAGATTTCTCCTAGCCCTTAATATCACAGAATAAGAAAGTTTAAAAGCATGGCAGAGGGCATACAACTCTTGTCCTATAATCAATAGATTAAAAAATGGTTGCACTGTTTTTTGACCCTGCCTGCCTAAGTTTGATCCTGAGGTATTACTAATATCTCCTTCTCTGGACATTTTTTCTGGCTCTTCTATCATACTTGGTTTGAACCTTTAACCCTGGTCCTTGTCTGTATTCTCCAATTGTTAATGCCTCTCCCCTCATAATCTCTCTGGATTTCTGGATGCTGACACTGGCTCATCACAACAAATGTATACCTTCCCTGTTGCCTGTGAATTGGTCTGATATCTCTAGCTCTGACCTAGACATTACCCTTGAAAAGATGTGATCTCTCTGTTTCCTTGACTCCATACTAACCAAATTCCCAGTTGTGATGGATTATCTATATGTCAAACTGTCCCTTTAGCCCTACTGGCTTCTAATACTGTGGCCTCTTTGTCAAACTTGTCCTTTTATTGACCACTACTGTTAATAGCAATTGATAAACATAAAATTGATTGTATTCTGAATTTTTTTTCTATTTTTTGAGTGGATACAAGTAGTTTTTAATTCTGATTTTATTGATTGAGAGCAGTGATGTAAAAAATAATTAAAATAAAAACCCTGGCCACTAAATCATACTTAAGGATCCTGAGGGTCATATATTGACTTAGAAAACTACACATTAATGTTATATATATATATATATATATATATATATATATTCTAAAATATTTTTCCTATGTTGTGAAATATTTTCCAATTATATTTTGATCTCATTGTTGTACAAGGGTATTGCGGGCCTGTCTGTGACACCTTTGATTTAAAATTCAGTGTGAATTTCCTTTCTACCAATGCAAATCATAAACTTGTCTATGAGGTATGGGCTTGGAGAAATTCCTGGGGGCCCTGAGAAGTTGAGTGACATGCCTGTGGTCATACTTCTATGTTATATCAAAGGCAGGCCTTGAATCTTAGTCTTCCTGATCCCAATTTCAGCCCTCTACCAAATATGCCACACTTCTCAGGATAGCAGAATGCAGAATGAAATACTAACATAGGTAAATGTGTGTTCATTTTATATATGCATATTTATAAGATAAGCATAGTTGCAGCAGATGTACTAATTTTTCTACCCAATTCTTTCTCAACATTGCATTGGGTTATACAAGATGAGAACCTATCTTTCATGAGATAAGTGAAATATTCAGGTACCAAACAAAACTGTCAGATATAAAATCTTGATCACTTTATATACTATGTTTGAAAGATCCAGGGGAATACAAGAGGTTTCATAATACTGGTAGAAAAAAATCTCAATTAAAAAAATCAGGGCAAAAGGAGAGAGAAGGTAGAAAAGAATTTTCAAACTATAAGCCAGAAATCTTAACTTGGAAAACTTTTAGAAAGTCATAGTAGAGAGATGCTTGGTTAATATCTACAAAAGGGATCATTGTTGATCCAACATGAATTCATTAAGACTAGATGTTACCAGATTAAACTCATTCCCTTTCTAAGAGTTAGATCATAGCCATGTTGTATATATGGTTCGCCTAGATTTTACTAAAGAGTTTATTAAAGTATTATATAGTATTGTTGTAGAAAAGATGAAACATATTGGCTAGATGTTAGTACAATTATATGAATATGAAGCTAGTTGAGTGGTCAGTCCCAAAAAGCAATCATTGATGGTTTCATATCAACCTGGGAGGTCTCCAGTGGAATAACTCAAAGATATTTTATTTGGTACTGTACTAATTAACATTTTCCTCAACAAATTTGATGACGAACTTGGCATGCTTATTAAATACGAAGATTACTCAAAACAAATACACTGCATAAAACAGCAACCATAAATGCCTGAATATCAGGCACTGCCTTAAGTGCAGGAGATAGTCTTAAAATTAAAAAATATAACAACAACCTAGAACATCGGGTTAAATAAAATTGAATGAGTCAATATAAGTCTTTTCTTTGCATTTAAAAATTGATTTCAGTTGTACAAGATGGGGGAAGCATGGTTAGACATTAGCTTTTTTTTTCTGAAGAGATGAACTTTAAATATAATATGAGTTAACAATGTGATATAGCAACCCAAAAGCTGATGGGATATCTGTCTACATTAAGAGAAGCAAGGTTTTAAAGAATAAGGTCACAGCCCCATTTATACTATTCCCTGGTGAGAACATATTTGGAGTATTATATTCAGTTCCAGGCACTATATTTTTAGAAGCACACTGATGACTTCCAAAGTGTCCAGAAAATAACAACCAAAAGAGTTATTACCTACAAATTCATATCATTTGGAGACTGGTTAAGGAAACTGGACATGTTTATTAAAGAACAGACAATACTTAGAAGATGATGTGCTAGTTTTATTTAAGTGCTTTCTATACTGGCATAGGGAAGAGCAATTGGGTTTACTTTGTTTAGCCCCACAGGGCAGAACTAGGAATAGTGGAAGGAAGGAATGAAAGGAAGTTGTAAAAAGACAAATTTTGGCCTGATGTCAAGTAAAAAAAAATCTAAAAGTTAGCAAGAACTATCACAAAGTTGAATGAGCTTACTCAAAAATTGTTATATTTTGTTTCACTGAATTATCTATCTTCAAGCATAGGTTGAATGGCCACTTTGTGTGACATGTAATACTGGGGATATCAGATACATATTAAACACAGTCTCTGCAATCCTTTCCAACCCATTTTTGTCATTCTAAATGAAGAGATCTAAGGAAGCAAGATCTTCTCCTACATAATTACTTCAAGTCGATTTGTCTTAGTTTCTTGCTTCCCTGATGCACTAATAGATAAAATGAAATGCTTTCTGAAAGAATTATTAACTGTAACTTACATATACCTGATAGTCAAAGTCACACACTTTTATTAATTACCCAATCTGTGCAACACATTGACTTAATAGTTATTATGGAAAGAGATAATTAAAGCAGAGCTCATAGAGATTATAATCTAGTATAGGATGAGATATGCACATTTAACTAGAAAACAATGTAGACCATAAAAACACATGAATATAGAAACATTGAAGGATAAAGGAAAGGAAAAGAGAATAAGCATTTTCTAATATAATATCTCATTTGATCCTCAAAACAATCCTGTGAAGTATATACAATTATTATTCCCATTTTACACTTAAGGAAAATGAGGCAGAAGTTAAATGACTTGCCCAGAGTCATATAGCTAGTAACTAACTATCTGAGGTTAAATTTGAACTCAGACCTTCCTGATTCCAGGCCAACTTCTCTATCCCCTAGCATAATTCAATTTCTGAAGAGTAGCTGTTTATGACTAAAGAAATCAAGGGAGTTTTCATGGAAGAAATCTTAGAAAATGAGCATAGTGTTCCAAAAGTAGAAATAGGGCTATAGAAAGAAGAAAATGGCATGAGTATTTCCAGTTTATTGTTGATCAGTTGAGACCCTGTCTACAAGACAGAAAAAAACGTTAGTTTAATGTGGGAAACATTGGTCAAATAATGGACTGTTTTATCTTCATAATTCCAATTTGATTCAATTTATTTTGTGAGAATAAGTCAATTTAAATTGATTTTCCCCTCACAGAACTGACTGATCATTTTGACATGCAATTCAGCAAATACTTATTGAATGTCCACTATATGCAAGACACATATAACCCAAGATCTTTATAGCTTTAATAGGGGATATAAGACATGTATATAAATAAGAAAAATACAAAGCAAAATGTGACAAATTTTAAAGTGTACGTATAAACAAAGTGATGAAAGTACAAAGGCAAGAGATAGGGGGCAGAAAATAGGGATTCTAGAGAGAGTTCATGAAAAAGAAAGCCTTTGAGTTGGGCCTTAAAGAATGGACAAGATTTTGAATCAATCTAACAATCAATTATTAGCAATCCATTAAGCACCTACTATGTGTCTGGCTTTACTAGGCAATGGAGATACAAATACAATAATGAAATAATCTCTGGTGTGAACAAAGGCAGAGAGGCAAAAAGACAAAAAGTAGGTTTGGGAAATTGTCAATAGGTATGATTCCAGGGAGCCACAAATCATGAAGGGCCATAAATATAGAAATATTTATGGTATTAAAGCCTGAGCTTTGCCTTGCTACCTCTTTAGTTTTTTTCTAATCCATGCCTTGCTTGAAAACTTTAACTTCCATCTTATCTTTGTGTTACTTATTCAGTTTATCTACATCGATAAGAAATTCAACACTTCCCTACCCTTACCTATTGTCCTATACTATACTTATCTTGGTCCCTCCTGTCTTTGATTCCCTCAAATTTACCTCCAAATTATATGAACTGTAAAAGTAAAGATCATGTGAGCCCATATATAATATGTAGACTTTTCAGTCAATCTCATGGAAACTATATCAGAATGTATAGATCCACTTAAAAAAGAGTATAAAGAGAGAGAAATAGAGGGGCCAGGATCTTCGGTTCCTAACAAAATTTAGAAGATTGGGGAGAAGTGAAGCCATCCTGGAAAGTAGAGGTTTTCAATAATGGCAAGTGCTACATGACAGTTAAAGAATAGAGAAGCTTAAAAAAAAGACATTTGGTTTTGCTATAAGGAAGTCATTAGTAACCAACTTCACTAGAATTTAGGGAAAGGGGAGTCAAATTTCAAGACATTGTGCCTTGACAGGGGAAAAAAGGGAATATAGGCCTTACTATATCAGTGTAGACTATAGATGATGAAAGGAACAATCAAGGGATGATAATTTGAGGAGGTTTCTACTTTGAAGCTTCTATGTTGAAGAAAATGAAGGATTTTGCTTATCTGGATTTTATAATCTGGGAGATTTAAGCATCATGTATTTAAGATCTTCATCCAATAGAATATAATCTCCAAGAAGCCAGAGACCATTTCATTTTGTGTATATCCTTAGCACCTAGCAGAATTCTTGACATATAGTAATTGATTAGTAAGTGCTTGATTAAAAAAAATGTTTAGTTGAACAGCTGGCCAGTAGCATCAAAAAACTGGTTGTTCTTTTTTCTTATTTTTAAAGAATATTTGCACATTTTAGAGTGAATTGATTCTTATAATGATAGGCCTAAATTGTTAGTCTAAATTATAAATCCATCTATTAGCAGAGGTTACTAACAAAGATGGCTTTAAGATTAAAAAATAATTTAAATATTCCTCATTTACTTTCAAAATACAAAGTTTATTCTTAAATCACAAATAAGGGGAAGAAAATATTACTTTTACTAGATAGCAATTATGAACCATAATACTATGATATAATCAAAAGGAATTCTTTTTGCCCAGTATAGAGAGGCAATATGATACAATGGCTAGAAAATTAGACTTGAAATCAGGAAGAACTGAGTTCAGGTCCTGCCTCATCCATTTATGAGATGTGTGAGCCTGGATAAGTCCCTGCTCTTAGCCTTAGTTAACTATTCTATAAAATGGTGATGATAATCACAGCTACATCAAAGCATTATTATGAGAATGAAATACGATTATGTATGTAAAATACTTTGGAAATCTTAAAATATTATGTAAATGGCATCTATCATCATGGTGATCACTGTTGCTGCTATTATAGATTTTAGGCTCTCACTGACAAATTGTATAATCTATAACACATCATATATTTTTAGACCATTACTACTAGTTCTCTCTATTATGAAATGAAGATATCTTTGGTCTCTCCAAGCTCTAAATATCTGTAATTCTATGTATCCACTACTCTATTTGCAAAGAGATTTACCTTTAGTAATGTTCCATAGTTCAGTGGGAACAGTAATAAGGAGTATTGGTAGTATTTAACAATTTTATCTAGATTCTTATCCATGACAGGTCTAAATGCACAACAAGGATGCATTCAAATAAATCAAGCAAAATGTGAGTTAAATTAGGGTCAGGCCAAAAAAAAATAAAAACTATTGCAAATAGCTATTTTTTTCAATTATTTCTGCTTCTATTTAAGTGTTTCTGGACATAATCAGTTATCTCGAAGCCTAAACTACTTTCCTTAACCATTAGAATAATATTTACTATTTTCATTTTCATAAACTTATTTCAATAAATGCTCTACACTTATATTCAAACAATTATGAACTCAACCTTAGTTTTATGATTCCCTGGCTAATACATAGATCAACTGTTTTTCTTCTTTGTTCACTGTGGAATATGAGGGAAAAGATTAGAATTGTAACTTAATGGACTGAATTTCATTATATGATTCAAAAAGGACACCAAATAAGTCAACTTAGGGTTCTAATTATTACTTTGACAGGGACAGTGATATATGAACAAACCCACTGAGGCCTTGGCTTTTGGAAGGAGGGAACAGAGGAGAATATTTTTCCTCCTCCTTACTTTAAATTAGTATTCCATTATGAATGCTGTACTGTCCCCAAAACACTTTCATTTGCTTACCTCTAAATATATAACACACAAGACAGAGCCCTAAGGTCTGAGCTTATAGACAGCAACTAGAATCTTGGATGTTGCTCCTCAAATGTTATTTCTTTGGGATGTTTTGCCTCCATCTAGAGATTCTATTAAGAAGTGCAAAATGTAACTAACATCTGAGCCTACACAGATATAAGTTATAGAATTACCATGTAAGCGTTCAAACTAAAAATGTACTTTATATATATACATATATATAAAGTACATCATATATATACTTTATAAAATATATAAATATAAAATATATAATGTAAATATTAAATATAAATAAAATATAATATATTTTATAGAAAATAAAATATATTTTATATTTATATATAAATATAATATAATATATATCACATATAAAATAAAATATAAAATATACTTTATATATGTAAAGTACATTATATATAAAGTACATTACATATAAAGTACATTTTATAGATATAGATATAGATATAGATATAGATATAGATATAGATATAGAACAGGCTTTATTTCTCTCCACAGAAAATGCAAAAGAATCCAAAGGACTCTCAGCAGCTGCAATTTCCCTTCCCTTTCTGACAGAAGAGTTCCATTGCTTCTAAAGGTCTCAGACCTCAGACTGCTGCTATAAGGTTATGGATTCTCTTTTGAGGGAACCAAATGAGATTAATATTAGACTTTTCCTATTAGATCAACACAATTTAATTTAATTTATGATAGTAACAGAGGGAAAAATCCAGGTTTTTGATTCTCAGTATCATTGTTAGGTCATGGCTGACCCATTATCTTACAGACCACCTACTAGATCCTTAGTTCAGGAACTCTTGACACAGCTCCCAAAATCTGGAACTTAAGGTATTCTCAAAATTCCTCAAAATGAATAGTTAATGAAACACTGACTTTCCCTCCAAATCTAAAGTTCAGGATTTTCTGCTATTTGGCCTTGTGGTTCCTCTCTCCATGGTTTCCACATCATAGCCAGAAAAGTAATTCTACTTCTTCTCTGAAACAGGGTCTCTTCCTCTAGCCAGAAAACTGAATTATGTGAGCCTGTATCTTTTCAAGGCTCCACAAGGGACCACATGGACATTTGCTGTGACTTCTTGGGGGAGCACTGATGAAACCATAGACAATTGCAATGTGACTCATCCCTACCTTGATAAGTAAGCCATTAAAGATCCCCTGACCCTACCATATTATCCAGGACTTATTTTAGTTCTTTATTAGTTCTTTTTCCAACTATCTTAAGCTCTTTGAACATGATTGTTTTCCCTCAACATTCCAATATAAAGAGGTTGGCTCTAAATCTGGAATATCTGAAGTCAATCATATTTTCCCTGATTGCTGAGACAATCACTCATTAAGAGGTTGACTAGTACCCAGTGGAAACATCCTGGACCCTTACACTTGGGTACCAATGTGCATATCCACATATCATAAGGAAACTGCATTTAAGGTCCCTAAGAAAGGCTCAATTCCCAGTAACTCCCTCTAGCTAATCAGATTCCCCTGGTTAACTTTCTATATATGTGTAGAAATTAGGAAGTGGAGGGAGGCATAAATGGCAATTTGTGTGATGTCAGTATTTTTTCTGGTTTTACAATGTCAAATTAGGTGACCCATTCATAATAGCATCAAAGTGTCATAAAAAGTCTATGTGGTCTTTGGTCAGTATAAACTGCTTTTTCAAAAGAATTAAGACTTACTTTTTTAACAGGCTTAAGTCCAGTCTAAACTGAGAATTTGCATCAAAACACAGGAAAGATCTCCATGGTCTGAAGGGTTTATGTGTTCATCCAGTTATTGAAGAAAGAAAACTAATTTAATAATTTTATTGGACTTTTGGAAGGATGTAATTTTTTTAATTTTACAAAAACAAAAAAGAAAAAGATTTAAATATGACTATTACAAATTTGGATTGACTATATTTGATTATGTTTTTTGTTTTTTTTTTTCAGATGGATTTCTCAATGGCTGCATGACCTAGTAGTTTATCAGTGTCATTATACTAAACAATAAAATTTTTTTTTCTTTCAAATCTCTAGTTCTTCATCTACAAAATTGTATTCATTATCTACTTTCTCATTCTTTGGATTCTAAACTGCTGTGATAGCAAATAAAGCTATAAAATTACAATTGTTATTTGGAATAGCATGAGATGTAGTAGGCTTGCTTACAATAAAAGGAAAGTCACATTTAGGTGATATAACCTCAAGTATTATGATGTGCACTTTACAGAAGGAGAAATAGACAATGATTGAGTTGTCTGTGTTCACAAAACATAGTATTAGCGGCAAGATTTGAACTGTCTTCTGACTCTTGATCTCATATAGTTCCCATTCTACCTGTTCCTTCAGTTTAGGAATATGTAGTTTGACAATCATCAAGTTCAATTTACTGATACAATCAGTCAGTGTGGATAATTCTGGTTGCTAAGCTTTATTGGTCCTCTATTCCCTTGGATATTTAAATAAAATTAACTTTTTCCTGGTCTTAACTGAATAATAATAATTTTGTTTTTATTAACTAATTTAAAGGTATTTTAAGATATGATATAAATAACTTCCAAATATAAAGAACTTATTTATAGAGAAATATATGCAGATGCTTGACTCCTGAATCACTTTCAACTTCATTATCTAATCACTACAATAACATCAGCAGGAAATATAACCTATTCATGTCAGCTTATGAATCATTTCTGATCAGAGATAGGCAAAATTACCTTGGTGGAGGTAAAAGCTCTGAGATGTCACATTTCCCTACTTTGAAACAGCTGATGCTTTTCCTTACCTATTGCCATAGTCCATGAAGTTACAGTTCAATTATGTTACTTTTGGAATTTCTGTTCTGTTGTTTCAGTTGAATCCAACTCTTTGTGAAACCATTTGGTGTTTTCTTGGCAAAGATATTGAAGTGGTTTGCTATTTCCTTCTCCAGATTATTTTATAGATGAAGAAACTAAGGTTGAGTTACCCAGTGTCATACAGCTAGTAAGTGTGTGAGACCAGATTTGAACTCAGAAAGATGAATCTTTCTGAATTCAGGCTTGGCCTTCTACCCACTGTGCCACCTAGCTTCTCATTTTTGGAATTACCACAATAATAAATTAGGTTAAAAGATATTGAAAATTATATACAAAATTATATTGATTTAATCATTTAAAAATGACTGGTAATTATCAAGGTGGTATGTGGAAAAGATTGCTACACAGAGAATGATTGAATGAAACAAATGAAAAATAGTTTGTAAATATGTGCCAAGCATTTTTCAGAAGTCAAAAGAACACAAGCTCTCATCTTGGCTTAGCCAGAAACTTTCATCTTAGGTGAAATACTTAACCTTTTCCAGTTTCAGTTTCCTCAGATGCAGAACTGTTAGACCTACATGTTCTCTAAGATCCTGTCCAGCTCTAGAATATGATTATTTATCATGCAAAAATGAATAAATAAAAATAGGCATGCATTACTCACTACTGGAATAATTTTATTCAACTGCCTGGAACAATTCTAGACTTACATAAAACTTTAGCACTTATTCCAACATTTAATTTAGATGAAAATAGTTCTTATACACTAAATACATGATATTTTAATAAACTTAAATAAGTAAGAGCAGTTTAATCTAGTTGCCATATAATTAACCCAACTAGGCAAGCAATAAATGTGGTATTTTACCCTAATTGATACATTAAACTTGCAAAGAGTTTGCACATTTAACTGGTGTTCAACAAAATAACTGTAGTGGGTTGATTGGATATCAATTAATTGACAAAAATTAGCATGCTAATTAGCATTTATCTTATTATAGTGGTAGTTATCTAGTCAATTGCTAATTAAAACATTTAAAGCATTTCCTTCAATTCTCAGGAATGAAATTATACATGTATTACCCCCTTAATTTTTGAGATAATTATACGGCAATGAGATTTATTTCTCATATATAGCAATTCTCTGGAGCTGATATCATAACAATCAATATTTAAGTCCCATTAAAGAGTTTTACTAAATTTAAATATGTGGTCTTACACTTGAATTAGAAGATTATTATAAGGATTTTTTTTCATGAGGCGACATCTTTGATTAGTACAATTAAACTGTTGTCATTATTTGCTAATAATTTTAAAGTATCATCATAGTGAAAGACAGGAGAAATGGAAGAGTAGATACTATTTCTGCTTTCTTTGCTTATTCTTGGTAGTATTATATCCATTTTTAGAAGTGATATAAAAGGGTTATATGATTTATCCAAGGTCACATGACTGAAAAATATTAGAATCAATATTCAAATGCAGGCCTCTCCTGACTCTAGGGCTGATATCAGTTGTTTCTGCTAAATCTCACATTTTCTAAGGGTGAGGAAATCATTCAATTCTTGAATAAATTGAAAATAATAAAGGAAACAAAAATGATTTTAATGACACTAATAGGAAAAAATAATAATTCAAATGTTCAAATGTAGGTGAAATATTTTAAATCATAATGCTGTTATCCTTAGTACTGAAACCATCTGAATGAAGATAATTAAATTGACTATTTGTATGTCAGATTAAAAAAAAAACAAACTAATTGACCATTCTTAGCTACTTAGGTTATTAAAATAACTCCCTGCAGTTCATAGGTGCTGTTGGATGGATTGAGTTTGGGAGTCTGAGAATTCTGGAGTAGTGCTAAGGCAAATAAAGTACTCTCCTAAGTCCAGCACTAATATGGTAAAGTGGTGTAGAAAGGGGGAAGGAAGGGAGGGAGGAGGAGAACATAAGCTTGCCTGAGGAGGGACACATCAGCCTGGACAAAACAGATCAAAGCTTCCTTGCTGTTTAGTCAGTGAGAACCAAAATGTGAGTAATTGTTATACTTCCAAAAGGCTGGGTGATATAGGGAGAGAAAGAAAGGAAGGAAGAAGGGATGGAGGGAGGGAGGGAAGAAGGGAAGGAGGAAAGAAGGAAAGGAAGGGAGGAAGGAAGGACCTACTCTGAGGTAAAGGGGGGAGACTATTTTAGGTCTATTGGTCAATTTTCAAGCAATATTTGTTTAAATCATGCTCATTCAGTTCCAAGTCACCTCTTGTAAGAAGTATAAAAAGGATGATCATGTGATCCACAAGATATATTACTGTAACGCCTCATGATAACATAGGGAGTAATTCTTCATTCTCTCCCCCCAAAAAATAAGGTAAGTAATAAAACAGGGATTTATGAGGGTACCTTTAAGGGTTGCAGAAGTAGTTGGAATTCCCTTAATGAAGGTTGGACAAAGGGTGATTTGCAAGGTAAGAAAATGCTATATACTTCTGTTAGGTCTTGAATGCAGAGCTCTGAAGTAAGGTGATACAATTTGATGGTGCAGAAATGGGTTCCTCATATATGAAGCAGTGGCTAGGATTCTTTTCAGTGGTTTTGAGGGGTACTTTCTCTTGGAGAAAACAGGATAATGGGTTTAGAGTTTGAGAGAAGCTAAAAAAGTTATTTAACCGAAGCCTTTCACTTTATAGATGAAAATAGAAATTTGAAGTTAGGTCGTCTAACTACAAATCATAGGATAATAATATTTTAGAGCTAAAACTGAAGTAACCTCAGAGGTTAACTTGTCTAATCGCTGTCAAGCAGATGGAACCAGCCTCGTACCTGTGGGTATCAGTAGCCACACAAAACAGGCTAGAGAAAAGAGAGTCAAGAATCAAAAAGAGTTTTTAATTTTAAAGTGAGGGAAATGGGTTGCAAGCAAGGACACATTTGCTAGAGCCCCACCCCTAGTCGGGGAGACTGATGTGGTGAGATCTCAGTTCCTATACCAATGCCTGCCCAGTGAGCTGTAGTCCTAACAATGAGGGGTAACACCAATAATGTGACACGTTTGATTCATAGCAGGGCTTCATGAACAGGACATGGATACAGCAGGTGCTTGTATGAGTTCAGAGAACACCTGATTCTAGTCAAAGCAATACAATAATTATATGAGACAATTCTGCAATTTTGCTGTGACTGTGATCATTAAGAGGGTGAGCACAAAAGATTGTTGTTATGCCAAGTTCAGGGCACAGCTTGCTTGCTGGGCCTTAATGCTGGAAAACAATGTGTCTCCTAATATCTTGACATCACTCATTTTATAGATGAGAAAATGTAGGTCCTTGGTGACTTGTACAAGGTCACAGAGTTGGAATTTGAACACAGGTTCTCTAACTCTAGAGAACCTAGAGTTAACCTTGAGTTAACCTTATTCTCTAACTATCTTTATGCTTTACCATGTTGTCTATTCCATAGGTCTATCCTGCCGCTCAAAAATTGCTTCTCTGTTACTGAGCATCTAGAGAGCCAAATAATTAGTGAAGGGAAAAATAATAAATATTATTGGTAAAGTACACTGTTTACACTTATTTGTGACTGTGACTGAAGGGGTAACTGTAAGGAATAGAGGTAAGGGTTTTGCAATAGGTTCATGAAAAGATTCAAGATATTTTATTAAAAGCCATCTTACTAAGGTGATTGAAGGGGAGCACTAAGTGTCCAGCTAATAATAAGGAACATTAGTAAGGTTGTTAATGAAGAAATCCCAGGAGTTTTCTCTAATCTTCAAATCTCACCCATATCAGATAATAGTATAGCTGTGGTATAAATGAAAGGGTTAATCCAGAAGTATATTTTAATAGAGCATAGAATTTTTTTTTGGTATCAGCAGAGAGATATTCTATATCTGATAGCACTGTTTTGGGGAGAGGGGAAGTAGGGAGAAATTTTTTTTCTTAAATTAGTTCTTATGGGAAGACAATTAAAATAACTTCCCAGTCAATCTCACCATAATTCTATCACCATAACTGCCTTTCCTGTTTTGGTCTTTCTAGTGGGAGTTACAACCCCACTGAAATACATTAACCATTTGTAATGCTTCCTGTTTAGGGGATAGCATCAGAAAAAGGAAATTTCAGATTTGTAAGGAGACACAATATTAATTAATTCCAGCCCCTGCCCCAGAGCCGGTCCCAGAACCCTCTCCCTCAGCGCCCCAGGGGAAGGGAAGATGGAGAGGATTTGATGCATCTGGTGGGACCTAGCTGTGACCTACATACTCCCTTAAGGAGAGAATTGAAGCTGTTAATTAAAAGATCAGGAAAACTTTCCCCTGCCAGGAACAACTAAGTCCTTCCCCCTGTAGGAGGTTACATTGGCACAACTTGGAATAGGGTATGTTAATGCGCCTCTCAGTAGCTCAGAAATCAGGATTTTTAAGAAAGATATGAAGAAACTCATAGAGGACCCTTCAGAGGTTGCTGAGCAATTTAATCCATTTGGGGGGCCAAATCTATATACTTGGAGTGAAATGGTGGCTATATTGGACATATTATTAACAGGAATAGAACAGGGACAGATTAAGAGGTAGGCCTTGAAAGCCTGGGATGATGGTCATCCACTGGCCCAAGGGGGTGCTGAGGGGAGAGGATAAATTTCCCCTACAAGACCCCAATTGGGACCACAACAATGCAGCCCATAGAGGAAATATGAATTGAGGGAGATTATAATACAAGAAGTTAGGAATGCCGTACCAAGGAGCCAGAATCTAAATAGAGTACAAGAAATACATCAGGAGAAAGAGGAAGTGCCTATGGCCATCTTAGATAGACTTAAAGAAAATATGAGCAAGTTCTCAGGACTCAATCTAGAGGACCTCACTGCTCAAAGCTTACTTGGAGTGTACTTTGTGACAAATTCATGGTCAGACATCAATAAGAAACTGCAAAAGATAGAAGGGTGGCAGAATAAACCCTGGGAATAGCTCAGAAAGTTTATGTTGCTAGGGGGGAAGAGAGTAAGAAGGAACAAGAGAAATACTCTCAGATGATGTTATAGGTACTAAAACAGCAGGAAGAACAAACGAGAATGATATTACAGACAGTACAAACTGTGGCTAAGACAGTAATGCAAAAGCCCCAAGGTTGCCAAGGTAGGGGTAGGGGTCAGGGACAGGCAGTAAAAGATTGGGCTGCAACCTCTGAACCCCAGACACTTGCTTTCCTTTTTTTTTTTTTTTTTGCTTTTTGGAGGGCAATTGGGGTTAAGTAACTTGCCCAAGGTCACACGGCTAGGTTTTGTTTGTGTGCGTTAATTGTCTGAGGCCGGATCCGAACTCAGGTCCTTCTGACTCTAGGGTCAGCGCTCTACTCACTGCGCTACCTAGCCGCCCCCACACACTTGCTTTCAATGTGGCCAGGAATGTCATATGAAGCGTGACTGCCCCTAGGGGAAAAGGGAGCAAAAGATCTTTTCCCTTATGGAAATCAAAAACTAGGTGTATTAGGGGTTCACAAAGCAGACCCACCCTGAACCCTTGATATATCTAAGGATGAGACCATGGAAAGAAGAAATAGTTGGTTTTCTTTCTTTCTTTTCTTTTTTTTTTTTTTTTTGCTTTTGGGAGGGCAGTTGGGGTTAAGTGACTTGCCCAGGGTCACACAGCTAGTTTTTGTGCTAAGTGTCTGAGGCCAGATTCGGACTCAGGCCCTCCTGACTCCAGGGCCGGTGCTTATTCACTGTGCCACCTAGTTGTCCTTAGGAATTGTTTTTCTAACTGACACAGGAGCTACGAGATTTTCAGTAACAAAGATGCCAAAAGGAACCAAATTGGGGAAAGAAACCTTGCTTATCTCAGGGGTTAAAGGGGAGAATTTTCTTGTGCAATGAGTGAGGTTCTGGAATTTTAATATGATGGAATTGAGGTACTTGGGAAATTCCTATTAGTCCCCGAGGCAGGAGTTAACTTATTGGGCAGAGACCTCATTACTAAATTGTCTCTCCATCTGAAACTACATGGGGCTAGGATCATGCCCAAAAGGAGGCTGATACTGAGGAAGAGGAGGAATATCAAATTAACAATAAAGTTTGGGCTCAACCTCGAAACCAAGGGCAGGTCACCATAATCCCTATAAGAATTAAGCTTAAAGACCCTAACCAAATAGTCAGGCTGTATCCTATTTTCTTAGAGGGAAAACAGGGATTGAAACCATTCAAGGATTGATAGAGGATGGGCTATTGGAGTCTTGTTGTTCCCCTTACAACATTCCAGTTTTACCCATAAAGAAAGGGGATGGGTCATACAGATTAATTCAGGACTTGAGAAAAATAAACAAAAGTACCAGATATAAAAATAAACCAAAAAGTACCTTATACCTTCCTGGGGAAAATACCATATTAAAGTACTGTAATGGATCTTAAGGATGCCTTTTGGGCTTGCCCTCTAGATGCAGAAAGTAGGGATTTGTTTGCTTTCAAATGGGAAGATCCTGATACTGGAAGGAAGCAGCAGCTTAGATGGTGTGTCCTTCCTCAAGGGTACACTGAGTCACCAAATATATTTGGCCAGGTTCTAGAGAACATTTTGGAGGACTTTAATCCCTCCTCTGCTATCACTGTTCTCCAATATGTAGACAATTTGTTAATTGCAAGAGAAAAAAGAAGTGAAGTCGGCATGGCATATATTACTTAAGGGTGAAAGACCTTTGCGTCTTTGGGAATAAGTTACAATATGTAGAAAAAGAAGTGAAGTATTTGAGACATTTAATCAGTGAAGGCATTAAGAAGTTAGATCTAGAAAGGATCTTGTGAATCTTGCAGACCCCACTCCCCCAGACAAAGAGAGAGCTCAGAAAATTTCTGGGCCTGCTAGGATATTATAGGAACTGGATTGACTCCTATGCAATGGTGACTAAACCACTCTACCAGCATCTATTAAAGGAAGGGCCTGACCCTCTCCATTGCAACTCTGATAGTAAGGAGAATTTTCAGAAGCTAAAACAAGCATTAACGTCACCTCCAGTATTGGCTTTGCCCTCACTTGAGAAACGTTTCCATTTGTTTGTTAACATTGATAAGGGGGTGGCCCTTCGAGTCTTAGCCCAAGTAAGAGGAGGGCAAAGAAGACCAATTGTGTTCCTCTCTAAATTGCTAGACCCAGTGACAAGGAGATGGCCTACCTGTGTCCAGGCTTTAGTAGCCACTGCCTTAATGGTAGAAGAAAGTAGAAAACTGACTTTTGGGGGATGTCTCATAGTCAGTGACTCTCATCAGGTTAAGGTCAATTCTAAATCAAAGAGCAGGAAGATGGCTCACCGAATCTAGAATTCTCAAATATTAAGCCATTTTATTAGAAAGGGATGACTTAGCTCTGACCCATGATGGCAATCAGAATCCAATCTCCTTTTTATCTGCTCTACCCAACTAAGAACCTGAAAAGGTTGAGTATTGTTGTATGGAGCTTATAGATTATCAAACCAAAATTAGGGAGAACTTAAAAGAATCTCCGATACCTGGAGCTCTGAATTTGTTCATTGATGGCTCCTCTAGAATAGAAGAGGGGAAGAGACAGAATGGTTATGCTATTGTAGATTGGGATAAGACTGCCCTAGTGGAGACAGGGAGCTTACCTAAGGCATGATCAGCTCAAACTTGTGAACTCTAGGTGTAAAATCAATCTTTAAAGTTATTAGAGGGGAAAAGAGGAAGTGTCTATACTGACTCCAAATATGATTGGGGAGTAGTCCATGTATTTGGAAGGATCTGGGCAGAAAGGTGCATGACTAATAGCAAAGAGAAGGAATTAGTCCATGCCACCCTGCTTTCCCAGGTCCTAGATAGCTTCCAGTTGCCTAAGGATATGGCTGCTGTCCATGTAAATAGGCAGACAATCCTTTGAATCTAGGGGAAACCACTTGGCAGATGAGGAAGCAAGGAGGGTGGATGAAGGAGAGTAAAGAAGGAAGGGAGACCAATTATTAATCTTGATACCTGCTTTCCCTCTGAATCTTGATATTCCACACCTCTCTGAGAATGAGAAACAGGCAACCCAGGTGTTAGGTGCAACCCAGATTGATTAAGGAAGGCTCCTGCCTGATTGACGGGAAGTGATCAACAAAGCCAATGTGAGACAAGTTCTGCAGCATTTGCATCAGGGGAGTCATTGGGATGTCCAAAACCGGTGTGATGCAGTCCTCACTCAGTTTGTATCCCCTGGTATCTATACTCTGGCACCCCAGGCGGTCAATGGGTGTATTATATGTCAAAGGACAAATAAATCCACCCAACATTGAGCACCAATAGGGGGAAACTCCCCAGGGATCAGACCATTCCAAAGCATCCAGGTGGACTTCACCAAGATATCCCCTATAGGAAGACTTAAATATCTCCTGGTAATAATTTTTTTCTTTTTGCTCTTCATAGGGCAATTGGGGTTAAGTAACTTGCCCAAGATCACACGGCTAGGTTTTTTGTTTGTGTGTACGGTAAGTGTGTGAGGCCAGATCCGAACTCAGGTCCTTCTGACTCCAGGGCCGACGCTCTACTCACTGCGCCACCTAGACGCCCCTACTGGTAATAATTGATCATCTCACATTATGGGCTAAAGCCTTTCCCTTTGCCCAAGGTACTACCTTGGCAGTTGGCAAGACATTATTAGAACAGATCATTCCCAGGTATGGTTTGGTAGAAAGGACATATTTGAAGCAGAGAACTCACTTTGCCTCAAAGGTCCTCCAATCTCTGATGCAGACTCTTGAAATATCTTGGGTCTTCCATACTCCCTGGCACCTTTCCTCCTTGGGTAAAGTAGAGCAAATGAACCAAGAAATTAAGAGATGATTGGTGCTAGAAACCCAGCTGCCATGGACAAAATGCCTTCCCCTAGACTCGGTAAGGGCTCGAACTAAACCCCATAGAGACATTGGATTGTCACTTTATGAATTGTTGTATGGACACCTTAATCCCACAGCTCTGGGAAAGATCCCTACCTGGGATACCAAAGATAGACTTATCAGGGGATATGTACACTCTTTGGTGATTGCAGAAAAAGAGCTCAAGCTACTCCTCCTTCCCTATTCACAAATTCCAGCCTGGTGATTGGGTCCTGATCTGAGCCTGGAGGAAAGACAAGCTCACCCCGTTCTGAGAAGGGCCTCCAGATCCTGTTGACTTCTGATATTTCAATCAGGACCAAGGAATGGGGCTGGACTCATCACACCTGAGTTAATGGATTATCTACGCCCTTAATCAAGTGAGCAGTGACATCCCAAGATCCTGAGAGTAATGCTCAGGAAAACTCTAGCTGATGGGTGAAAAGACTGTTGTGATTATTCTATTCTTGCTCTTTGTTTTGCCACTACTCCTGTTTTACTTGCTTGGCCTGCTGTGCATTTGTCCTCATGGCCTCAACCACTTCACTTGTAATTCTAGCTTCGTGTTTCTCCCTTAATCATGCTTATTACTATGCCCTTGACCCAATCCCTGTACACCAGACAGTGCTTAAATGGAACGTGTCCATCCAGACTGCTCAGTTTGATACCTGTCAGGGAGCCACTTTTAACACCTGGGTAGAGACACAAAGGAACAACAGGAATTATGATAGATACATTTGCCTTGAACCACAATATAATCATGAAAAATACTGAAAGATCCCTTGCCTGTCCTGGTCAGATGCATGGTTCATAACCTCTGGTTGGTGATCTTGGTATGTCCAGAACTGAGATTACAAAGGCCTAACTTCAAAAATTATACTGACTAAAGATCCAATCCAAGGACATAACTGCTGAGAGAATCAGTGTAGCCCTAACACCCTAACCTTTGTCAATGCAGATGATCAGGATGTAGGGATATACAGATTCAGGATATGGGTACAGGGAGGAGGGATTGATCCTTCAGGAAGAATTAACATTAGCTTTGAAGTCCAGGTCCAACCTGCCCCTTAGACAAATACCCCATCTGGTCAGTCACCAGCCCCAACAGAATCTCCTAAGGAAACCAATCCAAACATTAGAATGATAGAAGTCACTGGTTTGAAACAAACTTTAGAAATTGAGATAGGGTATGGTGACACTAATGCCTGGTATAAATAGGTGTAATATACTGTTAAAAGCCTGAATAAGAGGAATTGCTATGCTTGTGCTAAGGCTCGACCAGTAACCCAAGTGGTACCTTTCCTCTTGGGGATGGGGAGGCATGAGGCAGAGTTCAAATGTGAAGTGAGGCTATTCCAGAATAATAGTGACCCAGGAGGGAACTGTAATGCTTTTCATCTCTTATACCCATCCATGAAAGCCTGAAATATTGAGGCTGTCCCAGCCACTGGCAAGATCACTGGAAATTACACTGCATGCCTCATCCAAACAAACACTCTAGGGAATCAGTCCATTGGAGAGTTCTACAGCTGCACCCTCTCCTGGAATGTCAGCCCAGCATTACTGCCTCTGACCATTCCCTGAGTGGATCTCTAGGGGCTGAGTGGAGGGAGGGTCCTTAGGCCCATTTTGCCCCTCCCCTGAAAAGGAAACTGTTTCTTGGTCCAAATGGCTATCCCCTTTACTATAGCTTCCTTGAGGGCCCTCACTATAAGAGACAGTAAGGGGGCTTCTGAGGAAGAGGGAGGTCAGCCTCCAGGGCCCCCTTGGGACATTGACTAGAAAATGTATCTAAATGTTATAGGTATCCCCATGGGAGTGCCTGATGAATTCAAGGCCAGAAATTAGGTGACATTGGATTTTGAGTCCTTTCTTTTCTGGTGGGTGACAATTAACAAAACTGTAGACTGGATTAATTATATCTATTATAATCAACAGAGATTCATTAATTATACCTGAGATATGGTGAAAGGGATTGCCAGGCAGATAGATGCAACCAGTAGAATGTACTGGAAGAATCACATCACCCTAGATATGATATTGGTTGAGAAGGGAGGGGTCTGTAAAATTATAGGAGCCAGTTGCTGCACACATACACTAAATAACACTGATCCAGATGGTATCACCACCAGGGCCCTACAGGGATTAACAGCACTCTCTGAGGAAGTGGCTTTGCCTAAATCTAAATCTACCCAATAACAGGGGGCTCTATCTGTTGACAAGAAAACCTTGTTATTTTCTGTGTACATGATTAACCCGTTTGGCTTGCGCCCATATCCTTGAACATTGCAAGTTATGTTCCCTGCTTTGTGATCACATCCCTGAACTGTTATATAAAGTAGCCAACACACCTGTGTCTCCTTTACTGTCTCCCCTTACACACCTGCTTCCCCTTTCCTTACACCCTTCCCTTTGGTTAACTACCTATATGGGAGCATATGCCCCATCCCTGGCGGAGTACCAAAAACTTGAGTATAAAAGTAAGCCCATGTCTTATCTCAGATCGCTAGTGCTCCAAAGGACTAGCTCACCCCTTTTGCAACAATAAAGCTCTCTTGTCCAGGAGAACTTCTGACCCTTGAATTCTTTCCAGACAACCCGAATCTGAACATCATCTACCTCTTCAGTACTGACAAGGGGTGATCCCCTTTTTCAGGTTAGCTCAGGTGTCACTCCTTCTGATTTCCCTGATTTTCTTGAACCCTCAAGATGTTAGTGGTCATTCCCCCTTCATATTAACTAGTATAATGCTGCATTGGACAGTATATTGGATGTATTTCCTTAGCAGAATATGGTTTTTGAGTAAATAGTAAGAAATGTTGTGAAGCCTGGGGATGATAGTAGAGGTAGCAGTGGACATTTACTTTCCACACACAGGCTGTCCTGTGGCCAGTAATGTATAGTATTTTTGGTTGCTCCCTTTCTCGCATCTTTATTTTTCCCTATTTCTATGTAAGAAACTATTAGAGAATGACCTTGTGAATTTTGAATGGTTAGAAGAACTAATGGAGGTCCATGGAGATGAGCACCTTGCAATGGGTGAGCCCAGGGAACCAGCGCAGACATGATAAACAATGAGTTACTGGTTGACTAAGACAAGCAGTGAATATCTAAAGGTTGAGAAATCAAGTTATAAATGTGAGGGGGAATGAGATGTCCACTGACTATCCTGCAACCAAATACGATTTTGGTATAAGGAACATTTGTAGTCACTTAAATTTTGTGTCCATTCTCTCTAAGAAACAAGGTCATAAAAGTAAGTGGGCTAATGTTTTTAGAGTTCTATATTTTTGGTATTGCTATAGGTTTTCAAGTAAATACTCACTTGTAAAAGTTAATTGATATTAATTGGTTATTTGTAATATTGAAGTGAGAAAACTGAGGCATAGACTGAAAGACTAAAAGACCAGGTCACATATAAAATTTCTAAGATACAATTTGAACTTAGGTCTTTCTGACTCTAGGCCAAGCACTCTTATCTGTTGAACCACATAGCTGTTTCAAATGGTCAAAAATTATATCAGGGCACTAATCATTTTTTAAATTGATATTAAATATAAAAGAAGTGTTCAAACTGACATTGAGATATTAACCACTGGAGAATATTAGGGAAGGAATACACCAGATGGGGGCTCATTAGAAATAGTATTAGAAGAAATACACTCCCGACCTTCAATGTTTCTGAAAATTATTAAGAAAGTAGTAGTCAAGTTTTATTGATGTGATTCAGTAGTAAGGGTTGTAATAATGGTCCCCAGAGTCTATAAGTATTGCATATATAAATGACAAGTTGCTATGTCATCCAAATGACCTGATGTATATAGCAATCTAAACATCCCACAAAAAATACAATTAATGAATAGACAAACTATTCATCAATTATTTATGAAAATAAAATACCTAAGGCCAAGCTCAGGGGATTCTGAAGTTAAATTTTAAAATAATATTCATGTAATTATATAATTTGAAAGGTAGAAGAGATTTTAATATTTACTTATCCCACCTAACTTAAAGAAGAGCAAAAGGTTGTGAAAATAATTAAAGTTACTTGTAGAAATTTGGAAATTTGTTGCAATTATATATCAAGGAATTCATTGGTTTGGTGAATTCAGGTTTGGGTTAAAACTAGGTTTAAATAAATATAGGTTATTTTTCCCTGGAAAGACTTATTCATATGAGTTATATATTGTCCAGACCTGATGCTGAGTGAGGGGAACAGAACCAGGAGAACATTCTATACAGTAATAACCACAGTGTGTGAGGACTGCTTTTGGTAGACTTAGCTTTTCTCAGCAACGCAAGAACCTAGAGCAATTCCAAAAGACACATGACAAAAACTGCTAGCCACAACTGGGGAAAGAAATTTGGAATCTGAATGCAGAGCAAGGTAGAATATTTTCTTTTTTGATTTATCTTTTTCTTCCTTGTGTTTTTTCCCATCTGTTGTATGTTCTATGAAGCATAACTAGTGTGAAGATGTGTTTAGTGGAAATGTTTGGGTAGAGCCTATATTGGATTACAGGCCATCTTGGGAAAGGAGGGAGAGAAAATTTAAAGCTTATGGAAGTGAATGGTAAAAATAAAAAATAAATAATTTAATATATTGGGAAAAAATAAATATAGGTTATTTTGGTGATACCCAATTATTTCAATTATAATAAGACTGAAATGAATTACCTAATACTGATATTAGTTCGTTTATGACTCTAAACATAAAAGAAATATTTAGTCTATGACTATTATTTTGCTTGATACTTATAATAAAGAACCCTTATCTTATTCACTTTCACTTTAACACTTCTTGTAGTAATTATGTCTCAAAAAGTTAAAAATATATATATATACATATATATATATATATATATATGTGTGTGTATATAAATCCCTAATGAATTACCTAATCTGAAACAGGAAAGAAATGACCTTTTATTGATTAGTAGTTAATTGACTTTTGTCTTTCTATCATACATGAAATGCCATCGACCTTTCAGAGAATAAAGAGTAATTGTGAAACATGTCCCTGAAATATCTTAAGAAAAAATTCAAAAATGTAATCTCAGTTACAGTTTCAGCATAAAACTGAGTTAAAAATCTATAATTAGCAAGGTGATTGATTTGCTTGGTGTCATTATAATACTTGAACAATTACATTGTTTATATACTTGTAGGTGTATGGGGTATATGCTGAACCATATTGACTAACCTTAGAAGCTAACTTTTTTTTCAATTTTGCATTATGACCTGAAATTAATTTGTGTATTTTCAGCCTCATACAATTCTTACCTGCTGACTTCAAGTGAAGTGAGTAATTGGGTATTCTAATTTCTACTTTGATTCAACTAATTCATAGCAGGGTTAGAAAGTGTTTTATCTTTGTCTTCTAGGAGACACATAATCAAAAATAAATACAGCAATAAAAGAAGGGCTAGAACAAGTGATTTTTACTGTGGTCTATATTGGCAAAAGCTATTTGGAGAATTTTCAGTTCATAGGTCATTGACCCATTTTTTAAAAAAGAGGCCATTATTATCTTTGAAGTCCATTAAGTATTAAGCATGCATGATAATGGTTCAACTCTGCCCTTCAGAACAAGGATGTACAAAAGCATCTATCTTCTAAAGATACTATAAATTATGGATAAAAGTAAACCAGGTAGTTTCAATTTTAATTACCATTTTCTCATTCAAAAATGACTCTGTTGACATGTCATTAGAAGGGCATCTTGCTTCTATAGTAGCAATGTTGATTTTGTAATAATTCTTCTACATATTTGCTTGGTACTTCTTGTGATCAACAACATAGATTTTTGTAGGTAGCTTGGTAAGATTAAGGATATAATATGTGTCCCTAGAATGAAGCAAAGTAAATTCGTAAAAGATAGGAATTAAATGCATAATCTTGGCCTTGCTCTAATATCTGAGCTAAGGAATTATTCATATTTGCATAGCACATATGCATTATAATGGGAATGAAGGGGACCATACCAATATTGATGACTATGCTTCTCAACACTTTTGTTCCAGTTTTGCCCAGTGTACTCAGCCATGAATACAGCAAAGAAAATAACTTCATATCATTTCTAAACATAAAATAAGCTCTAGGTAGCCATGTTTCTACTAATCTCTAGATAATTATCTAAACTGGAAGGCTACCCAACTACAACAGTAGCCATTGATTATTTGCTAAGAAATACTGAGTGGGGGCGGCTAGGTGGCGCAGTGAGTAAGAGCACAGGCCCTGGAGATGGGTTCTGGCCTCACTTACTTAGCACCTACACATAAAATAACTAGCCGTGTAACCTTGAGCAATTGCTTTAAAAAAATTTAAGAAAGAAAGAAATACAGAGTGAAATTATTTATCTTTAATTTATTATTAACTTATTTAATATTGATTATATTACATAATAATATGTTATTTCATTAAATTATTTCATTATTATTAATGATTTTACCTTTACAGACTAGAGATATCTCCCTAAGGAAATGTCCAGTGGTATGACCCACATTAACAACAATCCACTAAACTTCATATCTGGCTCCATTAAAAATATATATTCTTAGTTGACAACACTGAAGCTATTTTTATAAGCTTTTAGCAAATTAATGTTTTACTAAACAAAGAAAAAGATGTTATATTTCACTCACTGATGTAAACAAATATTTATTTAAGAATATTTTTCTACCTGAGTAGTCACAGATAATTGAAATTTAAAATTATTGTGAAGGAATATGTGGTGGTCTCATTTTGCCTTTAAAGGGACAGATGTGTTAGCAACAGTACATAGTAGTTGGAACTCTGTGTTAAGTTCAGATATAGTCTCTGACACAAATTGCATAAACTTTCTTGGTCAATTTTTTCACTTGTAAAATTATGATAATACTGTGTTATGGTATTTATATACTATATTATCACAGGATTTTTGTGAGACCAAAATGAGGATATGTTTTCAAATTGTTAGGTACTGTAAAAATACAAATTATTGTTATTTGTATATTTATTTTGCTGTAGCATCATCTTTCTATAGTATTCTTTTAAATGTATTAATGTAACTGTAATTATTGGCATGGAATTTTGCCGATGGCTTCCATCATTTCCAGTGACTTCAACATCTATGCCAATGTTCCATTGATTTTCTTAACTTTATATTCCCTCAATTTCCTTGTCACCAGAGACTTCCATTTTTAGTATAAATCAGCCCCAAATAAGCATGACTACATCTTGGAATCATCACATAGCAGGATCACAATTCCAAGATCATTAGTCTGGAGTTTGATCATTACAGCTACCAAAGAATTCAGTCTTGTGGCAGGGTTAGGGGTTCTACTTGGAATTTCTACTGCATCTTTTAGACTGTAATGCAAATCTATAACTGTCCATACTGGACTGATGAAACTAATTCAGGACTAACAGAATGAGCATTGTAGTAAAGGAGTTTGAAATTGCCCTACAGGGGTCATCTGAGAAAGCATGTTCCCACATTTCCCATGGAAACTTACAGGGACATCATAAAAAGTATCTGGATCATTTGGATACAAGGAACTCTCTTGTTTTGTTATGAAATGACAAAACCTGAGTAGTCCCTTGGTTTTTCTCTTTTCCCATGGCAGCAGAGTGTCATGGTTCTCTGTTTTAAAAAGAGCTAGCTTATGGGTTAGTCTCTTGCTTCAAATCTACACTGTGGTAAGTTATACCATCTGTCCCTAAATTCCCAATCCATACCCAATTGCCAGTATGTCTTCTATAGACTTGACTAGGAGAACTTGAACTTAGGTTCCATATGCCTTTTCTGTTTTACTTTCTGAATAGGTGGTCAAGAAGAGTTGATTCTATGTTCCACTGCAAATGACTACAGGATTAGGGAAAGAAAAAAGCCAAAACTACCCCCTTCTACCTACTCCACAAGGAGTCTAAAGAAAGCAAGCCTGACTTACCTTAAAGTAGAGTGGAAGCAAGAGATGCACCTAAAAGCTGTTTCTTCTTTTAACTGACACACCTACCCAAAGTGCTATTTAGAAATGAGAGAAATAGGGGCGGAGCCAAGATGGCAGAAAGGAAGCAGTAACCTCTCTGAGCTCCTCTGTCACTAAGTCCAAAAGGGTAAATCTGAGCAGATTCCGGAGTGAAGAAGCCCAGTGGAAGACAGAGTGTGGCAGAATCCAGCCCAGGAGGTTGCCCAGAGTGTCCGCACAGGTCGAGCGCAGAGCGCATGGGGTCTGCACAGCTCAGACATAAGAGCAGGCAAGCAGACTACACCAGAGAGAGAAAAAGCCCCAGCCTGCAGACTTACCAAGGACGAATCGCAGTCATCTCGCAGAGGGAACGGATCATTGGAGCCAGGTAGGAGAGTCGGGCCCCCAGTGGAGAGAGTGGCTTCTCAGGCTGCATTCAGCCCCCAGCCTGGAAATTTAGAAACTGCCTGCCTGTATGATACAGGGGCTGGAATGGCAAAGTAAATTCTAGCTGCTCAGATCCTCCCATCCCTCCTTCATGAAGCAGAAAACCCAAAGATAAGTCTCCCACCCAGATTGAAATCCCAAGTGAATGGAAATAGCCTCAGGCTTGAGAATCTCCAAGAAAGGGTGTAACTGAGACAGCCAGGAATCTGAAGAGAAGAGAGGGAGGGGACCCAACTAGCCCCACCTCACCTCACCAACAAAAGCCTACTTATAGCCCAGGGGTATAGAGGCAGAAATCTGAAGTGGTCAGACTCATCCCCACCTACACATCTACATTCCTCACTGACTTCCCTGACTTAGCCATAAACTAGCCACCCAGAGGTATTCAAAGTCAAGGATCAGGCCCCAAACTCATAGCCTGAGACACTAAGAAACAGGAAGTCACAATGGGAAGGAAGGAAGCTGAAAAGGAGAAGGGGAAGGCAAGAAAGTCTATTCGAGCATACTATGCAGGGCAAGAACAACAAAACACACAGGACAATATAGACTCTCTGCCCACACCAGAGACCACAGAAGGAAACATGATCTGGTCTCAAGCCCAAATAGCATTCCTGGAGGAGCTTAAGAAAAATTTTAAAGACCAAATCAGGGAGGCAATGACCAACTTGGAAAAAGAAAATACCTCCCTAAAAAAGGAACTTCAAAAACTTACTGAAGACCATAATTCACTAAAAATTAGATACAACCAAACTGAAACTCAGAACTCTATGATGCAGCAGGAGTCAATCGAAAAAAACAAGATGATCGAAAAATTGCAAGAAAATGTAAAATATCTCACTGGAAAAATAGCTGACCTAGAGAACAGATCCAGGAGAGACAACCTAAGAATTATTGGTCTACCAGAAAGCCATGATGAGAAAAGCAGTCTAGACAACATCCTCCAAGAGATTGTCAAAGAAAACTGTCCTGAGGTCCTGGAATCAGAAGATAAAATAGCTATTGATAGAATTCACCGGACTCCTCCTGAAAGAGATCCCAAACTGAAAACTCCAAGAAATATAGTAGCCAAATTCCAGAATTATAAGATTAAAGAAAAAATTCTACAAGCAGCCAAAAAGAAACAATTCAAATATCGAGGAACTACAGTTAGGATCACACAGGACCTAGCAGCTTCTACATTAAAAGAGCGGAGGGACTGGAATTTGATATTTCGCAGGGCAAGAGAGCTAGGACTACAACCAAGGATTAACTACCCGGCAAAACTGAGCATAATCTTTCAGGCAAGGAGATGGACGTTTAATGAAGTAAGGGACTTCCAGACTTTCCTAATGAAAAAGCCAGAGCTCAATGGAAAATTTGATCTCCAATTACAAGACTCCAGAAGAACATAAAAAGGTAAACAAGGGTAACATAGACTTACACATGCAGAAGTGCACACACCTACACCCACAAACACAAGCTCATTACCTGGGATGCAACAAGAGCAAAATGTTCACATCCCTATATGTGGAGCTGATAACTGTCAATATTTGAAATCTCTATGATTATCATGACCTGCAAAAGGGTTATACTTAGAGGGTGTGGGTATGAATGCACTAACATGGAGTCTAAAAAAAAAAAGACTATTAAGGGGATCAATGGTACTGTAATGGGAAAAAGGAAAGGATGAGCTAGGAAAAGGTAAAATATGCCATCTGAAGAGGCATCAAAACACACTATAGAAGAAGGGAAAGTAAGAGGGAGAGGAACATCATTTAAACACTATTCTCACTGGTTCTGGTTCAAAGAAGGATCAAATTAATCAGTGAAGTATAAGAATCTAACGAGAATAGACACATAAATTCATTAAATAGAGGAACTGGAGGGAGGGAGAGGAGCATTGTTTGAAATTTACTCTCATTGGTTTGGAATCAAACGGGGAGTAATTTACTCTGATAAGTATAAAAATTTGTTGTGTCCTATAGATACTGGGAGGGTAAGGGGGGGTGAAAAGGAGGAGACTAAAAGGAGGGATTATAAGGGAGGGAAAATAGTAAGGGGAGAGGGTAGGTTAAGAAGGGGGGTCACTGGGTGGGAACACTGAGGGAGGGGGCAGTCAAAAGGGAAAACTTCAAGGAGGGGAAGGGAGAAGGAAGAAACAAAAACATAAACAGGGGATGGAATAGGATGGAAGGGAAGAGACAGATAGTCATCATTACTGAGAATGTGAATGGGATGAACTCTCCCATAAAACAGAGGCGGATAGCAGAATGGATTAAAAACCATAATCCTACAATATGCTGTCTTCAAGAAACACATTTGAAACAAAGGGATACCCACAGGGTAAAGGTAAAAGGTTGGAGTAAAATTTATTATGCCTCAGCTAAAGTAAAAAAAGCAAGGGTAGCAATACTTATCTCAGATAAAGCAAAAGCAAAAATAGATCTAATTAAAAGAGATAAAGAAGGAAACTATATCCTACTAAAAGGCACCATCGAGAATGAAGCAATATCACTACTTAATATACATGCACAAAGTAGTAAACATCCAAATTCCTAGAAGAGAAGTTAAAGGAATTAGATGAAGAAATAGATAGCAAAACTATACTAGTGGGGAACCTTAATCTCCCCCTCTCTGAACTCGATAAATCTAACCTCAAAATAAACAAGAAAGAAGTTAAGAAGATGAATAGAATCTTAGAGAGACTAAATATAATGGATCTCTGGAGAAAACTGAATGGGGATAAAAAGGAATTTACTTTCTTCTCAGCAGTGCATGTACATATCAAATAGACCATGCACCAGGGCATAAAAACCTCACAATACAGTGCAGAAAGGCAGAAATAGTAAGCACATCATTCTCATATCATGATGAAATAAAAATTATATGCAATAAAGGGCCATGGAAAGATAGACTAAAAACTAATTGGAAACTAAACAATTTAATCCTAAAAAATTGGTGGGTCAAAGAAGAAATTATAGAAACAATCAATAATTTCATTCAAGAGAATGATAATAATGAAACAACATACCAAAATTTGTGGGATGCACTAAAGGCAGTTCTCAGGGAAGTTTTATATCCCTGAGTGCATACTTAATTAAAGCAGAGAGAAGGGAGGTCAGTGAATTGGACATGCAATTGAAAAAGCTAGAAAAAGAACAAATTGAAAATCCCTAATTTAGTACTAAATTAGAAATACTGAAAACCAAAGGTGAGATTAATAAAATTGAAATTAAGAAAACCATTGAATTAATAAATAAAACCAAGAGCTGGTTTTATGAAAAAATCAACAAAATTGATAGACCCTTAGTTAATATGATAAAAAAAGAAAGAAGAAAACCAAATTATGAGTATCAAAAATAAAAAGGGTGAATCTACCTCCAATGAAGAGGAAATCAAAAAAATAATGAGGAATTATTTTTCCCAACTGTATGC